>CAMQGK010000229.1:11177500-12377500 GCA_947000775.1 Pterois miles | reverse complement strand
CCTTTACAGACATGCCCACTTTATGATAATCACATGCAGTTTGGGGCAAATCATAGTCAAGTCAGCACACTGACAGCTGTTGTTGCTTGTTGGGGTTGAATTTGCCATGTTATATCCGTGAGGGTTTCTGGACAGTATTTGTCATGTTTTGTGTTGTTAATTGATTTCCAATAATAAAAATATACATACATTTGCATAAAGCAAGCATATTTGTCCACTCCCATGTTGATAAGAGTATTACATACTTGACAGATCTCCAGAAAACGGACAAAAAAATGTATGATTAATTTGCGATTAACTATGAGCAATCATGTAAGTAATCACAATTAAATATTTTAATTGATTAACAGCCCTGCTATGAACTCATAACAACTTGAATGTCAAAGATATGCACACATATGCAGTGTAAAACTAACGTTCATATGGAAAACATTTAATAAACACAGTGTTAGCATTTTTCCTCATTTAAAAAATTCTGATTTTGACTTTAAGTGTGATTTTTCATGTAATCTAAACAAATTTCGTGGCACTTTTCTTTATCATACTAATAAATCTTTGGGAACAAATGGGTTAATAAAGAAACATGAAATGTGATGATTACATTCATGGTTCCAAGAGGATAAACCATGTAGAGTTTAAGGACTTTCCTGTAGCACCACTTTCAGGATAAATGTATTTATTTTTCAGCCCCATTACCGGCAGGTTTCCAAACAAATTCTTCAAGATGTTATTTGTTCTGTCCAACACATTTGTATTGTGTAGCATAATGGATATTTAAGCCTCAAAGTTATAGACTCTTCAGACTAAAAAAGATCAATGGACAAGAGATTTCTTTGTTCGTCTCACCGGCATGCCTTTACTGCCATCCTTTCCTGGGACTCCATCCATCCCGGGTACACCCTCCAGTCCCTCTCGGCCCACCACACCTCTGGGACCGGGAGGACCACCCCCACCCTGAGGAGAACAGAGGACTTATCAGACATCTGGACTGAGCGTGACAGCGTGTGATACTGGCTTCTTTTTCATCCATCTTTACTTGAGTGGATTAACGCAATCAGTTTTCTCCTGTCAAAGTTAATATATCTCTTACTTTTGTTTACGCCTCGTTTCCAAGTATTCTAGTCATGAATACACACTTCTTAAAGGCAAAACATCTGTCTGTTGTAATGAAACACTGTAAGTGACTGAAGCAGGTGTGGATGTATGGAAATTTGTTGACTTACCTCTGTTCCTCTGGTTCCTTTTTGTCCTGACTGACCCCTTTTGCCTTTCTGACCCTTAAGAGAGAGAAAATTATTATTGGTTATTAATTTCCCACATCTGATGGTCATTGTCACGGCCTGAAACTACAGTAACATTTCAGCAGGTGTTGGTGACAGGCATGGCATTTCTGTCTCAAGCCAAAAGAAGCAAAGTACAGTTCTACTGTATTATTACAGTACTTTTAAACTGATTAATGGCCTTTTTACTAAATGTTTCTGTTGGATCTCTGTTGAGTTAATTACTCAGGCACTCAACTTACACTATATAACAGCTTGAACATACTGAAGCTAATGCAATACAGGAGATGACTTATTAGCTCTTCAAACATGCACACAAAGAAACAGTCGCCCTCCAGCAAACACATATAATGTTTTTGTTTTCTTACTTGATCTCCTTTGGCCCCTTTGGGTCCTTGTTGCCCACGAGGTCCAGGCTGTCCCTGAAACGGCCAGTTATGTTAATGAAAGCACATAAAGACAACCTGTGTGAGCATGCCCACTGCTTGTTTATGTAGACTTAATGACAGAACTGTGTGTGGAAATCACAGGTTTTGACACTCACAGGTAGTCCAGGAGCTCCAGACCTGCCTCTCTCTCCATCCACACCAACTTGACCCTGACAAAGAATAACAAAACATTAAACTCATTAACCAAATAAATCACTTTAAAATCTCCAACAGTGACGGTACTTACTTTATACCCTGGATCTCCTGATTCCCCCCTCTCTCCTCTGTCACCTGGAGTGCCCTGATAAACAAGAAATATGAGTTTACAGCAAATGTTTGATTTCGTCAATTTCATAGCAGACAAGAAAGGAGAAAAGTAAGTCAGGTGTGACTTACTATGTCACCTGGAGGACCAGGAGGACCCTCTACTTTCCCATCATCCCCTTGCTCGCCCTGTAGATGAAAATCAGAACAATGGTAGATGTTTTATATCAGATGGACGTCCCTGCTGTTTCTGAACACAGTACAGTATCTAACTTTTGAAACGTCTCCTAAAATGTTGCACATGTTGGAAAGTTTGCCTTCTTTTAGATTTGCTCAAATGGCTGATTATGATGAGATAATCTTAACAACATCCCCATGCTTGTAAAATCACTTCTCTCTGCATTTGAATGAAATAAAAGCCAAAATCTATTAACATTGTCTTTGATGAATGCAGATCAGTGCAAGCTGCTTACAGAGAGAAATGCATTTTAAGAAGCTTGTTTCACAGCTCAGTGAAAAAAATTTGGTATTACTGATCCACTTTGAGGTGATTTGTAGCTAATCCTGACTGGTGCTGAGGTATATTGGGAACAGATCAAGAGGAAGAATAAGAGATCAGTGTTGCACATAAAGTGAACGAGGTGTACCTTTTCACCTTTTGGTCCTGGAGACCCCATGGGGCCCTGTGGTCCCTGATGACCCTGCAAAGACAAACACAAGAAGTGATGTCATGTGAAATGATACACCAAATGCAAATTACCATAACAGGCCTGTTTAAAGGGACAGTGTGTGCATAGTATTTGGCAGCATCTACTGTACTTTCCTCTTCATGCCTCTTTCTATTTCTGCTCCACAACAATTCAAAGGGAAATATTGTACTTTTTTACATCATTACAATTATTTGACAGCTTTAGTTACTAGTTGCTTTAAATATTAAGAGGTATAAAAATGCTTAAGTACAGCTGAAAGGATTAGTCAATTAACTGATTGACAGAAAATAAATTGGCAACAATTCTTTTATTTTTTTAAGCAAAAAATATTTCATGGTATTTGGTGGCATCTAACGAATATCCCTCCGGTCACTTCTCCCTTTCCAGGACTACGGTAAATGTAAGCTGCTGAGTGCAAAAACGTGGTAACGCTGTTCCCCTCGCTCAGAGGCTATCCATACCATAATAACACTACTTCGGGAACAGTGGAAGTCAGACAGCGGCTGGTGGTGCCACCCTATGTAGATATGAAGGACTCAGTCTAAGCTGACAAAAACACAGTGATTCTTAGTTTCAGGTAGGGTAACCAGATACCAACAAACTGAATGTGGGACAAAAAGTATGTTTGTATGGGTCAATGTGAGCAACATTACCCAGGCTGAGAGGTAGTCAATAATTTTGATATAATGTCTAGCTAATAGGGCTGCACGGTGGTGCAGTGGATAGCGCTGTCGCCTCACAGCAAGAGGGTCGCAGGTTCGATTCCGGCTTGGGACTCTTCTGTGTGGAGTTTGCATGTTCTCCCTGTGTTAGCGTGGGTTTTCTCCGGGCACTCCGGCTTCCTCCCACAGTCCAAAGACATGCTGTTTAGGTTAATTGATGACTCTAAATTGCCCGTAGGTGTGGATGTGAGCGTGAGTGGTTGTCTGTCTCTATGTTGTCTGTCTCTATGTGCCCTGCGATGAACTGGCGACCTGTCCAGGGTGAACCCCGCCTTCGCCCAATGCCAGCTGGGATCGGCTCCAGCCCCCCCGCGACCCCTAACGGGATAAGCGGTTGACGATGGATGGATGGTCTAGCTAATAATAAACATTTGTTTGCATTTTCTGTTCTGTTTTATCTTATAACATCTCCATGCTTTGCCCAAATGCATCCATGGATTGGCACATCTCTTTTTGAGCAAAACATTTTATGTGAGACTCATGAACTGTGTCGCTTCAAGTGATATTCTCCCTGTATTCTCCAAATGTGAAATTGTGAGCTTCCACCAGCTTATAAATACTTGAATTACATGTACTAGTTTCACAGTCTTCTCATTTTCTTTGTGGCAGGTTCCATCATGTTCTACCTACATCTGCATAGCTTGTGACTTTGCGATGACTCGCAATTGTTCAACATAGTGTAGCATAGATGGAGAAATGTCAACCTGCACTTGACCCACATGTGCACAGTTTGACAGCAAACACAGCCCTGTGATGACCGCCTTCCTTGCTTGCTTCACAGTCAGTGGATAAATGCCTGATTTTAAAAAAGAAAACTAGAGCCAATGAAAATGTGTGACATTGTCTCAATATGTGGGACATGGTACAAGGGATAAAAATTGCTATGCAGTGCCTCATAAAGTGGGACACCTGGTCACCCTAGTTTCAGGTGATTATACACTAATAAAAACATAGTTATACATCATATTCTATTTCTGCAAATAGATCCCCTGAAATGCTACACGCTGTGACTTTAGTGTTGAATGTCCATCCACACTTACTCATAATAAGCAAATCTTACCTCATAACCTGCAATACCAGGCTCCCCTTGTTGACCCATTCGACCAGGAGCTCCCTAAAGACGACAAATGTTTTCAGTCACACGAATCCCAATTCTGAGCATTAAAAAACTGTTTGTGATTTAAAAAATGAATGATAAATATGTATATCATTACTGTTCCACTTTACCACGTGTCCAATGGTTCCTCGGGACCCCTTCTGCCCAACAAAACCTGGTGGTCCAGTCTTCCCCATCGTCCCGGTCTCCCCAAGGTGACCTAGAGGACCTTTGGCACCCTAAACATACACAAAGGATGTGTTACAGAACAGCTGACACACAGCATCTTCACATCCTTGTGTGTGAATGCTTTTTGTTTCTGGAGGATTAAACTGCCATTAGTGATGATTTGATGTTTGTACCTTTGACCCTAGTTTGCCTCTTTCGCCAATTTTACCAGGTTTCCCTTCTGGACCCTTCAGAGAGAAAACTAAATCAGGAAACAGCTTAAGAAAGTCAGTTTGCTTGTATGAATTTGACCAAAAAGGCAGACCACTTACTCTGACGCCGGTGAGTCCAGGACTTCCAGGTGGGCCCTCCTTTCCCTTTAGCCCAATTTCACCTTTTTCCCCATTGTCGCCCTCCTGACCCATGTCGCCTTTTTCCCCCTGAGCATATGCAAGGACATGACTCTGTTTAAGTTATGATTACTAGTGCAGTATATGGTTTTGGAGTTGATATCTCCATATGTATCTTTATAATACAACATCAAGGACATTTTGCGTAATATGCCACCTTGGATCCATCAGGACCAGCTGGACCAGCTTCTCCCTCTAGGCCTGGCTCTCCCTGTTATCACACACATACACATATACAGAGGTTAATGAAATGAACAGCTCCATCTGTTACAGATATGTGATAGTTTAATGCTGTTAAACGAACCCGCTGTCCCATTAGTCCCTGCTCTCCGATGTTCCCAGCAAGTCCAACGGCTCCCTGACACCCACACAGACACAAACACATGAGCGTCAGTTAAAAGACAGTATTCTGTCTTGAGCATCTGTTTGAATCAATGTAGTTTTAGATGTTGACTTTGGCATGTAATAGTTGGTATTAAACTTTTAGTTGAATGTAAAAACTGTAACAATATTAGCGCTAAAACAATTAGTCCACTAATTGATTAGTTGATGGACAGAAGAATAAACTATTGATAACTATTTAATCATTTAAGTAATTTCTCATGCAAAAATATCAGAAAATGCTCTTAAATATGATGTCCTGTTTTTCTCTCTTAAATAGCAGGACTGTCAATCAAATAAAATAGTTAATCGCGATTGATTGCAAATTAATCATACATTTTTTCTTTGATCAAAATTTACCTTAAAGGGAGGTTTGTCAAGTACTTTATATTCTTAACATAGAAGTGGACAAATGTGCTGCTTTATGCAAATCTATGTAGATATTTATTATTGAAAATCAATTAACAACACAAAACAATAACAAATATTGTCCAGAAACCCTCACAGGTACTGCATTTAGCATAAAAAGTATGCTCAAATCACAATATGGCAAAGTGAAGCCCAACAGGAAATAACAGCTGTCAGTGTGTCTGAGCGCTGACTATGATTTGCCCCAAACTATATGAGATTAGCATAAAGTGGGCATGTCTGTAAAGACATACCTTGAAGTCAGAGGTCAAGGGACCCCTCTGAAAATGGCCATGCCAGTTTTACGTTGGCAAAATGTTTGGCAAAAAGTTTGGAGCGCTATCTAACCTCTGTCCTGACAAGGTAGCATGATGTAGTTGGTACCAGTGGATTCCCAAGGTTTTCTACGTTTATATGATGCCAGTATTTTCAGTCTAGCTGTAAAACTGATCCTGCTGCAACCTAAAAATTGCAAGTTCGTTTAAGAATTTTTTTATGTTAAAACTAATTTGTTTTATCGCATTAATTTTAATTAAATATCGTATGAAACTGAATATATCTGAGTTTTAGACTGACAAAACCAGACATTTAAAGACATCATCTTGGACTTTGAGAAACTGAGATGGACATTTTTCTAACATTTTATAGCCCAAACAATTAATCGATTAATCTAGAAAATAACGGGCAGATTAATCAATCAGTTGTTGCAGCCCTAAACAATATATTATCTCACCTTCTCCCCTGGCTCGCCTGGCAGTCCTGGTTCCCCCGCCTTTCCTGGGGGACCCTTTATAAATGCGTAGAGGATGGAAGAAAAGAAAATGTTGAAAGATTCTGGATGAAAACGAAGGGCTAATGAGTCTTTGGCATTAGATATGCACGATATTTCAGGGGTGAGTTCCATTACGTATTGTCATGAGAAGAAAAGATACCTTTGTAATGTGGGTTAATTAGTTTAATTGGATAGATTACTTCAATCAGAGAGCATTATTGATTCACTAGGGCAGGGTGAACAACAGATGTCACATATTTAATCATTTAGTCTTCGCAATACCGTTGTGTATGTATGTGTGTGTGTGTGTGTGTGTGTGTGGATGAACGCCAGTGAACTTATCCACATGGACTATGCATGAATGTGTGCAAAGTGTCTCACCTTTTGACCAATTTCTCCCAACAGTCCCACAGTCCCTGGTGGCCCAGGTGATCCCTATGAGATGACAACACACATGCTCAAATAATAATGCGCTAAAAATGCTAATCAACATCAGATCTCATTTAATAAGTATAAAAAAATAGGAAATCTCTGGCTAATGTTGATTGTGGATGAGCCAACATCAGATACATCAGTAAACCATCTGTACATAGTTTGGCTCTGAATGTAGTGACTAACTGTGTCACTAATTATGCTTCTAAAGCATCGAGACATTGCCATGAATCCTTCTTAATCTCAGTGCATATGAATAATGGTTGCTCCCTGGTTGACTTACATTCAGTCCAAACATATATTAATTGATAACTGAAGTCACTTGTGTGGTCTTTAATTCATATTGCAAAGAAAGGGGCTCAAAAGTATATTGTCTCATTAGTGAAAGCAGCTGTGCAGCACAAGAGATGAGATAATGGAAAGTGATTAGGAGCGGAAAAGGTGATTCTGAACAGTGTATGTAAGAGAGGATTCATTTTTATAGATGGTTGCTGAGAAACTCCATTTTGTCCTCCTACTATGGTTGAATCTTTATTTATAGGTAACCACAATAGCTTGTTTCAAACTACTGTTACAAATATGGGGGGGTGGCAGTAGCTCAGTCCGTAAGGACTTGGGTTAGGATGCGGAGGACGCCGGTTCAAGTCCCCCCATGGACCAAGACCAACTGGTTGCTGGAGAGGTGCCAGCTTACCTCTTGGGCACTGCCGAGGTGCCCCTGAGCAAGGCACCAAACCCCCAACTGCTCTGGGCGCTTGTCAGGAGCAGCCCCCTCACTCTGACATCTCTCCATTGACATGTATATGTACTGTGTGAACAACAGAGTGTAAAACTGAATTTCCCCACTGTGGGACTAATAAAGGAATATCTTCTTCTTCTTCTTCTTAAAATATGATAAAGCAGCAGTGAGTAGAAATGGAGCAAATATGATTAAGATAAGTTATTTTTATAAAGTGGCCACTATATCCTGACAGTGGTGCAGACAGGTAAACTGAAATTTTTTTGGTAAAATCATGTGCCTCTGTGTCCTCTGGTGCTACTAGAGGAAAACAACCAGTCAGAGCTGATCTGGAATCTGCCGTTCAGCTGTTGTCTCTGAGAGCCACTGGTCATTCACTCGCAAAATCAGATCGAACAGTCAAACTAGGCAGCGCTGATCAAATATGAGCCAATATTCTGTTACTGTAATGCATTTCTCTCCTCAAATGTTTTCAGGAACATCTTGTAGTTACCGTTTAGCTGTAAATTGAGACAGTTTGTGATCTGGTAGCCATACTGAGATCTGTTGAGTAAACCCGAGCCACAGCACTGCCAACAGTAACGTTCAATAGAATGGGATTTTAGCCCAATGATGCCAAAAACATTCAGCCCACTGCAGGTTTAACTCACAAAACTGTGCAGATAAAAATACATCCTTTAGCTTGTAGTTGATATGATCATGCAGTTGTGTGTATGTGTTATTACGTATCCATATTAAAGGCCAGTGAAAACAAAGACTACGGTACACTGCTGACAGAGCCAACAGTGTTAACCCGGGGGCGCCCAATGGCACCATCGGCTGGGACGTTGTTATCAGCAGTAACCGCCATATGCGAGCAGTTCAGCATGGCAGCCGTGAGGTAGCTAGGCAAGGTAGACATTATGCTTCAATATCTTTACAGAGCAAATAGTTGTTTGATACTTTATTAATGATCTGGATATCGTATAGAATACTTTTAAAATGCTAATTGCTATTAATTATATTTGAAATTCATTGCCTGTTCCATAATATTTGTCTTCACTATTATAGATATAAACAATCTGCTGGATGAAGTAAACTCTGCTGCCTGAGTGTGCACATTGAGATAGTAATAACCAGAGATCCATGTTTTATTTAATTGGAAACAGAAGAATTAGCCTGTGATTCATTCGTACCAATGAAAACAAAGAGAGCGGGTGCCTGTCTCTAATGCTGGTGATCCATCTGTTTCTGTTCTGCCTCTTTTAGTGTGCCTTAACTAAAACCACAAGAAGTGAATCTTTTACCGTAAAGGTTTTATCCATCATGGTAATAAGAGCGTATATTTTCCCTGCGAGTTCAGCAATTTAGCAGTTCTATTAATAAGCTTTTTTTGTTTTTTTTTTTTCTTCATGCAAGTCACTCTCCTGCCACTACTGAGCAGATGTGTGAGGGATGAGACAAGCCTCTGGCTGGTCTGGAGGAAACATTTAATAGAGGCAAATATATTTTAATAAGTATTAAAATATGTCTCATAAACGTCCTCCCAGCTAGGATATTTTGGAGCTAATAGGGCTGAGCAGAGGGAACCAGGCTACTGTTTGTTGCCAAAGAGAATTTAATAAAATTAGTTTGGTTGTTAAAAAGGGAGAGGAACAGTTTGATGAGCTTGAGTAAGAATACCGCAAAAGACTGGGCTTAAACAAAGAAAACATAAGGAGAGAGAGGGAGAGAGAGACAGCAGCAGGTGAGGATGTCAAGATTTGACAGGAGTAAAGATGCAGAGAAGATGTGGAAATAAGAGGGTTGGACGGTCATACCGGCTCGCCTGCTATTCCCTTGTCCCCTGGAGGTCCTGAGGGCCCTTGAATACCCTGGAGACAGTAGGGTAAGTGGGTTCAATACATGTACATGACCAATCATCATCTCACATTCATAAAACAATTCATACTCACTTCAATACTAGTTTTAAGAAGGTTTGAGTTTTTCACTGTGATATCATCAGCAACATAATACATACAAAGATTTCTTTACTCCAATAGGCAATATAAAACTTGTTGTTTTGGCCATCTGTGCATCCAAGTCCCTTAAATAGTAGATGTTTATTATGAAGGGATACATCACAACAATGACCGCCAGCTATACATTATCCTGCTTATTACATGGCTACTTACTTAGAAAGCGCAAAAATGGTCAACTAGAGTCCGACATCAGAACTGTGTCCATAGCAACAGTCTGGTTTACATAGCCCCGATCAAATGTCACCAATCAGAATCGATTATTCAAGAAAGCTGTGTAATAATTTTATGTATGAGCAATAGTGAACTCACTGGAAAACCTTTCGGCCCAATGTCTCCTGGCTCGCCGATCTTCCCCTGTAGGGGCACCATAAAAGGAAGCATATGTAAGACAAAATATGTTATTTATGTAATAATAATACATAACAACAACATCTGACCACACAAAACAAAGAAAAGAGGAGAGTTGTGGCTGTGTGGCCACTAAATGTTAAGCTGGTGACTAATGGCAAGGGCACTTGTTTGATTTATTTGTATATATAATCTTTTCTCTTGTCCTGTCTTTTCCCATCTCTTTCTATTTCCCCCCAAGTTAATGTATTGACCCCTACAATCGTTCTATACATAAAGATTATTAGCCTTTTCAGTGATATATGCCCAAATAATCTAATAAATATTCTCAAATTCTTCCAATAAGCCGTGCAAATAGCTTTGCGTTCAACTGTCATGTAGGTAAATTTGGCCCACAGTGTGTTGAAACCTTCCAAAGACAGTTCTCTCCTCTCTCTCCTAATATGTTGTATCTGACCGTGGGCCTCCACACTGCTGGTATCATGCAGGTCTTCTAAATCATTCTGATGCTTCGCCTCTCCAGAGGAACATAACCACCAAAAAATATATGAGAGGAAGGAGTGGAAAAGTAGAAAAGTATCCCAGGGTGTTACCTGTGGTCCGGGGAAACCTATTTTTCCTGGAGGACCGTCAGTACCCTGCGGAGAGAGGGGAGGATGAGAGATAGCCGTGTGCATTTCCTGCCTTCTGAGTGGATGGTGAAGATGTGCGGATTGCTATTTTTCGGTGCATATGATATAACTTTTACACTTTTAAATGCTACTTTATGGCCACTACTCTTGTGTCTGCACAGCTTGACTTTGTGAAAGTTTATGTAGCGATGAGAAATTTTCAAGAAATGCATGCAATCAGGTCAGATTTCTTACCGTCTTGCCCTCTAACCCAATCTCTCCTGTTGGACCGTCAGGCCCGATAGCTCCCTGAAACACAAGACAGCTGTCACATCACCAACAGAGGTCACTGCAACACAGCCAGACAGCCACAATACGCTGTAAATAAACATCTCAGTTGATGCCAATAATACCCCCAGGCCAGAGGCAGTGTGAGTATACTTTTCAGTTAATAAGGAAGGAAGTTATGTATACAGTAAGTGTGTGTGTAAAATGTGTGCATATAAAGGCAGTAGAAATAGCTACAGGTCCCACATGTCGGTGAAAGTTGCGTTATCTTAATAATCAGGGCACAAATTATGGGCACACACACAGATACATACCATTCAAACTAAAACACACGCATACTGTCAAAACAGTCTGACTGTTTAGATTACATGGGTGCAACTGTCAAACATAATCAATCTAAAGTGCTTAATGGCCTGCTAGTCCAGTGAGCAGTGATAATAAATGGGAGGCAGGCAGCGGACCAATACAATCCATCTGCACTGCACCTGCACAACTTTTTCATCTATACAGTGGAAGATGCTGGCTCACTGACACTGTGAAGATCCTCAGATAATGTAACACAATCTTTGCTAACAGTGATTATAAATAAAAATGCTTTTCTCAGGAGGAGAAAGCAGTTATAATATGACACAGCCACACAGGCAGCCTTGTTGTGTGAGCGGTTGATGACTGGGCCCAGTGGGAGTCTGGCCCGCAGAGAGCGCCGCTAGCTGAAGTGCTATAAGCCTATTATACATAGAGCTGGATAAGCAGCGCTCATTAACATTCCTGTCTGGGGTACCTGCTACACACTGCTTGCGTTTACATAGCCGGATTAACCAATGTGTAGAGAAAATATGTCAGGCCACGGGAAAACACGTTCACTCAGTTATTAAGCTTCAAATTTAATTGATTAAACTGAGTTGCATTGATTTGTAACAGAAGTTTCAAACAAAGGCAGAGAAGGAACAACAGGAGGATGATTTCAAAACAATCCAAAACATCCATTTGAACCAGCTCAGTAACAACCGCCGAGAGGGAGGGATGATGAGATTAATGTGCTCTTCAATATGGAAAACATTAGCCGAGGATTTGTAGGTCAGACGTCATGATGTTATTAGATACAAAGCAGGGTTAGTAAGGGTGGGAATCACCAGGTGCCCCATGATACAATATTATCACAATAAGTAAGTCACAATATGATGATTACAATATATGATATGATTTTAAACATTTTACGATATATTGCCTTTTTTCAAATGCAAAATAAGGAGGTTGTCAACATCTGCTTTATCTAAAAACACAGTTTTCACTTTGTTCATCTTAGATTTTTCATTCACATATCTTGAGGTCAGAGGTCAAAGGACCCCTTTTAAAATGATCATGCCAAAACTTAGCATTAGCATATTTAGTGTTCTTCCTGGCAAGCTAACATGACATGGTTGGTACCAGTGCTTACTTGCTTAGGGTTTCTAGTTATTATAAAGCAGTTAAAGTTAATGAAAATAACGTGTTAATGTAAATTTCTTTAACGCATAAACACAACTTGCTATTTTTTAATTAACTTCTCAAAAACCCAATGGGCTGCTGTCGGGCATTCCGCTGTTTGACCTTTCGGGGGACGTAGTGGGTTCAGTTTTAAAAGGTAGAGTCATATGAAACTAGAAAACCTAAGAAATCCATTGATCATCAATCTTACCAAATCCTTCCCGACAAGCTCGGCTAGTAGGAGCTTGTTGGCTAGTAAGAGGCTAACTAAAATTCCAAGCACTAAATTTTGGCGAGGAGACACTGTCATGGTCAAAGGGGTCCCTTGACCTCTGATCTCTAGATACGTGAATGAAAATGAGTTCTATCGGTACCCACAAGTCTCGCCTTTACACACATGCCCACTTTATGACACAAAATCTGTCATTGTTTTATGTTGGTAATTGATTTCCAATAATAAACATATACATACATCCACTCCCATGTTGATAAGAGTATATTTTTTATGTTATGTCTGGATAATACTTGTCATTGTTGTCGTTAATTGATTGTATTGTTAATTGATCTCCAGTAATAAATAAATACATATGTTTGCATAACGCAGCATTTTCGCCCACTCCCATTTTGATAAGAGTATTAAATACTTGACAAATCTCTCTTTAAGGTACATTTTGAACATATGAAAAAATGCGTGGTTGATTTGTGATTAATCGCATTTAACTATTTTAAGTGACAGCACTAACAATAAAAGACTGATACTTGACGTCCCTGTATCGATACAATATTGCCACACAAAATATTGAGATACTATGCTTTGGTTAGTCAGATTGGTGATTCCTCATAGCTGCCATCCACAAGTTAAAATAGGCTTTCATACAAGCAAATAAAACAGAAAAAAAAACAAAAAACAGACGATAGTGGTACCAGCTTCCTAGCTGTTCTAATGTCAACATGCACATTTATATCTGGTGTCTGACTCCACAATATTTCCATGTTAAAAAAACGGTTCAGTGCCAGTGTTTCTGAGAATGAGGCCAGATGTTACGCTGCTGTAAACATTAGGCCTTGTGCCTCAAGCCAAAAGACATATGGTATTTAAATCTGTGTAAAAGTTGTATATGGTCTCATTTAGCACTAACATGTTTTATTCAGAGTTGAAATCATCCCATGAATGCCACAGTACTTCATGTTGGACATGCGAAACTGTCTGCTTTTACCATGACTTCATAGTGTTTTGGTTTTTAAGTAAGTAGGTGGATTCACCCTCTTGGCATCTCTAAAATGAGATCCATTTGTTGAAGAAGAAGAAGAAGAAGATCTACCTTTATTAGTCCCACACTGGGGAAATTCAATTTACACTCTGTTAAACTCATACATGGTACATGCAGACCTGAAACACACATACATGCATTAATGGAGAGATGTCAGAGTGAGGGGGCTGCTCCTGACAAGCGCCCCGAGCAGTTGGGGGTTTGGTGCCTTGCTCAGGGGCACCTCGGCAGTGCCCAAGAGGTAAACTGGCACCTCTCCAGCTACCAGTTCACACTCAGTTTTTGGTCCATGTCGGGACTTGAACCGGTGACCCTCCGGTTCCCAAGCCAACACCCTACAGACTGAGCTACTGCCGCCCCAGTAGTTACACTAAAGAAAGGAGATTTTTTTTTGTACATGAAAACTTAAACTCTTTCTGTGCAGACAAAGCTTGTGTGGTTGGGGGCGGGGGGCGGGGGGTGAGACTGTAGTCGAACCACCTCGATTCTAAGTCCTCTGGCTTGCAACACTCAGGTTTCTTAGCTCGGACAACATAAGTCACAGAGCAGCAGGCAGATTTACTGGCACTGGAAGCTGCAGACATTAGTATTAATTGAAAACACAGCTTGAGACATGAGAGCGTGTCCAGGGCCAACCGCAGCAAAGCCCATCTCCCATGGATGCCTCAGACAGAGAAGCTCAGTGCTATTTTATCCCACTTTCCAGTTGGCTCGGCGGACCATAGCAATAAAAGACATTTTTTAAAAACCTTGGCGGCAGGGTTTGAACTCCACGAGGGAGCACATAAAGGGCAGAGGATATTACTATTGCCAACAGAAGCTGAGGTGTATCAGCTGACCCCAAATACATCCATTTTACTGTGTCCTACATCACTGGCATAGTTACAGCTGTCATTATCATTGACAAAATTAATTATTGTCACAAGTATTGCCACTAGATTCTCTTATTCTCTTAGAGTGAACAATAATTTATTTGCTGTATGTTGTTCCAGAAGCCTACAGTTTCTGCTGGTGGTATTCAGCAGCTCAAATTCCAGCTGTTGTTTTCGTGTCTCACAAAAGAGTTGTATACGATTCCTGGCGTCTGTATCTACAGTATATTCAAATCACAGGTGGGCTTTTCCTGCTAATGTGAATCTAAATTATCATTATGTTGAAGCTAGTTGCTTTTTCCAAAACACTTTTTGTTATAGAGAGCCTTCCAGTGGACCACCATGGGACCTACAGACCTTAAAACTACACTCCCAAAAGCCGTGTAAGTGACGACTCTCTGAAGCTACGCTGCTTCGTAGTGGGATGTACTCACACTAGCACTGGGTCTTGTTCACGTCAAGATGATGTTACATTTGTGCCTGGTCATAGCTGTGATAGGTAGCTACCTTGTGTGGGTGACATATGTTGAGTGAGACGAGAGATGTAGTTCACTTTGCGATTTCCCACAAAACTAAATGGTACTATGACAAACCTGCGACTTTCCTGAGTTACAAAATTAACTTTTAAATTGACAAACATCATACATTTTTTGTGTTTCTTGCCGTTGATTATCGTACAGATTTTTTTCTGAAATAATATCCCATGCGGTCCATCGGAATGAGAGGGACTTTGCCAATAAATTAAATGAGCTGAAAAGAAAGACAAAAAAGAAATCTGGTATCTGTGGTTGTTTCAGGACTGTAATAAGCCTGTCTACCTGCCTGTGTGCACTCTGTCTGTGCACTCACTGCTAGCTTGACAGCAGTGAGTACTAACAATAGCATATTTTTTTTGTTCATACTCATAATGATAATTGTGGGGAATGGCTTTGGAGGGAGGCCTGAAGGGATGGACTATCAGTGGTGCAGACTTGGTGACTTTCTCGCTAGATTTTGGGACTTTTGGAACTAGTACTGCCAGCTACTTTCATTGGAAAAATCGATAATAAGATTACAACCCTAGCTTTAAGTTCATTTAAGTATCATACTATATGAGCTATCATATTAGCGCTGAAACTGCAACTGTGTGAGTGTTTTCAGTGTAAAGCTAATGTGAAATGAGCCCACTGCAACCTTTCAGACATTAACAGTCTAAATCAGGTGGATACTACTGTGATGTGATAAAAAAAAAATGACAAAGAAATAAAAATAAAATTCCACCATCATCTTTCAAAAGTTCAGCACATTTAGGAAAAATATAAAACAAGTTGTATTGATTTCCACGACTGATTCTAAAAGGTTACAGGTCTAAAAGTTGCTATTGTGGTTTTTATAAATGATGTTGCGTGAGTTTGGATCCATCTGCGAACCAAGAATGAAAACTTTGCTTTGCTAATCCCCCAATAAATCATGCTTCCCCGGTTTACTAAATTTTATATGCAAAGCAACCTCCAGAGGAGTCACATTCACTCTTTTCCAGGACATACAGTATGTCATGTAGCTGGACTGGTGGAGCAGTCATTGTTCCATTTATATGGAATAAAAAAAGAGCAGTTTGTTTTACATTACTGGAGCTCTCCCTGCAGCTATAATGAGGAGTGACTTCTGAAAAGGACGGAACAGACTCATGCTTTGACTCTGAACCCGAGAGCGTGTTACGCAAGCGGCCGTGTCCGTTAAACACACATGACCTCAGTTCAGAGGCAGCTCCATATCACTTCATTATGTTTACCCACTAAAGTTTTTCCAGCCGTTCAACAACAGCAGTGGCACATGGCTCCTGTCGACACACTCTCACACACGCACACACGCACACACACACACACGCACGCACGCACGCACGCACGCACACACACACACACACACACACACACACACACACACACACACACACACACACACACACACACACTACAGCATGCATAAAAAAGTAAAGTGATGTGTATCTAAACTCTAAACACAACACAACACACAACACTAAAACCAGCAGGTGTGAAACTTCAAACTCACCCGTAAGCCTTTGGGTCCTCTGGTACCGGCTGGCCCGGCTGCTCCAGGAGAGCCCTGATGAACAAAGGAAAAGGGGGAGAGGGGGAAAGGGAAAAGGAAAGGAGAGATAAAACGAAGGTTCACACTGACAGAGCACAGAGCCCCCTGGTTGTTGACCCAGGGGGGCAGCCTGACCTCAGGAACACACTACGGGGTTTGTTGTTAGATCTGTCACTCACACCAATTAAAGAGCCTGCTCTGGAATCCCTGTCCTGCTGCACCTCAGAGCCCCATATTTATGTTTGTTTTGGTGGCTCAGTGGCCCCCGTCTTCATCCAACGCTCCATCCGCACTCTGTCAAACCTGACCGTGGCAAGGACGGAGCGAGGGGAGGCAGTGGCAGCTTCTAATTGGTTATAGGTGTTGCGTTTCTGACTGACAGGAGGGTAATGCAGGTTCAGCAGGAGGCTGCCAGCTCTCATCACGGTCAGGGAAACCTTTACTGCAGACTACATACTACTGTTGTCTAAAAAGATACCACAGAAACAGTTACTCAAAGACATCTTTGTTCCTCCGATCCTATGATCACACCACAGTTTGCTGGTTAGCAGATTGTTAAGGTTACTAATTTCATCCTCTATCTATTATAATGTTTCTTGATGTTTTTAATCTTTTATGTAAAGTGCTGCTAAACACTACCATCTACAAAAATGACAAAGGAAAAAGAAGGAAGAGAAATGCAAAATTGGCAAAAGAGTGGTGACTTACTGGTCTTCCTGGTGGTCCTGTAGGCCCGGTCTCACCTGGTGTCCCTGGGTGACCCTGTACACAGTACATATAGATTACAACTGAAACAAAACAGTAGTGTACAAATGATACTATGATACTTTAACACTTAAATTGTGACATGTTTTAGAGAAACAAACACCTCTAACACCAAAATATATACTGCTGCTTTTATAATTCTAACTTTTCATGCACAATCTTTTTCTTAAACATGTATATATCATCTGTCACTGCCAATATAAATCCTACACGCTATGCATACAATATAGACATGTATATGTGTACATACTGCATATATCAATCCAGTCCATATCTGTATATTCATATATTTATTTATTTCCTTTATAATTGAACATTGGTGTACACCTTTTTTTTTTTAACTACTTGTGTACATAACAGTTCTGTCTATTCCTAACCTTTATTTGTCCAGCTTTGTTGTCCTTCTCTGTAGCTGTTTTTTCTATTTCTTTGTAAGTATGTTTAGAGAAATGCTTAAAAATGCCAAAAAAGTCAAATTTCTTGTAAATAAATCTGATTTAGAAACTCACTATAAATCCTACATACGTACACTTTGAATTTGTTTGAGGTAATAAATTGGATTTCCATCACACACACACTAGTACAAAGTAAAAACATACATCTGCAGAAAAGCTCTGCAAATTGGGAAGCAAAACTACTGTAACGATAACAGACAACGGGGAAACGAAAAAAGCAGACGATGATTTTATATCTGAAAACATATTGCTTTTGGCTGCTTCTGTCTCTCCTTTATAGGACCTCGTTTTTTTGGCTAGACCATTTGTAAAAGCAGAACTATGTAATGGGGAGTATTTTCAGTCTGACTGCTTGCATCAGCTGAGTACAATAAAATCTATCCAAAACGCAAACCCATAGCATAGTAGGCAGCTCTGATCTCATGCATCCATGGGAAAAGGAATCATAACGCATGCAGTATGAGCTCTCTGTTACGATGTCTCCTGGTCAGCTCCCTTCACCTTGTATGATGCAGTCTTTTCCAGAGGGTCTGTTTCTGTTTTGCAGCTGAGAGACCTTCCCTATATATATGTGTGTGTGTGTGGCTACGTCCTGAGAGATATCCAACTGGCTGCCAGCCAGCAGGAAACTTCTCTGTTTCAGCAAGAATGATGACTAAATTTTTATCCACTCCAGCCGCTCATACAGTACGCATCAGATGGTCCATATCAGATACAGACACTACATGACAGAGAGGACACTCTGCAGAGCTATGCAGGTGTATGACAGCAGTAGACAAAATATGAATGGATAAAAATGGATCATTGTTTCTTTAATCTTTTCAGTAGCATTTGGTGTTCTAGGATAAAATCTTGCTGTCATTGGAAATGATCCATTTGAGCTATTTTCTCATTTGTTTAACCCAATGTTATGACTTTTTCCAGCTAAAAGCATCCCGCCGAGTGCTAAACCACTGCTTAGAAAACATGGTCCTAAATCGTCCGTGGGGGGATGTGCCTCCTTTCCCTTTTGGCATATTCTGACGGTATTGACCTAATTCAGCACATCAGGATATTCCCATGGGAATATCACACACAGTTTAGCGTAAGATGACCATTTCTTATGATTTTCTTTATAGCACCACACCCGGAAAATAATGTGTAAGCTCATATTTAAGCGAAAACTTCACTCTCTCACTCACTCTTGTGTCTTACCGTTGATCCCTTTTCTCCAGGTGGTCCGGGATGGCCCATCTCCCCTCGATCCCCCTAAACACACACAAGCACAATATTCAGTCTTCAAATTCACCTCGTGAAGATTCACGTGAATAAATCAACAAGGAAAAAACAAGTTATTTTACCTTCTCTCCTGCCAGTCCTGCCTCTCCCACAGGTCCGATGAAACCCACCAAACCCTGAAATACACAGACTCAGTGTTGGATGGATGAATGGATACAGTTAGGAAAAAAGTGACATGCTTGGTAGTGGCAGTGGCTGTGTCAGTGTTTCTTACTCGTTCTCCCATGGTTCCAACTTTTCCTGTGATACCGGGCTCTCCCTGCAGAGATTAATATATTACTAACCTTTTGCTTACATCATTAAATCAATGTATTTCGTGTAAGTATTGACTTTATTCACCTTAACTCCCTCTGGCCCAACCTTTCCAGGAAATCCTTTTCTGCCCATTCTACCCTGGAAAAATGACAATGATGGACAGTGAATTACAAGACACACATGCCAGTTAATGCATCATTAACACTCATCACAAATTCTCAGTGAATATAAATGATCTGCTTCCTATGAGATGACAGTTGGAAGAGGGAGCTGGGAAGTTACAACCCGTTCTCATTCCCAGGGCTTCAAATCCTGGCACTTTATCACAGCCTTCAGTGTTTGGTACTGGCGCTACTGGTAAACGCACTGGGCGTTCCATTAACTACAATGTAAACCCATCCGCAGCAACAGTAAATGCTCCGAGAAAGTGCACTGGAAGTGTGGTGACGTAATTTAAATAGTGAAAATACACACCGGTCCAACAAACACAAAGCTTTCATCCAGGAAACCACTGTTTGTGTCCTATGTCCACAACGTTCTGTGTCATTTTCACTGTACAAATGTATTCATTTTATGCCCAACCATGTAGTTCTTTCCAAAACTTGACTACAGTGTTGTTGTTTTTTTTTTTTTTGCCTAATCCTAAAGTGATGTCAAGGATAACAATAGTGGTTTTTGAAACTGAAAATGAAGAGTTGGGATGAGAACGTGTTGCAAGTAGTCCACAGCTGTTGCAGCTCACTGTACATGCTGTTGAAACATGAAATGGCGTAGTGTATAGGTAATGCTGACAGTACTTTTTGGTGTGCTGTGAAAGTGTTCAATGACTCTAATGCTCCTCTTGCACAGACTGTATTCCCGGGTTAAGAGTGGGAGCTAAGTGATTTTTTTTTTATTTTTTTATCGGCAATAACTCCAGGTCAGAGATGACGAAGCCAAACTCCTGAGTGACTCAACTATTCCAGAGTTTTAACTCCAGAAAGTTTGGCAGCGTTCACAAGTACAGGCTAACACTGTATTTCACTCAGGAGCACACTGCAGTAAAAGCTGATTCTTGCAGAAACATGAGAATTAATATGAGCTGAAGAATTTGTGACTCCTTTTCATCTGATTTAGATTTATGACTGTGACAGACCGCAGCAACCAAAGATAGGAAAAAATACAGGACAGAACAGAGAGAGAGCGATAATGAGCAACTGAGAAGATGAGACAGAAGGTAAAGAGAGGCTGGCTGAGGAGGAGGAGGAGGAGGAGGAAGAGGTGGTGGAGGAGGAGGAGGAGGACGAGGAGGAGGACCTGTGGCAGCTGGCCAGAGATCAATCACAGCTCCTGAAGGAGTCATACAGTACTTCCCCTCAGACGGAGGAGACCAGTGAGTGGGTTGGAGACAGGGGGGAGTGTGGAGGAGAGGTGGCTAGAGTGAAAGAGAGTGAAGAAGAAGTAAAAGATAAACTGATAGACAGGATCTGGGATAGTGAAACCAATCCTAAAGTTAGAAGAGGGCTGAAAGCACGTCTATATCCGTAATGGCCTTTGTGATGAATGAAGAATTTGAGAAATAATGTCAGCAAATATTTCATTTCTGCAGTGACCCATTAACATCTTCCAGCACTTTATGGCAGCTATAAATCTCACCACCTATAAACATGGTGATGTCTGTTATCACCCCCTGGTGGCCAACGCTATGGATTGCATGCAGTCCGTTGTGAGGGGACTATCGTCCAGAGACGAGCCGTGACAACCTCCATAAAACTCCAACCATACATAACAACAGCTTCCTCTCCAATGCAAACCAAGAACAATCCATGAGGATGACCAACTTTATTACCTCAAATAAAATTCAGATGAACTCTCACTGTGCTACAGCAAACTTTTAGATGCACAATCAAAATTAAGCAATTAAATTAAACTGCGTACTGTATAGATGGCTGAGGCTAAAAGCGTGACTTAGAGTGTGCTGCATGCTGATCACCCCTTACTAACAATACATTTACTCAAGTGTGCTACTTCTTTTAAAATTAAAATAAGAGAGCACAGTGTACTTTCAGTGTATTTTCTGTGGGAGATTTACTTAACAGAAGTATAGATAAGTATACTTGGCTCATATTAACAAGTATACTAAAAAGTCTAAGTATACTTGACTTATACTGACAGGTATAAAGGAATGTCTAAATATACTTGGTTTATACTGACAAGCATACAGAGAAGTCTAAGTATACTTGACTTATACTGACTACTATATCGAAAAGTCTAACCATACTTGGTTTATACTGACAATTATACAGAAATGTTTAAGTATACTTGGTTTATACTGACAAGTATACAGGAAAGTCTATGTATACTTGGTTTATACTGACAAGCACAAAGGAAAGTCAAAGTATATTTGGTTTATACTGACAAGCATACAGAGAAGTCTAAGTATACGTGGATTATACTGACAAGTATATGGAAAAGTCTAAGCATACTTGGTTTATAGAGACAATTATACAGAAAAGTCTAAGTAAACTTGGCTTATACTTAGAAGTATATAGAAAAGTCTATGTATATACTTTAGGCCTACTTGTATTTAATCTTTTGATCAAGATATACTAAAGATAAGTATCATTTGGTATTCTTGCCTTACAGGTCTACAGAAAGGTATACTTAGCTTACTTTTTGATAGAGTGACCTATGAAAGTGTGTGCAGCTATTTCCATTTTATGCTGCTTTATACTTCTACTCCACTACAATTTAGAGGCACATATTGCACTTTATACCACTCTAACCACTTGATTTAAAAGCTTTAGTTACTTGAAGATTCAGCTGCAACATTAAAAGAATGTCCACATTAATGTATTAATTATTATAATCCAGTAATATAATATACATAATTCTTAAATGGGCTATTCTGAGTATGTTTACTTTGATACTTAAGAACTTTTACTCAAGTAAAATTTTGAATGCAGGATTTTTACTTGTAATTACTTGTAGTATTGCTACTTTTACTAGTAAAAGATCTGAGCACTTCTTCCACCACTGGATTTTGAGATGTTTCTGTCTCTTCCTGTCTCTCTCTTTGATTTGTTTACCACAGATATATAAAGGATATGGAATGAAACCATAATATTGCACACAATAGATGGTTTGATTGTCTAGTAACATGAAAGCTTATAGGAGTGCACACACACAGTCAATGTTTTTCCCTGATTAAACATATATGAATGTTATTTTCCTCACATACTATACTGGTAACAGTGATCCCAGTTACCAGCTCTCTCCTTCCTTTTAGCAGGTGTTTATCTTATGACTCACCTCCAGTCCTGTTGGGCCCGGTGGTCCAATAGGGCCCTCATCTCCCTGGAAACAGATGATATTGATCTTAGCATGAATTATGTTTGGGGACATAAAGCTCAGCAAGAGGGCCATAAAAATTTTAATGCTCTTTGGCGCTGTGGGGTTGTTCTGACGTGGGCGCCGTCTGATAGTCTTACCTCCAAGCCAGGCACCCCTCGTGGCCCTGGTAAACCTCTGGCCCCTGGCTTTCCCTGGATGGGTAGAAAACAGTCAAATGAATGCTAATGTGGAAAGGTAAATATGGTATTTACGCAGATATTTTTAGCCATTAGTGGTGCAGCTCAAAGCAATGTTGCTCTGTTGGTAAGTCGGTCCACCACTTTGGTCCGCACTGAAATATCTAAACAACTGTTGGAAGGATTACTATGAAGTTTTGTACAGACATTCAGAGGATTAACACCATAATCAGGTCAAATTTGTTCAGTACTTTGGTTTATGCCTCAGCTGTACTTTGATTTTAGTGCTAATCAAACACACTAATAACACATTAAATATGAGCATGTTTACATTGTCAAAGCACTGCTGCAGCTAAGTAAAACCTCACAGAGCTGCTAGCATGGTTATAAACTCTGTCTTCTGTTTTATGTTTTGGAACGTACCTCATTTGGTAGACTACTGCAAGATGATGGTTTTACTCACCTTTGGTCCTTCCAAGCCATTCTCTCCCGGAGGTCCCATGTCACCCGGGAAACCCTGTCATGATCAATAAAGAAAGACAAAAAAAAAAAAACCTTTTCTATTGTCTGTCTGAAATACAGACTCACATATTCAATGCAGCCATGTAAATACAAACCTCAGGGCCTGGTGGTCCAGGTGCACCATCAGGTCCTCTCTCTCCTAACTTGCCCTGTGACAAAGACAAACGA
This sequence comes from Pterois miles, assembly GCA_947000775.1. Lineage (NCBI taxonomy): Eukaryota > Metazoa > Chordata > Actinopteri > Perciformes > Scorpaenidae > Pterois > Pterois miles. Next base: position 12,353,793 of record CAMQGK010000229.1, on the reverse strand, counting down.
GAACATAAGAAATGTCTTCAATAAATAGTTTTTTGGGAAATATTCACTTTCTAGCAGAGATTTCCATGTAAAGATCATTACCCCTTTGCTTATCTGTCCATTCAAGATAAAAGGCTACAGCTTGTAGAGTCTTAGAGGTGCTGGTAGGCAGTTTGGTACCTTTAGACAGAACCAGGCTAACTGTTTCCCTTTGTTTCCAGTCTTTATGCTAAGCTAAGCTACCTGGCTGCTGGCTGTAACATTACACTGAATGAACAGATATGAGTGTTGATCATAAAATCCCTTAAATAAAAAGCATTATGTTCACATTTTAGTGTTTTAATTACGGCTGGGTGATATGGCCAGAATCTTCTATCTCGATATAGGTCATTTCATATCTAAATAACGATATGTTTCACAATATAGCATGTTTTCTGGAAATTCAATTATCTATATGAAATTACCACATGGTAAAGCCTATGCTTGCATACTTCTGTGTGAGTTAAATACTTACTGGAGTATTTTCTCATTTAATTAAGAACTTTAGTGCAAAATGAACATAACAGTTTCAAGTGAAATTACAGAGAAAAAATAAAACCTGATAGGACGATGTGTGACGGCAAATTGCATCGCCCTGAAAGGGTTTATTTCACAACCATGACCTGCTAGCTGTACATTATACCACTTATTACACGGCAACTTACTAAAGAAATCAATAATTTCACACGAAAATGCTCATCCAGAGTCCAACATCAGATCTGCACCAATAGCAACAATCTGATGTACTTAGCAATGGTCTGTTATACATAGCAACGGTCTGTTATACATAGCAACGGTCTGTTATACATAACAACGGTCTGTTATACATAACAACAGTCTGTTATACATAACAACGGTCTGTTATATATAGTAACAGTCTGATGTAAAGAAATAACAGACCGTAGAACGCTGTGATTGACCAATCAAAATTGAGTGTTTAACAAAGCCGTGTAATAAGTGCTTGTTATCAATTTCGAGAACATAATTGTGTATCACGATCTCTCGATCCATGATTTCATCACCATTCCACTGAAAGACAATAAATTATCATACTGAACTATCACCCAGCTCTAATTTTAATGTGTTTCTGGGAATTAAAGCCAGAGCTAACCTGTGGTCCTGGTTTCCCACGGATGCCTGGTAACCCTGGAGCCCCCTGGATGCCCTGTCCAATACAAATACAACACATGAAAACTAAGAGAGACAGCCGGTCAGTAGTCAGAGGCAACGAGCAGAACCATGATTTCTTTTCTAGGGAATTAAAAAACATTAGACATGCATGACTCTGCTCAGTATGTCTGTTATCTCTTGGGACCAGTCTGTTCTATGACGCTAAAAGGGTTAGATTTTGCTTACACACACAGAGACAAATGAGGAGCGTTTACAAAAGAATTTCCATAAACTAGACAGCGCACATCTGGCTAAGTCATTTTGCAAAGGCGCAGCTCTGAAACAAAGGTTGTGTAACTCTGGATACGTGAGTGTGTGTCTGTGTATGTGTGTGTGTGTGTGTTGGCCACAGCATGCAGGGCGGGGACATTGGTGGTGATCTACCTTGTCTCCACTGTACCCGATCTCCCCTTGCTCTCCGGGAATCCCGATGTCACCCTGGCGGAGCGAGGAGGAGACAAACGGGAGGATGGATGGAGCATGGTCAAAAAAAAAGAGAAAGAAGAACATTAGGAAGAATTGTAACTTCCTACGTCTTCAATCACATTCAGCTTTCTCAACAGACAATACTAATTACTGCTCTGTACATTATAAACATTCACACACAATGAGACTGGTTCATTTCATTAGCCAAGTTCTTCATGTGGCGTCAATCTGTCTTATGAATAGCGCTGATGGCAATTACTCCATCCTATACACCCACACATCTTGTAGAATAAGCCAGTATTCAACACATTAGTAATTATAGACAGAATTAGTACTTTAACTCAGGTCTGAGTAGCTTATTTATAAATGTAAAGTGCATAATGTTGGTGTACTCTTTTATTCAGACTGGTCAAATAAAAGAAGAAGCTCAAGTAACTAAAGTGGTGCAGTCAGGTTTTATTCAACACAGCAATAAAATCTAAGGAGGTCATTCATTCTTCTATCTCCTCGTGGTGCGATCATCGTATTGCACATATTTCTGGCCTTATAGGAGGAGAAATATCAACTAACTACAGTTAATGCAGAGTGCTTCTAAGATTTTACGGCTGGCTTAAATCTGTGATTTTATCTATGAACCCGATCAGTTCTTTAGATTCAGAGCCTTTCAAGCAGTTCCCAGTACTGGCCTTGCCAATGCTGAACATGCTTTTGCTGGACAAAGTTGAACATCCCCTCAACATTGCTGCAGGTTCATTCAGAAATATGGAGCTGGAGTGAGTAGCTAGTTAGCTTAGCTTATCTTAGATTAAAGACTGGAAACAGTGGGAATGGCTTGAGGTGCTGTTAAGTGGATATTGTTACCTTTAGGGGGAGCCAGGTTAGCTGTTTCCTTTATGCTAAACTACACTAACCGTCTCCTGGCTCCAGTTTCATATTGAGCAGACAGATATGAAAGTAGTATCAACTCACTCTGCAATTTCCTTTCTCAATTTCCATAATGTCAATCTATTTCTTTAGGTTTATTCAACAGACTGCATCCTTGCTGACTGCCCAAAAAACAAAACATATCACACAATGGATTTCATAGAAATCAACATAAAGACTGATATTAGTGGAAATGGGAGAAACAGGCCAAATCTCATGCTTTATATGAGTAAAACAAATCACCAGAACTTTGTATCTGTGTGGTTGAAGGTGGGACCTAATGAAAGCATGCTCTATCATGTCTAAAGGCCAGACAGTAGGATGCAAAGGAGTACATATCCATCACATGCTGCTCAAACATGGGCCAATAACAGGAATATTCAGATCACCTTATCACCTTTCAGTCCTGGTTCTCCTGGATTTCCGGGCACCCCCTGGAACAAGCACCAACAGATGGGTTAGAAAGGGACCCCCAAAACCAAATCACACCTGAAATTCACCCTCTAAAATCTGCTTATTCTCTTTTATTATACAAAAATGGATATAATATTCAGAACTATGTTTTCATCAGTGTATCATCACCTGAAACTAAGAATCATTGTGTTTTCCTTAGCTTAGAATGAGCCCTTCATATGTACATAGGGAGCATGTCCTTTTCATGAGTCCGCCATGTTTCTACAGTAGCCCAGAACGGACCAACCAAACACTGGCTCTAGAGAGAGCCCTTCATGTTTTTACGTTACCTGACAGTCATGTGTAGTTCTCCGACATGCTTGTGAAAGGTAACATGAGCCGTAGAGTGCAAAATCGCGGTACCGCCAGCCGCCGTCTGACTTCTGTTATTCTTAAAGTAGTGTTATAATGGTAAGATGACCTCTGAGCGCGGTGAACGGCATACAGTGGTTTTGCACTCGTAGGCTCACATTACCGCAGTCTTTGAAAGGGAGGAGCGAGCGGAGGGGTACTCAGTCGGTTGCAATCTGCAACAACATCCCTAGATGCCAGCAAATCCTTCACGCTGTACCCTTAAGACAGTGAAGGGAACAGTTTCCGTGTGCATGTGTGTGTGATTACCTTCAGTCCATTAGGTCCTGGAAGGCCCATCTCTCCCACAGGTCCCATATCACCCTGCCACCAGAAGAAGGGACAAATTCAAATTCAGTGATATCATTCACATAGTACAACATACACACACGCACGCACACACGCACACACATTTCAGTTCACTGTTTGGCATTCATTAAACATCCTGTAAGAATAAGCCTCATTGTCCTCCTTCCAGATTTATCCATGCGGCCATCACATTGCATGCAACACAAAACAATGGATTATAATATACAACCAGAGATAAAGACTAGATTTTGCTGCCGCCTGGAGTCAAGGTTATGTTCATCTGAAGAATGAACCAAATGATGTGGATGTAACAAATAAATGCTGGAGGTAACATCTGGTCAACCACTGGAAAAAAAAAAGGAACCAGCGCTTAGATTCACGGCCCAGAGCAGAAGAGAGACAGAAGAAGATTGTAATTAAAGAGAGAACTGGGTTTCATTTAGTTCAGTAAGAACCAATTACACACACCGATTAAAGACTTGATTGGATTTTCTGCTTTCTTGTGTGTGAGAGGAAGAGAAGCTGTGTTGTCACAGCATCACAGGCTGCTAGTCGTTATCTAATTTTCATTCTCTGTTGCTCTGCATTTTCCTACAGGGTGGCCTTGAATTCACTGTATTCAATATACTTAATATGTGTATTATTAAGATAAGATTAAATATTAATAAGATTAAACTACCCAGCAGTGTATGAAGTAGTTACATATAATTAGCTCCACAACTAAGTTAAGTAAAGTTAACGCTTACAAGTGAATTCATGAATAACTAGAAAAGTACACTCAGTAGTTGCCATGTGTGTCTGCTATGACTACTACTGTAATGAATACAAACACCACAATAGGCTGATGGGTCCAATGGTATGCAAGATTAGCTATGGACAGAAAGACACAGAGATGACCAAATACATACTTTATTATTTTACCTTAATACTTTAAGTACATATTGTTGCTAGAAATTCTGCACTTTTACTTAAGTAAAATTGGAATACAGGACTTGAACTTGTAGCTGAGTATTTCTGTGAGGTGGTATCAGTACTTTTCCTTATGTAAATGATTGGATTCTTTTTCCACCACTGTCTTAAAACATTTCATCTCCTTCAGCTGGGGAAATCTACACAATCTGCATTCTAATAAATGAGAATAAAAAGTTATACTCAAGATTCAGCTAGAGTGATTTTCCTCTAAAAAACAACACTGTCTGTTCTGCAGCTGTCCCAGTCAATTACAAATCTCTTGCATTGTTTACCTGTCCAAATAGGAAAAATGCATGAAGAAATACAATATGTTATACTGTCTAATGTGTTTAATTGAATTAAGATTGCTCGGTTTGTTAGAAATGCATGCCACAGGGGGCGCCACAACCTTTTCCAGCTCCATCATTTCAAATCAAATCAAATCAAAGAGGAAGATGACATGTGTAAAATATTTTGCACTTGCAGAACTCCCAAGTATGGAGAGAGAAAGAAAAGTACAAAGATACAGAAACACAACGCAATACAACGGTGCTGCTGTATATTGTTTTTGATAACATACAACACTTTCCCTTCTTCAACAGTGGCCTGAAAGAAGGGTGTTTGTATATTTATATGGCTGAAGTGCAGTTCAGTCGCTGCTGGTGTGTAGTGTACAGTATACTGTGGGGTCAGATGGATGCAGAGGACACGGAGCACAGAGCAGAGCTGTAATCAGAGAGTCCTCCAATTACAGGCCTACTACCACCACCGGTGGCTTAGAATAGAGCGGGAGGAGGATGAAGACGGGACACGACAAGAGAAACCAGGGAGACGTTATAATCAGACACAATTATGTGGCTGTCGTCGGGCTGAGCAGGCATGGAGGGCAAGGTGATTGGTTGGGTGGGGGTTCCTGTTCAAAAATAGTTAATAAGAGAAATTCAAGAGGAAAACAAGATGCCTGGTTAAGGTTATTGATCAGTGGATGTTTGTTTGTTTGTTGATGATTTTTTTTGTTTGTATGTTGATGTTTATCAAGAGAGGAAGTGGGAGGGACAAAATGCACAAGTCAGACAAAAAATAGCATCTCGGATTCCAAAAACCATCCACTTACACTCTTTTAGATATGTTTACAGTGGTGAAGAACCTACAGAGTGGTTAGTTTCCCACCGATGTGGCTGGCAGTGTAAATGATGATGAGAGCTAATTGAGTTTTTTTTTGTCAATTAAGCAGGCGTATTCGGTTTCATTTAAATACAGTCCTTCGTAGCTATGTATTTCTGGAATAAGTGTCTGGGGAAAAATAGGATGTTTAGACTGCGGAGAGCGCACAGAAACACACACACACAACCTGCTACTCACAATAAGTCCAAGAACTCCGTTTGGACCGGGGGCTCCCAGCTCACCCTGGTCAGAGAGGAGGAGAGGGAGTCAGTGAGATGAAGGGAGAGGGAGAAGGAGCAAGTTTCTGGGGTTATTGGCTCTTTTTAAAACAAACATGCTCAGAAGAGTGGCTTAGTGTTCATCACAGCTTATGAGAGGGGGCTGTGTGCACGTGTGTGTGTGTGTGTGTGTGTGTGTGTGTGTCTGAGGTGGAGGGGGATGTGAGGCTTTTTTTTTTTTTTTTTTTTTTTTTTAACCTGCAGGTTCGTTTTCCCTCCAAAAATGAAAACTACAGAATTTTGTACAGACTTTCATGGTCCTCAGAGGTTGAATCCTAATGACTTAAGTGATCCCCTGACTTTTGCTCTGGCGCCACCAGCTGGTCAAAGCTTTCACTTATCCTAGCCGATAAGACTCTTATCAGGCCATTAAAGAGGCGTTATGAGTGGTTATAAGCACCATAGTTATGGGTTATTAGGGCCCTGCTACACCCAGTTGTTGGTTTTATCATCTAGTCACATGGTGGAACACCAAAATAAGTATAAAAGATGACAAAAGAAACTCTAGCTACCATAATTATTATGACCACTACAAAAGTGGAAGTCAGGCACTGCAGTGTTGAGTTTAACTGTCACTTTTGAAGCATAGTTATCTTGAGCCAAAACACAGTAGTTTTGTTACCTAAACCTAAAGAAGCTGTTCTGTTTGACAAAACGTAACATTTCATCCAGTTTTACATGTTAGAAAGTGTTAAGTTTTACTTTCATTTTTACAACCTGATAGGCGTAGTAGGCCCCTATAGACCCACATCTATGGAGCTTATAGTGACTGATAACGCACATTTGATGGCCTCATAATATTCTGAATCGGGAGCTTATCAAATAAAACATCTCAGCGATGAACTACATAACATTCATGGTTTGAAATGTATCCATGTCATTTTCTCTGGCATCACCATGAGCTTGACATTTTTGTTTTTTCGCGTAATGTCTCAACAATTTTTGATCCCCTTACTTTTCATTTAACGCCGTCATCATTGATTTTTTTTTAACCAAATACCTGCAAAACTGATGACTTTCCCATCAGCCTCAGCTGTTATCTGAAAAGGGGGACATGGTAAGTATTATACCTGCTAAACATCGGCATGTTAACATTGCTACTGTGAGCATGTTAGCATGCATTTAGCTCAAATCACCACTGTGTCTAATTACAGCCTCATAGAGACACTAGCATAGCTGTAGAGCAGGAGTTGGCAACCACTTTATATGAAGGGACATTTTTTGTTTATTTTTTACATTATTTTATTAATCAGTGTGCCAACTATATATAATATATATTAGAAATATTAAAGTTAACATTATGTTTAATTATGGTGGCTCATTTAAAGGAAAAGCATTTTCTCCTATTTTATAATTATATATGAGAGTACATCCCTATGAAATCCTAAAAATCTGTGTTGAAATCATTTACCCTACCAACCCTCCAGCAATCTTGTTCATTAGCAATAAACTTCTGTGAATGAAGGCAACATGTACTAGCCAGTCAAAGGCAGAGTAGGGCGTTTTCTTGTGGAATGAGGGTGGAGAAAAAAAATCAATCAAACTACCATAAATAACAGGCCATGCAACTACCACTGGTTGTGAAAGAGATAATTTGGCATGCGGATAAGAGGGCACTTCAACATTTCCCAAAAAAACTCTGCACACTTATTGCTATTGAGCCACTGGTTCAGGCCTAAGGTTGCCTACTCTGCTGCCCCCTGAGTCTTGTTTGTTCAGCATTCAAGATAAAACACTGAATTTCTTCTTTCTACTTATTGTTTCCCTAAAAAATTAACAGAGACAATGGAAAATTTGCAGGAGAGGTAAAAAGCACAAAAGGTTCTTTTCTCAAATGGAGACAAAGAATCGCTCGTGGGGTAGAAATATGTTGAGTTGTCACCTTGGATTTCATAAACCCTTTGCACACATAATTCAAAATATAAGCTAACATGTGATGCATAATTCACACTCTGGAAGATGAGGCCTTAATCTCAAGAAAAAGAAAAGCAGCAGGACTGAACCACTGGAAAAGTAAGGAATGTGTGAGCAAAGTCTTTCTTCAAACATGAATGCACTTTATGTTTATGAGTGTGTTAAAGAGCAATTGCTTATGTGTTTATGTTTTCGTTTTAGAGTTTACCACTTTGACTGATGAAGTGCTATTTGTCGGAATGACAATATCCAGACACAAATGGCTGAGATCAAATGAAGCTGATGTGGACGCAGACATTCTTTGGTCTTTGGTGACCTGCCGTTGCTGAATTGGGAACAATTACTCAAAACGACATTCTATTACATCATTTGCTATTCTTGGACATCACCTCCTAATAATACTGCATGTGTGTATGTGTGTGTTGGTGGCCAGTTTACATCGGTGAATGGAAAAGCTCGGCCAGTTAACTGGTCCCCCGTTTATACTGCACGTTTTTGAAAAGGAGTGCCAAGTAAAATTATCTGGATGGGATGAAATTAAATACAGCAGTAAAACTTGTCCGGACCGAAAAACTAAACTTCAAATGATAGAGAAAAACACAGGCTCACTGCAGGACTACCAGGTGATTTACTCACCAGCGCTAGTGCCAAAATGTCAGTACTAAAACAGCAGGGGGTTGGTGCGTGAGTGAAACCACTGCGCTCAGTTTGTGGGTATGTAGGAGGGCTGTGGGTTTGTGTGCATGAGCATGTGGATTGGTTATGTATTTAGGTGACTGTGTAACTGAGTATGTAACATACTGGCTCTCCATCTGGTCCAGGTGGTCCTCTCTCCCCAAAGTCCCCCGGAAACCCCTGAGGACAGAAAGAGAGTAGCTTTTATGTTTGGATGCACACAAACAGCGACAAACTCAGACATCCATTAGATTTAAAGAGTACAGTCTGCTTTTAAACATGGGATATCTGATTTTTTTTGGCAAACACTTGATTATTTACACATCCAGCAGATACGGAGAAACATTAGCTTTCATTTGGAGTCATGTTTCTTGTCACCTTTCAGCTCCTGAGGGAAATATCTCTGTCTTTTAGCTGCTAAATGCTCCATTATGTTCACCACCTAGGTGCTAATGTCTGCCTGCTGTTTGGTGCTCAGCAGCTAGTGTTCTGTTGTATTTTTTAGGAGTTTTTCGGTGAAAAAAAGCTTCCTGCTGCGTCTGAAAATGAAACTATGAGAGGACCGAGAGTGAAACTAAACAGTAGTTAAAGAAAACCAAAACAATGAGCTGCTATAAATCTCCACAGAGCAGAGAGGAACATAAATCACATAAAAGTAGTAATTGGATCTATTGTTAATATAAAAATATTTTGACTGGTATAGTAAAACACAGTCAAATGCACTGCCAATGTGCAAAATCTGCCTCAATAATAAGAATTACATTCCCCAACTACAGAATTAAAAAAAACTAATAACAAAAATGTGTTTTTCATTGAACGAGAGTGTGTTTAAATTCAGAACCACTAAACCATCATGTCTTTAACCATGGAGTCAAATTTACAGAGAATGTTTTCACAAATACTGCTGACTGTTACCCAACCAAGAATGCTGCTACTGTAATTGCACAGCAATTATAACAATTTGACTGAGTCAAACATAACATTAGACATAAAGCCATCTGAAATATGTACAAAATAAGAGCATAATTGCCCCCATTATGTGCATTAAATCTATCAGCTGTATTGCGTGGGCAGCCAACTGTTCTACTTTGGCTGAGTACACTTTCTAAATGCAACGAGAAAGCCAAGTAATTACTCCGTCCATTTAGCAGTAAACGGGATGCTAATCTGAGCTAACAGTTGGTGGTGCTGCAAAGACGAACCGCATCTGCAGAACGCATGAGGGCATCCTAAACCCCTCCATAATGACTGGGTCCTGCTGTTGTGGCTTCCACATATTGTTCCAAAATGCTAATTGGTGTAGATACCTCCAGAAAATGGCAGTTATTCTTGTAGAAATAGAGATATTTTAGATATACACGGTGTATTTATTTTAATCTGTGACTTCGAAATAGAATCTGCTGACTAAATGCAACTCTTTGTATTTTAGATGGCTGTTTTTTGTTTAAAGGAAACAGTGTGGGATAACTTCATATTCAAACAATAATAAATCCTTGTGACTGATGGTATGTTAATGTTCACCTATCCGTCAATCTACTGACACATATGCGAACATAACTGCACCAAATGCTGCAATTGTACAGCTCTTTTCTGTTCCTACTGGGCCACTGGATGACATTTGGGATCCCCTAAACGACTGCATGGGAATGCTTTACACTTCTAAGAGATTGTGCACATAGGGGGAAGCACAAGTGCAACAGAAATCTATGAAGCATGACAGTGACCCAAAGGATAAATCATACAGCTGTTGCCACTGTCATACAGACTAACGACAAATGTGGGAAACGTAGTTTTGCCAAGAACAGCACTTTAAAAAAAGCCTTTGATGAGAGTTATATGAGGCGCTCTGCTTTTACATGATGATCTTCAGCTTCGAGATCAAACGGTAACACACAACAGCAGCACTCACTGTTAGATACCACGCTGATGTGAAAGAACTGCAGCCTGATAAAGACAACCTCCAAAAGACAAACAAACCCTAAACAGTGCATAAAAAAGTTTAGCTGAAATGCAGAACTGTTGGCAAAGCACTTCGGAAACTTTTTAGGCTGTCCACTGTTTTAGATATATCTATTCCCTCATCACTTTTTGGTAGATGGCGAACTGATTGTGTGTGTGCGTATTTCCTCGACAGAGCAGCACAAGTGCTGTGGTTATAGCCATTAAAACGTCTGGCTGCAGTTCAGGTGCTTCTTCTGTTCTTTGTCCGCCGTCAGGGAGGAGAGGGATGATCTCTCAGGGATCATCGTGTAAGTGTCTTAGCTTTCCATTTTCCATGAAATCAAATGACGGTGATGTGTGTGTTTTCCACTTACATTTAAAGGTCAGTTATAAGGGGCTGTAGCAGCTAAAATAGCCTTTTATAGAATTTTAAATGATCAAAATTACAGGACGCCGCTGCTACTCTGTTCACTATGAAACAGAGTTATGGATTGTGATACACTGTCATTAATGCGTTTTAGGCCTAGAATAGCAGTGCTGCGGCTGTCATAAAATCATTCAGGGTGTGTTTGGAGCAGGAAAAGATCACACTGCGATGACAGCACTTCCATGTGAATACTTTTAGTTTTGCGTGACCTGTGCCAAAACTGTGAAATGGACTTCACAAGGTCTTTGTTGCAGAAAAGTGTCTTAAGAAACTGAATCAGCTCATGACTCTTATGTTTAATTGGGGAGAACACATGCACAACGTGAAAATCAAACGCAAACACACGATCCACAACCCCACACATTATGAATTTGCATCCACAGCTGCTTCCTAAACATTTGTCTAATTACAGAATAAGCTGTTCTCAAAACCTCACAGTCAGCGGACACTGGCTCGCATGTGTGCAGACTTTTTGGTCTATAAATGCCTTATTTACAAAAAAGCCAATAAGCAACAGCTGTAGAATGATCTCAGCCATGCGTTTCTCTCAGAAACAGTCTGTCAAACTGACTTTGAACACTATCTGACACACACAACAGAACTGACGGCTTCCTCCAAATGGCTTGGCTCCATGCTGGGCGGGACCAAATGCCTTTTATTCCAACAAAAGCCTTTTTCTTGTTGCATCCAAGACCCTGATGTGCGGCTGGTGGGACTCCACATGCATTCAGGCTGCAGTTAACCTTTCTAACCACTATGGAAATATTGAGTTGACACAATGACGTAAATCCAGACTTTACAAATGCTCAGGAGTAGGTGTTGCAGTCTTTGCACCAAAAGCTCTCAATATGACCCAAATGGAAGAACTAATTTCAAAACTTCATTGACATTTATATCACTGCATCATTTGAATGATGTTTGGTTTTTGTCGCCACCTCCCAAACTCTTTCAAAAGACATTAATAACAGATGATGCATTCACAGTCAACAATTCATCACACTTTGAAAAGATGATCTGTAAAGTATGTTGAGACAAAACTTTACCGGCCTACCCATCTTGCCCCTCTTCCCTGGTTCGCCGGGAATGCCCTAAAAAAAATCAAAACAAGAGCGAGCAGAGATGGAGTAGAAAACAAAGCAGAAGGGGAAAGGAAAGGGTTCAAGAAAGACAGAAAAAAAGAGACAGACATTATGTAAAAAGCATAACTGATTCAAGCCCAAAACACAATTAAAAAGCTGTAAGCTTATTTCAACTCCTGCTCCAACAGATGTGAGGAACAGCTGACTGCAACCTATCCAATATTTTCCCAGCTTATTATGAGGAATTTAGGCCTCCATCTCATGCATACAGTATACAGCATATGTTAAATAAACACCAGGTTGTCCTGGGAGAAGAAACCGTCTGTTGTGTGTCGCTAAGGTGTGAGCCATCATGCTAACTGGCTGGCTGAGGTCCTGATTGCAGCCGGCCCTGCTCTGACGCAACCTCCTGGAGCGTGTCATAAGTAGGCTAATCGCTTCATGTTTTAGAGGCCGTACAGAAGTAGGAGGCCTTGATGAGTTCAGGCAGTTCAAAGGCTCTAAGAGGGGGCTTTTATCATATGAGTCATCAACACTCCCACACAGCAGCATCTCAGACAGCTGGACTCTGTTTCCCGCTTTTATAACAATAACAAGACAGTTGAATGAAATGGCAAGAGAGGCACTGTTTTCATCTCATAGAGCCCATGAGCTGGGTTCAGGGTGTCACTGTGCATCGTTTTTTTTTTTTTTTTTTTTTTGTGCAATTATTGAGTGTGCTTGAGAGAAAATACACATTTGACAAAAACTCACTCTTTCGCCATCAGGCCCGGGCAGGCCAAAAAGCCCCGGGATTCCAATGAAACCCTGCAGGAGAGGAGAGGAGAGGAGAGGAGAGGAGAGGAGAGGAGAGGAGAGGAGGAAAACAGGAAAAAGAAGAGATGAGGAGGAGTGAGGAGAGGACAGGAAAGGAGAAGAGAAAAGAGGAGAGAGGAAGAATATGGGATGTGAGTATCTGGACGCCATAAAAGCAGCAGGAAGAACAGTAACTCCCATTGGCTCTAGGGCCGGGTTTCAGGGGCCGAGGGTCCAGCATGGATAGGGCGGGCTTCCATGAAGAACCAAGCCATGAGGCAAGTGTATATGCCCATGGACTGCATGGTGCTGGCTTCCACGATGTAGTCCAAGGGCACATACCCTCACGCCAGGGATCTCTGAAGATAGCCAGGACATCACAATGAGCTGTCGGTGCAGGGGGAGACACACAGAGAGAGGAACACAAGCACAAACACCACAACAGTAGAACACCAGAGATGCTGTTGAGTTGGTTTACGTGCACACAATATGGAGTATGCTGCAGTGCAGAATATTTGGAAAGGTGGCTCAGTGAGAGAGAGAGAGAGAGAGAGAGAGAGAGAGAGAGAGAGAGAGAGAGAGAGAGAGAGAGAGAGAGAGAGAGAGAGAGAGAGAGAGAGAGAGAGAGAGAGAGAGAGAGAGAGAGAGAGAGAGAGAGAGAGAGAGAGGGGACTAGAATGCCTCCTTAAGACAGCAGGGCCTCATACACAGCTTAAACAGGAAATTCCAGCCAGTGGGGGCAGGGGAGGCTTCGGAGCAGCCAAGGGGAGCTGATAAAGAACCTTTATTGGAACGCAACATAAAAATCCCTGTTTGTGTCCACAAGTGTGTGTTTCTTTGTTTGTGTACCTTAAGGGTGTGTGTTTGTATGCGGAGGCTTATCAACAGCCAGCCTTTCAGTAAGTGTCTGTATACAGTAATACAATGTTTACATTACAAGCAAAGACTCCTAAGTTTAGCGCACTATTAATAGAGGCTTGTGTGTATGAATGTGTTTATGTGTGCAGAGGTGGATGCCAGTGCACCCAAAGTGCATGCATGCTCTCACACTGTCATGCATGCACATGTTGTCGCATCTACGCGTACATGCACATGTCCTCATGCAACAACAGGTTTGCAGTGCAAAAAAACCATTTGTAGCCTATAATTAAACAACTTTCTGCATGTTTAACTGAGCCTCCGATAAATATTGTGTAATAAAGTGTCAGAAGCTGTCAGGCTGACTGCCGTCCCTATAAACACGTTCGCTGGTCCTGTCAAAGCACCAATGTTAGTAATTTAGGCAGATAAAATCAAACTTGAGCAGCACATTCGAAGGGAAGACGCTGAGTTGACTTACCCGAACGCCTTTAGGCCCCATTGGTCCTATAGGCCCAGGTAAACCCTGAAAAACAGAGAGGAACTTTATTTCAGCGGTAACACTTTTACTGGTTTACACCTGAAATAATGTTTTCCCAAATATGCTGTGAATGTGTTTGTCACTATGGATCATGATGGCATTAAAAAGCAACTTATTATTTACTTCCCAATTCCTTTGTACAAGTCATTGTAAAGATGCCAGTAAACCCACATACTGTAGAGGGGATGGACACAACAACAGGTACTCATGTACAATATAATACATTCCAATATCACAGCTATTCAATAAATGTTCCCATTCAGCTTTCTGGTCATTTCTGAGGCTGTAGCTTGTGATGTTGTTCTCTTGGACCACTTAATTTTCGTTTTTCAAATGTTCCAACTCCTCTATACAGTATTTACCCAAATATTTTCCTCCAAGTCAGCTGTTGAACATAACCTAATTCCACTTGGCCCTCTGCCCTTACTATGGCCCTGACTACAACTGTACCAGTCACAGCAGAGGATTTACTGCACCTGCCTGCCAGGATAACCTTTGGCACCTGGGCTTCCGACTGGACCTTGCTCTCCCTGCAGGGAAGAGAGAGAGCGGGGCAGAAAGGGAGAGATGGGGAGGGAGAGAGGTGGGGTGGGTGATCAAAATTACAGTAACACAAACACACAGCCAGGTCATTCTGCTCAGTGCTTGCTAGAAGTATCGCCATCAGTAAAAGTAAAGTACTAAATGCCTCTGTGACAGTTATACATTAAATTATCATTAGTGATACATGTGTACAGTAAGTCACATTTTACTGCTGTGGTTCAAGATGTTGTTAGTGTTAGGTATTTTATAACAATGCAAAGCTTATATAGGACATATGCTCATTTGCAAATTCATACTTGTATTTTTGGTTTCTATTAGAACAGGTTAACATTCTGTAATGTTGAAAAACACATTATTTTTGTCATCCTCCTTCTGAATATATCTGTATTTAGCGCCTGTCTCCAGATGTGTATGCACAAGCACTGAAAAAGTGTTTTTCATGAGGTGTCCTGGGTTATTAATGTAACTATGACCAAATATATTCGTCAACAACCTTTTTTTCCTTGACTAAGATGAAATGATGACGAGACATCATTAAACACATGTACAGTGGTTTAAAAAACGAAGACTAAATTTATTTGTCACTTTCCACCTTGTCCTCACTCTCTCGCTATGTCCGTCTGAGCTTCTTGTCTCACACCTCAGTCCTGACAATTGTGCTACTATAATGCATAAAGTTGGCAGTTTGCAAGTCGGGTTTGCGTGGTTGAGTAACATATTTTTACATGTTGGATCGGCGGATTTGTTCTTACAACGGACCGGTGGGTGTGACTGAACTGCGCATCATTAATGAGGGCCGTCAGGACGAAATTAACTGCAAAGCTGCATTCTTAATCATTCAGCCTGCGTTTTTCATCAGGTAATGATGAGATAATGTTACATGAAATAGATTTCGGTAAAATGACAGAAATGTTCAGGATAATCTGATGATTTAACAGGACTAAGCTTAAATTTAAAAAAAAAAAAAAAACAGCTGACAAAATTAAGAGCGAAAACATTTTGACTAAAATCAAATGACTTCGTGACTAAAACTGAGTTTTCTTTGGCTAAAACTAGACTGAACGTTTTGGAGTTGTCATAGACTAAAACTAGACACAATTTTTTGAGTTGTCATTGACTAAAACTAGACTAAACGTTTTGGAGTTGACGTAGACTAAAACTACACTAAACATTTTGAGTTGTTGTTGACTAAATCTAGACTAAATGTTTTAGAACTGTTGCCAACTAAATCTAGACTAAACACTGAGTTTTTGTCAACTAAAACTGGACTAAATGTTTTGGAGTTGTCGTAGACTAAAACTAGACTAAACGTTTTAGAGTTATTGTAGACTAAATCTAGACCAAATGTTTTGAGCTGTCATAAATAAAATAAATAAATCTAGATTACAACATTAACATGTTGCGATGTTGTTGACTAAAACTGGAATAAATGTTAAATCTGGACTAAATGTTTTGAGTTGTTGACTAAAACTAGAAGGAAGGATAAAAATGACTAAATGTGACTAAAATTCCCATTCCTACTGAGTATATCTGTTTGATACCAGGACTCAAGGTTACTGTTAAAAGTCAGTGAGATGTGGCCTGTTTAAACAAGCTAATTAGGAGTTTGCTTTATGTGTGAGTGCTAGTATGCATAACACACATACACACACGTACACACACGTACACACACAGCAGCAGGTTGTGTCCAAAAGTGTTCATGTATAACTTCCTTTGACACACTCCGGACATGCAGCCATGTGCACTGCTTGCTATTCCCTCTCTTGGATAAATATAGTGCATAATGCGGCCAGTTAAAGCCAGACAAGAATTTGGCCGAGCGAGCTTTGAATCTTTATAATGGGCCAGCAGAGAAGTGGGGGTGCCGAGCACGGCCCAGTGATGTATTACAGTAACAAAGAGTCATCGACACTTTATGCACACCAGCTGGCCTTTGCTCCCAATAGCTGGAGCAGAGTCCACGCTGCCAAACAGTTGTGCTTATTACTCCGTCACTCACTGGTGCTACGGTGATTCAGACTCAAGGCTAGAGCTGTGATGATGAGCAGCAGCTCTGTGGGAAAGAGGGGGGCGTTCGCGGATGGACAGACTGGAAGGACATGATGGTGAGAGAGAAAGAGTGCTCCTTCTCCACGATGAGTAGTGCGGGAACTCCCTTTGCTGGTGAAGTCACCCGGAGAACGGGGACTAACATAAAACTGTGTGACAATGAGGAGAATGTTCTACTCTGCTTTCCATGACTCAGGCCTTTCCTTAATACCAACAGTAGTATGACCCAGCCCGACTAGAAATAGCTCTGGACATGAGGATGGAGGCTCCATACTTAAAATAATCCTTTTGGGCTGGACTAAACAGCCAGACTCACGTCTCCCTCCCACTTGTAGCAGTGAATAAAAGAGCTCATTGAACTGATATCCCCAAAGAGGTAAACAGAGGAGGAAGATTAAGATAGCATCACAGTAAAATGCTGA
This sequence comes from Pterois miles, assembly GCA_947000775.1. Taxonomy (NCBI): domain Eukaryota; kingdom Metazoa; phylum Chordata; class Actinopteri; order Perciformes; family Scorpaenidae; genus Pterois; species Pterois miles. The sequence goes on along the minus strand of CAMQGK010000229.1, from coordinate 12,336,505 downwards.
AGGAGAGGCTGAACATTCAGTCCAGAGAAAGAAAGTCACACAAAGGAAATCTTTCTCCAAAGCTGCAGTGTAATAGCCATGAGTGTGTCACTGTTGGCCTAGTTGGCTTGTCTCTGTTTCTCTTCTCTCTATTTTCTCTCTTAGTTTGGCATCACTTTCTGATATCCTGGAGAGCATCGCAGCAGCGCAGCACTTTGGCCAGATGTCTGTCCTCACCAGTGCTTCATAACAGGCTAATCTAATCTGGATACACTGCAGGCATTCTTGGTACGCACACACACAAACACACATACGCATACACAATGATTGAGCGGACGATGACTGAGCTTTTAAAGAATGAGGTGAGATGTGAGAATATGAGGGACTGGTCATCGATAAGGGGCCTCGATGATGAACTTCATAACAGCAAACACTCATGAAAGCAAATGCATAAAGGAGTGATGTTATATCTAAAAGCAAGGACAATAACATTACATCATCTTGGTCGTGATTAATCGCACATTAATCACATTTTTTATCTTTTGAAAATGTACCTTAAATGGAGATTTGTCAAGTATTTAATAATCTCATCAACATAGGAGTGGGTAAGCTTGCTTTATGCAAATGTATGCATATATTTATTATTGGAAATCAATTAAAAACACAAAACAAATGTTGTCCAGAAACCTTCAAAATATGCTCAACTCATAACATGGTTATGGTAACATGGTAAACTGCAGCCCAACAGGCAACAACAGCTCAGTCAGTTTGTCAGTGAGCTGACTTGACTGACTTGCCTCAAACTGCATGTGATTATCATAAAGTGGGCATGTCTGTAAAGGCGAGACTCGTGGGTCCCCATAGAACCCATTTTCATTCACATATCTTGAGGTCAGAGGTCAAGGGACCCCTTTGAAAATGGCCTTTGCAAATGCATTAATGCATTAAGAAATTAGTGCCATTAAAACAAATTTGCATTAACACGTTATTATCACATTAACTTTGACTGTCCTTGCTGGAATATATGAGAACATTTTCAAGTGTGGGATTAATGGAAAAGTGAGGAATAGCAGTAGCACGGGAGAACAAAATTTATATGGTATGACAGCCAGGGAGAGGTGTCTATGGAGTGGAGAATGATACTTACAGGCTCTCCAGGGAGTCCATGTGGACCAGGGTAACCTTTCTGTCCCTAAAAAGACACAACATAAAGAGACATGGGAAGTTAGATTAAGCATTAAATAATGGACAAATGAAAGAAAACACATTTAAGCAACAAAGTGGAGTTTTGTGCAAAGTAAAAGACGCATGTTAGTGATAACAGCCCCGACAGACAAGTTCAGTGAGCCATATGCAAGGAATCAATCTGCCCTTCTGTCAGGGGATCAGACTTTCCACTGGCCTTGTTCGCAGAGAAACTGTGAGGATATAAATGCCTTCCTGTTTGAGTCAGATAGCAGGTCCCTCCCTCCAGACTACAACGCTGAAGACAGCCTGACATAGTGCTTTTCTTCAGTTCTGCTGACTCCAGCAACACAGACCCCCAACAAAGAGCAGAGAAAAACTAAATCAAAGGTGGAAGACAAGCCTTTCCAGACCCTCAGTTTAACAGAGTGAGAGAGCAAGAGAGAAAGGAGAGGAAAGAAAGGGAAAAAAGCAAAATAAAAACAGAAGGGCAAAGAAAGGAAAGACTCCCGTTGTCCCGTTTTCCTAAACCACAGCTCCAGACTACCAAGCCAAGACTCCCTGAGTTCCTGTAAACCATCCTTTAGACCTGACATCTGACTGCAGCAGGGGAGAGGACACAGCATCCCTCTTCTCATTATGTTACATGATCACCCTCAGCGGCTTACACCTTCATACCAGCATTTTAAACTGCCACTGTCAGCATTATACCCCACATTCAGTACTTTAATTGGTACAGCAACTGTGTCAACAACACATTTGTTACCAATATCACAGTTAAAACTAATGAAATTTACATTCTAGTTTTCATCACAAAGCTAATCCTTATTCTCTCTGTATCTAAGACATATTCAAGCTGTCTTTTCTGTCTCGCTATCGCCTCACATCATCTACTGCACATTGTCAAAAGATCACTAGGAGGAGACGCTCGGAGCGCAGATGAAAATACACAAGTAATACACATTAAACAAACAGAGATGTCACCAGGTGCTGACAGACCGCTGCCGTAACACAAGCAGAAACCTGTGTGTGTTTTCCATAGTTTTGTGAAAGAGAACAGGGATGGATGCACTTGCAGACATATGGCGCCTGCATCTGACTGACATTTTGAAAATTTCCATTTGATTTTGGCTTGTTGGGCAGTTGTAATAACATGTTGATGAATTTATGTTTGTCTGAATCGCCTACATGTGTCTAAATCTGAATGTCCATTTGTTGCCGTTAGCCTGATCTTCTCTCTCCTGGACTGAATCGACGGATCTGTGAAACTGAGTTTCTCCACAAAGAATCACACAAAAGCACCACTTTAAATCTTGTGTTTACCAGAGATGTGCTCTTAAGTTTCTTGGAAATAAGTCATTCAGCATTCCTTTTCAGCTACTTTTTTAGAGGTGCCAAGTGATCGGACGTTTACATTTCTAATCCAATCTGCAACGCTATACTGTAGATTTAAATGAGAAAAACAACAACAAATTTTTAAAACTTAGTAGGTTGTTGTTTTAATATATACAGATATGACTCTCTTAAATTCCCTCTGCTTGAACAACCAAGTTTAAAACATAACTAAGGAATGGACTAATTCTAGCCTACTAATAAAATGATGATCTTCAAATAATCAAACAATATATATAATTGGGAGTTACCATAGCAGGTTATCTAAATAAAAACACTTTGATATTGCTTTAACTAGGAATGTCTGATTAAAATATGTAATCGTAATTAATCGCGTGTTTGTCCGTAGATTAATCCCAAAATGAAATGCACATTCGTTATCTGTTCAAAATGTACCTTAAAGGGAGATTTGTCAAGTACTGAATACTCTTATTAACATGGGAGTGGGCAAATATGCTGCTTTATGCAAATGTATGTATATATCTATTATATAGATAGATATCTATATCAATTAGCAAAACAAAACAAATATTGTCCAGAAACACTACTACAATTAGATTGGTGCTACATTTAGCATAAAATACATGCTCAAATCATAACATGGCAAACTGCAGCCCAACAGGCAACAACAGCTGTGTCAGTGTGCTGACTTGACTATGACTTGCCCCAAACTGAATGTGAATATCATAAAGCAGGCATGTCTGTAAAGGGGAGACTTGTGGGTACCCATAGAACCCATTATCATTGACATATCTTGAGGTTAGAGGTCAAGGGACCCCTTTAAAAATAGCCATGCCAGTGTTTTCCATGCCAATAATTAGCATCAAGCTATATGATGCCAGTATCTTCACTCTTCTCTTTAAAACTGAGCCCACTACAACCTCTGACTGACCGATTGTGTTACTGCATTGAGATAAATGAATGAAAAGTGCTGATTTGAGGTTGCTAAAGGGTTGCCAATTGAACAGGCCTGTCATTCAGTACGAAATAAGCATAAAAAAGTGACTACTTGACTGAAAAAATCTTAGTTGCATAAGACAAAAAGGACCGATTAGTGTACTAATTGACGAAGAGGGGGCAGCCCTACTGCTTTCCATCCACTTCTCCACATTTTAGGAGATGTAGTGACATGATGCCATTCATTCCAGTCATGGCACACAAACACATATGTGTGCACATGCAAAGACATGATGAGAAACACGCAGGCACGTTCACACACAGAGATACATGTTCCCTCATCTTATTACATGGCTTACTTATAGTACAAACATGTGTAGCGGCTTATGCTCTCAAGCTGTGCTGTGAGGTCCATGAGCCACACACACACAAACACACACATACTGTGCGTCCCGGGTATTAACCATACCCTCCCAACCCCAGCTAGACCATCTCAGATCCTTATCTCCCTCATTATGAGTCTACTAATGAGAGCGACCATTCCCAGCGGCCTGCCTGTGTTTAGTGCCACTTGCTTAACGAGCATGTGTTTTCAATCAGATAAACCCACCAGAATGCTTTTCATTTAGCTCCCTGGTAGCACCCGTACCCCCTCCATCTTACCCCACTAAGCTGAGGAATGGCCCTTAGAACATTAAGCGCATTTTGGCAGAAATAAACTGAAAGACATGTTGTTTCTGCAGAAGAGATGTCCTTCATCTGACACATTAACACCTACTCTGCACACACTTAACTTTGTGAGTGTTAAAATGAGCCCAAACGTCATGTCTGTTAACAACTGTACTCCATGAATGATGAACATGCATCTTTCACTGTCTGCCATGGTAGCGCCCTCGTATCAGTAATATACTCCTCACCTCATTAATCTCTACTTTCATTTTTCCGCCTCTCTCGCTCTCTGCAGTGGGGAGCCAGATGATTGCTCAGAGCAATCGCCTGGCTCCATACATGTGTTGTATGAACAGTAGAACATAAATCCTCCACACGGATGTCTGGCGGGCACAAATGTAACAAAAAACTGCATGAACATCACCGGACAATTTGGTTGAAATCTAATTGTCGGAAAACATCTCTCATCTCATCCCCGTCTGAACCGCAATTTCAGCAGCTTGCATGCAGTATCACTACTAAACTATAGCATGGCGGAAGACAGAGCAAGGATTTGTTGTGCTTCTTGTGAAACATGCAAAGAAAATGATGGTTGATTTGAATTCTCCCATAATTACGATGATGATGAGCATGTGGATTTGTTAGTTTGAGCTAAATGGAGAGAGTTTGGTTTGGAACAGGTCTTGGTGAGCTTCAGACAGATTAATGTCGTACAATAAACTGTCTTGTATAAATGAGGGAAACGTGTATGATTAATACACCGTCTAGCCCCTGCAGGGAAGATCATTCTACTTTGTATTTGTAGGATGTTCTTGTTAGGAAAACTATGGTTTGGACTTAGTTTGACTGGAAAAATATCTGTATGAAGTCTAAACTAGTCAGCAATAACAACAGATCCACTATGAGGATTAACTCATGGTACATTTACATCCACAATGCTTCACTGTGTGCTAAGACGCAATGAAAATACAGCTCTACGACTGTATTTACATAGAGGTCTATGGACACTATCGTCCCTTATTGACCCTAAAATCCTCACATGTATGCATGGCACATGTGCAAAAAGCACATGTACACGTTGGCACGTTTTATAAACACAGACCCAAAATAATGTGTCTCCAGACAGCCATATTTTCTCAAAATGTAGCATAACGGAAACTGAGTCTACATGAGTGTTCATGGATTAGTTGTAGCTGCATATTGACTCTCTAATTGACCTTTTGGGACCTTTTGTAGTCCTAATAACAGCCTGCAACTCTGACCTATATAACACTGATTTCCAGACAGCTAACTTCTACAATGCACTGTGTTCAAGTTTATTATTTACTGTGTGGCTATATCTAGTAAACTTGTTCAGTACAAAAATATTTTTGAATTATATTGCAATTCCATCAATCCATCTAGCCATCCGTATAGTAATTTGTATCTATCTCACAAAATATATTTGGATGTAAAACAGGTAATCGTGAACCAGGAAGTATAAAGAAAGATAAACGCAGCATAGGGAGGAGGTTGGAACAACGGACATTCGCCCAGGAGACCAGAGTTCATAGCCCATGTTAATCCAGACATTTTTATGCTAAGCTATGCTAATTGCATCCTGACTCTAGCTCCGATCGTCTCATCTTACTCAATAAATACACATTATTTCTAAAATGTCAAATTATTCCTTAAATCAACATCCACCAAAGCATAGACTTGATAAGATTAGGTATCCACTGATAATCGTGGACCCTAAACAAAGTACAAGTACAAACTGTGCTCAGACCAGCACTTCTTTTTAAAGATGCGATAGTTAAGTGTGAGTATGTGTATTTAAAACCCTACAAAGCTAAATTACTATGCTGCTTTACAGTATGTCCTGGCTTTAGGGGTGAAAAAACAGTCGCAGTGTAAAAGACAGATGTAGAAAAGGCAGACAAAGAGTGAGAAGAGAAGACACAGATCAACTATCATTGGGAACAGGCACAGAGGAAAGAAGGAAGGAGGCAGTAAGGTAAGACGTGTGGCTTGTAACGTGGCCTTGTAGTTGAGGTTTGGCCCCGTGTGTGTCCCCTCTCCCTGACCCTGCCTACCATACTGAAAAGCCATTGAGAGTCTGCTTGGTAGAACAAATGTTGTACAGAGCGGAACATGCTTGGCTTGTCTGGTGGTGTAAAATCACACTCTCCTCTCGCACGTTCAAAGCACATCGCTGCTTTCTCCATTAAAGTTTTCCATGGAAAACCAGCAGCCAAATTCCAGAATTCCCGGTTGAAGTGTCAAGCTAAGGCTGATGAAGAGCCTGTATGTGCGTGTGTGTATTTGGGTGTGTGTGAGAGAGACAGAGAAGGTGGAAGAGAAAAATACAGTGCAGAACAGAGGAAAAGCTGCTGTTGTCCTGTTTTCCTAAACCACAACTTCACAGTAACGAGCCAAGCGTGCGAGACGAAACAGCTTGAGAGGAAGAGGAAGAACCAGCACATGGGTGTTTCAGGGTGGCCCAACACTGCCATGTAATTGCAGTGAAATTCATAACTGCTTTTCAATATTGTATTGACCTTAGAGCAGCGTCTCAGTGGAGAGACCTGTCTCAGGACAGGGCACGCCTGGGACTTTCCACCTGAGCTGACCGACTACGAACAGAACAAAACGAAGCCTGTTTCTATACAGTCTGTGCTAACCACAGAGCAGTTTGTACATTGACTCACATCACTGTCATAGCGGTGCAGTGTGTAGGCATGTAGGATCAAGATTAATTAACATCAACAGTGTGAGGCACAGCTGAGACCTGTGAGAAGTTCTTGTTTAGCACACAAGGGTTTATGAGCCGCTCTGTTTGTATAAATGGGAAGGAAGAGGACTCCTTATGGCTAATTTAACAAGTTTCCTTTACAGTCATCATGTCTGTGGTTTATTGACCAATACCTGAGGCATGCTGTGATGATGTCAGAGTGTGTGTTGATGAAGATACCATGGAAACAACTTCCCAACATGATAAAGTGATGTCATTCGATGTACTCCTATAATGTACCCTTGGGTATTGTGAAGACAACTTACTGAGCATCTGCACAGCTCATCAAACAAGCAGTGAGCATGCATTTTCAGTTTCCCTGCCAGGTAATGTCACCTTTACTCTAAACAATAATTCGTAGCTAATTTCAGGGTGGTATACACTCTCACCTGCAGCAATGAGTCACATGTCACTGTCTAACTTTCTGACTGGCTGTCAAATCACCGCCAAGACTCATTTTAGCTTGAAAGAATCCTGTTTTCCACCAGCTTTACATTTTCCATTCTGACTGTGTGTGAAAGAGACACAGCAACTGGACACAGAGACACACAGAAGAAAAGCCGACTCCTAACAAAAGCCATATGTTAAACTGGAGGCAGCTGTCCAACTTGAGTCCCGTACTCTTGTTACAGAGCACTGCGACTCTAGGTAGTCAGTGAATACATGCTGAGGCACTTTACACCTCAGCTGAAATACATACAATCTATCTGCTATACGCAATTACTCAACTAATTCTTCTACACTGTTTGAAATGTGTGTATCAGTGTGTAAGTCTACTGGATACAGAATCTGACTGAAAGCAGTGCATGGGATCTTTTTCTGCCACCATGAGACTCCGATTGATTCGATTGTTTAAAAATAAGTGAAACAGACTATTTTACATCAGACCTGAGAAGCACACAAGATTCACCAAGCAGCAACACCATTGTGGTGATCGAGCCCTATATTGCAGCGGTTCCTAGATACAGTATACCCCCTATATTCTGATGAACTCTAGGTCATAACAGCTGATTTTAGTTTGGAAGTTATTTAACACTATTATATAAAGCAATAACATTTTTTATAAAATCGTCTAGGTTAGTTTGGTCAATTAGCTAACTTTTTCAACATTTAACGCCAGTTATTTTAAATGTAATATGCTCTAGAAGCCACAGTTTAGTGTCTAACAGTTTAACAAGCTAGCAAGTGAGTAACATAATGAAGGAAATGCAAAGACATAATGACAGAGGAGAAAGATGAGGTCGATTGGGAATGCCACCATTTTCCTCAGACATATAAAATTACCAAGACAAACAATATATGACTAAAATTACAATATGCTGTACAATATGAACTTATTATGCACCGCTAAATAAACTTCCATGGGCTCCACCATTTCTCACAACGTCAACAAACATCACAAGTCGTGAACTTTGAGCTTTCAGAAACTTTCCACTTGCAAGGTGAATACGACACGGGGGGGCGTTCGTATGGGCCCAGCTCGTAAACACAGTAAACACGACTCCATTTGAAGACACCATAAGTTCTGTTGTTTTTTTTCCCCCCACATATCCGCTGGTAACTGCAAAAAATACCCTCAGCTGGGAATCACTGCTGCACTGTATCTAATTGATGTCTGTTTTATGTGCACACACACAATTACAAGCATGCAGGAATGTACGCACACGACCATGAACATACACAACTTAACCTTCCCCTTGGACTCACTCCGTTCTAGCAGAAGCTCTGCCTCACTTTGTCTTCCCTACACTCATGAATCACTCAAGTTGAGACTTAAGTAACATCTAAGACACTGGTGATTTTGTGTTTGAGTGCATGATCCCCATCCTTGTTTCCCTGATGACAAAACCTCCCCCTTCATCCCTCATGACATCCTTCCTGCCAACATTAAAACCCCTCTGTGCTCCAGCCAACACAGATGGAAGAAATGGTGAGCACAGCACAAAAAGGAGAGAGAGAGAGAGTGGAGAGAATTAAGAAGACATCTTTACAAAGCAGAGTGGGTTTACACACATACACACACGCAGACTCATAAAAACATCACAACAGATACAATACAGAAACAAAAGGGTTATGAAATGGCAACAATGACTCATACAAACTGTCTTTCTTGGGCTTTCCCAAATTTTTCAAGGGCCTCAACTATTCAAAGTTTCAAGATGTAACCCGTTTGCTCACTCACAACATCAGCTGGTAAATATTATATATAGTATATCCATTTTTGCTGGGGGAATTTGGTGGAATTTGGGTATTCAGGTGTATTGTTGGGTCTCACCTTCCGACCTTCCTGGCCAGCCAGTCCAACCGGGCCAAGAATCCCTGAGTCTCCCTAGAACAGAGAGCGAGAACGTCAAAATGCAGCAATGAGTGGTTGCCCAAACAGCAATCATAAATGTGCTTGGAGCTCACCAAACAGGACATGGTTACAAATTAATGTAGCGTGTAAAATAGGGGGGCCGCGATACCTTTTCTCCTTTAGGTGCTGGCCCAGGTGAGATGCCAGGGTCTCCTTTTCTTCCCTGATGAAAGGGAAAAAACAAAGGAGGACTTTGTATGGAAGAAATGACTCAAATGTACTGAAAGTATCTGACTAACAATCATATTAACAAAACTATTTCACTGGAACACCTTTCATTTTGACTAAGAAGAGGATTAAGGTGACAGAAGCATGAAAAACAAATTCATTCACATTACACATGCTTTTCTTAGGCACAGTGCATTACGTGGGTTCAGTGCCCCTCCAGTCAAACATAGCAAGCTTCATTGTCAGCAGGTAACAATAACGGGGCTTCAGCACATCAAAGCTGTGGACCGGAAATTAGACTGAGTGCTGAGTGCATGGACCCCTGCTATTTACAACTTTGTTTCATTTATTAATGATGAAAGAGCAAAGATCGCAGGGCACCCCGAGACATCAAACACTTGAGAATCATTCACTCAACACACCTGCCAGGTAGAGGAAGCCTGCTCTGCACCGCTCTGCCCAGCATTCACTCTTCATTCACTGAAGCACCATTTCAAATATTTGCCTTGTATCACATAACTTTTACTATTTATTTACCACGGACTTTTATATGATTATATATGCATCTCAAAGGAATACTCCAACCTTTTGGGAAATACTAACTAAATCTAACACAAAGTCCACTTACTAAGCACCTATAAAGCTCACTTATTACTTACTCTGTTGGCTGAGTGTAGTGACTTCCTAGAGACTCCAGGTTCACTGCTCCCAGCCAAGAAATAGTCTTGCACATAGAAGCACAAACTTTGGTTTTTGAATGGATTTAACAACCAAGAAATACTTAATTAGTGAGGTTTAGAGTGATCATTTTTTGACAGAGCTTATGCTAAGCTAAGCTTCGTAGCTTCAGACTTGAGCCTTATCAGTGACGACTGTTGTTAACGCTTAGAGGCAGAGTGCGAAATTTGGGTAAAAGCACTTATTTGCTTCTTTGCTACTACTTTAAATGAACCAAATGTTTAAAGTATACCATGCTGCTATGCCGTTTGACTTTTACCTATCAGGTGCATTATTTTGCAACGACTTGCAGAACGATGGACAGTGTGGTTTGCTGTGTGTAGAGGGTGTGAATGCAGGTACGGCGCTGTCCATAGTACTGAAACAGAGCGGAGGAGATCAATAGATAGAACGCGGTTTCTTAGTTCGGTTTCTTAGCTTGCTTGCTTTTCGTGTTTTTTTTTTTTATCTTTTTTTTTAAGATTTTTTTTTTACTTTTTGCCTTTATTTGATGGTTATGAATGGGGAGATAGAGTGGATGATGCAGCAAAGGGCCGCAGGTTGGATTCGAACCCTTGGTCGCTACAGTCAGGACTTAAAATATATTCATATAGAGAGTCCTCTGATTAATAAATGTATTCTTTGATTTTAAAACAGTAGCCTCCTGTTGTTGTTATTTATCCTTTCTGAGGGTATATTGAATTTTGAATCGTGTCTGGCCTAGGTGTCGGACTAAAACAGTGTTCTTGGGGGCGGCAGTAGCTCAGTCTGTAGGGAGTTGGCTTGGGAACCGGAGGGTCACCGGTTCAAGTCCCGACATGGACCAAAAACTGAGTGTGAACTGGTAGCTGGAGAGGTGCCAGTTTACCTCTTGGGCACTGCCGAGGTGCCCCTGAGCAAGGCACCAAACCCCCAACTGCTCGGGGCGCTTGTCAGGAGCAGCCCCCTCACTCTGACACCTCTCCATTAATGCATGTATGTGTGTTTCAGGTCTGCATGTACCATGTATGAGTTTAACAGAGTGTAAATTGAATTTCCCCATTGTGGGACTAATAAAGGTAGATCTTCTTCTTCTTCTTCTTCTGTAACTACTCCTCATATTTCAGTAATATAGTCTGAGTCTAAATTATGGCCCGCCCCTTGTACAGACGCGGTCCATGCTGTACGGTAAATATGAAGCTACAGCCAGCAGCCGGTCAGCTTCTCATCTACGCAAGAAAGTAAATGTATTTCCCAATACATTGAACTATTCCTTTAAGTAAATAAGAGGTCGTGGACAAAGGTGGGAATCAGGTACATAATAATGGGAAGAAGGTTGTAAAAAGTGAAGAATGCAACAAGTAATAAATTACACAAGGGTGACACAGACAAACACAGTCCCTTTGGGTGACCTGGGGAGGTCAGGGCAGGGCAGCTGCACAGTTGTCATTTATGCCAGGCATTTTTATAATGCACTTTGAATATCGGTACAGCTTCTCACTATGTACTCTGAGCACACACTGCCAGAGGTCAAGGGTGTTTGCTAAAGCATACATCAGTCCAGACAATCAGATGAGGGATGCAGAGAATTTGTCTTGGGCCGGGTCATCTCCTGTTCACACGTTAAAATTAGACAGATTTATTTGGAGTCCTCACTTTCCGACTCATAATGTCTTTCCCTGGAGCTCTGATAAATCACTCCAACTACCCTGGCATCCAACTACTCTCCTCTCTCCGCATTTAAACTCACATTCATTTCACAGCATATGAATGCATAAACACACACACACACATCAGGGCTAAATTGAGCCAATCTGAACAACCGTAGTGAACTTAACATATAAATGGGTATCCTGACATTCACCTCTGCAGCACATATGTTAAAGTTATATAGCTCTTCAGTATTATGTGTCATGGTGTTTGCAGTGTCTCAAACTGCCAGGTGTGGCTACACTGCCGTGAACTGAGACGGCCCTGATTGTTAAGCCACAAAGCTCCATTACCCCTGTTGCTCTTTATGGATTCCAGCTGATATAGAAAAACTGAAAATCTAACATATCGTCATGGGATTCTCATTCACGCTACAGACAAGAGAAGATCACAAACTTCTTATTAAATTAGTAGATGAGGCAGGTACATAATCATGTAATGGAAAAATGTACGTGGTTGCCGGATAAAAACAAAATGAAAATCTGGCTTGAGATCATTAGTTAGACTAAGAGTGTGTAAGATACCTTGAGCCCGGGTGGACCAGGTCGGCCAGGGTTTCCATGGGGACCAGGGGCGCCCTGTGGAAAAGCCAGAGACAGAAAAACATAATCAAACTGTGATCGAGATCTCAATCAATCATCATATTGGGACAGACCTGATGCAGACTGTGGCTTTGCTACTGTGAATGAGACCAGAGAAGGAGGGGGGCAAAGTCTGTCTGGAGAACCTCAGCTTTCATGCTACTTTAACCTATTTTCCTATACATCAGCTGTGCGTGTGTGAGTTGGGTTGTGAGGTATTTGGGGTTGGTGTTGGGGGTAGAGGCTTATGGAAAAATGGGGCTCTGTGGAGCCACTTCACCATATGGATGTGGTTTTCCTGCCCCCTGTTGCCTCCACAACCCCCCATCCACACACAGACACACAAACACATTTGCTAGGCATCTTAATGAGTAATACAGATCATCTTGTATCATAACATTCTGAATTCCTCTGCTGGCGTGTGTTTCTTCCCGCATTGGCTGAACACAACTGTCTATAAAAGCAAAAAAAGTGAAATCTACAGTAGCAGCATATTGGTAATGTGAGCCGTCTCGCCCCGTCCAGCAGCCCCCATGGGACGGTTTAGCAGAAAACCCCTGGAAGCGAGAATGGATCTACATCAATTTTTCTTTGGATGAAACTGCAGCCATCAGACTGAAACAAAGGGGTTCTTGCTACATCTCCACCATCCATCCATTTGTCTCTTTCTCTGAATGACTTTTTCCGTGAATCTCAGACCTGACTCCTGCCCTCCACGTGGTGCGGTACGCTCGGGCCCCTAACATACCCCTGGAGTGGGTCAAGGGTCGATCGAGTCAGAGAGAGCGGAAAAAGAGTCACAATTGCTTTAAGAGCCGGGTCAGCAAGTTTCACTGAGGTGAGTCAAAACATATCAGGAAGCCATTATTAGTGATCGGGTCTGCAGCATCAAAAAACAACATCCAGCAACATCCAGACAGGCAGCTCTTTATAATCCAACAGAGAAAAAACATAAAGTAGTGTAGGGTTTGGGCTGGATTATACCGCTCAACAAAAAAGCCCTTTGAGTAAAGTTCAAAAACAGACATACTGGTCGGGTGCAGACATGACAGCATAAAGCGCTCTTCCTTTCAAAGGGTGCTTTGATGACAGTCATGACTGATTCACTTGAGACAGACGTCCTCATGAATTAACAGGACGTTACTAAGTGTGTGTACAGGTGTTGTTATCTCTGATGGGAAACACAGAACACTCACCATTTCCACTGAAACTGAAATACTATACAGGACTTAACAGAGGTGTGAGTCAGATGACTCACAAATCTGATGACTTTAGACTTGACTTGACAAAATAAATAGGACTTGTAACTTGACAATCTGAACAGCGATCCTGATTTCTTGGGAAGAGGATTTATACGTGGGGGGTGGGGGGGGGCGAAAGGCTGAAGTGAAAAAAATGAATCTCTCTCATTTGTTGTTTATTGTTGAAAAGTGGTGTTTTATTATTGAACTCTGGACTCTATTTATTGGTGAACATTATTGGGACTTGCATTTGCTTATCTTACATTTAATTCCCCAGATCTACTTTGTTGGAACAACAACAACAGCAGCCAATCAAGTTGCAGGAGGAAACCATTAAAAACTAACGTTAAGTTACTGAGCACCAGTTGGCACTAGTTAGGGGCTGTTCACATGGCGTGTTTTTTGCGCCCTCAAATCCACTGTTGTAAATGTAGATGCACAAGAATGCCAGAGTGATGCCATCACGACATAACGTTCCAAAGCGCCTATTTTTCAGCGCCCAGAGATAAAAATAGTTCAACGTTAGGAACGCTGCAGCTCACATGTGACAAGGAACAAACAAAACACAGCTGGCGGATATCTTTTCTTTCTTTTGTAAATATCAGTCTATGGTAAATATATGGAAGAGAACTTAATCATTTAGTGCAAGACTACCAGAGCTTTTACTTTCTTCACCCTTTCTGTCTAAGAATGCAGCAATATCTGGTTGAAAGGCCAACTTGACAGAGACAAATGGAGCAGCAAAGCTACTGTGAGGGATTTACGATGCTAGAAATCCATTTCTTTGTTTCGACTTTGTTTAGTTTAGTCAGTGAGGCTTTTACTGCTAAACTACTGCAAGTTCATCATCGCCATCGCAGCACGCAGGTTTTGGTTGCTTAGTAACGGCAGACACGACACTAGCGCAACCTCTGCAGCACCTTGGATGAAAGGATGACGGCTGGTGGTTTCCATGCGTTTTTAGACACGGCATGTGAACGGGCCCTTACTCTTGTTAAAATGGCATAACATTTGGTGAAGAGCACATTATGACTAGTTTAAGACTCACAACTCAAAGTTTAGGACATGGGACTTGACTCTTGACTTGTCTGTCTTGACTTGGGGCTTGCGTGCAAAGACTTGTGACTTGCAAAACAATGACTTGGTCTCACTTCTGGGACTTAATAATGCTGATTTGATGAGATCTGATGTTTTTCAACTTATGTTTTACAAATGGCATATTTCCATTCAAGTTGTAAAGATCTTGCCCCCCCACACTCTCTTCCCTTTTTTGTATTCAGCTGGCGTTCCCTCAAGAGCTTGTATGTTCAGATAGTGTTAAGGGACGCTGTTGTGCCATAAATAAACTTAAACAAACTAGACATGTTTCAATTACATGCTTCAAAATTAACCCTGTGGTTCACCGCACCTTGGGCAGTCCACTGGTAGGCACGGGCTGGCACCAGCATTTGGTGCTGTGCTCTTGCCTCTGTATCGTGTCCCTCTCTCGCACAACAGGTGTCTAATTAGAGAAGACCAGGGTGGGGCGCACAAGCTGAGGGCTATCAAATGAAAAACCACCAACCTCTGAACAGCAACGCAGGGCGTTACTGTGGCTCCTGTGGTAATAACGCTGCTAGCTCTGTGCAGTTCATTACGATTCTAAGTTGGTCAAAATCTAAAGAAATGATAGCTCCTAATGTTTCGTGTTATGGTAACGTGCGTGCGGCCTGCCCCGAGGTATATATATAAGTGCTTGAATCAACAAAATTCTATATCAACACCATATGTGCAACTTAAAGCCAAGAAATATTGTATATGCACTTGTGGATCTTAAATCTGCACACATGACATCACTACGAAGGTTACATTCCCACAGAATATTTTAGACAAGGCCTTTTAATGGGCAATGCTGTAAACATAGTCTGACTTTCAACACTGGCTTGTAAAAGGCAGTATAAATGTATATACAGTCACCGTATTAAAGATAAAAGAGACTCTGTATGATGCCGTGCCAAATGAGAGCCGAAGGGGCAACGTCTGATAAACTAACATTAGATCAAGAGCATGTGAAACCGCTGGACGTCTTCTTAATTAAAGATCACAGTCTTGAAACACTTGAAATTTTGCCCCCGAGGAGTCAGGAAAATATTTCACTGTTGAGTGAAAAGAGCAGAATTTGTAGCCCACCGTTGTATGAATTACAGTAAAACTTCATAACAACAGAAGCAGGCAAATGAATTAAGCTGCGCTGGGGAAAGGCCAACCATATAAATTTATTTGCTTCAAAAGCCAACATTTTTGCTAAATACATTATGCAACAGCCAGGATATATGAAAAGGGAAATACTAAGTAGTCCAAAGTATTATTTAGGCATTTACGGCAATAACAGTAATAACTCATAATGGCCATGACAAGTTTGAAAATTACGTCGAGAGGTAACTCTGTGCCAAACATTTAAAATCTGGTATTAAAACACTTGTTAAAGTGTCTAAAGGGACACTGCAAAAATTGTGAACTGGAGCATGGACTGAGATTTTTACTGTCCTGGAGCTTATTACAGTAGTGTTCCAGAGGAGAAATCCATATACACAGTTTACACTGAAGACCCTTAAAAAAGCAAATCTGTCACCTGTTACTACTAAAACAGCCCAACACACGGCCCTAAGGAAAACACATTTACTCACTTATGCCGGGCACACTGCAAGAATCAAGCCAATTTTGGGCCCGATTCGTCCCCGACAACATTTAGCAAAACCTTGACTTTTTGATGCCTCTAAAGATTATCTTGATATATCTTGATTATCTAGATAGTCCTGTGGTGTGAGGATGTTAAGAGTGTTTCTTACACCACCCGACTGGCTCGAAAGTTCATCCTGGCTGCACCGATTTCAAATTGTAAATATTAAACAGGTCCAGTATTTACGACCGGACATCCTGTAATGTATGGGAATGGGAAAGATCGATAGCCATTTGAGAACGAAGATGACTGAAGCAGAAGCCAGGAATGCGTCTTGCTAAGAAGTGAAAGTCAATCATATGATCCACTGCGACGACAGCAGCAGAACTACGCCTCCTTCATGTTGGACTGTAATCAAGTCGATTACCATAATCACACCAGTAAAACATCCACTTACAAAGTGCTGTACAAAAGTAAAACAAAATTATTTCTCTACTATTGTCATAATTTTAATGTTTCTCCCAAAATAACCCTTGTTGAGCAATACAGATATTATAAATATGCATATTATTATAACTATTTACTTACTAACTTATTTATTTTGCTCAGCTGCTTCCCAGAGGAGCATAAAGTGAGCAATGGACAAAAATTGGACGTTAGAAAAATCCAGCAAACAGATTTTGAGAGTAATCTCAGACTTTTTCATGTCAAGGACCTCCACAATAGACCTAGTCCATGGATGGTGGTTGGAGGCTGGAGGTTGTGTCCTTTGCTTTTGCCCTGCATATTAATAAATAGCCTACAACTATATTAATTTCTGTTTATGTCATGCTACTAGCACTACTAACTACTGGCTGATAGCTGCTTGTTGGGAACAGAGACGTTAATACATCCACCGTGGTATAGGCTTACAACATGCAGCCCATAGGTATATCATAAGATAATAAAAATGCTCAATTACAGCCAGTATATCCATTATTACAGCCACATACAGCTAGTACGAAGCTGGCAGAACTGGATATGTCATATGAGCCTGCAAGGTCTGATCCGCATTCATTATGATACGGAAAACAACTCTGGATTTAGATATTAGTTCATTTTACAACTTTTAGAACACAGCGATTTAAGAAGAAGAAGAAGAAGATCTACCTTTATTAGTCCCACAATGGGGAAATTCAATTTACACTCTGTTAAACTCATACATGGTACATGCAGACCTGAAACACACATACATGCATTAATGGAAAGATGTCAGAGTGATGGGGCTGCTCCTGACAAGCGCCCCGAGCAGTTGGGGGTTTGGTGCCTTGCTCAGGGGCACCTCGGCAGTGCCCAAGAGGTAAACTGGCACCTCTCCAGCTACCAGTTCACACTCAGTTTTTGGTCCATGTCGGGACTTGAACCGGTGACCCTCCGGTTCCCAACCCAACTCCCTACAGACTGAGCTACTGCCGCCCCCAAATGGATAATAAAATGGATATTACTTTTTTTTTTTTTTTTACTGGGAAATTGATTACCTAAAAAAATGATCCTCTGATTTACAGTCCTCTCTTTATATGTTCATGGCTATGGACTCATTGGTGTTTTCAGTCCAACATGGCGGCAATGCTACCGCAGCGCCACCTAGTGGTTGTTGTTAAAAAAGCACAAGAGTTTCTCTGTGCGTCTACACTCTTTAGCAGAAGCACATCAACTGCCATCATGGCGTCTGCAGCTAATGCATGAGCTAATGCAAAACGTGAAGCATAAAGTAGGTGCAAGACGGACCTCAGAAACAGAGGATCAACTTGTAGAGTTGTGGCAACAACTGAGTTTATTTAATGTGTCTCCATGACTTCATCCATAATTTCCTTTTTTTTTTCATGAATTTTCAGTACAAAGTAGTACAAAAACTAACTTTGCTAATTCTTCCTGCCTGTCCATCACGTTTGATCGCGAGAGTTTTTGCGAGATTTCCATTCAGATTGTTCATGATAAGATAAGATAAGATAAGATATTCCTTTATTGGTCCCACAGTGGGGAAATTCACAAATGAATGGAATCTGTTAGTGTGTGGGGCTATTTTGGCCAAATTATTGCTCTCCTAACGCTGTAGGAAAAAAAAAAACTGTTAAATTTATAATATGTCATTATGGAAGGGGCCCTCTTATATTTTCAAAATCTGTTATTTGAAAAATATTTTAGTGTGGGCCAGTCTTTAGTATGTTATAGTTTCCAGGTTTTTATATGAAATGTCCATCTGGGATGTGGATTAGCCTTACGTCCAGGTGAAGCGAAGTGGGGTGATTTTGTTCAGTGTCAGAGGAGCGATTTGGAGGGGAAGCATGAGGAAAGATGGGCGACAGATTTGTTTCACTCAGACAAAGACCCTTTTGACCTAGCAGGCTCCAGACGAGTACATGTATGCAGCCAGTCTTCAGATAGATAGCGGCCTGTGTATCCATGATTCGTCTGCCGCCGCACGTTTCCTCTCACACCGTCGTCATTACACACCTACAAACAGACTCGAAAGAACTCACCCTGACTATTCATGGACACCTAGCAAAGGCTTCTTTACTGAGTGGTTGCCGTAGCGACGGCGTCTCGCACTCATGTGTGGGATCAGAGGTCAAGGTTCACGGGTGGTGTTCTGTGAGCTCAATGGTGCTCTGTGTGTCATCATGCAGACTTCCAGTAATCCAAGACTCAAAAGGTCATATTAAAAAAAAAAAAAAAAAAAAAAAACCCTCTGGAATCATTTCACATAAAGAGATGATGCTTACGGTCAAATCATGCCACACCACCTGTGAGTCTGCAGCCTAAGCAACCAATTTAGATGTGAGTTCATTTATTTCAGTGATCAACAAGTGATTTTTATTCCCCCAAATTGAAACCACACTTTTATCTGGCCAAGAGAGGCAACATGTGTTTGTGAGTGTGAGTTTGCAAGTGTGTAAATATGCAGCTCAGTGTTTGTGCAGACACACATGCACATGCCAACAGCAATTAAACTTGATAAATGCTTTTGTTTACAGGAAAGCTCCATAATCTGTCTCGCTCTTTATATAGGCAGGTCATAAACACAGCCGCATATGTCTGCGCTACACGGGCGTGGATTTAGCGCCGTAGCATGTACATACTTCTGTGTGAGAGCGCTGGTGTGTACTTGTGTGCGTGTTAAACAAAATGACTGTGAAGTCAGAGTCAGACACTGGTGGCGTGTTTGCAAGCCACCTCTGTTAAAGTGGCATCAATACCAAAAAGGCCTTTCCAAGTGCTTTTTTATTGAACGGGCTTGTTTTCATTGTTTGCGCAATGCAAACCGACCACTTCCACGGACAATGCCACAGGCAGCTCAGCAGCTGGTTCGCTGTGGTTGACAAAGGCAACGTCTGAGCCGCCAGGATGTAAATCAGTGTGAGGTGATACATACTGCTGATGAAAGAGGTTTGAGTCAGGCAGAGAGGCTTTACCAAGGACAAATTAGAGTGGAAACCGTATGTCAAAACCCATCCAGGCTCCAACCAAAGCTGGAATTGTGCAGGAGTGCACATTTGAGAAATTCTCTCCCTAAAGATAAATATGCAGCACATTTTGTGAAAAGCTGCTGCTCCACTCACAGTCATATAACACTTGAACAAGTTCACGCAGCTCTGTGTTTAGATTTTCACGCCCAATTAAAATTTCATCCCAGGTAAGTTTGATTTGGATCATAAGAAATCCGCCTAAGTGGGCCTGATGTTGTGGAACTGCTGCTAGAGATGGGATGGGAGGTGCTGTTGAGGCTTAAATAGCTTTAATTAGAGCCAGACAAAGACCTCTTTATACATCTATAAAGGTGAAGGATCACAGAAACTTCAGCGTCTCTCAGATACAGACACACGCAGTAAGCCATAATTATAAAACATGCACAAAAAGATATCAGCACATTTACTATATTGTTGATGCATTTAAATCATTCTATTGTCTGAACTGACTGAGTAGCTTGTTTGTAGTGTGTGATATATACATACATACATACACATATATATACAGAGAGAGAGAGAGAGAGAGAGAGAGAGAGAGAGAGAGAGAGAGAGAGAGAGAGAGAGAGAGAGAGAGAGAGAGAGAGAGAGAGAGAGAGAGAGAGAGAGAGAGAGAGAGAGAGAGTAAAACAAGAGTTCAGGCATGCTAGTGAGTCTGTAAGGTTATACTTGCAGCAGTGCCAAATTTTGGGGTTAAACATTGTATGAGAAGCTTAAAGGTCTTATTAATAAGATTTTTATGTAGAAAAATAATGTATCCACACAGTTTATAGAAATGTTCAGAATAAAAGTATGGCTTTTTATGAAATAAATTGTGAATTAATCATTTTTTAAAATTTGGCGGGTCCAAAATGAATGTTTTGTTTATCTCTGTGGAAGATATCTGACATTTTGGTTCCCACTTCTAACAAGGTTTGTGATCCAATAGCAAATATCACGTGGTATCTCTGGATAAATGGCTGAGACTGACGATAAATGCCTGGCAATGACTGAAGTGAATGCGATGGAAATGTGAAGGCAACATCTAGTGGCTGAATGTCAACAGTGTTATCAATAGCACCTTTAACATTACTGCATTTTGAGGGAAATTAACGCATGCAAGTCATAACCACTAGGTATGAATATAAATGGCTGTCTGTCTCTATGTGTCAGCCCTGCAATGGACTGGCGATTTATCCAAGGTGTACCCCGCATTCGCCCAATGTCAGCTGGGATCGGCTCCACCCCCTGCGACCCTGAACGGGATATGCAGTTGCAGATAGGTGGATGAATGAGTCATAACCATAAGAACAAATAGATGTAAATGTCAACATCACAGCCTACACCAAGCATAATTGGTTAAAATGAGGTCTCATGAGAAGAGATGCATCAACACACACCCATATTTTGCTATCTGTAAATGGATTAAAATGAGAGCGTTCAGACTAAAAGCAACTACTAATTTTATGGTCAAATTATCATACATTATGGGTTTTTTTGGCATTATTGACTGTGCATTGTAGAGAGGGCAAAATTATTATACAAATACGATAATTAGCACACATCTGGCAGTGCTGGTGAGACATTTCACTCAAAACCACAAAAGTCTACCTGCTGGTGATGCTAGAGGAAAAGTTGGGGATCACATTTTCATCCAATAATTGTTGAGAAACAAGTCAGTCTGAATCTATACATCAGAGAGAAACGGAGGAAGAAAAAGAGAGAGAATTCCTCAAAGAATGAGGCTATATCTATTTAACTGCCTCAGAGAAAGAGGCCTTTCATTGGTCCAGAATGGGATTCCTATGAAGTGTTGGTGCAGCCTGCTGCAACAACTCAGCAAGAAGAAGAAAGTCCAGTGGAGCCATGTGTTCTCTGTCTGTTTACAGTGCTTTTATTAGGCATCCTGTGGCACAGCCAGCCTTTTGAAAGGCCGTCTTTATAGGAGCTTTCCTGTTTATGCTCAGAGGTGGGAGGTCAGCACTCGCAGCCCCGTGCTGAATATGGTCAATCTGCCTGCATAGGAAAACTTGTGTGTGAGTGTGTGTGTGTCAGCTGGGTGATGGGAGGGATTTAAAGTGATGTGGGAGCCTGGCTCCGCAGGTTATAATTGAAACTTTAGAAAATGGTCCAGGACTTCTAGGCTGGGACACACGATACAGTCCTCTGTGTCTGTCTTTCCGAGTCACTGCTCTGCCAAGGAGGTTATTTACTGCCTGTTTGTGTTTGAGCTCTTGTCAACATGTACGTCAGCAACAGTAGCAAAAAACACAAACAAACACACACACGCAGAGGGATACCCACAGTGAACCTAAATAAAGACATGCTTATTAAAAAGGAAGAAAAAAAATTTCAGGGTGGAGCAGCAGGTAAAACCATTTTTAAAGATTACAAATGGTGTTTGATGTGGCGGGAGGTGTTTGCGAGCGACTTACCCGAGGCCCCCTCTTGCCTGGCAGGCCTGGCTTCCCTGGAGGTCCTTGCAGTCCCTAAAGAGAGAGAGAGAGAAAGAGAGAGAGAGTGTTTTGAGTGACAGCACATGGATGATCTTATTCAATACCTAAGCAAACCCCTTTGATCATACTCTATCAAAACCATCAAGTCATTAAGACACAGAAGGCTACACAGTAGCTGCAGGGTAAAAAACAACACCTTTTCCCTCTGAAGTAATTCCTACTCAAGGTGATGAGAGTTCAGCCTTATCCATCAGGAAGCTCTGAGCCCATGTGACAGGAAACCGTAGAAACAGTAGAACTAACAGGTCATTTCCTGCGCCACTCAATGCCCCTGTGTGGCTCTATCAGACTTGTGCTCATTCATTTTCTTTTAATCAAAAAAGAGGAAAAGGAGAAGTGAGGAAAAACAGAGAGGCTGTGGCTGAAAAGAGTTAACCATTAGGTCTCTGGATCCAGATGTAAATGTGTGTTAAAACCTCCATGTGGCATTTTTTAAGGGGAGACACTACAGGCAAAAATATTGTTTTTTCATGGGCTGGTCAATTTTGACATTTTGGGCTATTTTCCATAACATGTCTTCTTTCAGACTAGAGGAAAGACAACTTCAAAAATACACACGTGTTTATTTTACTACACTCTATGTGTATCTATAGATTTCTCATAAATTCACCAAAATATAGAAAATGATAATTTGCACATGTAAACATACAATTTCAGAAAACTTGTAATACAAAAGATAATTGTCTCAATGTAGCAATCAGTTTCATGATGATATCTAATAGTTAAAAAGTGATTTAATTCACCTGTAGTGTCTTACAAAAGTCCACTTCAGTAGCACTAACATACACTTAAATAAAGACAGGAATGAAACTGGAAAGTTTGAACGTTTTTCTCAAAGTTTGTTAATATATCACTCACATAACCTATAAAACATTTTAATCATAAAATACAATACAAAGAATAGTAAAAAGGGATATTTAAAATCCCCTCTGTAATAACCTTTGACTCAAAATTAAAGATTTTTGAACCTGGCTTTCTCCAGAGTTCAAATTTCTGTTCTGGAAATGTATACAAGTTAGCACATATTTCATAAGATAATGCCCCATTTGCATATTTAAATATAGATTTTCAGAAAACGTAATACAAAACTTGTAAGGAATCAACTGGGTAACTTACATGGTGGTATCCATAAGTTAAATCGTGTACCCTATTCACCTGAGTTTCTCCCCTTAAAATGCTTTCTTCACTGTTAATGAATCACAGTATTTTTACTATGCTGTTAAATCCGATGCCTGAGATAACATAGATATGAGGATCCACAAAAAGGTAGTAGCATGTACCATAAAGCACAGTTACTGTAGTGTGAAAGTTTTACCCTTTCTGTAGTTTCCTGAGCTCATTTTTCACAAGGCTATGAACTTTAAACTTCAAAACAGCTCTAACCTGAGTCTAAAGCTTACTGTGATCATTTACAGTCATATATTGTGTGTATAACGTATCTGTCTGGTGCATCGCTCTGAAGATTATAATACGCCCCCCACTGTCTCTTCCAGGACGACCCCCATGCTAGAGACCACCACCGTTGTTACAGGTGGCTCGCTCTGTGGTGGCCTATAAGGACCCGTCAACATCAACACACACTCCCGTCCATCTTCACACGTCCACCCCCTCCTTCCTTTACACTTGTTTGTTTGTTTGTTTATTCCTTTCTGTCCTCTCCTCTTTGCACCTGTCCATCTTCAACACATTTCTTTTCTTTCTGAGAGAATGTGTTTGACTGCTCTCTAGTCAGGGACGTAGCAGCAGAAATTCCCACATCAGTAAGCATTTACCAGTCACCACATTTACACAGTCTGATGACAAAGGCTGTTTGCAGTCGTGAGGTTTTTTAGATTTGCTGACTGCGAGGAAGTGAGAACATGATTTGTATCACCTGACAACCAAATCTGAATTATGTACTGAGTAGAGTGCTACAAGAACAGGTCCTAAAACCTGGAAATGAGTTAGCATTTTAGTACTTCTGGTTCCCTCGTCTGGAAGTCAGAGAGTTGTTTGAATGGGTTTTTAGTTAGATGCCTGCAATAAGGTCTGCAGTTAATGCAAGCTGAAGAGATTTTAACATTTTGTTCCCACTTTTTTTGAAGACTTTATGCGTCTTAAAAAAGGCAGTTGTTAACATGTGGCTAAACTACAAAACGTCATCATCGTCAACATCATAAACGCTTGTTTGCCGCAGAGCTTATTTTCTGCAGTAATCCAAAACCTAATGGAAAAATCCCATCGGCTTTTTGTCGAAGGAACCAGGGTGATGCCGACTTCCTGGTTGGCCTTCAAAAATACGTCATCCCTGGAACTCTCTGTTGTTTTGAAGTTTAAAGGAACAGTGTGTATGATCTGGCAGTAGTTTGCGGTGAGGTTGCAGATTACTTCTCCTGTGCGCCAAATGTGTAGGATTATTACAGTGGCTGATGCAAAGATGCTAGAGATTTCTGCTAACAGATCCCATAATTGTTACACACTGATACACAATTCAAATTCAAAACAGTTTGCAAATTTGCAAACTACCCTCAAATCTTTTTTTTTTCCTCCATAATTTCAAAGTAAACTGCTTAAACGTTATCTTGGCAACATTTAAGTCAAACAGCTTGCAGGTACACTTTAACTAAATACAGAAGCCCAATTATGAAAGTTATACGAGTTTGGGTTTAAGTCAAATTCATATTCCCAGCCAGTGCAGCTCTAATTAAAAACTAATCAGATTAAAGCTCCAACTCAGCAATAACATAAAACTCCAGGAGACGTAAATCACATTCAGGTGTGCTGTGCTACTGGAAGAGCTTTTTAAAGCAGCAGTAAGGAGCCAGAAGGTGCTTCAGATGGGGAACTGTGCCATATCTGTTCCTGCACTGGATGTTTCTCCTGGCTGAATCTGCACGGTGGAAACAAGTCTCCTAACCACGGTTCTATTGTGTCTGTCAGTAGAAGACTCTTAATGCCTTAGGCCGTAACAGTGTTGAATGACAAAGCTATTAGTTGAAACCCCAATGAATGTGATGCTTTCCATTGGCTTCTGACTTTCATATTTGTCAAAATGTGTGTGTATGTACAAGACAGAGAGAGTGTGTGTGTGTGCTAGACTGCTGTGTGTGTTTATGAAATCCAAACTATGTTGAAAAGGAAGCGTGACTGGGTTCATCTGGGATCTCCCGAGCCACTATATAGCAACACAGAGACACACGTGTAAAAATACACACACACACACACACACACACACACACACACACACACAGACGCTTTGACAAGAAGCACCTGTTTAATCCCTGATATATTTTCAGAATAAATCCACGTGAGTGTGAATATGTGATCCTGTCACATGACTTTAAATCAGAGACCACACAAAACATGTACAGTTTTCTGTGGTTTGACATTTAGGCACAGTTTTGTGGTTTACCAAATATCTGGCGTAACATGACTTAAGTTTTTGGCCTCAGCATAGTAGCAACACTTACGGTATAAGACAGTCTTTCAGTAAATGACCTCCCTTAACCTCCCTTCTACAATAACTGTGGTATATTACAGCGCTTCATATTGAGATTGCAGGTAGTGCTATCTAAATGGCAGTAATTTGCTTCAATGTAATGTCAAGTTTGCTTTTGTCATCAGGATAGATGCAAATCAGCCAACCCTTGCCTCGTGCCACTCTGCAATCTATAGTGGGCCCTGCTCACACATTACACTAAAATGACTCAATCACAAGCAAAACATGCTGAGGAGACATTGAGGTTGGATTACTCAGGCCACATCTGGAACAGTGTAGACACTAATGTAAGGCTTATAACATGACAAAACTCCCAAGCACAGTTGATCCGTGGATGGCAAAAAACTTGGACAAAATTTTGAACTCCATATCTGCTACTGAGCAGTTAACAAATTCATTTTCTTTGTTTTCTCTCCACTCTGTAGCCGAGCACAAATGTGTGTGTGCATGCGTATATTTTCTGTTACAAAGCAGCCACAGTTTACTCACAAATAAAGTCAACGAAGGTAAATTTAATCTCAAGTGGTCAGTCGGTATGCAACTGTGTGACAAAAAAGTGAAAATAGACCTGCCAGATTGGGCTTATTTTAAGGCCCAGACCCAGTCAGTTAATATAAAATTTAGGTTGTTACAATACAAATGGTTAATGCAAACTCATTTTACACCTAGCAGATTAAGTAAAATGTTCAAGATTTTTGTGTAAAGAACATTAAATCGTTTATGGGAGTGTACCAAGCTACAATGATTCTGGAAGAGTGTGGTTGAATGTTTAGGCCTTGTAACTGGAAAGGAAATTCCTTTACGAGCCAAACTGTGTGTACTGGGACTATACCCTGAAGACTTTGGTGTAACTCTGCAGCAGTCACTGTTCATTTGGACTTTTACAAGCCAGGGGGATAGTATGGATATACCCTCTATTGGAATGTGGATAAAAGACCTGGCAACCTGTGTAGCTTTGGAGAGACTGACATATTGTAAAAAGTCAATTTTTGGTAATGTTTAGTGTGGCCAATTCAATAAAGAAAAAAAAAAAGAAAAAGAAAATAGACCTGCCTGTCTCAGTGTTCCCCCTCCTTGTGATGTACTATCCTATCTTTGCGCACTGCATGGGGAAGCTGAATGATGGTGTTTACTGACTGCTTTGACCCTTGACCTTGCTTTGAAAGAGGGCCATGAGACCTCCACTAGCCCTCTATGACAGAGGAATCTGGTGCGGAGACGGCAAGGCGTCAGACCTGACACGTCACACCCAACCTGGAGGGTTCAGTGCACAGACGAAGGAGGAAAAGAAGGGAGAAGTAGGATTTCTAACCTGTGTGGGAAGGGAGATAGAGCCACATTAACCTACATATCTCTGTGGGCTCTTATTTCCAGCCCCAGAGCACGAAAATCAAATGTGGTCTTTCACTGGTGACAGACCAGCACAGACTGGGATCCTAATTATTTCACTCACTTTCACCACTTTACGAACATAAACCATCAACTGCCAACATAAACTGCCCAGACATATAGACTGCGTCTTTCTTCATCTTGATTTTGCTGAAGTGCCAAAGCCAGACTAATGACCAGAGTCAAAAAAGGGAACCATACCCTGTAACATAGGGGTGGGACAAAAAAAACACCCCTTCACCAATGTATCGCAATTTTTTTTACTACGTCCAGTTTTCAAAATAAGGTGTTAATAAAGGGAACTGTATATACAAAATACTTATGTGGAAATAAGATTAGATTATGTTCACCAGAAGTATAAAACATCACATGTCCCTTTAAAAAAAAAAAAAATGCCTGTGAGGGAAATGTCTTTATTCTTTGATTTTTGGGTTACTGGAAAAAAAATGTAATAGATAATTCCTAACAGTGACTGATATAATTGACTTGAGGATATCTCTGACTACATACATACTGAAAATTAAATATGTTTACTGTATAATAAGTAATAGTCTGTAAAAGTGTATGATTCAACTTTTCCCATGGTCTATTGTTAAAAAAGTCCAAAAAAATAGCAAAAAAAACATAATATCGAATCGCAAACATATTGAATTGGTACCCAGGTATCATGATAGTTTTACATTGGTGTATTGTCCCAGCCCTAGTGCTACACTGGCACCTTGTCAGCTTGAAAAACAACTTTATGATGGTCTTTCACTGTATATTCCTATTTTCTTCTGAAGTTATCCATAGCTTGGGCAGCATTTTATTGCTACGCTTCTGTGTTCATCCAGCAGTCCACCAAGTACATAACATCCATAAAGCATGTTGCGAGTGCCCAAACACATGTATGCATCTGTTGTAAATTTATTTCATTTGACTTTTTTGTGGCACACACAAACAAAAAACAACAGAGCAGAGGCTCTTACCGATGGGCCTGCATCTCCTTTCTGTCCTATAGGTCCAGCCAGCAGGGAGAACTGAGTTGGTGGCACCTCCCAGCTCTGGAAGCCATCAGTAGCAGGTGGTGTTACTGGGGTGTACGAAGGTCTGCTTGGTCTCGGGGTGACTGTAGCCTTGGTGGTTTTGACTTGCTTTGTTGGTTTGATGACCTGTTTGGAGACTGGCTTGGAGGTTTTAGCAGTTGCAGTTTTGGAGATGGTTGATTTTGAGGGGCTGACTTTGGATATCGTTGATTTTGAAGGGACAACTTTGACAGAATTTGTTTTCGGTTTGGACGGAGTGGCTTTGGATGGTGTAACTTTAGGCTTGGGAGGTGTTTTCTTGGCTGTGGTGGGTTGTGGTTTCTTCGGGACCGCGCCTTGCTCTAATATGGCGGAGTCAGGCTTTGTCTTGGAGGGTTTGGTGCTAGTAGTGGCTGGAATTGTAGATTTCTTCTTGCTGTCTGTCTTTTTGGTGGTGCTTTGAGGAGTGGGCTTCGGGGGAGTGGGTTTGGAGGGTTTCTGATTTGACGGTTTAGGGGTGGTGGGTCTTGGGTTTGGTGGCTTTGTTGGGGGTACTCTTGTCCTGAGTGGTGCTGTGACAGTTTCAGTCCCAGCCTTGGGAGGCGGGGAGGCCAAACCAAGCTGGACTGTGACTGGCATCACAGTTCCCAGAGGGGGTGTAGGAATGGGCCCAGGGCTGGGCTTTATTGTTTGGCTGGGGGCCACATATCTGACAGCCGAGGCAGCAGCGGCGACACTCCTGGCCAGGCTCTGCCCCGTGGTCTTCCTGGGCGTTTCCGGGCCACCACGTTTAGGGGTGACAGCGGTAGCTGTGGAGTTTGATTCTCGTGGTAGGATAGGCAACAAGGGAGGAAGGTTAGGCCTGTATGTGTCAGCTTCCCTGCACTGTTTCTTAATGTACCTGCAGTAGTTGTGAGCTGCCTGTGCAGAAGGGACCAGATCAAACTGGCAGATGGCTCCTTCAAAGTGTGCTGAGGCTTGCTGCTGGCTTGTCCGCCCCAGCAGGAAGGAGCCCTGGAGCTCTGGAGCCAGCCCCTCCTCACTGTCCCACCCAAAGTCTGCATGAACACTCTGCTCTCCGCAGGAGGCATATAGAGTCACTCTCTGTCCATTAATTCCCACCGCCAGCTGGTGCCACTGACCATCATGGGGCTCGTAGGGCAGTACCACCGAGGTATTTGGTCCCGTGTGGAGGACCAGGTTGCCCGGTGCAAGCTGCAGACCGAGAAGGAGCTTCTTGCGGCCTGAGAGCAGGGTGAAGAGGAAAGCACTGTTGACACGGTGTGAGCGCACACTCAGGACCAGTGCCAGGTTGGGCCAGATGGCTGCCGGGATGACTGAGCGCAGTGGGGTTTCAATGTGCGCCCGCTGGTTGAGGATGATCCCCGATCTGAATGGAATGACCCCTGCTGGCACCGAGCGCGACGCTTTCTCTCCCTTGAGCCCCAACTTTTGGAGAATATCCACATCTGCATAAAAAGGAGAGTGGTGTTAGAGATGCAAATAATAATGACCGGCTTCTTCATGAAGGTTATTTACCAGCCGATAGATAGACTATGTAGTACCTGGAAAATATATTTTACAATACATTTTAAGTCTGAAGATTTTACAATATCCTTCTGGTCAAATGTGGTATGTTGATCCTTACGGTAATCATTCTTTTCATATGGCATTATACAGTAATCTGTCTATAATGAAATACATGATGAAATACGTCTGTATGTTCCGCAACCTCACTATAGAGAGGTGAAATATTTCCTGCCATAATCAGGAACCTGGGAATACATCAAGGAACAAGGTATTGTACATCCTCTTACATTTTCCTCTGTGAAAAAGAAAGAAATGGCTACATGCATAAATGCCAAGGGGTTAGCTTGTAAGTTTAGTATTTAAAAAAAAAAAATCAAACATCACACAAAGCAATGGCAAGACAATTGGCAGGATACTAATTAGGTTCCCTGTGAGCATCTGTACAAATAAAAAAAACTTTCTGCTATTGTATGCTTCCCAAACTGTGCTGTCCCTCATTACACTTCAGTAATATCATCCATGCAACTGGGAGTGAAACACAGGGGGAAACAGGCAGAATACTAGCCTCAGTTTTGTTGATGCAGTAACACAGGAGCATGGCGCATTGAGCAACAAACTAGGGTTGTCAATTGATTACAACAGTTAATCATGATTAATCATAAATTAATCACACAATTTTATGTTCAAAATGTACCATAAAGATGATAAAGATGATTCGTCAAGTATTTGGTACCAATTGATTCCTTAGTTTCATATGATGTCAGTATCTTCACTCTAACTTTAAAACTGAGTCCCCTACAACCTAAAACTTAACGATAATGCATTAA
The DNA here is from genome assembly GCA_947000775.1 of Pterois miles. Taxonomy (NCBI): domain Eukaryota; kingdom Metazoa; phylum Chordata; class Actinopteri; order Perciformes; family Scorpaenidae; genus Pterois; species Pterois miles. The sequence goes on along the minus strand of CAMQGK010000229.1, from coordinate 12,305,973 downwards.
AGAAATTAGTGGCGTTAAACTTTTAAAGCGTTATTATCATGTTAACTTTGACAGACATTAACAGTTAGCAGATATGGCTGAGAACAACCATGCTGAGGAAAACTGTTAACATCTTAAATTATCAGTAGGACATTGATGACTCATTGTGAGAATTTGCTCTCTCTGAAACTCAGCAATATATTTTCGCTGTCTTTACCAGTGGCAACAGTTGGATTGACATATTACACTGGCTCATGAGCCAATTTTCCAATAACTTCTTAAGAAAATCAAATCAATCTCTGTTTTTTTTTTTTTGCAATCAGATGGCAGCATCATAGCCATACATCATGTCAGACTGGTCTTCCAGCCAACACAGAACAGCACTTCACAAAATAATGTAACTCAGACACTGCAGGGTGACGAGATGGGAAAAAAGATGGTTGAAATGAAATACAAAGAATAACAAACTCACTGGGTTTTGAGGTCACCAAACTGCTTCTGTAGGCTGTCTGGTGCAAAACAGATGACTATATATATAGGTCCACACAGACATAAATCTAGGCTGATGATAGGGGAGTATGGAGTGACCTTGGATGGCTGCTCTTTGAGTGGGAAGCTACTGCTCAGAGGTGCTGTGGTGGCCTTTGTTTCAAATGTCAGCGGTTTGCCGCCTCACACTTCTCCCCAGTATGGCAAGTTGTGGCATTGTTTCGACCATATTGCCTCTTGTGAAGCATGAAACAGCTTTAAGCATACCCACAACAGATGGCCTCCAAATGTAGCATGTTTAGCCTACAAATTCTTGAAGGAGCTGCACCCCGAAATGTTAAGTCTAATGTGGTTGTGTTTTAACACCTCCAAAGGATAACAAAAAGTAATTTGAAGTTTCAAAGTCAAACCAAAATACTGTGTTTCCAAATTTATGATATTTACCTAATTTTGCCTTTCTGTTGTTGGTCTATGAATTGGGTTTTGTTCTAGAAAGTGTCAGGCTGAATGACTGTTCTATTAACTTTAAATCATTTTTATACTTTTATGGAGCAGAAAATAAATGGAGAATGAACATGACTACTCTGACTAGTACTTCAAACACTTACAAAGTACAGCAATAGCTACTTAAATAAGAATAATGCCCAGCTTCTGATGCACCGTATGCTTTTTTTCTACTGACGCTGAATCCAGAAATGATTAGCATTTTAGTACTTGCGGTTCCCTCATCTGGAAATCAAGTTTTCTTTGAATGGGTTTTTAGTTAGATGCCTGAAATAAGGTCTGTGGTTAACACAAACTGAAGAGATTTTAACACTTTGTTCTGTGACATAAAATACATCAATAAATATCCCATTTGTGAATTCTGAAGCCTTAATGTGTCTTAAAATAAGGCAGCTGCTGATGACTAAATGAGACTATTAAACATCATCACACCGACTCGTCCTCCTTTATAACCTCGTTGTATATACTCACAGCCATGCGATCATGGTGTTTGTTTATAGAATAATGTTGGCTTTTACTTTTGGCAAATCGCATTTACACTTCAAAAAAAATCATAAAAATGGTGTTCATTTGTGGAGATTAAGTTGCTGAACAAAGTAACATAAACACGTGTTTGCCACAGAGCTTTTTTTTTTTTTTTGCAATAATCCAAAACCCAGTGGAAAAATCCCATTGGCGTTTTGTTGAGGGAACCCAGGGTGATACTAACTTCCTGGTTGGCCTACAAAAATGCGTCATCCCTGGAGCACTCTATTGCCAATAACCATCCCCTTTATCCCCATGGTCATGTGACTTTGTGCTCACCCTGTGCTGATGGAAACATGGCGGCTGGTGGACGTAATTGTGAAGGCACCTCAGTCGAGGCCAAACAGCCAATACCAGGAAGGCACAATTGGGCTAAAGGCTGTTATCCTGTCTCAGTAACCAACTAGTCAATGCTCTCCTCAACAGAGAAGAGAGAATGTTGGATGCTGTACTAATATGTATTTGTGAATTTTGAGGCACAAGGGATGTAGTTCAGGTTCTATTCATATTTGGCGGGAAAATTATGTAACTTCCACACCAATTAGCACATCTGAGCACACGCTATACTGTGTGTTAAAGTATATGTGCTGTCTGCTTCACTGATATCAAGCCACAGCCTCTTTGTTTAATGGTATAGGGGATTAATGAGCCAAGGGACATCGGCATCATCAGAAAACCGCCCGTCTTCCCTGCTCCTCTCATCAATAGAGCCAGTTTGGAAACTCAGAACATGACCACAGTAACCACAAGTGAGTGCAGCATCTCTCAGCCTGGAGAAAGAATACCGTTTCCAGCGTTTACCGCCAGCTTTGACTCTCTATTCAGCGGTTCAGTCTCAGGGGTCCCGGCGCTTGTTCTCCATATGACCTCCATCTCAGACCCAGGCCCCTCAACATCTTTATTGTCTCCGGGCTCACTCTGACCTGTGGTCAGCGGGCCTTGTCTAATGGGGACATGTGTATAGAAACCCTGCTTGTGAAAAGACAGAAACGTGGACTCACAATGTTGATGACATGACTGAAAAGATGAGGGGAAAGACAAATGGTTACAGTTACTGTATTGGTAAGCCATGGAGAGAAAGGACTTCAACGAGATGTGTCTTTCTATAACACAAGGCTTGCTTCATTAGAACATTGACAGGGGCTCAGGCTTTGGAAATATATAATTGCATGGAAAGTTAAAAAAAAGCACTAATTTAATCCCTGCTAGTCATGGTAGAGATAAAGGAATTAGACCTGAGGGAGGAAACTGCTCTGAATGCAAAGGTTTTTGCAGAGAGAGTTCTCACGTGTATCATGTCAAACAAAAACTAATCTGTCTAGTCTGAAATTATTGGTTGCTAATGATGCATACCAGGATTTAAACAGTGGACAACCTCCGGGGTCTGAAAAGTGAAGCCAATGCTGAAGTGCCTTCTTTCTAATATCCAGCAGGAGGAAAACTCTGGTTGGTAAAAGGAGTCTGATTGTATAGAAGTCTATGAGAGGATGAGCCTACTTCTCACTTGATTTATTACCTCAGTAAACACTGTAAACATGAGTTTATGATCTCAATCGCTAGTTTCAAGCCTTCTGCAATACAGCATGATGTTCATTTAGTTTATTATGGTCCCATTTAGAGTCAAATAGACCATAAAACAGGGTATATTTTAGGGCGGGGCTACCTTGTGATTGACAGGTCGCTACCATGACGTTGTTCGGTCTGGGAGTTCTGTGTGTTTTTGTCTTATAAACAAAGAATGTATATTACCAAGAAGTGAAAGTCAGTTTTTTTTTTGGTTCCTTTACAACATTAGTGCCCAGAAGCAAAGCTACACCTTCATCATTTTGGACTGAATGCGACTACCGTTTGCCAATAAATTGTCCACCTAAAAAGTACCGTTCAGAGGTAAAACAAAATTATTTCTATTCTATTGTCAATTGCTACTGAAATGACCTGTGTTGAACAATAAAATATTATAAATATAATAAGCGTTTTCAGTCCAAAATGATGCCAGCAGCTTTTGTCCAAAACAAAACAAAAAAAAAAAAAAAACACCAGAGTTCTTTGTTACAACTTTAACCCTTTCACAGTGTGTTTTCAATTCATGAAAGTTAAGTGTAAAGTTTTCGTCACCTTAAAATGTCTCATTCAGTGTTTGTTAGCTCCATCCTCTCGTGTTACTTCTGGTTGCAAAAAAACAAAATGGGGACAGCCAAAATGCCAAACTCTAGGCATTCAAAACAGCAGTCCACAAACCAATGGATGACATCAGTTACTACATCCACTCCTTATATAGTCTATAATTTTAACACATTTTGAATCTGATTTCATTGAACATTGTACTCAGTCACATAGTTATTATTGCACAGTGAAAAATGAGGCAAATGTAGACTCCTATGCCGCCACTTCTTTATGGTCTTTCCATGCTTAGTATAGGGCTGTAAGATTTTCCTCGCCTCAAAACATTCGGGATTTATAAAGGAACCAGAGGAAACAAGACCTGCATGGGATATAGTGTAGTATATACTCATCCACACAGTGAGTTCTCCTCTCTGTGTGGTCTCTTCAGCAGTAAAGGACAACAGGACTTGGCAGTGAGGCAGAGGGTGGGGGGTGCATTACATGTATCTATTCTGTATGTAGACTCCTGTCTCCAAACTTCTTTATTTAAATACCACTTGTACTATTACTGGGGCATGCATCAACCATGTGGTTTTAGATATACAGTATACTGTATGGATGCAAACACACACACACACACACACACACACACACACACACACACACACACACACACACACACACACACACACACACACACACACACACACACACACACACAAGACTTGTGTTTAACACATGGCTGGAGTTCATCGCTCTCGCTTTGTGCCAAGTCACTGGAGTAGGAGAGAGAGAGTCCAAGGCTCTTCAGTCTGTAATGTTATCCCTTGTAGAGGATGAAGTCACTGAATCATTCAAACACATTCAGAAAACCTCTCTTTGTCTGGCAGGCCTGCGCTTGCCTACAGTGAGACATTTATTTGATATCTCTGAGCAGACTAATCATCTCCACAACAATACGTTGCATGAAGTCTCACAATATTTGAAATCATGATTTAAATAGAGACAAAACATGATGAAATACAATTTCTTTTCATTTTCCTTCTTGTTTTAAAAGTGCTTTTTCATTTTGCATTTATTGGTTGTGACAGTAGAGATACATGCAACAAAAGTCCCTCACTGGAATTAAACTAGGGACATTGTGCTAATATGGTATGCCAAAATAGACTGTATACTTTATAAGAAGTGGATGCAGTCACCGTGACTTCACCCATTGGTTTGTGGACTGCAGTTTTGAAGTCTCGAGTTTGACATTGTGGTCGTTGCCATCATGTTGGGGACATGAGAGGGTGGATCTAAATTCAACGCTGAATAAGACACTTTTAAATGATTAGCAAAAAGGTTATTATTATGAATTTTATGAACTGAAAACACACTGTGAAAGGGTTAAAGTTCTATGAAAACATGGGCAACCCCTAGACCAGACAACACCATGGTGACGACCTATCAAGGTAGCCACGCCCTAATCCCTAGCTTTATGGTCTATTTGACTCTAAATGGACCATAATTTACTTAATGAACATCATGCTGTATTGAAGAAGACCTGAAATTAGCGATTGAGACCATGAATTTGTGTTTACAATGTTTACTGAGGTAATAAATCAAATGAGAATTCAATCTATACTTCTCTTTGAAACCAGAGGAGTCGCCCCCTGCTGGCTATTACAAAGAATGCAAGTTCTAGGCACTTCTGCATTGGCTTCATTTTTCAGAGCTGGTGGTTGCCAACGTATGTAACACCAGATGCTCCATGATGTGCCTTTATTTGTCATTTGACAGTATAGAGGTATGACATGCAGCAGAGGTCAACAGCTGGATTCAAGCACAGCACTGAGTTCAGCCTCTCTGCAGCACTGATGGTCATATACCGTGTTGTCAGGTTTGACTGATGCCAAGTAGCCCATTCAGAGCCTAAAACCAGCTTTATTGTCATGAAAAGGAGCCAAAAACTCTAAATTTACATTTATTAAAGATTTTTCATCACAATAAAAAAACAGATGTAAGCTTTTACAAAGCTTTTAACAAAGAGCTATGACCCTGAAATGGGGGGGAAAAGTGTTCAGGCTTGTAATGAACTGAGATGACATTTGGTTTTGTCAGTTTTGTGTGTCGGCCCTATTGAACCCCCTGTCAGTCTCAATCATGATAATTGGAGTAGAGAAAGAGCCCATTCACTGGACTGTATCTGTAAATTTTCATCAGGGGAAATGGACAAATGCTCATCAGCTGAACCAACATGGCAACTTTTACCTGCATAATCACATAAAAAACAAACAAAAACAACCAAATACATACATTGGCCATACTGAACATGTTAGCAAACAGCCAGCTATTTACACATCCAGCAGTTACAGAGCAACTAGGGCTGCAACTAACAATTTTCTATTGTTAATTAATCGGCATATTATTTTCTATATTAATTGATTAATCAGTTAGTACAGAAAATGTCAGAAAATAATGAAAAATGTGCATCCCAGTTTGCGATGTCTTAAGATGCCTTGTTTTATCAGTTTTTCTGCCAATTTGCATGAAAAATTACTTTAATGATTAATTAATTATCAAAATAATTGGTGATTATTTTTCTGTTCAACGACTAATTGATTAGTGGACTAATCGTTGGAGCAATAAAAGCAATATTATCATTCATTTAGAGTTTCTGAATCTGATATTCATGCTATTTTAGCTCTGTTTTTGGTCTTTATCAACTCCTGAGGGAAATATCTGGCTCTTTAGCTACTACATGCTCCACTGTGTACCACCATGTAGTCACTAGAAGAAGAAGAAGAAAATCAACCTTTATTAGTCCCTCTAGGGGAAATTCAATTTTTACACTCTGTTGTAACTTATACACAGTACATGCAGGACCCATATACATGCATCAAATGGAGAGATGTCAGAGTGAGTAACTATACTGTTTTGTACTGAGCAGGTAGTGGATAGTGGGTTTTTGGAGCTTTTCTGTGAAAATAGCTGCCTGCTGTGTCCGAAAATGACGCTATGGGAGCAGTGACAGTGAAGCAAAACAGTAAAATTATGGAGCTAAACGATGAGGTGAAACTCACTATAAAGGTTTGTAAAGCTTCAGGTAATAATTCTCTGTAGCTTCATCACTACAAGTGACTCCTTCCACTTTGTCACATTGTCATTTGATAAATATTTCCTAATTATATACAAATATTAAGTGGTTATTTTCTGTCTAGAACAGTGACCTTTAAATGCTATAAACCAAAGATGTGAGACAGGAGTGTTTTGAGACTTAACATTTCTCTGTAATGGCCAGTTTTGCATCTATGATTTGATCACTCCCTCGCTCCCACAGCTTACTCAACACCCGTCGTCATGGCAACGGTTGGCCCAATTCTCATAGCAATGTGTTTACGTGCTTGGGAAATGACCAAATAGGCGAAGAATAACTCCGAAATCCCCCCACATTGCTCCAGTAAGTTTTACAGTTTTTTTCCCCCGCTGGTTAAATTTTCAGTGGAGAAGAAAAAGGTGAGTAAAAGTGAAGAGTGGAGGTGACATGAAGTCACGTCTTACCTTCAGAGTGTACTTGTGTAAGTCCCAGGTAACAAGTACAATATAATACGGTACAGAGCAATAGGGCTCTCCTGGGGGAAGAGAAGAGAAGATGTTAGAAAAAGGCCTTTACTTCTCTTAAAATAATTTGGTTCTAATAAGGAGCCCTTTTAACTATTAGCTTTAATAAATTAAATCATTATGAAGGCTTTATTTCCAAGCCATTACAAGAAAAACATTTTGGTTGCAAAGTTATTAAAATCCTATCGACTGGCGTTAGTGTTTCTTAATTCTATTTGGTAAATATACAGTTATTAATGTTGGTAACTCATTAATAAAGCTTTCTCACTTTCTAAAAACCCATACATTATGTAGTTATATGTGTTATCATTAGCCAAATTAACCCATTACTTGAGGGTTTTAATCATCAAGTCTGTAATTGTAAGTGTTAATAATCCAATATGTCCTGATTAATTCTGGCAACTGATCTATAAAGCATTAGGGAATGATTTATTGCCCATTAATAAAACCATTAGTTTTAACACCTTGATAAAGTGTGCCTTTATATTGGAATTGTGTGCATTTGGCCATAAGAGGAGCACCCTAAGTTATGCTTTAATAAAGACAAAACTGCTTTTATTAGGAAATCTATGGCATGTCTCTCAATAAACCACAAAATTATGAAATAGACTGAGATTCCGAAACTGAAGTATCATGAAAGGATTGGATAATAATCTGTAATCATTGTTTTTACATCACAGCATACACAGATTCAAACAAACACATATTCTTTACTTTGAGCTGCTGATACCATGTGAATAACAGACGGAAAGTGGATTCTGCAAAAGCACTTACAACTCCAAAACACACACAAGCTGCGGTTTGTAAGACAGAAATACTACAGTATCCATCAACACACACACATGCACAACCCCCCCCCCCCAAAAAAAAATTTAAAAAAATGAAGCGGCCTCTCTCATCACCCTCACCGCATCCAGGTGAGGAGTCTGATTGGGCAGAGAGCTCAGCGGGGGACTGAGATCTGGTGACAGGCAGGGGAGCCACTGTTTACTGCTGGAGGTCATCCAGACACACATGGTCACACACACACACACACACACACACACACACACACACACACACACACACACACACACACACACACACACACACACACACACACACACACACACACACACACACACACTGGAGGAGGAAATGTGTATAGCAGCTGTGGCTGGAGGGGGCGTCAGCCAATGGTTCAAAACACATAAAATGTGGGAAAGTGTTGCATAAACATGTTTACCTGCACTAGATCTCTTCAGAAATATTTCAACCTCTGCACTAATCAGTGGCTGCTTCCCCTGCTGACTGGCTGGAATGGTTATCATAAGGGTGTGTGTACATATCTAAATGTGTGTGATGGTGTGTGTTTGTGGTGTCTATGTCTGCCTCTCTCCCAGTTCCTTGTTGCTAATAAAGCTTCATCACAATCAACCCCACACACAGCTGGCTGTGGTTACTCAGGATGCTTACTGTGTCTGTGTGTGTGTGTGTGTGTGTGTGTGTGTGTGTGTGTGTGTGTCTCCCAGACTCCCAGCTGGTTACAGTCTCATTCAGCGTCTTATCAGCTGAGGAGAGATCCGCTTTCTGAAAATGAGTCACAGATACTGAGATTTTTTTTTTTTTTTTACTGCTACGGTTACTACTCTCATTCTGTCCCTGGGGCTGTTTACATCTATGCAAACTGGACCAAGTTTCCTGGGAAACGGCACTGTTTTCTTTGGCTTCTCATATTAAAAGTTCCCGGTAGCTTGTTTAGATTTTCATTAGGGAGCTTCTTTTTGAAGTGTGGATGACAGGTTGGGTTTTCCTTAGTACCGAGGTGGACTTGTGCACAGTGGACATTTAAATCAGCCAGGCTGACATCTGTACACCGACCCTGTCTGGTTTGGTTTCCATATTGCAAGAGCAAACTATGACATGACTCCCTGAGGGGATTCTCAGCTAAGATGAGTGGACAAAATACAGGTCAGATGAACAATACTTCCCCTAAGTCATCCATTAAAGCAGACATTCTAACCTATATTGTGCTGTGAGCCACTTAACTCAAATTTCAAAGACTGAAGGGAGAAAACACTGCTCTGTACTGCTGATAACATCCTTCTCTACTCATTGAACTTCTTAAGTTAACTGTGACAAGCAAACAAATCTCCTTTGCTCTCAAAAAGCCAAGTCATCTAATGGAAAACCCAAATGGGGATAGATGTGACTGAGCAATACATTGATGGGGAGAGTGACTCAGAAGAACTGGATGTTGGTTACAATGTTTGCAAAATGTGCCTGAGTTGCAAAGAAATTCAGTCATCTAGATATCTGGTGCCATATTGCACAATCTGCAGCAGTGATCTACAGATAAAAACTGTCATTCATTTCCTCAAAGCCAATTTTCTCTTTCCCTACGGTATTTTCTGGCATCATTGTCTTTATCTCTTTTCCAAATCCTGCATTACCCACTCTGATTCTAATCTCTCGACCCCCAAAACCACCCCCCCTCCCCACACACTCAAACAGCAGCCCATCTGTAGGCCAGCGACCAGTCAAAGGTTGAGGAAAAAACCACACTGAGCTATAGTTTCAGTTTCATCTCACAAGTTTGGACTACTCAGTGATTCCATGAAAGGATTTCCAAAAGGTGATCCTGCCCCCTGAGCACACTCACACCCCTAAATACTCACACCTACACTCACACAGAGTGGAAAATTCCTATGAATTAGCTGACACTAACAGAGACTGATGAGGAAGAGAAGGTGGCTGACATGTCATAATGTCCATCATGTGTTCTCTCTACAGTCAAAAGTAAAAATGACCTCCTGACCAATTTCCAGCCTTGAACTGAACAACATCAGTCTTGTTCCAACTATTATTATGACTAAGAACAGATAAACATTAAATTGTAAGTGACTCATTGGGAAACCCTGCTGCTCTACTTGGATTTGAAACTAATTATTCAAGTTAGTGCAGGAGTGACTGACTCAGAAGGTATCTGAAGGGCTGTTTGTTATATTAAAAATCCAGTTGTTTTTTTTTAGTGTTAAAAAGTCAAAATATACCAACACACTGCCAAGAATAATTGGATGTGAAAAATCAGGAGTGAGATATAAAGGGCGACACCATGTGGACATGTAGTGATTCTCCATACAGCTGATACCTCTCAGGTAGACTACTATATCGCAATCCACTCACATGTTAAATTAATTGAGCGGCTGCTACATTTGTGAGGATATTAACCTTTGATTTTTTTTTCTTACCGAATAACAGTTTCAGCAAAACTTCCAGTCAGGTGCGATAAATAAAGCTGAAGCTATTTGGCCAACTTGTTTTCATGAAAAATTAGATGACTGTGGGTGAAATCTACGGACTTTCCTGTTCACTAAATGACTGTCTGACCTCTAGTATCTCCAACTTATACATTAACTAATCACTGCGCAACACACCCAAATATCAGTCTAAGCATTACGCACAAATGAATGAATGCGTTCATGAACGGATGGATGCCTTTTCAACGTGAATTGTACAAGGGCAGCTTGCTGCTACATGAACTTCCCTAAAAAAGTCATCAAATGAAGACCCAATGTATCCGTCCATATATTACAATAACATGTCTGTTAAAATGTAGGCTGTAAACACATGCGTAAAACACCCACAGTCTATGTCACTGAGAAGTAAATCTCAGATGGGTTCTTAAATTGTGGATGTTGTCTTTGAAACTACTGCTAGAGTTAATGTCCTACTTTCAGCTAACTAAGTTTTCTTTAAAGTAGGGCACCTCGTCCACCTTAAGAAAAAAATCTCCCGTGCGTAAAAGTGGCCGTGGAATTTGAATGCGTAAAGGGAAAACATGGAAAGCATCTAGCAAACGCTGCAGTGGATGCTGATGAACTTCCCATGAAACTTTATAGGTTTGAATAAATTGCCTGTTTTGCCTTCTCTGTCAGATGAGTCAGTTCAGTAAACACTACATGACAACATTCCTGCATGCGCCAAAAAACAAACAAACAAACAAAAAAACAACAACTTTCAAACACTTGAATTTGTTATATCAGTCTGTCTTGCGCAGAAGTACTTAGACAAGAGGGATTAGTAAATCTTTTAAAACCTGGTTATAATGCTTGGTGTATTTTGTCCATTTTAATGAAAATAAAAATAGAAGCAAACATTTGGACAAATTGGCTCATTTTGGCAAAGTTGTGGTAAACGTCAAACAAATGACAAATGACACTCATGGTGCAAACAGACCCCATACAGAGCCTCAGTAGTCCCAGTGGGCACCACTCCTGCATGGAGAGCTGGACCACAGCCAGCCGGCTCATCACAGGTACGCACATGGAGCCATGCAGCTCCTTATATTGTACCCCAGTCCCCACCAGTGATACCAACACCCTCTCATCAGAGCACACAGACACAGTGGAATAAAATAAATGGTACTTACTTTGTGTCTAGGTGAGAGGTTCTGCAATCTCTCCTTCGGGTGCCTAAATTCATTTGTATTCATTTGTCCTGGCAGTCAAAAACCTGACCGTTAATCACAGCGTGACTCCTTTGCAAGGGGGCAGAAGACACCGGTCGCCGTTTTACACATTTGACAAGCTTGAGATGAAGTTCCAGATGGAAAAACTCATGTTGATTTGCCTGTCAAGCCCGACATAAATTCCTCCTGGCAGGCCGGTTTGACAGAGACTTTTCCTGTGCGATTGTCTGTCGATATTCCCCTGTGTTTCATTCATTTATGGCGATCCAGATTGAGGGACGCGCAGCCGGAGAGAAAGCTGGGTTCTTTTTGGAGGGGGGTTACGGAGTCAGGAGCGTTTGGACTCATCCCTTTCCTTTTTAAATAGGCTTTCTGTGGGTAAAGCGATGGCAAAGCGCACCGCACGGCCAGGTGTCAAGTTACAAACCCAGCGGTTGCATCGAGCAACTACACGCCTTCCTTCCTTCTCCAGGGGGTGGCCACATGGATCTCACCCAAAGCCTCACGCACCGGTAAAGCATGTGAATGAAGCACGGTGACACGCGGTGGGCAGCGCCTCACACAAGGAAACGCCTACAGGGGCTTTTCACCTTATTATCCTCCTATATGGGGAATCATTTGGGTGATTGCAAATGATCTGTGTGACTTTAAGTCATTCAAGCCACTTCTTTGCAAGAGAGATGGTGTGAAAGACTTAGGCACAGGAGAACTTAATGAATTCACAGTAAACTTGGCAGGTCATCTCCCCTTGAAATATGAAAAGATATGAGTAACACTGTAAAGCACATTCACAATGATGTTTAAGATCTTCATAATAGTCATTTTCTGAAAAGATCTCTCTTATTTTGTCACATAAAGATTCACATCATGGTTTAAATACTGTGCAGATACTTTGCAACATTTCCCTATATGAGTGTTGACATCAGTCTTGCCAATTGTGTCAGAGAAGTGTCAATGGAGAGGGTGCAGCACCTGGATCAGCTCCCATTACCTTAAGAGGGGTCATGGCCTGCTGCAGGACAAGGCCTACCAAAGACACACAAGAGCCAATAATTACCACCTGACATCTGTTTGAGATGCTTCATGAACATGCATGCTTAAGAGGGTGAAAAGACATTTTGCGTTCCTAAAAAATGTTGAAGAAGAAGATTAAAAGTTTTCATGTGGACAATTTCTATGACTTTAATGTAGATGAAAACTGTTCATGGGAAGGTCTTCAGATTATCCTGAGTAACTGTACAGTACAGTACAGTAGATTTTCCAGAGATATGTTGGTGTTTGATTTTCTTAAAGGTCATTTTTCAATGCTGTGAGCACCAAAATTTAGTTCACCTACATCACGTTAGTGGAGTGGAGACAAAAATCGAAAAACCCCCAAAAATATTTGCATGTACACTAGTTGCAAATAAGATTTTTTGTGACTAAATGAACAAACAGTAATAACACTTGAGCATTTCTGAGAAAAACACACCTGCGTGGGCTTCAGTCCATCATCACTTTTCTAAATAAGGACTAATGTTTTTTAATAGTCCTGTTTTGATTGTAATTAAATCAATTTGAAGCAGAGAAGTAGGTGATTTCTGAGATAGAGGATCTTATCACTTAAACAACATCTTAAATTCACTGAATCTGAATGAACGCTACAGAAAACGGCTTGTTGAGATGAATGCTGCACATAGTAACAGCTAGCCAAGGGTGCTACAGAATAAGCCAGTGACTTGGGCCCATTAGCGTTTGCTCTTTGAGCTGACTGGTCAGAGGCCTGAAGCACTGAAAGGTCGCCTTGACTGACACTGTTGGGGCGGAGCCGACTGCGTGTGTCAGCTACGGCCTAAGGCCGCTGGTAAGCCAGCCTCAGGGGTGGGTGCTAATGGACACAAGTCATTAACATCCTCTTTATGGTCCCCTTCACACACTCTGTCCCTTGTGTTTCAGCGCTGGGTGCCACCAGACCCTCCCATGTACCTCCAATGAGCCACAGCGACTCTGCCCCCTTCTTCCAAATTACAAACTCTGCGCTTGCTAGCGCGCTCACTGCCACCCCTTAAAGCTGCTTAATTATGGTCATTGGCACCAAGTCTGAAAGCTCCCTTTATCCCCCCCACGCTCCAGAAATAGGCCCCGCTGAAGCACACAGGCAGCCCAGATCAAACACTCCCCATAGGGAAGGGGTCATTACTGGTACGCAGGGCGGACACAGCCCAATGGGTGCTGGGCCACGCCTTGAGCCCAAATTGCAGCCTGGGCCTCGTGAGGACACAAGACTGTTCTTTGATGCACGGCAAGAGTAACAGCAACACAGGCTGTTTGGATATCAGTGTTTACAGTGAGCTATGTACTGTACATACACATAAACAACCAATACTGTGTTTTGCAGACTAAAAGCTAAGAAAATTGGACGCTGGGCTTGGTTGGGTGTTCACATGGTTCTCATGGTTTATATTTATCTGGATGTCACAGCTGTTTTACATGAGCAGCATGAATTGTTTCCAGGTGACAAAGACCTTAAGTAGAGCAAAAAAAATTCTGTATATCAACAGGTGTATGTATTGTATATACTTTATTTATATTAGGGCTGTCAAAATTAATGCAATAATGTCACGCTAATGCAAATTAATTTTAATGTCACTAATTTTTAAAACGCATTAACACAACTTGCAGGCTCAGTTTTAAGGCTAGAGTGATGATACTCCAAAGTTACCTTAAAGTCTGGTGAGGAAAAACAGGCATGGCCATTTTCAGAGGGGTCCCTTAACCTCTGACTTCAAGATATGTGAATGATAATAGGTTCAATGGGTACCAATGAGTCTCCCCTTTACAGACATGCCCACTTTATGATAATCACATGCAGTCTGAGTCAAGTCTTAGTCAAGTCAGCACACTGACACACTGATAGCTGTAGTTGCCTGCTGGGCTTTGAGTTTACCATGTTATGATTTGAGCATATTTTTATGCTAAATGCAGTACCTGTGAGGGTTTCTGCACAATATTTGTCATTATTTTGTGTTGTTGATTGATTTCCAATAATAAATATATACATACATTTGCATAAAGCAGCATATTTGTCCACTCCCATCTTGGTAAGAGTATTAAATACTTGGCAGATATCCTTTTAAGGTACATTCTGAACAGATTAAAAACATGCAAATAATTTCATATCATTTTTTGTAATTTTTTTTTTTGGATTGAACTATGGACAATCATGCAATTAATCATGATTAAATATTTCAATCAACTGACAACTGTAATATACATTTTGCATGTATGTCTGTGTATATATAGGGAAGGCATATATGTATATACTGTATATATATGTATGTGCTTCATCATACTAGCCTACTACTTTCTTTATTTAATTATTTTATTTTACTCATTTATTTTCGTTTTGATATTTTTTTATCTGTTTTTGTTATCCTTTAGTGTTTTCCTTGTTTTTATATCTTATTTTCTTTAATTCTCTATTTTTTTTCTAATTTACTATCAATTTAACTTTTTCACTATAAAATGCTGTATATAAATATTGTAGGAATGATAATAAATATGAACAAAATCATATGTAACCAAAATTAAAGTTATGTTAACTCCTGCAATAAAGTAACAATATACTGTATAGATATTCTTACTTTATTGAAAAGTAATTGATTGACATTAGATAAAAAATACAATGATTTTATTAAATTTATGACATTGTTTTGACTATTTAAAACATCTAAGGACAGTAACATAAGCAGCAGCGTTTTTAGAGCACGTACAGACGTAAAATAACCTCATGTCACCCAACAAATAAATAGGTTGTAGAGACAGTCACCTCTGTGTAGGTGTGTTTTCCCGGCGGGCAGTGGTGGAGGTCATGGCGGTGGTGGCGGTGCACCAGACAGTGCTGTCTCTCTCAGCCCCACTGCACACAAGAAGACTGTTCATACGAGGAATGTGCGTGTGTGCCGAGTGGGTGAATAAATGCACATGCATGTGTGTATATGCGGAGTGTCTCTGTGGTTTGTGTTTTTCCTTTACAGGTGGTTGTGTCCACTTGTTTGTGTTGCTGGTTCTGTCTCCTTCCTGGATGGTTTGGTGATGCACTGGGAGGTGGAAAGTGGTCAAACAAGCTCCCGTCTGCTGGGATTTACATTACACTCAATTCCATGTCGAGGTCTTTCTATTTTTATTTCTCTTTGTCCTTTCCCTTTTAACGTCACGCCCTACTTTACACTGACTCCTTTTGTCTTCGTACTTTTGTCTGCTAAATCCTCTCCATCTCTCCCTGTTTCCTTTCACTCTCCTCTCCCTCTCCCTGTCATTCCTTCACCACAAGCATTTCCAGTGCTGGCACACCAGAGTAGACAGCCACCCCGAAAGCAGTGCCACAACCATAATGAGCATGTTGAGTTCTCATAATAACACCAGAATAACCTGCTGGGGGAGACAAGCTCTTTTGGGGGCAGGCTCTCAGACCTGGCTACGCTGGATTCAGAATGTCAACACCACACAGACCAGCGCTTGTTGAAGTGTGAAATATGGAGTTAAGTTTCCCCACTACAGTATGTGCTGTTTTTAAACTGATTTCTGCAGTGTTAGCACTTTTTTTTACTGTATTGTGGTGTTCAGGGTTTGAGGTGTTGTTGTAAGGTGGGTGGTGGTGGTGGGGGGGGGTTGACCTACAGGTGTGCAAAAAATCTGCTCTTCACTGGTTTTGGTCTCGACAAACTCATGAGGGATATATTTTTCTCTTTAGCTTCTAAATGCTCCACTATGTTCACCGGCTAGCTGTTTGGTGCTGGGCAGGTACTGTGAATGACTGCTGCACATTGTTTTCACATTGTCATTTGATAAATTGCGGTTATGTAGAGTAAATATTATAACCGCTTTAAATTCTGTGTGCAATTTTTGTTATGAATGGCAAAATGAATAAACTGTATATTAGAAGTACACATAGTGACTGTGATGTCACCCACTGGTTGTTTTGAAGTTTCAAGTTTGGCATTTTTGCCATCGCCATCTTGGCTTTCGGTGTCACCATCTTGGTTTTTTGCAACCAGAAGTGACAGGGAGCAGAGAGGGTGGAGCTAATTACAACCGAACACTGATATAAGAAATTTACAGGTGACCAAAATGTTATAAATAACTTTCATGAACTGAAAACACACTGTGAAAGGGTTAAAATTGTAAGACGAAAACATGGACACCTCCCAGACAGCGTGGTAGCATCCTGTCAATCACAAGGTAGCCACACCCTAAAGCATCCCCTGCTTAATGGTCTATTTAACTCTAAATGGGCCTTTAATATGCTAAATTAACATTATACTGTATTGACAAAGACTTTAAATTAGTGATTGAGGTTGATTGCAACGTGACACATGGGACATTAGCAGTGGTCTCCTGGGTGAAAGCCTTGTGTTTTTTGGACTCATCCACTTCCTCTTCCACCTGTCCAGTGTTGTCTTTTCACTCTTTAAACTACGTCGCCACAATCCTAAAGTGCTTTCTCAGTGTTTACCACAGATGGGTTGACATTACAGTTAATGGGATGACCGGTGCGTTTCATACCAGCGATAAAGGGTGCTTTGTATAGCGGTGACAAAACCTTGGGAATAAGAACGGACTGACTGAGACCATAAACTCATGTTTACAGTGTTTACTGAGGTAATAAATCAAGTGAGAAGTAGGCTCATTTTCTCATAGACTTCTACACCATCTGACTTCTTTTTGCAACCAGAGGAGTCGCCCCCTGCTGGCTGAATATTAGAAAGAATGCAAGTTTAAGGCACTTCTGTATTGGCTTCGCTTCTCAGATCTGGAGGTTGGCGTCTGATTGTATCTATTAAATACGACATTCTCCTCCCCTTCCGAGATATTGTGGGGAGGGTGTTGCAGTCTCACACTTGCCCAGGGGGAGGGTCCAAAGAAAATGTTAATAACACTGGGGAATGCCTGCTTTTCTTTTTTTAAAGTGAACCATAATTTTCAGCCACCCTCTACTCCAGTCCCCACCCTGATCATTTCTGTACCGTCCCTTACACTTTCCTTTAGGAAAGACTTTGTGAATAGGCTGCAGGTAGCCTCCACGTAGTCTGACTCACTGGCTGTAGATTGTGGGTATAAGCCTGCCATGGGTTTCATATCTCACACAGCATTCTCCTCCCCTTCTGCTGTCTGCGCTATCTATTTTGTAAGAGCAACGTTACTGTATCCTGGGCTTAGCACCGCCCAAGACCATTGTGATGAATTTAATGAAATACTAACAAGCAGAATGGGTGCAGCTCTGTGGAGATAGGTCTGGCTATGCATGGCTAGCCTGCAGGAAAAATATCTTGCAATATGTAAAGTGGAGCAGAAGAGTCCTGGGCTGTATAGCTTTTGCCGCTTTTCATTCCCGACACATTTTTTTTTGCCGTCAGAGAGAATATTGACACAGGACCAACTTGGCACCGTCAGAAAGGTGCAACACACCAGGAAGTTAGTCCGCACCTGTGTGAGTATATAGAAGATGCACTGTATATACATACTGTAAGTGTGTGCACAGGTATGCAGGCTCTTAGATGTGAGAGAGGAATTGGCTGGATTGAGTGCTGTGAAATTCCATCTTTCAAGCTCCTCCCTCCATAAACAGTAGACCCTGACAGCATGTACAGTAGGAGAAACCCTTACTTTAAATTCCAGGCAACTTCTTATACTATTAACGATAAAATGAAATCCCACCAGAGTGTGCAATTCATCTCCTGATTTAATATCCGATTCACTGCGTATCCTCTGTCAAACAGAGCCATAATTCATTCTTATTCTGGACACAAGGCTCTGTATTGAATTTGGATTGGGCCACCAGAGACCAAGGTAGCCTAAGTGGAAACAGCAGAGCAGAGTGAAACCTGCTCTCTCTGGCATAAAATCAGTGTCCAGATTCCAATGATGCCCTCAGTAAAAGGACTTCATTATGCTCTCAGAATATGGACTAGACAAATATTTGGCTTGGTCATTATGATGCTGTATCCACTCCCCCCATGGAACCAGGTCCTACACCAGGCTCAGTGTTTCTGCATCCCAGAGATGCCTCACCCTACCCCCCATCAGCCTCTCTGTCTCCTTCCTGACACCAGCCAAATGGGAAGAAATGCAATATTTCCACATTACTGGAATATTAAAAGAAACCAAGAGGTAGTAGGTTACATGTTAGGAGTACAATATGTTTTTGATAATCAGAGAAGATCGAAATTGAAATGAAGGAGGGCCCTTTTGATTGTGAACGACCCTGCAGCTCCTCCGTCTCCATCATTCTGACATAATTCAGAAGTGGTCAGGAAGTGTCACTCCCTCAGACCCCCAGATCCCTCCAAACAGATGGTCTTTCACTCACATTTCTCAGCTCCACTACTCCCCTCTCTACCCTCACTCCCACCTTCCTCTACACACACACACACACACACACACACACACACACACACACACACACACACACACACACCCCCCCCCCCCCCCCTTTCATAGCGTCCGAACCTCTGGTTCTGAAAAAATAAAGTCAATGCTGAAGTGCCATAAACTTGCATTCTTCTAATAGCCAGCAGGGGGCGACTCCTGTAGTTGCAAACAGAAGTCTGATTCTGTAGAAGTCTATGAGAAAATGAGCCTACTTCTCACTTGATTTATTACCTCAATAAACTTTGTAAACATGAGTTTATGGTCTCAATCACTAGGTTCAAGTCTTCTTCAACACAGCATTATGTTCATTTAGTAAATTATGGTCCCATTTAGAGTCAAATAGACAATAAAGCAGAGGATGCTTTCGGGCATGGCTAGCTTGTGATTGACAGGTCATTATCATGGTGCTGTCTGGTCTGGGTGATGTCCTAAAAATGTCTTATTCACCAAGATGGCAACATCCAAAAACGTGGTGACTACATCCAATCCTTATATAGACTATAGTCTATGGTACAAATGAGTGCAGCTCTATGAATGCCCTCCAGGAGAGACAATGTGCGCCGTTATCAACACTTTTAAATGATTATTGCATCTCACCCCTTCTATGACGGCCGGCTTTTCACTTCACATTTAATTGTGGCCATTCAGAACAACGATACACAAACACTGCAGAAAACAAGTTGTACAAATTGTACTCATTATCAAGAAAGTAAGTAAACATTTCCCAAAATGTTTAACCTTCCTTTAAAGGTAAAGTGTGTAGGATTTGGTGGCATCTAGTGGTGTGGTTGCAGATTGCAACCAATTGAGTACCCCTCCACTCAGTCCTCCCTTTCTAAGACTGTGGTGCCAAGTTTAAAATTGTGGTACCACCGTTTGCCTTGCTCAGAGGTCATCCTTACCATAGCAACTCTACTTTAGGAGCAATGGAAGTCAGACGGCGGCTGGTTTTGCCCTCTGTGGTTCATGTTACCACAGTTTCACAAGTGTGTCAGAGAGCTGTGGTGGCCTTAAGGAAACATAAAAACATGAAAGGCTAGAGCCAGTGTTTGGTTTGTCCGTTCTGGGCTACTGTAGAAACATGGCGGCGCAACATGATGGACTCCGTGAAGAGGACCCACTCCCTATGTACATATGAGGGGCTCATTCTAAGTTAACAAAAACAACATCTCTTAGTTTCAGGTGATTATAAACTAATGAAAACATAGTTCTGAATATTATATTCCATTTCTAAATCCCCGGAAATATTACACACCACTACTTTAACTAACAGTGACCAGCTGAGCTTTTCATGAATGTCTGACTGGATGTTCTCTAAAACTGAATGCAAGGACCGGAGACCAGGGTGGTTAAAACAGGTAAACGCTGCTGCTTGTGCACATACTGAATTGGCATATGCACTGTTTATGTGTGTTTGTGTGCAACCACACTGTGCACAACAACTTTATGTGAGTAAGCTGCTGTAAACTGTCCTGTAAAGCCAAACTGTTCCAGGCCAGTGGCTGTATCTTGGAATCACTCTCAGATGGCTCTGATAATGGGATATTATCTGACTCGCTGTGGCCGCAGTGACTGCAGGAAATTGGAGAATTTTCCTATGGACACAAGTCGTGGGGCCACATGACCCTGTGTCCTGTCCACACCAGTGAGATAACTTCCTCTTCCAGACGGTGACACAAACCGTCACAGGGCCTATGAGTATGGCCAAGCTGAATGTTTCTTCTTATAAAAGAAACCCTAACTCTGAGCCTGGAGTCCTTACACAGCAAAATGTGGATTACTGTATCTCTGTTAGCCTGAAGCACAGGGCCATCTATTAATGACATCTCATAGGTTTACAGATAAGACTATTTCAAATCTGCTATTGAGAAAAATAAATTGGGTTCCTGCACCAAAACAGACCCTTAGGTAAACCTCCCTCGTTCACTTCCATTAAATGCATTTACTTCTAAACCTATCAGCTTAACCTCTATTTATCAAAACCCCTATAGGAAATGGGAGATTGAATAGATTTAGGAAGCATCCGTTCAGCCTCCCAGCGGGTGAAGAGACGCTGCAGAGATGTCCCACATAGGCCAAGGCCCATGCAGCACAGCCTGAGCTCTGACTTTGCTGCCAATCTTAACTCCTTTACCCTTCTTCCCTGCTCTTTCAGTCCTCATGCTGGTTCCCTTTTACTATTTCTGTGACCCTACCTCCACCTCCTGCTTCTCCTATGCCACGAGAGGAAGCCAAGTTTGGAGGGGAGAGAGAGGAAGAGCTTATCCTTTCTTTAACTCTTGCTGCAAAAACCCTCAGGCCTATATAATAAACATTTCATTTCCTCTGGCAAGCAATAGGAAGGCTTATATCATGTAAAAGAGCAGAAATAGCAACTGAAAAATTCTTGTCATTCTGTGTTTCTCAGGCCAAGTTCACAGGGCTGTATGAAGAGGCTTTTCATCCTGAAGGGCATTTAGTTATCTTATTGCAGAGGGATAGAAGTGCCTTATTTTAAAGAGTGAATAAAGGGGACAGTAAAAAGTTTCCATCAAACCTCCTCAGCTTTATGTCACAATTCCAGTCATGTACATTTTGTTTAAAGGTCTTAGTGATAACATTTTTATGTAGATGAATATTTTACAAAAATAATTAGAGCTGTCAAAGTTAACACAGTAATGGCATTAACGCAATTGATCTTTTGGAGGTTGTAGCAGCTCAGTGAAGCTGGAGTAAAGATAGTGGTATTATATGAAATTAGAAAACCCAGAATCCTTTGGTACCAACCGTGTTATACTAGCTTGTCTGAAGGAGGCTAAAAAACGTTTCGCTACAGTTACGCTAAATTTTGGTGAGGAAAAACTGGCATGGCCATTTTCAAAGGGGTCCCTTGACCTCTGACCTCAAGATATGTGAATGAAAATGGGTTCTATGGGTACCCACGAGTCTCCCCTTTACAGATAGGGAGGGAGGGGCCAGTCATTGTCAAGTCAGCAGACAGCGGTGTCACAAAAAATTACATCTACAGAGCGTTTAGAAAGACGCTGAATAAAAGTGCAGCTTTTCCTGAAAATGACAATGAAAATTAATCATTTAAAAAAAATGTTGTTTCTCTCTGTGTAAGATGTGTGACATTCCCACAAGGCTTGTGAGCCAATAGTATTGACAACATTGGTATCTCTGTGTCATGTGCAACATCTGGTGAATGTTATCAATAGCACCTTTAATTACTATCAGAAACATTTGGCAAAACTTTTCTTGACTATAATTGTTTTATGTTATATTCCAAACAATTTGAAGACTCATCGTTTGCCATGCTTCTTAACAACTGTTTCAAAAGACCTTTTACAAACCTTTAACTATTATTAAGTATCATTACAGAGTTTGGTTGGCAGATGGGATTTTTTTTTTTCTTTTGGGATACAGTAAGTTTTTGAATCTGTGCAGAGCAAAGCCAAGCCACACATCCCATAGTGGTGAGAATAAGGACCACACTGATTTTTGAATCTACCCTTTTAGAAGGAGACTTTGAAGTAGCTGGTGGGAGAAACCTTGCTCTGTGCTTTTTTTTTTTTCCCAAATTCGTCTTCCATCATCTTGACACCATGATCCTCCCTCTGTGTAGTTAGTAGAAAAATATTAAGGAAGCCACCCTATCCCATAAACGTGCCTCTAGCTTAACTTAATGACCCTAAATTGTACCTTTGGAGCCTATATAAAAACACAAGGTATTTTCCCATTAAAATCAAAGCTATGTGAACAGCGGTGATCGAATGAAAAACATGGGAAAAAGCAGAACAAAGCCACTTTGTCAGCTATAGTGATTTTTCATGCCAACGCAACTTACAGCTCAGTGACAAGCTGGTAT
This sequence comes from Pterois miles, assembly GCA_947000775.1. NCBI lineage: Eukaryota > Metazoa > Chordata > Actinopteri > Perciformes > Scorpaenidae > Pterois > Pterois miles. The sequence continues at coordinate 12,283,066 of CAMQGK010000229.1, read as the reverse complement.
TTTCCTGACTTTCAAATGTTCATTTGGCAACCTTTTCCTGCTCATTTAGCTATTTTGTGCCCTTTGAAGTGGGCATGGCAAAGGAGTGGTGAGATGCACCCAAACGAATGCGGTAGCCCAAGGTGAGACGTCAATATGGTGGAAATTGAGTTTGATCCTGGACTCTATATGAGGACCATGTCATTCAGCCAGTAATTTAATAGTGCTTTAGTAACGCAGATATTTGCAGCAGGTCCTATATAAATCTCCGCCACCTCTCTGGCTAGACAAACACAGGGACCCTTCATACTCTCCTCCTCTTAGTGCCAGACTGTCAATTATTCTAACAGATTATTACACCCAACACACATTACTATTTGCTCCCCAGCCAAAATAAATACTAGTAATGATAATACTTAAGTTTCTTGCACTCAACTGCATGTGTATTTAGGTATGAAAGACAGACATCTTCCATGCTCCTGCTAAACCATCACACATTATGTGGAATGGCTGGAGGATAAAGTTTCAATCAGACTGTATGCTTGTTTTCTTCTGAGCAAATAAACACCCATTACTGCTCTCACCCCTTAATTCTCAAGTTTCTAATCTGAGATCTACACCTTACTTTAGCTACTTCCTGCTCCCATCTTCAAGGTCTAATTGTTGAATTACGTAGCCACCATGTCCCAGGATTGCATCATCTTTTTAGCTGCTCTAACAGTAAAGACAAAAAAGCACATTGACAAGAAGTGAAAGTTCATTCCATTATAACAAAGATACGCTTCTGCCATTTTGGACTGAAAGTGACTACTGGATGCCAATAAAACGTCCACCTATAAAGAGCCGTACAAAAATAAAACTGTTGTCATAATTTCAATATCTCTACCGAAACTGACTATGTTAAGCAATAAAAATGCTGATAAAATGATAAATAAATATGCATGCTATTAGTATAATAAATATAAACATAACTATTTCCTTACTTATTCATTAAACTGTTTTGCTCAGCTGCCTCCCAGAGGAGCATAAAGTGAGTGATGGACATAAATGTAAGTTAGAAAAATTCAGCAAACAGGTTTTGAGAGTAATCTCAAACTTTTTCCTGTCAAGGACCTCCAAAAATAGATGGGGGTTGTGTCCTGTGCTTTTGCCCTTCGTGTCAGTACATAACCTACAAGACTGGCTGATAGCTGGTTCTCTGCTCTCTGGGAGCAGAGATGTTAATACATCCACAGCGGTACAGGCTTACAGCATACAGCTCATGGGTGTATTGGTTGGTCAGCCCGTCCACCACTTAGGTCCAGGCTGAAATATCTACTACAACTGGATTGATTGCAATGAAATTTTGTAGCTTGACAGGTGCGAGTCCAACTAATGATCATTTTTTATGTTAATTATGATGTGTTTATGTACATAATGATAATTGTGGGGGAGTGGCTTTGGAGGGAAGCCCAAAGCGACGGACTGTCAGTGGGTGCATACCATTTAAAAGACATATCAGCCGGTGCATACATGTACGCCTACCTCGATCACATGACTGATACAAAAACAACAGGGTAACTCTTGATGCCAAGTAACAATGTAATCTTAAACTGATGAAGTCGGTATATACTTACATAAAGCAGACAAGTCAGCAGGTGATTGCTGGTATCAACACTTCACGACACAATAAAGCTCAATCGCTCAGATAGGTCCATGTTTTGTTGAAAGTGACACTTCCTCCCACCGCAAATGTTTTAAGTTTTCCCCTCCATTTAAGAGGTACGCTCATCCCTCGCCATTCATCATCATTTGTCGCCGGATTGTGCCCCGGCTGTAGGAAAAGGAGCACACCCACAGTATTTTGGAGCTAGTGCTGCTTGATACTTTCATTGGAAAATAGTTGGCAACACTAGACTTGTTCTTTGGTTGGATCATTTCTAAAATCTAATGTACTCTTGCTAGTTTTTCAGCATTACCTTACTTCTAAGGTAACTCTACCTTAGAGCTGCTATAACGCATTTAAACTAAAGGACACTTACATAGTATATACTGTACTGGATGTCTCCAAGAGGCCAGCCAGTTTCCTTGTTCTCAGGGTTTGCCACAGGTGAGCTGGCTACCTTTATTGGCTCTGAGGCTCCGCCCATCCAGGAAGTAGAGGATGGAACATCAGCATGCCAGTATCTGTGAGCATGTAAGCATGCTGTTGTTAGCCTTGGTGCAGCCACAGAGCCAAGAGCTGGTTGTTAACACTTGGTCATGTTATACTGCTGTTCCCAAGAACCCAAACAGCTCGAGTGAATTCCTATCCTTAAAGCCTTGTTTTTAGTGCTTCTGTTGTAAAATAAGAAATATTTTCATGTTGCCAGTGGAATGCACAGCAGCATGTCCTTGTGAGAGCATATAAATGATAATGATATAGTAGAATCCAACCTTTAGGATGCAGAGATGCTGTGAGAACGGAGGGAGAACTGCTGGGCGTGGAGGGTGTAAACCTAACATGATGCACCCGCAGAGACATCTGTAAAAAGGACTGAGGGCTATTGGATCAGAGGATGACAAACTATTTTAGTTGATTAAAAGCACCACAATTGCACAAATTTGTAGAGGATGTTTTGCAGTTTTTTTTTTTTGTCATTCCAGTAGCAGTTATTCCAAATATTTCATCATCCCACACCTGATAAAATATCATAATAAGTAATGTCATATCATTTTTGTTCCACGATGGTATAAAATACACAAAGACTGTTTGCATATACCTGCAGTGGTCAAATTAAATCTGTGTAATTCCCTTCCTGTAAAACATTGTAGAGTAGTTTTATGACTCAATAAGCGTTAGAATCTGGAAACAATCATTTCAAAACTTAGCATTAAAACAGATGCAAGCTTAAGTCTGAGGCGATTAATACATCATCAGAATATTTGGGAAATAATTACAACACACCATGAATAACTTCCTCTGTTGGACAGAAAATAAGGAGCTTTTTCCATAACATCACTGTAACTGTAACTGCTTTTATTGCACATTTCCACCAACTTGCCACATATTGTCTTCATTGTGTGCTTCTGCTGGTTTCCACTTTCTCATCCAGTGAATGATATATGAGAAGATTTATGCCCCCGTAAAGGGCAGAGTTGACCTGATGTGTGGAGATGAACCTTTAAGCATGTGCATTGGGGTGTAATGTGCAAAAAATTTGATCTTGTCATGTATTCATACGGGGTACACCCTGGACTGGCGACCTGTCGCTGGAGCCGATCCCAGCTGGCATTGGGCGAAGGCGGGGTACACCCGCCTTCGCCCAATGCCAGCTGGGATCGGCTCCAGCCCCCCGCGACCCCTAACGGGATAAGTGGTTGACGATGAATGAATGAATGAATGTATTCATTGGTTTACTGAGTGAATAGTCTTGCTATAATCTGATCAATAATAATCAAATGACATGAACAGCAGCCTCTTGGATGAAAGCCTTCTGTTTGTTGTTTGTTGTTGTTGTTATTTTTACTGTATATTAATCTGTTGATTATTTTCTCAATTAATTGATTAGTTGTTTGGTCTATAAAATGTCAGAAAATGGTGAAAAATGTTGATTTGTGTCTTGTTTTGTCCACAACTCCAAGATATTCAGTTTACTGACATGGAGGAGTAAAGAAACCAGAAAATATTCACATATAAGAAGCTGGAATGAGCGAATTTTGACTCTTTTTTCTTTTAAAAAATCGATTAATAGCTTATCAAAATAGTTGGCAATTAGTAAAATATGTGCCACTGTAGGCTATGTACATCTTTTTCTAAATAATTATGAGGTGTGCCCTTTTTTTTTCATTGAGCACCTGCCCCCCAAAAGGTCTCTGCACGTCACTGTGATTAATTCAATAGTTGAAAACTAACTGATTAACCAAGAGCAAAGGTCGACCAAAAGAAATGTTATTGAAAACTTAAGTTGTGATTGCTGTAGGTGTTTCCAGGTTATTTAAATCAAATTAATTCGTTTTTTATACTATACTTTTAAAGAATATGTAGTTCTATATTTTATTCACCTGTACCTTTATACAAATGTTATACTGATGGAAATATATGAAATATATTGGGCCGGCTGTGGCTCAGAGGGTAGACCAGGTTGTCCACCATTGAACCTTGAACCTTGAACAAGACACTTAACCCCAAATTGAATGAGATGAAAGAGTATTTAGATTAAATCCTGATGGGCAAAGCTGGCACCTTATCAGCCTCTGCCATCAGTGTATAACTGTGTGTGTGTGAATGTGACATGTAGTGTAAAGCGCTTTGAGTGGTCAGAGGACTAGAAAAGCACTATGTAAATTCAAGTCCATTTACCATATGCCAGTTCATAGAAACACAATCAATTGTCACAATATTGCAGTTGCATTAACTGGTCGATTTAGCAAAAAAGTCATTCACTCCATACTTTTACTATTAGTCACAATACCTATCCAGTCAGTCTTTGATGGAGATTAAATTTCAAGCTATTTCTAAGCACATATTATAGAGAAAATAACATTAAGTGTTCTTTTAAGCATCATCCTACATCTAAATGGAGTAGCACAATAATCAGCTCCTCTGGTTCAACAGAGAGTTAAGTACTTTGTTCAAAAGCAAAAAAAAAATATACATTATATCTTGGATTTCAACTGATGGATCTCTGTCTGCTGATATTTCATCTCCTGATCTCTGGGATATTTCAAGACATGACATCAGTTCCTGCTGTGCTCCTCTATGTGGTGATAATACACTACATACAGTTAAAGAGTGAATTGGTCTTTATATAAAAGCAGAGTCCACACTAATGATAGACAGTATGATTCTCCTCCAAACAAACAATCTCCCAGAGCTCACGACTTGCTTTGTGTTGGACTTGGAGCCATGTTAATCTGCGGCTCTGGCACATGTGACCGCCTGTAGCTGGAGTGACTTATACTTACATTGAATACCGTCTCTATGTGCCTCTGTTATTTCTGTGGGAGGGAGGGAGCCAAGGAGAGACCAGTGCCATTTCCAGTGGCAGTCAATGAGAGCTGGCCCTCTCAGGGAACAGGAGGCTGTGAAACGCTTCGAGCTCCTTGCGTGTTCAAGTAAACACCCTCTTTTGGTCTGGGGCCCCTCCAAGGGTCAATACACTGTTACATCACAAAAGCTGGATTCATGGTTAGTTGGTCTAAGGTCTAGAGGAGGAGAAGAAGAAGGGCACAGTGCTGCCTCTCATGTCACTTTTATATGATTATCTAATGGAGCTATCACCTCACATTATTCTTGTCCTTCTAATCTCTCACTCACTTCCTTTCTAATTCAATGGTCCTTTCATTCTATAAGACTCCCTCCTTTTATCCATAATGATCTTTTCCTCTTCATTTTTCGCACAATACACACCCTTTCTTTATGTTTTCCATTTTTCCTGGATCCAGGTAATTGAAGGCTCCGAGAGAGAGTTTGGTGACTGCAGCCACTGCTGCCCACACTACAACGTAAAATGTGTAAACCCTTAGGTGGAGTTTGGAAGTGTAGGAGGAATAAGATGTGTTTCCTTCGTTGACCGACAAACCGGCAGCATCACAGCCAGGGTTTCAAACCTTGCAAGAAGCTGGACACGTCTGAATCTTCTCAGGAAAATTTCAACAACGAGAGGAAAATATTGTTTTGAAATTAGGTCAAAGTTAACACAAATCTGTTTTAACGCCACTTATTTCTCTAACGCATTAATGCAATAGATCTTTTGGAGGTTGTAACTGCCTCAATTTTAAAGCTGGACTGACAATACTGGTATGAAGCTAAAACTACAAAACCTAAGGAATCCATCGGTACCAACCATGTCATACCTTGTCGTAACGTTAAATAATGTTCTGAACTTGCATTAAATTTTGCCAAGGAAAAACTGGCATGGCCATTTGCAAAGGGGTCACCTGACCTCTGACCTCCAGATATGTGAATGAAAATGGGTTCTATGGGTACTAATGAGTCTCCCCTTTACAGATGTGCCCACTTTATGAAAATCACATGCAGTTCGCAGCCAAGTTATAGTCAAGTCAGCACACTGACACACCAACAACTGTTGTTGCCTGTTGGGCTGCAGTTTGCCATGTTATGATTTGAGCATATTTTTTATGCTAAATGCAGGACCTGTGAGGGTTTCTGCACAATATCTGTCATTGTTTTGTGTTGTTGATTGATTTCCTATAATAAATATATACATACATTTGCATAAAGCAGCATATTTGTCCATTCCCATCTTGGTAAGAGTATTAAATACCAGACAAATCTCACTTTAATGTACATTTTGAAAAGACAAAAAATGTATGAATAAATATTTTAACAGCCCTGTTTGAAAAACATTTTGCAAAATGCAGTGTTTCTTTGATATGCATAAACACAGATCAGACAGAGATTACTGAGTGATGGGCCCATAGAGGAACAATGCTACCTCTGGTGGTTGTACATGTATGTGCACGACGTGTGCTGCAGAATCAGTCAGTCCATTCATTCAAGGTTTAGATATTACAAAAAAAGATCTGTGCAGCTTGGCAAATAACACAGTTTAATATTATTAATATTATAATCATCAGTTGAACAAGATGCATATGTTTTTAAAAAACGGGGGGGGGGGGGGGGTTTCCACAACAAGAAGCGTCTAAACAAATACAATCCAATAAGCCTCTTGTACATGGAGAGGGCTTGTTACTGAAAGTCTAATAGTCAAGAGACAGAACGAAAATTAGTAGCTAGCAACAGCCTACCATATTTTTCTTTGAGCTTATACAATAATTAACTTTATATATATGTTCCCAAACCCAATGCTTAGCCATCTCCAGCTGTATATTTTTGGTGCCAGCAACCAGGCGGAGGCCACTGTCATTTCCCAACAAGGATTCAGTCTTCTGCAGCCTTGTCTCATATGAAGACTCCTGGCTTAAACCGCCACACTTGTCCCAGTAAACCAAACCTTAATGACAGGCTTGTCTAAAGCTGGAGTCTGTAAAAAAGCCTCTGGGCACATCTATTCGTCTATGTCTATTTCCTCTATCTTCTCTTCATGTGCACTTTTCTTTTATATTTCTGGTTGTTGCTTCCGGTTATGGGAGAAAATGTTATTTCAGCCATAAAAAAAAAACTGGCACCCTTACATTTGTCCTGTGCCGTTTCTGGTTCCAGCAACTGAAATAGAAGATAAGTGTACAATTTATAAAATTTGATTTGACTCCTTCCTTCTCTCAGAGGCAGGCAGGATGCAAGCTCAAATGAAATCCCGGTGGGGCCGTGTTTTTTCTCTTTTTTTTTCAGGGCCTATTTTGAATGGGGCCTTTCTACAAAACTCATTAATATCATAGTACAGTCACACCTATATTCGCTAGCTGAACTTCCTGCAGAAATCCAAACAGGTCAGAAAGAGACAGATGGACTTTTGAGAATTCCCCGTGTTTGCCTCCCACTAGAACAGCAGGCCTGTGTAGAGCCAGGGCTCTGCCTTATGAAGGGCACTCACTAAGGCATCACTGAGACCCGTTTCACAGAAAGCATCCATCAAAAGGCTTCATTTAACTAGAGATGAAAGATGAGCCTTTTAACTCCTTCCTCTACCCTGAGCCTGGCCCGTTGACTGACTCTCTCATCTGTTTACGTTCCGACACATAAACATCGAAAGCACCTTCTGTGTACGAGGCTCCTTCCTTCACATGATTAGTGATAGTCTGCATGAAGTCCTCGTATTTTCTTCATGATGAAGAAATATCTGGATCAAATGCTCGCTCTGTTCTGCACCAGGTAGTCCTTGCTACGTGTGTGTATACATGCTCATATGTAGTAACATCGCTCTTCGTCATATGTACAGTATATTCAATTCCTGGACACATTTCTTAGATGGTTGATATTTGCACCTGATTCAACTGTTATCAGCTCATTAAATGTGTGCTATCAGTCTTTATTAGCCTCATAGATGTGGGTCAGTAGGGGCCTGCTATACTATGTTGTAAAAGTGAAAGTGAAACTTAAAGGCAGCATGTTCTAAGTAGGGGATAAGGTAAGGTAAGGGGAGCCGGTCATTGTTGTGAAATAAACCCAGACAGGGGCTTGCATCTTGCAAGGGGTTTATTTCACAAGAATAACTCACTTGCTGTCTGACCTCAGAATTGCGCCCGTAGCAACAGTCTGTTATACATAGCAAGGGTCTGCTATAAGGAAATAACAGACTGTACAACGCTGTAATTGACCAAACATCACCTTTTGAACACAAACAAAACAGCTTGGTTAGGTTTCAGGCAACAAAACCACTTAGTTAAGTTTAGGGAAAATGGTCATGTTTTAGCTTAAAATAACTACATTTAAAAAGTGAAAGTGTACATTTGGGTCTGAAAAGTGAAGCCAAGGCAGAAGTGTGTTAAACCTCCATTCTTTCTAATATCCAGCAGGGGGCACCAACTGTGGTTGCAAAAGGGAAGTATGATTGTATAGAAGTCTATGATGAGCCTACTTCTCACTTGATTTATTACCTCAGTAAACATTGTAAACATGTGTTTATGGTCTCCATTGCTAGTTTCAAGATTTCTTCAATACAGCATGATGTTCATTTAGTAAATTACGGTCCCATTTAGAGCCAAATAGACTATAAAGCAGGGGATGCTTAAAGGCATGGCTACATTGTGATTGACAGGTTGCTACCAAGGCGTTGTCTGTTCTGGGAGTTGTCTGTGTTTTCATTGTGCACCTTTAAGCCATTCACGGTGTGTTTTCAGTTCATGAAGTTAATCATAACCTTTCTGGTTGCCTGAAAATGTATTTTTCAGCATTTGGTTGTACTTGGCTTATGTCCCTTCTGGTTAAAGATGGCAATGGCCAAAATGCTGAACTCCAAGCTTCAGCAGTCCACAAACCAACATCACAGTGACTATGCCCACTTCTAATGTACAGTCTATGGGTGAAAACCCTTTGTTTTATGTCCCATCCATCGCCCCCAGCAGCCACATTGTATGGCGTTTCATGCTGTCTATACTACAGCACAGTGCCTGACTTCCACTTTTGCTCCTGGTACAATTACTATGGTCACTCGAGGTCGCCGTCGTCTTTTTTATTCCTTCTTTTGGTTATCACCCATACGAATCGATGATAGGTATAGCAGGCCCCAAATGACCCAACATCTATGAAGCTAATAACCACTGATGATGCCCATTTAATGACCCAATGAAAGAGAAAAGGATGACACACAAAACAAGACATGCATGTGTGAATATTTTTTATTCTTATTCTTTAATTTGAGACCAACTTACTATTTTACCGTTAGCATACTGATTATGATGTATTGTCCTCAACTTCTATAGCCTACCAGTGAAGCCCACTGAAATGAATTGACTTGAATAAGAAATTTATTCTCAAGAAAATTAAGAAAAAAAATTATGTCCCAATTTCACTTCACAAACTAAGACAGGAGGGGAAGGATAGGCCTCAGTCCTAAACATTGTTGTATTCAGGTTATATCCAAATGAATCTTTGACTATAATTACAGCAATGGCTGTTCTATCAGCTTCAACTTTCTAAATATCAGTGTCCTTGAACAAAATGCTGAACAAGGTTATAATAGTTTTGATTTTTCAATTATTTTTTAGTTAGTTAACTTTAATACAAATGCTATATAAATGCAGCCCACTCACCACTATTTATTTGTCAAACCACATAAGTATGACTACATAAAGTAGACAGCAGTAACAAAGTCAACATTGTTTATATATTTCTCCCTTTATACTTGATGAACTACAGATAGGGATGCATTTATTCTCAGGTTCAATGTGGTGACAATGCATCTGACACACCTGTAGAGGAGGATTTAGGTAATTGGATGACAGTCTACTCTACCTCTGTTTTTATTTGTATGCATGCTCATTTAATGTCTCACCATAATATTTATGATAATTCGGGTGCACAAGGGTGTCAATCAGTTGTGGATATATGAGGTTAGGTTAATCCAGAGTCTTCAAGAATCTAACAACAGTCTTGTGGTAGAAGTAATCTCTTTTACTTCCAACATTTGCCTATTTACTGATTTAAAAATAACTTTGACATACAGCATCTTGGTATGTTATCAGATAGATTCTGCAACTGGAAAAAAATGATAATTTGCCATATGGAAATAATTTGGCATAGCATGATCATAGCCTTTAGCCTTAGATGGTCAGAAACAACACTGTCATCACGGGGTTGACACGTGTGACATGAAATTAAGGCTCTTTCACTGAAACGAGTACAGCAGTATACAACATATTCATAAAATCTTCAACTTTGTACTTAAAAGGGTGGAGCCCTTCCTGCCATTAAAAGACTACCTTCAGTCTGCCACGGGGTAAGAAGGAATGCATGTGGGTGCGTCTGCTGCGTCCACACTGTATATATAACATAAACTGTAAACAAGCATCAAAGGAAGTGGCAACCCTGAAGCTAAATATTGCACCCTCACTATATAGAAGACACAACACCGCTCACACTCGCACAGCCAATGCCATAACTGGTATAACAACTTTCATTTTCAATATTTCTACTAATCTGAGAAAAAAATAAAAGGAATTTAAAGTAACCAGGTTGAAATATGAAAATACTGTACCTTGTCACACAGCACCTTCTTGGTCCTGGTTAACATTTACATTTAACCTTATGTTTGTACCATGTAAATTTCCCCACTGTGGGACTAATAAAGGAATATCTTATCTTATCTTATCTTAAACTGTATACAAGAAGTGGACATAGGTACCGTGATGTCACCCATTGGTTTGTGGACTGCCATTTGAAGCCTCGAGTTCGGCATTTTTGTTATCGCCATCTTGGTGTTTTGCAACCGGAGTAACACAAGAGGGTGGAAAGTACAACCGAATTGTGACCAGGTGACCAGAATGTTATAATTAACTTTGTTGAACTGAAAATACACTGTGAAAGGGTTAAAATTCTAAGACAAAAACATGGACAACTCCCAGACTGGACAATGTTGTGCTAGCAACCTGTCAATCACAAGGTAGCCAAACCCTAGAGCATACCCTACTTTATTGTCTATGTTACTGTAAATGGGACCATAATTTACTAAATGAGCATCATGCTGTGTTGAAGAATACTTGAAAGTTGTAATTGAGACCATAAACTCATGTTTACAATGTTTACTGACGTACTAAAATAAAGTGAGAAGTAGACTCATTTTCTCATAGACTTCAATATAATCAGACTTCTATTTTGTAACCACAGGAGTCGCCCTTCTGGCTGTTAGAAAGAATACAAGTTTACGGTACTTCTGCATTGGCTTTGTTTTTCAGGCCCCAGAGTTGCTGCTTTGTTCTCACTAACGCCACTCCCTCTCTTCAGTCACTCTATAGTTTTCTCAACTCTGGATGCCATGAGTTTACAAACAGGAACCAACAACTGTTACATATTATACCTTTAAGTGTGCATAAACTTCATGTAAAACAAATTAAGCCTAGTGGCAGAAGCAAAGAAATAATAACAGATGTTAACTTTTTATATACATTTCAGACTATAAGTTGTATTCTCGGAACATGTTCCTGGACTGAGCTGTTTGTGGATGAAACCACAGACACTGAGACACACTGTTCTGCCAGCCTCACTCCATATATACATACATACTCTGCCATTCTGTCTTGGACTTTCTGATTGTGTCGTATAATTTATCCTTTATGCCTTCTCATCCCAAACTGCATCACTTAACTCTGAGATCATGTCATTTTCAGCCGTTGTTACGTGTCTTTTTTCTGTCTTACTTTCCCAAAACCCATAACTCGTACAGTCTCCATACCTTATTATACATCCTGGGCCAGCTTGTGGTTACTGTACAGAAATGTCAGCTGGACAGTCTACCCTTTCTGTGGAATAAAAATGTTTTTAGATGTTTAAGAGGGAACTGCAATAGAGGGAAAACCTTTATGAAAAAACAGCACAGTCTCACATGAAGGTGTATACTGTAAATAGCACATTTCACAGAGATTTCATGTGTTAGGAGGATTTAGGATTTTTGCTAGTTATTTGTACAACATGCAAAACAAACTACGGCAATGTTTGCAGTTAGGTTTACACAATAAAGTTTAAGTTTAGCAAAAATGTCAAGGTTGGGCTTAAAATAAGTTCATAAACTAAGTAAAATATGTACGGAAACAGTGTCACACCAGTACGGAAAACACATCACAAATATCAAAAAAAAAAAAAAAAAAAAAACATGCTACAAATGTCAATGATGTCACTAACGTAACTTACAAAAGTGTTTGGTTTGTCAGTTCTGGGTTACTGTAGAAACATGGAGGAGCAACATGCCAGACTCTGAAGAGGACCCGCTCCCTATGTTGAGATGAAGGACTCATTCAAGCTAGCAAAAACACAATGAATCTTAGTTTCAGGTGAATATACACTAATGAACACACAGTTCTTACTACTATACTGCTAATAGATCCATCCATCTTCAACTGCTTATCCCATTAGGGGTCGCAGGGGGGCTAGAACCAATCCCAGCTGGCATTGGGTAGGTCACCCAGTCAGCAGTCCATCACAGAGGTGATACATAGAGACAGACAACCATTCACACTCACATTTACACCTACCTACGAGCAATTTAGAGCATTCAGTCGACCTAACCTGCATGTCTTTGGATTGTGGGAGGAAGCCGGAGAACCTGGAGAAAAACCCACGCTAACATGGGGAGAACACGCAAACTCACACAGAAGTGCCCTAAGCTGGATTCAAACGTGACAATCCTGCTGTGAGGCGATGGTGCTAACCACTGCACCACCATGCAGCCCCTGCTAATAGAGCCTCCTAATTAAATTAAATTAAAAAAAAGAAATTACCTAGAATTAATATACACTAACAGCACCAGAGGTGGAGATACTGTTACTTTTTGTCCCAGCATGAGCCCAAAAACATTGGACCCTTTGGTTACTTTGGACTCCCCAAAGTCATACAACAGCACAAACAAACTAACCAATCTAGGCGGTGGTAGACCCCGTTCTGCAAGGTACAATTACAGCTTTTTTTCAGTGGAGTCTGGTGACTTTGGAGAGAGCATGGATGAATACAATGGCTTCAGTTCCCCATCAGAAAGCAAGGGGGTAAAGTGGTAAAACTATTCTACCCCCCCCCCCCGCCAGATACCCCCCCTCGGGATTCCCTCCCCCCCCCAACAAAGTATAACATACACTTGTTTTCTAAGGACCTTCCTTTTAAATACATTGCTTTGGTTCAGTGCTGTAAGTCCTGTTTTCTTCTCCAAACTGGAAGCATGCTGACTATCATCTACTGAAGGTAATACACTGGCTATGGATAAGTACCTCATACAACCCCTTTTAAAAATATCTACCCCTTTAAATTATCCAAGCCCAAGTCTTGATGACTTTAATGACATTTTCAGACATGAAGACGTCGGCCTGATGACATCTTCAGGATTATTTTCTCACAGTTTGGAAAGCTCTGTCATTATGCAGTTGTTTCCACAGGTTAATACTCCTCAGGACAAGTAAACTGAACTTAATGTGTTAATTTGGTGGAGTACCCCTTTAAGACATTAACTATTCTCCCAGCAATTGCCAGGTTGTTATGGATGAAAGCCAGATGAGATGAGTGACGATCCTTTGACCAGACAATAGAGATGCACAACCAGCATTCTTAACATAGCAGCTGACCATCGAGGAGTGGACCACGCTAAAACATCACATTGGGCCCTAAAACTTCCCTGGAGCCACGGGAAACAGACTCTGCTCATAGCGCCTGCACGGTCTGTCCATCAGTCTGTCAGTCTCTGGTGTCCAGATGCAGACTGTGAGAAAGAGCAGAGAAAGTGAGAGAGGATCTTCCAGGAACAAACAAGAGACAAAATAAGAGGGTTAACAAGATACAATAATCCCGAAACCAATTCCCTGGCACCTGATCCAAGACAGGATAATTTGGTTCAAAAATAGAGCTCACATAGTTGAGCATACCAAGTCAGAGCTATCATTACAGAATAGCTGTTTCTCTTTCTCAATACAAGACAATGGACTGTACAGACATAGCAGAGACGTGTTTTTTTCTCAAGTTGCATGTTAGCATCCACTGAAATCTCAACTTCAAATAAAAATGAAAAGGAATTTCAGTAAAAGAAAATTATAAACGCTAGATAAAGTTCTGGCAGGAAGACCAATAAACAATAACATCCCCTATGATGAAATGCACAGATAAAAGACACCAGTAAAACCCGCTGACCAAATCTCAGTGCTATGAAACCTCCCTCACCGTACTAAAGCAGCTTACTGCTGCAGTGTGTCTCACGTCTGGCTGGTTGAAAGTCCTCCTTGAAACAAAACTCTATTCAGGTCAGATTAAGATCACATTCTGAGGGAGGACAATGGGACCACTGATCTGGGGCCAGCAGAAATAGAGAAGATTGCTTCACTGACCTTAGCTTAAGATACACTTTATTCCAGACCACTGCTAAAGCAACCGAAGACAGTGTTACAGACACTTAAAAGGTAAATCCTCACTCCACAGGCATTTTGGTAGTAAAGGTGAAGGGAGTCTAATAGATCCATTACACTAATCTTATCAGTTAAACTGACTGTGAAACACTTTTCTGATAACGCTGCAGAATGGGTGTAACATAAAAATAGAGTATTAGTTCATGACAGCAATTACTCTGCAGCTTTTAGATGCTCAGCAGGACACGTAAGAGGAAAATAGGCTATAAAACATCGCATTGACCACAAGGTCCTCCGCTCTACTGACTCTTCTGTCCATTATGGGCTACTGGAGAAACATGATGGTGCAGCATGGAGGACTCCGTAAAGAGGACCTGCACCCTATGAAGATATGAAGCTAACAAAAACACATCGATTTGATTCAAAATAAAGTTTCAAGTGATTATACACAAATGAAAACATAGTTATGAATAATATCTTGCATTTCTGTTAATAGATCCCCTAAAATGTTATACGCTGTTCTTTTAAATACAAGGATAGTAGCAGCCGGTTCACTTAGCTTCGCACAAAAACTGATAACAGGGGAAATAAACCTGACTGTGTCCAAAGTTTACAAAATTTACCTATGAGCACCTCTGAAGCTGTTGAATCTCTGAACCTGTTTGTTTAAATCGTACAAAAATAAATGTGTAAAACAAAAGTTTTCCCTTTAAAGGGGTGTTTTATTCTGGTCTATATCTTGGTCCCAAGCAATTGCCAGTAACCATTGTAAAGTTAACAGTTGCAGCCAGTGTCATTTTTACTCTTTGGTTTTTGTACAGATAAACAAACAAGACATAACATATTAATTTCACACTGTTTCCAGTCTTTGTGCTAAGCTAAGCAAACGGGCTACAGTTTCATAACCGACAGATATTGTGTGACTATGGCATCAAACTTCTCAGCTAGCTCTCTGCTAGGAAACAAAAAAGCACATTTCAGTCTCAGTTTTTCATTTGCCCTGCCCTTCCTTTAGGATCGACAACCAAATGTAGCCTAGACGCCATGCTGCCAGTCAGCATCGTGCTGACTGGCAAGGAAAATAAGCGTGGGGTGAGATCGTAACACTTCATTCGAGGTATCTTCTATGTGAGGTTTTGACCACAAAACATTATTGTAAAAGGACATGGTTGTTCGATGCATTTAGTTCACACAGAAATAGTCGGCCTAGTATAAATCTGTGGTCGGTGTACTCTATTGGATCTCTAAACCTCAACCATATAACCACAAAAGTTAGGTTTGATATACAGATACGTGCTTAAAGACAGCTATCCTTGACACTGTCACGGATTTAGGACACTGATAACCCATCAGGTCCTGAGGAGGAAGGTGTAATGAGATGTGTTGCATGATGAGGTGGTTTTATTGGGAAACCCAGCTGTATAATTGCTATTATTACAAGTCAAGCCTTCTTTGTAAAACACACGTTTGCTCACTCTTTGACTCTTTCCTATTCACATTCACTGTGGTGATTAAAACACAGCAGCCATGTGACTCGTCTATTCCATTAAAAAAGGTTATTAACATTACAACACGCTACAATGAGGAAAGACCATTACAGCTGACAAATATGGTGCTATATATATATATTATTGGAAATGAATTAGACAAAACAAGACAAGAATTGTGCAGAAACCCTAACAGGAACTACATTAAGCATAAAAAATGTGATCATATCAGAAGTCCAAAGCATGTCTGGAAAGGGGAGACTTGTGGGTTTCCATAGAACTCATTTTCATTCACATATCTTGAGGTCAGAGGTCAAGGGATCTCTTTGAATAGAGCCAGTTTTTCCTGGTCAAAACATAGCGTAATTTTGGAGCGTTATTTAGCCTCCTCCACGACAAGCTAGTATGACATGGTTGGTACCAATGGATTCCTTAGGTTTTCTAGTTTCATATGATGCCAGCATCTTCACTCTGAGCTTGCTACAATCTCTGAAAGATAAGCAGCCAGTCGGATATTTTTATTCAAAGAGGCATTTAATGTTAAAGTGTTAAAGAAAGTTGTGGCATTAAAACATGCGGGTATAGAAATAAACTAAAAAAAGTTAAAAATGCATCCATCTAATTTCATTCACTGAAGTTTAAATATTTTTTATTGTCCCATTAAAGTCATCTTATTTTTTGATTAAACTTTCTTGGATTTGAAAGCTTCAAAAAGAAATGCACAAACTAAATATAGCTGTAAAGCGAGTTAGTGGCTGAAAGAGAACAGAAGAACATTAGTGTTCACAGATATCTTGATCATCTGGCAGTGAGTGTACAAGACAAAGTAGAAGGGACGATACCGCATAACCACACCAGAGCCCATCAACAAATACGGTACAAGCCTCTAATAACATGTGACCTGATATGCTCTATTACAGACCGAGTCTCCACCCAGCACTGATCCTGACAGCAGCGACTGAGGATCCCTTTGATAAATCACTCAGTGCCTCAGTAAGCCGAGGACACTGACAGGCCCGGTCCATTGGAGTACAGCTACAGTAGTACTACAAGACGTAACTAACAAAAAGCTTTCATCATTTTGAACAGACTGCCCACAAATGTCCAAACGAAACCAACCACGTGTGAACCTGCCGTGTAAGAGTACACTGAGTTTCTGTTCTTGGTGATATTTCTGGAAATTTGGGGATAGTATAATGACTTGAAAATGAGTTTTCATTTTGCAATTACACGTTGCATGTTGTTTTTGTTTTGTTTGTTTCTGACATTTTTAGCTATGCCAACATCGTGGCTCCGGGTCCGTCAGTTGGTACAGACTGAAAATATCTCTGGATGGACTGGTCATAATGTTTTGAACAAATGTGAATCTGAATGGCTTTTCTTTTAGCACCATCATCAGGTCAAAATCCTAATTGGTCCAATACTTTGTTTTATGTCCAAACACCTGCAAGATCCGTGTATATGAACATAATACTGTATGCTTTAACCAGTCGTGGTACTTTTGGCATTTCAAAACTGCATTCCCAATTAAGGTTTAGGCAACAAATCTACTCGGTTCAAATCTATTTGAAATTAAAGTAAAAATAAGTACTTCTGGTTCCACAGGAGACATGAACACCAAAGTCCCATGTTTGACCCAACCATCCACCTTGATCTCCTCCCAATGTGGACTTTGATTAGAAATGTATTTGGTGCAAACCCGGAAATGAGTTAGCATTGCACTTCTGGTTCCCTCGTCTTGAAGTCAGTGCTTTTTCTTAATGCATTTTTGTTTAGATGCAGTGGTTAACACGTTAAGAGATTTTAATGTTTTACAGTTTAATGTTTTGAAGATTTATAATGTTTACATTATAAAATAAGTCCATAAATATCCCACCTGTGAATTTTGAAGCTTTTTTATGTCTTAAATGAAGGCGGCTGCAAACAAGTTTCTAGAGTTTCTGGGTTGGCCTACAAAAACCTCAGTATTTCTAATATCCTGGCTACGGTCCTGGGAGTTGCCTTTATGTTTTGTTCAGCTGTATTGTGACTTTATATAACCTCAGGGTACAGACTTAATGTCTCCTATCTCCTCCAGTAGAGATGTTTAATACTGTGAGAAGTCTTCAGCTGTATGAGTGTTCACCCATAGACCTGTTACAAAGAGAATGGTACTGAAATGTTTAATGTTCAACTTAATTTCATCCAGATGGAGTTTAGAAAAGAAAAGACTATCTGTAAGAACAGCCAACAGCTATAGAATGTATATAATTAAAACACTGTACGAGAGGCACAAACTACTGGCTTGGCAAAGTTACCAAAACCTCATAGGAAAGATTATGGAGTTTACAAAAAGGGAAAGGAGAAGAAACCACAGATGTCGTCAAAAAAGAGGGTTTATCCTTGAGGTTACTGCTTCTACGTAAATGAACGTGGGCTGAAGGGCCACATGAACACTGAGCCTCTGATCTGAACATGAAAAACTCACGAGAAAGGATTGCACACTCATGTATGAGAACGCACACTGTATGTTCTCATGAATGACACAAACATGCAAAATTAAAATGACAGACAGTGATTTCTTTCATCAGCTGGGACATTAACTCCCACTGACCCTCCCTGTAAATCAGTGGCCGTGGCTGTGGAGCCCCAGATTTGTTTTGTCAGTGTAAACAGTCTAAATAAAACAGTGTTTCTATGGTTTGATGAGTCCTTCTCTGCAGAGATGTGTGTCTCTAAGGGGAGGCATTCATTAGAGCGCTGCACCACCCACATGCAGTTTACCGACCCCTCGACCTCACATTAACAATCTCTGCAGGCTGTGTTATGAATGTGTGTGTGCGTATGTGTGTGTGCATGCAGTGAAGTGTACATGTGGTTGGATGGCTTTCCCGCTCTGCAGCCCCTGTTTCCACTTTCTCCTGGAAAGTCCTCCCAGACCTCGACAGAGATTTTGAGCCAGTAGGTTATGTTGATGACTTTGTATACAGAATAACTGCACTCACAAATGTGTAGGCAACTTTTTCAGTTCCACAGGTTTGGTCTTAAGTTATGTTTTTTGGTGGACATAAGGCCACGAGTTAGACCCTTCTATGAACCTTGTGGACCACAGCTAAGATGCTCTGCAACACTTCAACTATTTAACAGTGGGGGGATCTATTGGTAGAAATGGTATAAGTATGTTTTTTAGTGTATAATCACCTGAAAACAAGATTTGTTGTGTTTTTATAACCCTAGAATGAGTCATTTTTGGATGTATAAAGAGGATCCCGTTCATTCCTATGAGAGTTGCTCTGTGGTGTATGAAGTCAAGATGGCTTGACTGCCAAGTGATACAGTACCTGGATCTTCTAGCGATCTTCCTCATTTACTGGGCTTATAGAGCAGGCGCAGTAGCGTTTTCTTGAACCCCGCCTCCCAGTCCTCGCTCCGGCCTCGGTCTGGGTATCTTTGACATGAACAGAGGAAGGAAAATAACTCTGGATTCAAACATTAGTGTATTTTAAATGTTTTTTTTCCTCTTTCTTAATGTAGGTCTATGAAAAAATGCCTTTTGGGCCCAATGGCATCACATGATGGACACAAATTGTAGTTCCACTGTTTGGCTACTATGAAAAATTCCTTCAAAGCCTGATGCTCTTCCTGGGGGCTTGATATCAATATACGAAGTGGGACCTCGTTAAATATGAACCTTGCGCCAGGAGAATGTAAGCTTAGCATAAAACCTGGGAGCAAGGAGAAACAGCTGATGAATGTGAATGAAAACACAATGGTTTTGGTGAGTTTCAGGTGAATATACACCAATGAAAACTTAGTCATGAATATTATATTCCATTTCTGCTAATAGATCCCCTGAAATGTTACACACTGCTCATTTAAATACGACCCTGGAACCAGGAAATGGTTAGTTTAACATAACACTGGGAGCAGGGAGAAAACAGCTCGCCTGACTCTAAAAAAAAAAACAAAACCCAGCTAACTTATGAACATATCATCTCGTTTGTTTCAACCGTACAGAAACTGTAAAAATGGCAAATCGAGATTTTACGGGGGTTTAAGTGCTGGATGCAGAAACTTCTTGGCAGCATTGGCAGACGTAAAACTATCATACTAGTAGTACTACTAGACTATCGTACTTAAACTAAAGCATCATGGGGCCAGTTGTTTAGGAATATTCAGCAGGTAGAGATGTGAGATGCCAGGGATCATGTGGCGCTGAGGCCATGAGTGAAAGGTGTTTATTCTTATTAATCCAGATTAATCCTGGAAAGCAATCCCAGTTTACACCAGTGGTATGCCAGACACATTGTTGCTATGACTGGTCAGCAGCCAGAATGATTACAGACATGCTGAGATGTTATTCTTTGAATACCTTGGCCTGATGAGGTGAGACGGGCAGCCAGGGAAAGCTTTGCAGACACAATGGAAGCTGGCCAAGGTCGAGTAGAGAGCTGCAGTGTGAACCACTGGTAGTAAAACAGGAGAGAAAAGGTTTGTAGGACACCCAAACATTTTGTTTGGTCAGCTCGCGGTAGTGGGACGGAGGCCAAACTTTCCTTTTGTGGAATGTAGGGAGGGACACAGTAGTCTAAGCAGCATTTAAAGGACATAAAGTTACTGGGAATCTAAAATGGAAGTGAGACAGACTAATTTCCTATAGTACCAATTATTACACCTCTCAGTCTCGCTAAAACAGCTACGACAATGATCATTTCTACTGTGAAACATCATGTTTATGTTAACATTTACAGTGTTGAAAACAAATATGATTCTGCTAACTGTTCATGTTTTGATTATATTGACTGATCCCTGACATTTTTCCCACTAGGGCATTAATATTAGTGATATGTGCAAAATCAGAGCTTTCCTCACAGGCTACACTGAGGCTCGGTTGCACAGGCTGTATGATGCTATACCTCATGTTGACCACTAGATGTCCTCATTGGCATACCTGTTATATTGTCCTGGTATTGATATGTCAAATCATTTCTTGAAAGTCGATCAGGTTGACTGGTCCTAAACTGCCTTTTAAGTCATAATCATAATAATTAGACAACTACTAGAACTAAGTAAATTTTTCTAAAAACAGGAAATATTGCTCACCTAGCAGATTAAAATAACGGGACTGTACATTCAGATTAACTTAATTCTGTGACACTTTAATCATAAATGTGATTTTTACGGTAAATATTTTCTTTTATGACAACATTATTTACTGGTAATTTGCCTTTGAAAAAAGGACCTATCAGTGTTGGACTTTTTGTATTTTCGCTATGACTTTGGCAGCACCAGTTTCAGGTGCATCTGCAAAATGAAATATATATAAAAATAAAAACATTTTGGATTTCATTCATTTGTCACGAGTAATTCATCTTTAATGCAGCTGATGATCAATAAAGGTGAAAAAATGAATTATACATTTTAGCAGTTTAGAGGACAGTGAGTGTGTTATGTGTGGATGTGTGTACAGTGTGTGTGTTGGATAGTGTTATTGACTGTCAATTATTATCGTTTACCAAGGGACTGTATGTGATTGTTTTGTATTAAGAATTAATCAACTATATTGTGACCCCAAGGGGACAATGAGGCACATGTACAACACATCAAATCAGTCTTTGGTCATTTTGCTGCTGCTGACTGGACTACATTGTATTAAAGGTGTTTCTAACGTTTTGTTTGTTGGACCTATTGCAGAGTTACTGTACTGTATTACTTCACAAGTGTGCCTAACAAACTGGTAAATCACACATATTACAAAAATAGACTAGACTACACTTGAATTTGTACATTTGTATTTTTGATCATTCCAGTCACTGTGCAATATCTATTATCAACAAATTGTGTTAATAATGTTTATTGTCAGTATTGTATATGTTGTTTCTATTTTTAATCCTTGTTTTTATTCTGTTCTTGTTTTGTTTAGCTTCTTGTTTTCGCACTACCCCCTTTTGCTGCTGTGCACTGCAAATTTCCCCTCTGTGGGAGCAATAAATGGATATTTTATCTAATCTTATGTTATTGATAATGACATGTACCCATTACCATGGGCACAGAAAAGATGCTGTGGGCAGAAATATGAGACTGAATGTGAATCATTCAGATTTTAATTTGAATTGTTCAACTTGAATAATTGCATTAAAGGCTGAATTTGAATACCGTTATTTGAAAATTAATACATTAGTTTGAAAATGAATTCCAATAAACTTGAAACTGAATGTAATATTATGAAATTGAAACTGTATTTTCTCAGCAGTTGAGTGCAGATTCACAGAAAGTTTGCGTAGGTTTTGATTTTTTTTTGTTTATGCCGAGGACATTAGCAGTAGAAAAATGCTGAAAATTTTGATTGCGTTACATTTGTGTAACCTTAACATCATATTCTATGTTTTTGTGCAAACTAGAAACAATAATGGAGATAATTAATTCTATTTAACATCTGATATAGTGCAGTAAACAACAATTCAAGCGGGCCTTACCTTTGGGAGCATGATATCATTTGCATGTCCATCATCGTCTGCTCTGAACTCCTGCTTTGTATGGTCATTATCAGCCAGGGAATCAGCTCCATATGCACGGCCTAGAAATCACAATTGAATGATAACTTCACATTAGATATGATCTTACAGCTGCTAATAATCTCTTGACAGAAATCATTCTCCACGTTGATCTCTGTGTCTGTTTAAAGAAGGCATGCTGGCTGCTTTCAAAGAATGTTTTTATACAAGTGTCCTACAAATCAGTGGTTTCCATTTCAGAACAGAACAATGATTGCCCTGCAGAGACTTCAGACATGTACAGTAATTCATCACAGTAAGCCTTTGTCAAAGAGAGCATCTCAGACCGTACCAAGAGAAATGTTTTCATAATGGTTCCTGATTGTAACTTCAGTGAGACATAAAACTTACTGTAATGGAAGACCTGAAGACTCTCTGGAAGCAAAGAGCAGGGGACGACAAATAGTTTTTATTTGCAGTACTAATAATGAGCAAATTGTTTCAGGACTTGTGTTCAACATTTGCTATTTTAAAGTAAATTCTGATCTGTCATTACATATTTAAATGTATACATCCCTTGATGTATTGCAACCACTTAACTGAAAAAATACATAATGGACTACATAAACAGCCCATGATTATATCCTTATAAGGGCACTACAGTAAATTGCAGTTGTAAGCCATCACTAATATGTTAACAATAAATTACCACAATTAAAAAAAACAGTTAAGTTACTGTAAATTGCATACAACGTCTACTCTTTAGCCATAATGCTATGCAGATTATAGTACCTAACGGTAAAGATGTTTATTGGGAGGTTTATTGGGCAGTTTGTGGTATTTAACTGTAAAATTACAGTTAAGGCTAACAGTGTAGTTGCCAGAATTCATACTGCAGGCCTACCACAGATGTGTGTCCTTGTTTTAAAGACACAAAATGTCAACCCACGCAGTTGTTCTCAATTATTTTGCTGGATTGGACCTCATCTCAGGACTGTGTGGGTGTGTACAAACTGTGCTTCACTGACATCTCCTTGACTCACCGGCTTGTTGTACTGCATGTTTAATAAGGGCAAGACAACCCCTTTAGCCCTCTGAGGTCATACAAGAAAAGCACAAGCATTACTAATAACATTAAGGATGGCTTCTTTCCATTCAGGTGTCCCACTAATGACAGTCTGACAGTGAAAAAGGCATATTCAACTTCAGTTTCACTTCTCTGGTGATGTTCATCCCCTCTGCATTGGCTCTGTGTGACAATGGAGAATGTAATCCACTTGGAAATTAACATAGCATCTGGATTTTATTTAATTACACAATTTGATGCAAAATTCACCCAAAGAAAGAGAGAGAGAGAGAAAAAAAACTAATGCTTCCTCTACTGTCCTTCCTGTCCTAATGTAAAATTTGCACTGCACTTATTTACATAAATCTGGCAATGTTGATGTACAGTATATTACTTTGTTCCAGGTTGAATGCTTCTTTTACTTATTTCAGTGATCTTAACACAGAATTTAACACAGACTTATCATATTATACTGACAGGCAAAATGCAAACACTGGCACACGTGCACAAAGACAACAAACTTATTTACACACTCGCTGTTTTGTGTTTCACCCCACTTCCTATCTGTTTCAGTCTCTCTACGCACACATTAACTAATCGCACATCCTCAAAGGTACAGTGTATAAGATCTGGCACCATCCAGCGATGAGGTTGCAGGTTGCAACTCAGTGTGCCAAGTGTGTAGGTCTGCTACGGTGGCCGACATAAAAATATGAATGCCCTCTCTAGAGCCAGTTATTGTGTTGTATTGTATTGTAGTAGTGCATAGACTATGTGTGTACGTGGGAAGTGAGTGGTGAAGGAAGAGAGAAACAGCGGTGAATGTGTGTGATGTGAACGAACAAACGAGTTAGAGGAGCAGAAGACAGATTTAGCTGTGAAAATATCAAGTGAATGAATAGTGGAAGTTGCAAATTATGCAAAAAAAAAAAAAAAATTAAAATGCTGCAGCTCCTCATGACCAACAGCGGTTTCCTGTGTCTTGTTTCCAAGTGGCTGAGGGGGGTTAGGTGCCAACATAGCCCCCTAATTATGCAATGGTCCTTTAACCGTGTGATTGAGCTTGGCCCTTTGAGTTGAAGAAGGCCAGTTTATCCACATATGTGAGGGCCTTGCAGATCACCAGGCCATAGTAGGTCTTTAAAAGTGAGCATTTTCCACCCTTCTGTCCCAGGTCTGCCCACACTGTATCTAGTTCATGGCTTTCCATTGCTGCTGAGCTGAACAGATAACGGTAGCAGCAAGGGTTGTAACGGATATGTTTCCCTCCTGAGAACCTGGCACTGTGGGTTGGTACCACACCAGCCTTCTGAGCACAAAGGCCCACAAACACATCAGCCGGCACAGGTGTACGGACCTCTGCAGACGCCACATACACTTTTCGGACCACATCCTGGGACAGAATATAAGCTGTCCCGTCACAGTATTCAGGCAGGTACTTATCAGGGTAGAGCGCTGGGGGCAGGTAGCCAGGACTGTTGGGATCCCTGTCAGGGGAGTCTCTCTGAATCACCCTACCTAAATAAAGGTCCTCAGGGTGCCTGTGCAGCCCAAGTAGGTACCCTCCGATGGCAGGGAGGTTCACAAACACAGAGTCCTCGGTCAGCAGAACAAAGCGTGCCACAGGACAGAAGGCGATTACCCAGCGGAGTGCCAGCACTGTCCTTTCTGTTGGGCCACGGAGGGACGAGTCAGCCACAGCATGACCCTGGACCATGTCCCCATGATGGTCAGACTCCATCATGAGTGATTTTTGTCCAGCAGAAGTCTCAGTTGATCCTAAGAAAAACAGTATCCGCACTGGGAAGCCTTGGATGAGTGTTTGGTTGGCCCACGTCCTCCTAACTGCGTCTCTTTGGGTGATATTAGCAGTGGAGCTGAACACTACAACGAGGAGGAAGAGGTCAGAGTTCCTGCAGGTGTCAGGGTTGGTGATGGGGTAGGCCTGTGACATGTTCTCCCTGCCGTTGCTCAGGTCTAGTTTCCTCGCTTTCTCTCTTACATCAACCACTGTGACATCAGTGTAGACCCCAGGCGTGGGCTGCAGGAGGTACTCCTCCACAAAGTCTGCCCCGAACAGCAGGGCATGGAAGAGGAGGACGTTGAAGAGGAGGAAACACCACTGGTGGGTGCGCAGTTTGCACAGAGAGCACTGGAGTATGAGACAGAAAAAGACAGTATGAATCACCATAAAGGTAGCTAATCAAACGGACATTATAATTCATAAGCTGCAATTTACCTGCATGACACCTGCCTTGTTTGTCTGTGAGCAGAGGACCTCCTGCTGAAGTCGGTTCAACGACAATACTGACAGACAGGGTTTCCACTTTCATGAAACTCTAGCAGCATGTAACCCTGCACCACGACCCCAAGTCACACGCTTCATCAAGAGAGTGAATCCTGCATCATTCATGCAACATTAATGACACAGAGATCGTACCACAAGGACAGTGAAGATCGCACTACACATATCTTAAGCAGTGGTGGAATGTAACTAAGTTCATTTACTCAAATACTGCACTTCAGAATTGTGAGGTACTTGTACTTTACTTGAATATTTCCATTAAATGGCACATTATACTTCTAATTGCAAGACGTCTCAGATGAAAATATTGTACTTTTTACTCCACTATATGTATTTGAGAACTATATGATGCAGTATTATACTGCTAACCTACCCAGTGGTAGGAAGCATCTAAAATTGGCTCATTGACAAACTGGAATGTTAAAATGCTCTTCTTATCTGTTAGTGATAAATACATAATAATGTATAATAATATAACACTGTGAAAGGAGCCACTCTGCATAATGAGTACTGTATAATAATACTTTAAGTACATTTTTCCAATAATATTTGCATAATTTTACTAAGTAACATTTTGAATGCAGTAGTTTTACTTCAGTACATGATCTGAATACTTCTTCCACCACTGTTTTTTATGTGTACACTGTATATGCACTATTCAAGTTTTGCTTTAGTACAAAATAAGTCAAGCAATTCTCAAAGAACAACACAAAATACAAACAATTACTGTGTTCATATGTTACTTCTCATAAGCAAAACAATAGAAATATGACTCTTTCTCTTTCATGATTTTTATCATAATTGACCAGAGCAATATGTGGACCATGGCCACCCAACAGGCAGACAATTCTCTTTACTATCGTCTTGCAGTCATGATACCGGAGCATATAGCTACCCGCACCACCAGACTTAGGACAGTTTTTATCACCACGCCATCAGGCTTCTCAACTCATGAACCTATTTACCCGCTGTTACAAAAGATTGCACCGCATCATCATACTGCTGTTACTGAGCCACATGTATACGGTGCTATATTTTTTAATTTTAATTTTCTTATCATATTCCACACTCATAACCCATAGCTCATTCTGCTTTCTCATTACATTTGTGCAATGCTGTTGCAGATACTGTCACTTACTTTCACATACAATCCTCATTTTTATATGTATTAAAGTACTATATTTCTTTTGATTAATGTCACTTTTTTATCTTACACTTAGTTATTTTATCTTATCTTAAATATTGCTTTTAGTGCTGAGCTGACCTGTTCTCTCATCCTATACATTTCATTGCATCGCTGACCCTGTGTTAACCTGCACATGACAAATTAAAACAAAACTTTAACTTGGAAGTGCTATAGAGCCCAAAATGTGTTAATTATAGGATTGTGCTTCCTCTATGACAAACAAAGGATTTGTGAGCTGCAGGTAATGTGTTATTTGGTAAACTTGGTCCCAGGTTGAATATAAAAAAAACAAAGTTGTGGAGAATAGCTTGCTTTGGTACATACTTGATCATACTTGCATAAAGCAAAAGTTGCCTTTGCTTTAAGGTAGGGCTGTCAGTCAATTAAAATATTTAGTGGCAATTAATTGCATAATTGTCTATAGTTAATCAGGATTATCATTTTTTCTGTTAAAATTGTACCATAAAGGGAGATTTGTCAAGTAAGTATCAATACAGGAGAGGGCAAATGCTTGCTTGCGGCTTGCGGCTTTTTCAGGCTTTTTATCGTCCTGAAAAAGCCTTACAGGTACTGCATTTATCACAAAAAATATGATCAAGTTTTAGTTTAGTAATTTGGTGGATTTCAAAAATATTGTAAATTATGTTTTACCATAATTTGTACCAGACTGAAGTGGACAGATAGACAGAATAGACAGAATATCTGAGAAAAAGACTGAAATCAAGTGGAGCCTCCCACTGAGCCCAGCAGGGGGCGGAAATGCGTCATAACGCCGGATGTCAACCGCGTACATTTATGTAAAAGAAGAAGAAGAACTCATTTGCCCAAAACATTGAAAATCATGGCGGCTTCCATTGAGAGTTTACTGGAAGAAATCTCCGGTGTTGAAGATCCAATCGAGGAGCTACAGAGTTTAAAAACAGCGTTATTATCCATACCTGTCAGCGCTTTGAGAGACTCAGTGAGCGGACAGCGTTTTAACGTGATATTCTCTCTGTTACACTCAAATGAAAGGTTGGTTTGACACAATGTCCATGCTGTTTAGCTAACTGGTGGGTGTTAACTGCTGAATCACTCAGCTGACTGTGTTTATTGTGGTGTCATTAACTAGCTAGTGTTGCTATACCTTTAGTGCGAGTTAGACAACTAGCTGAAAAAAGGCTGCATTTAGCCTGTGCTAGTTATTAGCAAGCTAACTCAGATAACTGGCCACAATGCTAACAAAAATACACAGTGCAGATGTGGACAGTATGACACGTTTGCCGTTTATTATTAGATTTAAAATGAATTCACACACATTCACATTGCTGACTTTCATATTAAGGGTGTTTGTGCGCTGTTCATATCTATAGTAGAGCAGAAATTATTGCTCTTTTACAGACAGTCCTCCATTAAAATTTGGACAGTGCAGATGCAGAAACACAATGACGGCTGCTACACTTTTCATCCATGAGCTGAATATCAGCACTTAAAGGGGAACTACGGCCATTTTCAAAATTCATGCATGTTATTCCTATGGTGTAAGACAATCCAAAAAATATTATACAAAATGAACTCTTCTCCAAATCCAAAAACTACAGTGTGAAAAGTCTGGAGAGTATAGAAACAAAGAGACGAAACTCTGGTATTTATTTTAACAACAGTGGCTGCAATTATGTTGGACTGAAAACACTTATTATATTTATAATATTTCATTGTTCAACACAAGCCATTTCAGTAGAATATGGCAATAATTTTGTTGTACTTTGGTTCTACACTTTTTTTACAGTGTCAGCTGGGACTGGCTGCGCTCTAGGGTCATCTATAACATCTCTCCCATTCACTGTCTATGTAGGAGTGTTACACTTTATAGTGTAGTTTTAGCATTCTAGTTTTTGGATTTGGGAGAAAGTTATTCATGCTTACTAATATTTTTTTGACTGTCTTAGACCATAGGAATAACATGCATGAATTTTGAAATTGGCCGTAGTTCCCCTTTAAACTACATAATGCTAGTCATTGCTTAATTTCAGGTTGTATGTGCTAGAGTAGGCTACAGAACCAAATGTCACTGTCCAAATAGTCACAGATTTTCCTTTTCACAGCAAATTAATGACAACTTTTGCAATTTTGAAAAGTCTTCTATGTGATAAAATAACTTTGGGCTTTAGTGCAATTTGAATATGTCAGCATGGGCTCTGAGTAACTGTGATGGTATTTTTCATTATTTTCTAACATTTTATAATTAATTGAAAATTGGAGAGTTACAGACTTAATGTTATTAATGAGAGCTATGTTGACAGGGAGCAGGTTGAGCTGTGTGTGGACATCCTTGAACGCATCTTAATGGCCCTTAGCCCTGTGTCCCTGGCCCAGAACTACAGAGTGGAGCTGCAGGCGGGTCTGACTCATCCTAATGAAACGGTTAAGATACTGGCCTTGACACAGGTAGGCTGCTTGCACGCAGTACACTCACACACATATATTTGCCTTTAAACCACTGGCAAGTTTTTTTTTTTTGTTTTTCTCTGCCAGATTGGTAGAATGGTGGAGAACCCTGAAGCTGCCACTGAAATCCTCAACAACCATGACATTCTTGGAGCGGTGATCCGCTGCATCGGAGAGGAGAAGTTGGCCGTGGCAAAGCAGGTGATGACTCAAGTACCGACAGTTTATCCTGCAGGAGATTTTAATGAATCTGCAGTGAGTGATGTAATTGTTTTTGTTTCTTAGGCCATCAAGTCCCTGTCCAAATTGAGTCACTCCAAGCCAGGGTTAGACAAACTGTTCCAGAGTGACCTGCTGAAAGTTATGAAGGATGTGATGACCACAAGTGACATTGTCAGATACAGAATATATGAGGTACGTTCAACTGTGGTACGCTTTGTATGACATACTGTACAGCTGTTTGTTTGTTTTTTTAAGTAAATTAATTTTGATGGACTCAGTGGATAAGATGACTAATCAATTACATTATCTGTTTTTAAATCATTGCTTAAAACATATTTTTATAGGAAAGCCTTTTCTGATGCCTGATTTATAACTTTTGTGTCATGTTATTTTGTTCTGTTCTTGCCTTTCTGCATACTATTACTTTAAATCTTATCATTGTAACTATAGTTTGTATCTTACTTTTCTTTTTTGTTTTATTCTCATTTATGTTGTGAAGCACTTTGTAATCTTGTTTAAATAAATGCTATGCAAAACTATTATTGTTATGATTAATAATGATAATAATAGAATAGAATGCGGGCAGTTGAATTCATTTATGTTTAACGTTTGCATTGTGTATTGATATAAACACAGAACAGCTCTCATATTGATTCCTTAATAAAAGTTTTCTCTCTGTTTGCAGCTGGTGGTGGAAATCTCATCTGTATCCCCCATTTCGTTTGGTTATTGTGCCAACAGCAGCTTCATTTCGCAGCTGCTTGGAGAACTGACAGGAGATGATATATTAATCAGGTAATAAGATTAATCATATAAATAGTAACTGAGAAATTGAGTGGAAAATTGTAATGTAGTTACTGCAAATTAAGAGTTGCTATATTTTAATACAAGTTTGCCTGACTGCTTTCACAGTCTCTACTCTTCTATCATTCTGTGAATTTGTATCTGTTGTCGTCATTTTCTCCAGAGCCACTGCCATTGAGATGGTGACCACTCTGGCCCACAGTCAGCATGGCAGACAGTATTTGGCCCAGCAGGGTATAATGGACAAGATCTCCAACATGATCAGAGGAGCAGAGACTGACCCTTTCTCCTCCCTCTACCTTCCTGGTTAGTCTTTAAAAAACTGTTCCAAGGAAATACAGAAATATATACGTTTAGGTGGCGTATTCTTTTATCTAATACAACAATTCAGTTCTACACGATTCAGTCATTTACATTGTGAATTTGACTCCTGTAGGTTTGGTGAAGTTCTTTGGAAATCTGGCCATTATGGACAGCCCGCAGCAGGTTTGTGAAACCTACCCGGCCTTCCAGAACAAGGTGTTTGAGATGGCTCTGGACCCGGACCCTGCGATGATCGGTGTGGCTCTGGACACTTTGGGACTACTTGGATCTACTGTGGAGGGGAAGCAGGTCCTTCAGAAAACAGGTTAGCTTGCTATCTTTGTTATTTTTCTGAATGTTTCCCAGGTTTTATTTAAGAAAAGTAGGGCTGTCAGTTGATTACAATTTGTAATCGCATGATTGCCCATAGTTTAATTGTGATTAATCACAAATCATATTTTTCGCAAGTTGTGATGTTAATGTGTTAAAGATATTAGTGGGTTAAAATGAATTTGCAGTAATGTGTTATTAACATGTTAACTTTGGCAGCCCTAAATAAAAGCCAAAAGGTGACAAAGGAGCAATGCCCCTCTCAGAGTGTTGCTATCTGTAATTATAGCTGATGTTTAGGGATCTTTGTGACTGATTCTCTGTCCATCTTCAGGAGAAAAGTTCAAGGCTGTGTTGACCAGAATGAGCCAGCTGGCCAGCTCTGGAGCTACAGAGCTCAGAGTGCGCAGCTTGGACGCCATATCACAACTTCTCACTTTACAGGTATGTGTTTGCACTCATAAGGAATCTTATTTTATGTCTTTAAATGCCATCGTCAGAAAACAAAGGTTGGCTCGCTTTGTGAATCTATGTTTTATTGCAGCCAGAGGAACAGACAGAAGACCTCTTGGCCCTGACAGAGTCCTGGTTCCAGCTGTTGTCCAACCAGCCCATGGACATGATCCGCAACATCAGCACTCAGCCGTTCCCAGAGCTGCATTGTGGGGCTTTGCGGACATTCACTGTGAGCGCTCAGCTGTTTCTAACTACCATCATTCTCCCTGTGACCTTTTGATAACCTGTAACAAAACAGTACAACTGCAGATATTGAAAAATAATTGTGAAGCATAATGCTATCAACATTGCTCCAGTAATATTTCTACCTGTGTTTTCCAGGCCATCGCCACTCAGCCGTGGGGTCAGAAGTTAATGGTCAGCACTCCCAGTTTCATGGAGTTCGTTTTGGATCGTTCAACGGGTCAGACAAAGGAGGCCAAAGATGCTAAGTTTGAACTGGTGGGGTCACTGGTGGGTTCGTCAACAGCTGCAGAGATACTGGGCAGCCAGCATTACATCCGTCTGAAGACTTATCTCCGAGAGGGACCTTATTACGTTTCAGCTGTGGCCTCAGTCGGCACAGAAGGAGCAGACTGATTCAACCACACTCTGATACACTTTATGGGTTTCTAGTTGCTTAAGTAATGGGTAAGTGCCTGGATAATCTAACCATGGGTTAACATATCATAAACTCTGCTATAATAAAGTCATCTCAAAAATGTTTTTCAACATAAATTGACAAAAATGCTTCAACAGTATCAAGAAACATTAAGTCGTAAAGAGTGGTTTAACTACTTTGGAAGTATATAGAAACGTGAGTAATTTATTTTATAATAATTTCTTACTTGCTTTGCCTGAGCCTTCAGGTGCTCTTCATCTAGGTTATCTACACACATGGATATATTTATCAGACTTTTCTGCCATATATCTTTATTTGATGTCATGAGTAAACCTATTGATATAAATACCTGCATCATCTAACTACTGTAAGGGGCAGTAATGGAAATAAAGTGATTGACACACTCAGTAGCTTAATAATAATCTATCATATTTTTTTGGACATATTGAGTGGCTACAACTGTGGAATAAATATAGTAGAGTAGCAAGTATAGTTTTGAAATGCAAGAGAGTAAAGGGACAAAATCCCTGTGAATTAAAGGGGTATTCCACTGTTTATACAGCAAGTTCAGTTTGTGTTATAAGGAGTACTACACAGCCTGTAAACATGTTTTTTTTTTTTTTTTTTTTTTATCAGAGTTATCTTGGTTTGGGTTGCACAGTTTTAACTGGAAGTCTGCGTTACAAAAGGGGTGGTTTGAAAGACTTGGTTTTAATGGAAGATGCTATCAAGTTGCATTATGGGAAATGTAGGGTTGAAGCTTGACCTATATTAGAGAATAGAACAAAAGTTATCTCAGAATCTGCTACCTTGATTTTCATTTTTTTTTTTTAAATATCTATCTCCCAATTCACCCAACTTAATAGAAATGCAACATTAAAATTAGGGAATATCCCTTTAACATTTGGAGCCCAGCTATTAATGCAACACTCATGCAACAAGTTGAACTTCCGTGATAATTGTGAAAATCCACAAACACAAATGCATCAAACGTGGTGCTATAACTGCACAAGCAGAGTCACCATCAAAATCACAATGATATGTTAACACATGCTCAGTTACTGGGTCTTTACCAAGTACTTGAGCAATAAATTAAAGAGGCTTACAAGATAGACAGGTTTACCATCCAGGCACTTATACAAATTCACATTATATACAGCATCTTTCAAATTAATCAAACTCCCACTTTCCAAATCCTTCAGATATTGGTTTCATTTTCTTGTGTCAAAAATATTTTTACTAAATGGAATGATATTTTTTTTTGTATTAAAGAGGAAGCAGTCTGACAACATGTGTGTCTGTGTACTTTGTTCTTTTGTGTTTTTTTGTGGCACCAAATAAAATTTTATGTTTATGATTTAGGAGATTAAAGGGCAGAAGTCTTACTTTGTTAGTATCACTTAAACTGTAGTCTCACAAGTCTTGTCGGATAATTACATATTATAAATATATAAACTTAATATCTTCTGACAATAATTCATTGTAGTTGAGTGGTTCTTTAGAAACTCCTGTGCGGACAAATATTTAAAACATTTTATCAGCATAAGTCAGAATCTATTAATGCATCAGGGAGCATTATATCAATGAGGTCTTTCCCTTCTTCAGAGGATTTTCACAGGTTTTTGATTCTCCCAAACTACAGAGAATTAAACATGTTTAGCATGTTTGACTTGAATGGTTGCATTTCATAGACAAATCACTCAAAATGACATGATGATCATATTCAGGTGTTAATCCAACTATGAGGTGATTCTCACTTGACGTATTGGTAGCTATACTGTACCTATAGTTCGTGATACAAAGATCTATAGTTCTATAGTATTTGGGTCTGACTGAATTTCAGATTAAACATCATCTCCACTAGAGGGCAACAGTTCAGTCTCAGATGTCAGGCAAAGTCTCAAAATTCACTTTCAGATTGATAATACTTAGTGATGGAAGAAGCACTTGTTAAAAGTGTTGATATCACACTGAAAGTACTCCCATTACAAGTTTACACAAAATTACCTTACTAAAGGTAAAGATTGTAGGTAAGGTAAACTTACTAAAGGTAAAAATTATCAAGTAATAAAGTGCCACATTGGGCTCACATAAAACATTTAATGTTCAGTATTTACTTAGTTTTAAGTGACAGAGTATCAAATAATGCATTCAGAAACTATTCACTCCCCTGCACTTTTTCTTTTTGGTTTTTGCAAATTTATTAAAAAGAAAACTGAAATATATTGGTATAGGTATTCAGACCCTTAACTAGCATGGTGCAGGTTACAACATCAAGTCTTCTTGGGAATGACAAGACCACTGCTTACCTGGGTTTGGGGATCATCCAGACTGGCTGGACCACTCCTGTGTTGTCTTGGCTGTGCGCTCAGGGTCATTGTCCAGTTGGAAGGTGAACCTTTGGTCCAGTCTGAAAGTCCTGAGTGCTCTGGACCAGGTCATCATCAAGGATATCTTTAGACTTTGCTCCATTCAGCTTTCGCTCAGCCGTTGGGAGGGTATTGTGCAGGTGATGTCTGGTGTTGAAGTGATGGTTGTCCTTCTGGGAGTTTCTCCCATGTCCAGACCAGATCTCTGGGGTTCAGCCGGAGCGACCCTTCTCCCCAGTGTGGCCAGGCAGCCAGCTATAGGAAGACTTAAGGTCCCATTCAATAATTATGCTTTTGGGAACCTTCAGTGCAACAGGATTTTTGCAGCCTTTCCCAGACCTGCCTCAGTGGCTTGGTTTTTGGTCAGACCTTTTACAGGTGTGCGCCTTTCCACATCGTGTCCAATCAACTGAATTTACAACAGGTGGACTCCAATCATGTGTAGAAATGGGAGGCACCTGAGCTAAATTCAAGTATCATATCAAAGGATATATATTTTTTTTGTTTAAAACATTTGCAAAACACTTTTAAAAAAAAAAAAATTTATATATTTATCCTATCTCTTATTTTAATATAAACACTTATATTAATATATTAACTTAAAATCTAAATATATTTTTTTCTAATGGCAGCAGCACATACGAAGTATTTTACTCCTGAGCAGATTGTGTTGCTACAGCTAATGTATTAAATGGAGTATTTCCGTTTAACAAATACCTTGTTATTAATTATTATAGGTTAAGTCTACATTTATCCCTGGGGGAATTCACAAGCTAAATTAATTAATAAATTATAAGTATATATCAATAATAATGAGGCACCAATTATAGAGGTACACAAGCTCAAAAGACATTAAGTTGGCTATCAAAAGTAATTAATAATTATTAAAAATAATTATTAATTATATTGAGTAATATGATTTAATGTATATGAAATCATCCTCGGGGCACCACTCTTTGAAACAAAGAGAAAACGATAGCCAATTAATGCAGTGCCATAAGTCTCATTAAATCCACTAAACTATCCATTTGGAACTTTGATATATAATTAAATGAATAACTATAAACAAAAATCCTCATATCAATAGTAAAGTTGAAGGATTTTGGAGTTCTTGACATAGCAGACGTTGGCAATATTCACTCTTGTACAGCATTAAACAAACATTTACAAGATAATAAAAGTTTTAAACACAATAGTAATTTAACTAAATAACGAAAGTAAACAAACCTAAACAAAGTGTGTGAACGTGTGTGTGTGTGTGTGTGTGTGTGTGTGTGTGTGTGTGTGTGCGTGCATGTGGCTACTTGTCTTAAGATGCCGGCTACTTGTCTGCATGGCGTACAGACAATATAATGGGCACTGTAAAACTACAAGATGGCTGAATCAAAGATGGCCGCTCCACATGGCCTCTTTGCTCTTTGGGGCACTAGTGGTCAGAGGACAAAGGGTTAAGCGACGTGGGGGTTGGGATTCTCTGAATCTGTATGTTTGGGTTTAAAACAATTCAGAGGTTATGTAAGTGAGTGTCGGATCGTGCAGTGGATCAGAAAAAGACCGTTAGTTTGCATGCAGGACCTGTGTAACAGAACACAACAGAGGCGGTTTGGAGGGAAACTGGAGGGAAACTGGTCCAGTCCTTGCTTAACAGGACATATTTAGCTGGTCTCGTCAGGTCTGCAGAGGTGAAGAGGAGGAGGCCAGACTGACCTCCTGCAGCAGGGGGTTGAGCCAGAGGAGTAAGAGTTGGACGAGTGGAGAGAAGAACAGAGGACTGAGGAGGCAAAGGAAGCATGAATGAGTCACACGCTACAGAAACCAATGAGTCTATGAGTGGAGCTCAAAGACTCAAAGATCATGTAACAGTTGAAGAAGGGTGGTGGGAAGTGTAGTTTCATTGGCTTTTCCACCATCTTGGATTTACATAAAATAATTACATAAATGTGACGTGACTTTCTATGAGCTCTTGTATTCTTCCTTTAATCTGCTGACAAACACAACCACCCTGGTGGGATAATCTCACAGATGTGACTCCTCTCCTCTCCAGCAGTTACATTAAAAAAAAGACTTCTTCCCACTCCAGGCACAGTGACTGACTCAATCCCAAACATCCATCATCAGCTTAAAACTCAACCTCATGTCACCGTCACCCCATGAATCATCTCACCTCTCCCACGTCTTCTCCGTACTGGCTCCAGTCTGCGTCATCAAATAAACACAGAAATAAATAAATAATAAAACATCCAGCCAGTCAATCTTCTCTCTTGACATCTTATTTTCATCTTTTTCTTCTGGCACTTCTGCGAGCGAAGTGGAACTCATTTGGCTTCTCTTCCCTCTCACATTTTATGATTTTCAGCAGCGACGTTCAGTGTTGCCTCTCCTGAAGGATAACATTAAAACACACATACTGAAAGGCATCTCTGTTGTAAAACACTTTTTAAACCCAATTTGTCTGTCTTGTTTGTGTATCTCTAATATTTACCAAACTAAGGCTGTGCTGTAATCATCCCTTTTTATATACTAAAATATGCCCTGTAAGCATTAAGAGCGGCCTGTTATTTGTGGTGATGCTGCTGGTTTCTTTACCTTCCTCTGCTGTGTGTCAGTCGGTTCTGGGTTCTTCTGTGTCTTCTGCTGGAGCTCAGCACCCCTGACAAACACTGACAGTAGATTCTCCTTCAGCAATGAATCATCTTCAAGTCGTCGTGTTTCTTATCATCCTGCTGTCCTGATATGCACACACACATCATAATTATAACTGTGATATCTGGGTTTAGTTTTTCACCCATTCTCATTTCCAGGGCGCTTTGTCACGGCCGTCAGCGTTGGATAACGACGCTTTAAAGGAACTCAATGCAAGAATCAGAAACTGCTCAACAGTTACACTCAAGTCAACGCCAGTCAGCGTCCTGCTGCTCGCACTACGTGGACGCGAGCGAGCATCGGTCAAACAATGAGGCGAAACACAAGACTGAATGTGAATGACAGCTAAAACTCCAGTATCTCTGTATATTTCACATGCTTGGCAGTAATGTCAGTTCAATACTCAAAAATGAGCGAAGGTCCCACCATGAATCAAAGGGCCAACGCTGATCCTAGCCTTCGCCCGATGTTGGCTACATTTCTGTTTTGCAAGATGGGCTTCACCAGATATATCTTTGCGATTCTTGCGCTTGCGTGGAGTTTGTGATAGTTGGTGAGTTGTAGTGGAGGCTGGTCACTGGTCACTGCTTGCTTGGGAGGACTCCATTTTTTAACCAATCGCTATTGTAAGAGAGTAGACACACGCAAGGCTGCATGTCCTATCTGCTGGGAAACTGGCTCTAGTCCTTCACATAAGCAGTTTACCTTCTGATGGAGGAAACACAGAAAGTCGCAGAAGGTCTCATTTTTAAGTTTAGGTTATCCTTTAGCATTGGTAGGAGATGCACTGGGTGTTGCATTAACTACAATTTTCACAACATTCAGTGTCATTTTCTGTCGACAAATGTTGTAATTTTAAGCCCAACCGTGTTGTTTTTCCTAAACCTAACTATACTGGTTTCATTGCTGAACCAAAGTAAGTGTTTTTGTTTATTTCACATTTATAAGTTTTATAAGTTGACTGTGACTGAAGAGTGACACAAAGTGTCACCGCCAGTAAGTGACGAGTCGGGGTGAGGACATGTTGGTTTACCATAGCTTGGATTTTGAAGGTAACAATATATGGAGTTGACTTGTTAATGAAGAGTTTGCTGTTTTAGAAAGATTTATAAAAAATATATTTACTCAAGTACTGTACTTAAGAGGAATTTCGAGAGACTTGTATTTTAATTTTATGCTTCTTTATACTCCTACTCCACTACATTTTGGAGGGAAATAATCTACTTTTTACATCACTACATTTATCTGAGAGCTTACTAGTTATTATTCAGATTCAGATTTTACTATTTCC
This sequence comes from Pterois miles, assembly GCA_947000775.1. NCBI lineage: Eukaryota > Metazoa > Chordata > Actinopteri > Perciformes > Scorpaenidae > Pterois > Pterois miles. Next base: position 12,244,646 of record CAMQGK010000229.1, on the reverse strand, counting down.
GTGAATTGTATTATATTTAAATTATAACTATTTTAATTTAAAGGAGTCTTTGAGGCCCAGAGAGGTTAAGCCATCAAATATTTCACAAAAACAGCAAAGATTAGAGAAAGATTTGTGCAGCAGATCTTTGTTTATTCTTCATCCCTACTTTATGAATCATCTTACGTCCCCTCAGATTTATTCTGTGGTCCTAGTAAGGGGGCTAGAGCCCTTGGTTGAGAACCATTGGACATGTATGACTGTACAGCTTGATCAGCTACAACAGTAAAATGCTACTTATGCAATGATACATCAGTATTATCAACCTAATAGTGTCATACATAATAATATATCAGTCACAGGTCAAATACTTTTACCTTTGATAATTTAAGTACATTTTGCTGACAATTTAAGTAGGATTTTGAATTCAGAACTTTCACTCGTTTTTAGGGCTGCAACTAACGATTTTCATTGTCTTTTAATCTGTTGATTATTTTCTCGATTAATTGATTAGTTGTTTGGTCTGAAAAATGTCATAAAATGGTGAAAAAATGTCCAGCAGTGTTCCTCAAAGCTCTAGATGATGCCTTCAAATGTCTTGTTTTGTCTGCAACTCAAAGATATTCAGTTATCATAGAGCATGCAGGAAAGAAACCAGAACATATTCACATTTAAGAAGCTGCAGCTAAAAAATATTCAAATCAATTAATCTATCAAATAAGTTGGCGATGAATTTAATTGTTGACAACTAAACAAGGTTGCAGCTCTAGTATTGTTTACATTGTTGTATTTTTTACTTTTATTTTAAGGACCTGAGAACTTTGCCTGCCACTGATTATGCTGATACATGTGGCAAACACAGACTGTAAATAAAACACTTGTACAATATCATCCAGCAGCACTGAAAAATAACAAACTTTTGAAGCTAGAGATGATATTTTAAGTGATTCAGCTGTGTTCAGTGTTTTATTTACTCATCATATGGTTTTATTCTGCATATTAGACTCAGAAGAGTTGTTTTTCTTGTGCAACGTCTTCATACTTCATATTTTCATTCTTGAGGAGACCCAGATCCTCCAACAGATGGAGCTAACCAGTCTCTCCTCATGATCACCATCACTGTGGAGTTGGGTGATAAATCAACAGTTATGTCATTAGGTGTACCGCTGGCTGTCATCACCGTCATGTTCACTGCTGCAGACCTGTCTGTCCTCTTCATCTCCCACATTATCCCCCTCACACGCTGTCAATCTGATTTTTGACAAATTCTTCCATCTGCATCTCTCTGTTTAAAGAGTTCAATGTCACTTTGCTCGCAGCTTCTTGTCTGCGTAGGCTGAAACAACTCTTCATACCTCCAAGATGCACCTGGAGAGGTGAGGGGGGCATCCAGCATCCAGGATCCAGCATCCAGCATCCAACACACACAGGGAGAAGATATCAGAGAGCGCGTCTTTCTCTCCGGGTGTCCACTCCTTTTGGTCAGATTACCCCCCGATGCAATTGACCCAGGAAGACGACTTAGTCAAGGGGGACTCAACGACGACCACAGCAGCTCTCCAGTCCGACGGCAGCGCCGGATCTCCGGCCAACATGTGCAGTGAATGTTACGTGAATCAGACATTTGAGCACGACGATGGGACCGTGAACGAGCACAAACCACGGTAAGAGAGACCAGCAGCCACTGACAGGAGGAGTGGAGGAAAACTTATGAATAACAGAAACTGTGAAAAGTGCCAGATTGCTTTATATTTATGACTATTTGTGATTATTTGTATCCAGTTCGTTGTGCTGCAGTGCGTAAACATGCTGGTTTTAGTTTGTATCAGTGTTTTTCCAGACCTCTATCCATACACTTTGTGCTCCTGTCATCACTGTTGTGTTCAGCTGTTCTGTCTCAGCCTTCAATATTACAGCCTGAATGTGATCTATAATAATGATATTAAATATGGTTGAATTACTTAATCTATTAGTAAACACATCAAATAACGTTGTATAATGTGTTGGGCTATGCATCTGTGTGTTGTCTTTGGCTACTTTCAATAAAAAATATATATATATTGTGTTAAAAAATATCTACATTTAAAGTCCCAAAGAAGACAAACAGATGTGTTGTTAAATGACACACAAGCTCAAACCATAAAACCTCTCATTCAACATATTTCCTTCCCTGAACTGTTCCCTCGGATGCCTTAAATGAGCCGTAAGCTCCAGTGTTTTATGAGACTGGTGCTCTTTGCTGTTGGCTTTTGTTTGGTTTAGTTAGATGGATGGATTTCATGAAGCCACATGGGAACCATGGGAAATAATCATGGGAAATAAACCCATCATCTTTTATGCAATAAGTTTGACAAGCTTAATGGAGAACTATATCAAACAGGCAGACGGAGCCATGGAGGAAACAGAGGTTTGGGGATTTCTCCCTCTCTATAGATGGTGTAAGTTTAGTTCCCTCCTCTTCAGTGATCTGTTTAGAAGAGACTGAAAAACAGCACCTGTCTTCTACCAAGACGGTTTCACACCAAACCACTTACACTTCATTTGAATCATAAAATACATCTGTTACATCTCCCTGTGATGAGTAACCAAGGAGGCAAGGATGTAATATGCAAAAACTTCCGGCAGCTGAAGCTTGTGATATCTCAAAAATACTAATCCATAGCGTGTACTCTGATATCAAAAGAGTGAAAATGAATACAATCAATCAACTCTGGGGTTTCTTATTCATCTCATTCCTTCAAGCGACCTACATCAGTTCACCTTCGTACACAAAGGTAGCTCCCCACTACACTGCACTTCTTTTTGCTTGTAAGTCTCTCAGTCTGTGATTGAATGAGAACTGGAAGAGGTGCAACATCTGCAGCAGGTAACAGAATTAGTGCTATTCATCCAGCTAATCAGATGTTTCTGTCCTTCAGTTTTTATGATTTGATATCAAAATGAATCTGAATATCCTACTTTACTGAAACAGAAGTATTATCAGCAAATGCACTTTCAAAGTAAAAGTACTCATTCTGCATAGAAATGGCTCCTGAGAGCCATAAATTATCATACATTACTTTATTAGATTGTTAATACTCAGGCAACATTGTGTAAGTAGCATTTTAGTGGTGCCGCTGATGGAGGTGGAGCTTGTTTTGGGGGCTGCAACTAACAAATATTTTCATTGATTAGTCTGTTGATTATTTTTTTGATTAATTAATTAGTTGATCGGTTTATAAAATGTCAGAAAATGGTAAAGAAAACAAACAAACAGATATTCACATAGATATTCAGTTTACTGAGGACTAAAGGAACAAGAAAATCTTCACGTTTAAGAAGCTGGAATCAGAAAATTTAGACTTTTAATTTTTCTTAAAAAAATGACGCAAACTGATTAATTGATTATCAAAATAGCTTGTGATTAATTTGATAATTGACAACTAATTGATGAATCATTGTAGCTTTACTTGTTTAACTATTTTATGTACAGTTTGCTTTTTTAGTCCAGTGGTTCCCAGCATAGGGATCGGGCTCCTCCAAAAGGCTTACAAGATAAATCTGAGACGTCGTAGATGATTAATGATTAACGAATTAATGATGTAAGAAAGACAAAAAACCCAAAGTTGTGCTACATAAATTGATATTATTTTTTGGAAATTTCTTTAATCTTTGGTTTGATTATTGTGAAATCATTTTAGTGCTTCGAAGCTTTGATCGCTGACATGGTGTTGGACCTCCAAATCACATTAAAATGCTTTGTTTTTCAAAACGATTTTTAATTTAAGTGTTAATATTCAACATTAATTATTGATACAGTAGTTATTCTCAGATGCATATAGCTCTTTGTCATGTGTAGAGGTGCGTGAGTGTACAGTAGTGTGCTAGCAGCATTGTCCTGGGTATTGAAACGGGGGAGATGGAGACAGAAAGAAGAACGTCAGCCTACTGAGCTGCGCCACAAAGCTTCAAATACCTTTAAATATTCTTCATTGAAGCTCAAAAAATGGTATTCAGCCCTAAAGTTTAGACATCTAAAATGTGACAAGGGGCCTCAAGCAGAGGTTTTCAGTAGGGGTCACAAGTCAAAAATGTTTGAATAACTAGTTCATTAACAATATATTGCATTCTATAATCATATGTTTTCAATGTAAAATATTAATCTGAAAAGGAACTATAGCTGTCACATAAATGTAATTAATGTGACTGTGCAATATTTCCCCTGAAATGTTTCGGAGTCATATGATGGAAGTAGTCAAATAAAGTGCAAGTACCTCAAATTATTACTTCAATACAGTATTTGAGTAAATGTAGTTAGTTAATTTCCACCACGTGAAACCCTCCCACACTAGAATAAAAGTCTACTCTAAACCTTTAATCGTGGAACCTTGAGCAGATTTATTATGAGAAACAAAAACTGTTTCTTTCCATATCAGAGAAATACTTGCAGTCTCAGTCTAAACGAACACATTTAATGCTTCTTTGAACAATGTTAATACCGTAAAAGTTGTGGAAACGAGATTTTTCACTCTACTATCATCTACCAGCGCCTTACTGTAGCATATCTAACCTTCACTAGAATGCATGTATGCCCACAGCCACAGTAGCTGAATTTTATGCCTGCATGTTGTTGTAAAGCAATTAGTACTCGTGGTGCTTTCAATGAACATACTGTATGTTGACTGGTTCTACTTTTAATTGTCTGTATGACTTCAGGAGGCTGTTTGAACAGCTCATATTACAGAACAGGCTGCACCTGTTAGAAGAACAGATAGCACACAAAAGCATCAGGCTATAAGCTCAATGTGGAGACTGAAATACTTTAAGTTTGTGACAGTAGTTTTCAGCTGCCTTCACTTTTGCACTTCTCCTTACGTCCTTTCATTTCCCCTCTGCTTCTTTACTTTTCTCCTCTCCTTCCCAGCTCCTTTCCAGCACCTCTCCAGACCAAAACCACCAGCAGCAGCAGCAGTGGGGTTATCTTAGACATCTCCACTCTCCAGATGGAGCAGCAGGAGAGTGAGGAGGTGCCTCCGCTGCCTCCCCGCTTCCGCTTCAGAGACCTGCTGCTCGGGGACCAGAGCTTCCAGAATGATGACAGGTAGGCAGCAGCGAGGACGTGAGGAGAAACACTAACTCACGGGAAGTAGGTTGAGCAGTGCTGTTTGACATGGCCAGACACAGAAACATCAGATTTTATTTATTTCATATTGGTGATGGGTCAAAGTGAAAAAAGTGTGAAATTGTGGGGGTCGTATCAGTTTGACTATCAGATACTGTATAGACAATACTGTTAACAATGTACAGTGTCAGATGAACTCAAGCACCCCTTTCATCAACACCACTATTTATTTCAAACTATTTCACCTGTTTATGCATACCATTTCTCCATTACCTTAAGCTAGCATTGTTTAGTTAAATCTGAGGATATTGTTTATAGATACATTATTCTCTCCATTCTAACGCTTTAATCACAATATTAGCATCGGAAAGACATTATAATCTATTATAGTCTTGCACAGGACTCATTTTGCTCTGGACTGTCTTGACTCGTACTCAACTGGACCTGCTGGACTTGATTTGGACCTGATTAAGGTGGTCTTGACAACAGCCCTGCCAGAAGGTTTGGGAAAGGGTGTTTGGCACTATTCACTATTTTCTGAAACCAAAACAATTACTTGGGGTAAAGAATCTGCAGTTCAATCATTAATAATAATTATGGCTATCGGTCAATTAAATTATCTAATCGTAATTAGTCGCATGATTGTCCTTAGTTAATTGCGATTAATCACAAATTATTTGCACATTTTTATTTGTTCAAAATGTACCCGTAAGAGAGATTTGTCAAGTACTTAATTTAATAATTATATATTAATTATTGGAAATCAATTAACAACTCAGAACAATGATGGTGCAAGTTTGGAGTTTTATTTACCTCCTTCCTGACAAGCTATGCCATGGTTGGTACCAATGGTACCAATGGTTAGGTTTTCTACTTTCATATGGAGCCAATATAACTCTAGCTTTAAATCTGAGCCCGCTATAATCTAAAAATCATAAGCTGCTTAATGCGTTAAAAAAATTAGTGGCGTAAAAATCAATTTGCGTTAACACGTTATTATTGCATTAACTTTGACCCTAGCCCTAATGATAATTATCCTTGGTTGTAGATCTAAAGTACTTGATGAAAAAGGATTTGTAACTTCAAAATAACAAAATTGCAAATGCTTCAAAGAAGGAACATGTTAGGCTGCAAGATAATTACCGTAGTCTATTTGTCAACAAAATCTCTTTTCGATCATATTATTCCTTTTTTCACTTCAAGTAGTACCTTCTGTTCCTCTTTTGTGATGTCTGCATTTCCTCTGGCTTTTATTTTGAGCAGTGGCACAGACTATTTGACGTCAATACAGCTCTGTTAGTCCTCTCATGTTGCTTTCACCTAAGTGCTGATTGTCAGACCTCTTTTTTTCTTTGACAGCTGACACTTGAATTAGCATTCAGCCCCACTGAGCTCACCTTTGTGCCGGTGTTTAGTTGCTTTAAAGTTACATCAGCATCATTGTGCGCGGAGTGTTTGCCTTGTCTACCCCCTGTAGTCTGCAGCATACACAAAATCACACAAATACAGTGTGAAGGGCTCTCTAACCCTGCTGTTATCTGGTGGAAGTGGTGTTGGTGGTTATCAGCCTGGAGAGAGGAAATGAAGCCAGAAGGATAGTGTGGGGTGCTGTCCATGGTGCTGAAAAAGAGGAGCTTTCTGAATGACTATAGTTTTTGAGAAGCTGTGAAGTAGGCTGTGTGTGTGTGTGTGTGTGTGTGTGTGTGTGTGTGTGTGTGTGTGTGTGTGTGTGTGTGTGTGTGTGTGTGTGTGTGTGGGTGTGAGAGAGAGAGAGAGAGAGAGAGAGAGAGAGAGAGAGAAAGAAAGAGAGATACATCCCCACAAGAATTTATTTGAAACTTCAAAAAGTCTGACTCAAAACAGGTTTTTCCAGCAACAACACTGTGACCCAATTCATGATAAGAATTTAAAATGAGCTCTCACCATCAGTCCCTCTGTTTTCTACCTTTCCTCATCCATACCGTCTCAGTTATGTTCTTTACTGCAGCATCCAAGCTCCATGGACAAGATCAGTAGCAGCCGTCTTCTGTTTTTCTGAGATCTGCTTCATTTGTTTTTGTCCTGAGGGTCAAAACTGCAAATCTGCTTCTAAAGCCTGAAACAAAGAGAGTCAAAAAATAACTTGAAAACGAATAACATGTCATTTTTGCTGATATTTCAGTGGTTTTGAAGAGTGCAGAATTTTAACAAGCAGCTCAAGCAGCTACTTATATGCTCATATTTAAGATATTTAATGTAAGCTTGGGTTCTGCCAGATGGACTGCAGGAGAGTGATGATCAAATGTAATTTTAGATGTGATTACAGCAGCAGCAAACCTTTGAGACCATGGTGCAGTTTGTACTATTTGACACGTTTATATGACGAGGAAAAGCAACCAGCTCTGCTGATGCTTTCAGTCAAAGGTGACCTTTCTCCAGCTGTCCTTGCAACTACCACTGTGTTCTCCTTGAGAAAGCTGTCCACATTTTCAGCTCCTATTTATCATTATTTTTCTGCTCATCTCCTGCAAATGAACCCGCGGTAAATAGTGCTGTTGGAGGTGAGTGGTTTTCAGCCTGCAGGCTCATGTGTTTGTGAACTCCTAAATGTCACTGGTCACATCTTCAGGGATCAGATCATCCATCACTCAAATGTTGCTTACTCAAAGGCAGGCATGCATGAGGAGAAAAACACACCATGTAGACCTTCATTCTCATTATTTTTTTCCCCTTTTGCACCCAGTTCACTTTGTTTATCCCATTTTTTTCCATTATAAATGTCTACGTTATTCACAACTAAGTGAAGTCTTTCTGAGATAAACTTAGGAATGTCAGATTTCAGGGATAACAAAGCTCACGCAGAAAATTATGACATTTACATAGAACAAAAATGCACCTGGTCCGGCACATTCACGAGGAGAAAACTTGCACTAGAAAATAATGGAAAAACTCAGATAGGGGTGAAACATTACACATGAGGAGCGATGACAAACTGACACACAGACTAAATACACAAGAAGAGCAGGATGATGAGACACAGGTAGAACAAACACGGGTGAGGCAGACAATCACAAAGGTGGGAAAGCCAAGGCCTACTGAGAGAGGCTGGACACGGGTCATAGGGTGTGGGGTTTCACACATGCACAGTGTAACTGGAGCTGTGTGTTGCTATTTGGCTCAATTTTGGCGAGTGCAAACCAGATTTTACTGTGTACCCCAAAGATATGACACGTTAGTGATGCCTGACATCATTAATGCCCAAGGGCGTCTGGGATCAGAGCCAGACCGTAACAAGCGACGTATAAATGCAAAATGCATAAGTGAAAATCACACATATTTTACATGTAGGAGTTATGGTATATCCACAGCCTCCATCCTTTCTATGCTTCCCATTCATTGTCTATGTAAGCAGCAATGCAGTGCATTGTGGTAGCATGGCGGCATGATTCAATAAGATAAGATAAGATAAGATGAACCTTTATTAATCCCCGTAGGGAAATTCAGTTTTTTACACTCTGTTGTTAATTTCACAGTACACATACATGCATTAATGGAGAGATGTCAGAGTGAGGGGGCTCCTCCCGACAAGCGCCCCGAGCAGTTGGGGGTTTGGTGCCTTGCTCAGGGGCACCTCGGCAGTGCCCAAGAGGTAAACTGGCACCTCTCCAGCAACCAGTTGGTCTTGGTCCATGTTGGGACTTGAACCGGTGACCCCCCGATTCCTAAATCAAGTCCCTATGGACTGAACTACTGCCGCCCCCAATAAATGGACTGTCATGTTAGCTGCTTCTCATTTGCATAAAGTTGAGATATAGGCTACTTTTTGCAAATCAGGGGCATCCTCCTCTGGAAACTCCTTACTTGATCCAGCTTTCATCCAATCAGGTGCCGAGTGTGTTGTGTCTATTGGCAGCCCATCAAGCGTCCAACACTGGGAAGCGAGGCGATCCCTTGCGATAAAAAAAAAAAAAACGCCCCTGTGGACACATACCATCCGGGTCTTCTCATGTAACTTGCATTGAGTGTCACCACCAGCGTGGGCGAAAGGGGGTTCAAGTGGAGTGGCCTCTTCTGGGTATTTTCAAAAAGCAGCTGACTCATACAGGAGGTCATCCATAAATTACTACTTCAGGCTTTTGAAATTAAGAGAAGACAAAAACGTGGGAGGGATGCAGAAGAGAGAGAGGGAGGCAGAAGGAGAGCGTTGCTCTTTTTGTCTGCATTTTCTGAAATCCACATTTTTCCTTGAGTCCACATTTTTCTAAAATCCAAAAATAAAAATCTTTCTGTTGCTGTTGTCTGTCACTAATGATGCTAAAACCTCCTCATCATCAGAGCAGAGAGATGACCCCCCCCCCCCCTTCTTTAGACAGAAGAGCAAAACAGACAGATAGACAGACAGACAGTACATGCCTTTGGACTTTCTACCAGTCATGAAGGCTTCAGATGACACATAAGATGAATACTGACATGCTGCAGCTGAAGATGTCTGATGCATCTGTAAAAAGAAAAGACTAGCCAGTTCCTCCAGTATATATCACAGCGAATGTATACAGCTTCGTGCTGCTGGAGAGGACCATGCTGCTGCTGCTGCTGCAGCAACAGCATCCTTTAGGGTTATTCCTGTCATAGCAACGTTGCTGTGGCAACAGGCCCGCGCACCAGAGAGAAAGAGAGAGAGATTGTATACTAAAAATATTCCAATAAGCACTTCAGTCCTCAAAATAAATGATTAGCTTTGTCTTTGAATTCTATTTTTATAGCTTCCTTTTGTGGATTATTATTATTATTTTTATTAATAATTCATCTTCGACAAATCCAGCTAGTGCTGTGTTGTTTTAGAGCTGCATGCAGGGAGACGCGTCGGTCAAGAAGCTTCTTACACTGTAGGAATTAACACTGACTGCACGACGCAGCTTCAGGTGTCCAGAAGCACAATGGATCCGAGGATCGTCATCCCGACCTGGGTCAATCCGACCTTGGGCACTTGGAGGTCGGACCCGTTTGGTGGTGATACCGGGCAGAGGTAGGGCCGCATGGGTGGTGTTAATATCAGTGAATTATTGGTGCTGGATGCTCTGAATGAGAAGCGAGGGTACTACATTGTGATGTTATTATTATTATTATTATTTATTCTTGTTCTTTTTATTTTTCAACTGAGACAAATTGCAGTTATGAAATAGCTGTACAGATGGATGATGGAGGAAGCAAACAACGTGCATGCACTCAGACCAGTTTGATAAGCGCGCCTAAAAACTGCTGAGATACACAGAAATGTCTGTGTTTATTCTTATGTAGTTACTGGAAGTCAGTTATTCATTTTATTCATGAACACAACTGCTAATGACTGTCAATTGTTGATAGTTCTCTAATATTTTGGTTCTTAAAGTGTCAGAAAACAGGGAAAAATGCTCCTCAAGATTTACAGTTTGACTTAATGAAATGACTTGTTTTGTGCAAACAACACTTCAAAACCCAAAGATTTACAATTTACAACGGAAGGGTGTAAAATCTTGATCACAATTTCTTAAACTTAAATCCTAGAGTGATTCTTTCTGTTGCTTATTTTGTGTAATAAACAGTCCAAAACCAAAATATATTCACTTTACTATCACATAAGACAAAGATAACCTGTAAATATTCCTATTTTTGAAGCCACAACCACTGAATTTTCAGTGCTTAAAGCAGCAGTGGTAGAAATGGAGCAAATATTATTTTAAAAAGGTATTTTTCTAAAACTATATCTTGAAAGTAGTGCATGAGACAGGTAAATCCAGTGTCCTCTGGTGCACCTAATGGCATCTGCAAGATATCACAAACTGGACGAAAACAACCGGTCAGCTGATCTGGAGTCTGCGGTCCAGGTATGAGTCTGCCATGTTGTTGTCTCTAGAGAGAGCCTTTAACGTTTACGTGTACTACAGTTTTCTGACATGCTTGTTGAAACTGCAGTAATGTGAGCCACAGAGTGCAAAACCATAGTACTACCAGCTGCCACCTGACTACTGTTGCTCCTAAAGTAGTCTTGTTACGGTAATGATTTACTCATTTGGTTGCAATCTGCAACCACACCTCTAGATGTTGCCAAGTCCACACTGTCCCTTTAAGAAATCAAATGAAAAAGCTACCATTTTTAAAGAGTTAATAATATTTTTACGTCAACTGACTAATTGATTAATCAACTTCGGTTCAACCAACAGTCCAAAACCCAAATATTGTCACAACAAAGAAAAGGAGCAGATCCTCACAATCGATTCAATTTCTGTTGATCTACTGATTAATTGATAATCAGTAATTGTAATATAATACAATTAGTGTCAAACTCCCTGGTTTTATTTTAACGTTTTTGCTTTTGGAGCAACTTTCTCTCTGGTGTTGATGAACAGCTCGAGATGTGCTGATCTGATAAAAACAAGCCTGTTCAAAAGCTGCATGATGATTACACTTGCAGAACTTTTGCAGAATTAGTCGTTTTAAAAGATCTAATTACTCCAAGAGTGCCTTGTTGCCTGAAACTCTGATGTGACAGTCAGTATGACTAATGTCAGACCTCCTCTGCTCGTAATTGTCTGCTCAACAGGAGCTGATTAAGGGCCATTACTTGCACCATTATGTGTGTGTGTGTGTGTGTGTGTTTGTGGGTGGAGGGGTGAGACAGAGACAGACAGAAAGCAATCTGTAGGACCCTCAAATGTGACAGGAGCTCTCAAATGAAGAGCCCATCTCTGCCCTGCTGCTAGCAAGATGTGACAGCTGTTTTCAGATGTCATCGCCGAGGACTTCTCTTTCAGTGTTTCATCACTGAAGGGTTTCCTCAACTCTCTGGTGTAGCTTTATCATCGCACAGACCTGAAATAGCTGCACACAAAAGGATGTCTGTGCATCCAACAACCCACACTGCCTTTTCCTTCCCACTGTGAACCTTTCAGCCACATGTTGGGATTACTGCAGCAGCAGGATCACAGCCTCATGCGCTTTCAAACCTTCCTCAAATTCAGCTAATCTCTCTCGCGCTTGCACTCTGTCTTTTGATTTTTACCTGTGTGCACTCTCTGCTGCAGGCAGTACTGTGACGACTATAATAGAGTAAAGATTTTCGGCGTGTTGCCAAGCTACCTACTGTGTGAGTTATTCTCCCTGACTGACTCTCCTGCTTCTGTGCTTTGCTCTGTCTGACAACTTAACATCCAGCATTTGTTCATTTCATCCTTTTTGTTTTTTCAAATTGCAAAATGAAATTTTTCTTCATCCGCAAGAAATCAAATGTTTTCAAAAACATAAATGTATTTTAGTGTACTGTTTAGTTGTAAAATGAGCAACATATTCCCAGTTTTATGAAATTGTCACAAAATGTAATCAATTTCATTCGTGTACGTAGACATGAATATCACTTTTTTCACAATGCTCAGCATGACTTTCAGCAACTTATTTTTCAAGCGTTGAATGTCCAGCAATATGTCAATTTTCCAAAATAAAACTACTTAGGCTTAGGAATAGATCGACTCGGTTAGGCTTAGCCAACAAACTGCTTAATTAGGCTCAGGAAAAGATTGACTTAATCAGACTTAAGCAGCAAACTACATGGGTAGACTTAGGAAAAGATTGGCTTGGTTAGGGTTAGACAGCAAAACAACTTAGTTAGGCTTAAGAGAACGCTGACTTGGTTAGGTTTAGGCAACACACTACTTAGGCTTTGGAAAAGATTGGCTTGGTTAAGTTTAGGCAACAAAAGTATTCAGTTAGGATTAGTAAAATATAAACTTGGTTAGACTTAGGCTACAAAACTACTTAGCTAGGTTTAGGAAAATGTTGACTAGGTTAGGGTTAGGTGACAACACTACATAAGTAGGTCAAGAAAAAGAAAAAAATTGAAAAAATTGACTTGGTCAGGCTTAGGGAACAAAACTACTTAGGTGTAGGAAAAGATGGATTTGGTCAGGCTTAGGCAACAATACCATTTACTTAGGCTAAGGCAACAAACTACTTAGGCTTAGGAAAAGATTGACTTGGTTAAGTTTAGGCAACAAAAGTACTTAGATAAGTGTAGGAAAAGATCACGGTTTGGGTTAAAATAACTCTAGAAATGCTGTAACTTAAGTACGTTACGTAACAAATAAATCAGCTTTGACTTCTGGTTTCAAACAGGTTGAAAGGTCTGTGTTTTGACCCACCCATTCACCCCGACCTACGCAGCATTAACCACTCTCTATACTTCCAGGTTCACGGTTACGTGGATTAGTTACAAATTGATTGCATCACAAAAAAATGTGAAATTTGTGTCTATGTACACAAATCAATACATAAAATTTTGTGACTATTTCACCAACTGCTGTGTGACTGGGCTGAAATGAGAAAGTTTGTGACCTGATCGCCATGTTGAAAACATTCGAGCCAAAACAAGACCTGCCAGAGCAAACTCTCTCATTTTACAGCTAAAATAAGAAAAATTAGTTTCTAAAAACATTTGAGGTGAGAAATAGGCATTATAATAAAAGAATTTTGATGCATATTTGATGAGCGTTACCTTGTTTAACCGTTTGATCGGAGTTTGTGAGATTCACCAGCTGGCTGCTGCAGAGACTGCTCGGCTCTGATTGGTTGTTTTCCTTCGGCACGTTGAAATCTTGCATTAGGAACACTAGGAGGAGGCAAAGGAAAGTGATTTTTTTTTTTTTTTCACAGATTATCTGTCTCATGCACAACTGTGGATATAGAGACCAACTTTTATCACGTTTGCTCAAAGTTACCTACTGCAGCTTTAATTGCTGCCTGATTATCCTGGGTATTAAAATGATGAACATGCAGGCTATGTACGATTTTTATTTTTTAATTTTGAATTTTCCCTTTAGATTTTAACTGTGGGTGAAATGATCCTCCATACAGAACTGTACCAGCTGCTTTGGCTCCATTGGCATACGCTGCGTGTCGTAACTCCACCTAATTAGGAAACAAAATTAGAGACAGACAATTACCAAAATCTCCTCAGGCAAATGATTAGAAAAACAACATGATGAATATTCACGCTGTGTAAAATGTAATACTTTAAAAACTGCTGGGAAAAACACCTGCGTGTGTCTATCTGTTTGTGCTGCTGACTCCTGTGACAGTTTCTCTTTTCCCTGTCAGGGTGCAGGTGGAGTTTTATGTGAATGAAAACACCTTCAAGGAGCGTCTGAAGCTTTTCTTCATCAAAAACCAAAGATCAAGTAAGTGGACAGCGAAGGTCATCTTCTCACATCCCTAAATTGGCTGTTGGATAATTGAAAGGGTCCATTAAAAATTCGTGCCTAATGAGACCCAGCTGAATACGAAAAATGCATGCTTTACTAAGCAGCCACAGATTTAAAGGGAATTCCCACTGTGCATGCTTACTGTAAATGTACACACTGATGTTGGTTATGAATCACAATAAATCACTGTTTTGCTGCAGTGCTACTCTGTTTGTAATGAGTATTTCTTCGGGTCCCTTTTTTACCGCTAGGCCTTCGGATTCGTGTGTTCAACTTCTCCCTGAAGCTGCTCACCTGTCTGCTGTACATCATCCGAGTGGTGACGGATAACCCCGGTCAGGGCGCCAGCACCAGTCACAGCACAGGACAGCAGAACACTCCCAGTGGCAACAACAAATGGTTCGCTCACACTGAGAGGAAAGATGAATAAGTCAAAATTTCTTTAACAACAATGAAAGCAACAGAGGAACTAATGAAAGTCAAGTCTATTTATACTGTATAGCCCAATATAATAAATCACAATTTGCTTCAGTAGCCCTAACAATCTGTAACGCATACAACACCCTCTGTCCTTTTTGACCTTGGATTTGGTGCCATCTAGTGGTGTGGTTGCAGATTGCAACCAACTGAGTACCACTCCACTCACTCCTCCCTTTCCAAGACTGCGGTAACGTGAGTCACTGACTGCTAAACCATGGTAATGCTGTTTGTCTCACTCAGAGGCCATCCTTACCCTTTTAACACTACTTTAGGAGCAACGGAAGTCAGATGGTGGTCTGTCGATGGCTTTGCACTCTGCAGCTCACGTTAACATAGTTTCACAAGCGTGTTGAAGAAACTGGCCTTTAGGTAGTATTAAAATGAGTCAGGCTCTCTCTAGAGCCAGTGTTTAGTTTGACCCTGTAGAAACATGGAGGAGCAACATGGCGGACTCCATGAAGAGGACCCGCTCCCTATGTAGATATGAAGGGCTCATTCTAAGTTAACAAAAACACAACGATTTTTAGTTTGTGATTATAAACTAATGAAAACATCAATTATGAATATTAGATTCCATTTCTGCTAAAAGATCCACCAAAATGTTACACGCTGTTCCTTTATCCCCCCCAAAAAACATTTTCCTCTGGGGAAACAAAAGGACGAAACCTCAGGAAGAGCAACTGAGGAGGGATCCCTCTCAGATAGATGTACAATAGATGTTGTGTGTACAGAATAACAACATAATGAAATTACAACATATAGCACACAACCCATTTGACAAAAATCATACATATAATGAGAAAATAAAAAAAAAAAAAAAAATAATTTAAATATTTTTTTTTTTTATTTTTTTTTTTTTTTTTTTTTACACTACCATCAAACAACCTACTAAACATCTTTAAATATATATTTTTTTTTTTTTTTTCTTATATCTTCATTTTAATATAAAATTTTAAAAAATAATATAAATTTAAAATAACTTTAACATTTAATTTTTATATAATTTGATGGTATGATAATTGAAAATATCAGTTTCATGGCTTCTTGGTATTACGGTATTACAGTATTATGTATTATTTATTATAATTACAGCAACCCTTAAAGGAATGAGGACAGTATTATGATAAACTAATTATCGTAAATTTATAAACCTGAAAAAAATAGCATGTAACTACACTGTAAAATGTTATATAACTGAAGCATGTCTGTTTACATGTTAGCTGCACCATAGTATGTAAAATTAACCATTAAATGGAAATTAACATCAGGTGTGTTAAAATAATGTCCATTGATTATTAACAGTTAACATATACTGTTGGTACCCAACAGCACAGCCAGACTGCTCCTGTCTGTATCTTTAACTCACATATTTACACACTTATGCCAGTTGTTTTCAACACTGGAGAGAAGCAAATGTGAACAGTATGACAACCGTTAACGTTGATACCACCTTGAAACCGGTACAACCCTACATGCATGAATTAATTTCATTCTGTTGTGTTCATCACTACTATGCAGTGTTGACTGCCTGTGGAACGGATCAGTCCAGGACAGAGAAATTAACTGGTAAGCAGCAGCAGATTTCTGTTAATGGGGTCAAATTAGTAGAAAATTATTATGTAGCCTGTGATGAGAGCAACTGTGAGTGCTCTTTTGGCTCTTTGTACCTTGTTTCCTGCACTCACCTAATTATTTAACCTGGCATGAGATCAGTGTTGGACATGTTAATTGGACAGATCATCACATCTATTATCTCTTAGTTTATTAATAACCATCTGAAGTTATAATGACCGACTGTTTTTTCTTCTTTAAGTCTTATTTTGACTGTGTTTACTGATGCAGATGATATTTATTGTTAATTCAAGAGTTGCTGTTGTGTCTGACAGGGAGTTGATCTTCTGGGTGGATAGAAAAGTTCCTGTCTGGGCCATTCAAGTGAGTCACAACATAATAAGAATATTAATTTAGCAAAAGTAAGTTTTATAAAGGGAAGGACATGACTATACTGAAAACACTGAGGGCTTCTTCCTCAAACGATTATTTCTGAAAATGCTGTTGTAAATAATTTATGAGCTTGTGTTTTCATTGTGTTGGTTTGTGCAGGTGATTGTAGCCATCATTAGTTTCCTGGAGACCATGTTACTGATGTATCTGAGCTACAAGGTAAGACACAAAATCAGTACACAGAGATTTGAAGCCCGTCAATAATAAAGTCTGTGCAATTATTAGTCACTTACAGTCTCCAAGATTGACAATCCATAAGTGGCGTATAATTAGCCCAAGTCATTTGTCACAGCTACATTAAGGATAGGCGGTAATTACAGGATCTGGCGGAGGTGAAGGATTAAGTGGTCGTGGAAAGTGACAGACTACAATTAAGATCTGCATCTCTGCAGTGACTCACTGTCTATTGTGTGCTTACAGGTGAACTGTTAAAAAGTCTGTGCATGTTTTTTTTTATTTTAGGGGAACATTTGGGAGCAGATATTCCAGGTGTCCTTTCTTCTGGAGATGATCAACACAGTTCCCTTCATCATTACGGTAAAACTTTCACCACCCTGAAATACTCATTATCTTCCCTATCTCCTAGTAATACTTTTAGTGTGTCTACTGTAGACAACAATAATGTAGCACTCTGTTTTATTTGTTCATATTTTTCTACAATGTTAGCCCTCAACAACATGTGCCATGTTTAGCATAAATGTGGCTTAAAAACTCCACACTAAACATCCTAAACTTAGGTGGTAAACATAGTTAACATTTCACCTGCTAAATATCAGCATGTTAGCATTAACACTGTTAGCATGGTACACAGACTGTACTTAAGTGCAGGAGTCATCGTGTCGTCACCCATTGGTGTATGGACTGTCGTTTTGAAGCCAAGAGTTTGGCGTATTGTCCGTCGCATCTTGTTGTTTTTTTTGTTTTTTTTTTTTTGCAACCAGAAGTGACACTAGATGGTTGATATCAGTGCACTGAACCAAAAATGTTATAATTAAATTCCATGAACTGAAAACAGGTTAAATTTGTAAGACAAAAATATGGACAACTCCCAGACCGGACAACAATCTGCCAATCACAAGGTAGCCACTTCATAAACCATCCCCTGCTTTATGGTCTATTTGACTCTAAATGGGACCATAATTTACTAAATGAACATCATGCTGTATTGAAGAAGACTTGAAACTAGCATTTTAGACCATAATCTCATGTTTACAGTGTTTACTGAGGTAATAAATCAAGTGAGAAGCAGGCTCATTTTCTCATAGACTTCTATACAAGCAGACGTCTTTTTGCAACCAGAGGAGTCGCCCCCTGCTGCCTACTGGAAAGAATGCAAGTTTAAGATATTTCTGCATTGGCTTCACTTCTCAGACGCGGAGTTCCCCACTGGTATGGTAGGGATGTACAGGGGCCAGCCATGCACCTTCCCCACCTCCTACTCCACCTACAGACTCGACCTTCATTCTGATCTCAACTATAACTGTAATGTTTAATGACTGCATCTGGCATCGTATCGTAGTGACAAAATCTGTCCACAGACATACACCTGTATAAACACCTGGCAAATTACTCAAGTACTCACAGTGCCAGGTGTCTCCAGGACCATATTTTGCCATGATGACATACACACACACAAACACACACATACCACCGCAGCTAGAAATGAAATATTATTAGTGAGTGGAAATATCTGACTTTGTCCTCAGATCTTCTGGCCCTCAATAAGAAACATCTTCATTCCTGTATTTCTCAACTGCTGGCTGGCCAAGTGTGCTTTGGAGAACATGATCGTGAGTGAAATGCATTAACTTGATTGTTTCTGTTAATGACTTGTGTTTTCAATCGACATTTTAATGACTTTGTTAAGGCAAAGACACTTCATGCTAACAGTCGTACTGCGGCTGCTGCTGACAACAACATGTCCCTCCTGCTTTGATTCTGCTCTGATTGTGTGCACCCTGGAGGTTTTCCACTGGGGGAATTACATGCAACCCTCTCTGTATTTTATCCTGTTGCTCTGTATTCCATGCTGCTCAGCTGCAGGAGGAAACATCTTAAGAGCATAAACATAATGTCATCTCACATCTAAACTAATGATGTGAGAGATTCCTGACAGAACAAATCAATGATCAGGGAAAACATTTGATAGATGCAAGTTGATATATTTCTTTTATTTGAGGCATGTAGAGTTTTTAGCTTCAAATGTTAAAGTCTGCTGTTGTTATAGAACGATGTCCACCGAGCGATCCAGAGGACCAACTCAGCCATGTTCAACCAGGTCCTCATTCTCATCTGCACCCTGCTCTGCCTGGTCTTCACTGGGTGAGGCTGCTTCTTCAATGACTTTTTTAGCTGTTCATAATGTGCTCTCTGTGGTGGTATTGTATATATTCAGTTATAATGTGCAATGTATCTGTTTTATCTGTAGCAACACCTCAACAAGAATAAGGCCAATATGAGCATAAAAGCAATGAGAAAAATTGGTGACACTTTAATTTTCAGGTCCATAAATTCCTAATAATTTGCCAGGACGTTTCCTGGAATTAAATAGTTGTGTAATTTGGTACTAATTAAAAACAAAAACAGAGTGGTAGAAAGGAGAGCAGCCATGGTCGAGCGAGGGATAGGGTGAGTGAACGAAGGGAGGGAGCGGCGTTAGCTCGGACAAAGCAGCAACGAATGAACGAATGCTTAATCCCGTCTTTTGTGGCCTGTCTGCCCACTGACACACTGATAGCAGCACACACACTGCAGAGGAGAGAGACGAAGAGCAGGGGACACACACATAAAACACACAGTGACACTAAAGGGTGTCTCAGTATCAGACGCTGAGAGCTGTGACAGTGGCGGTATTTGACGATCTGGGAGTGAGAATGGGCTGCACACCCTGTGTGCTGTTATTTGCTGGAGGTTAAACACCCATGTAAGCCCCAAACGCTCCTTGCTGACATGCAGAAACATCCCAAACACAGTGAAATAAGTAGAAAAGAGAAAATTCAGGCAGATATAGACAACACCACACACTTCTAGTGGGTCATAGACATTGTTTTTTCAAGCTTTTTTTTTTAGGAAAATATTGTATATTATACCTTTAATATGAAGGGCTCTTTAAAAGATGTTCCTCTGGAAATCAATAATAAGCTCAACACAACAAATTGAACTTATTAATGTAACAAGAATTTTGTCTATTTTTCCTGCTATTAGTACCAAATTACATAGTTCTTTCCAGGAAACTAATTTATTAGTAACTGAACCTGTAAAATAAAGGGAGAAAGATAAGTACAAGCCAAAAACAGGAAAACTACAGAGTTGAAAATAAAATAACCTACCGGTAGTAAAAGACAAAATATTACTAATTATTAAATATAATTAATATAAGTCTAATTAACATTAAGTCTTAATTAATTTAATCAAGTGGTTGTAGATAGTCAATAATCAAATTTATTATACAGCCAAAATCATGAACAAAAAATAGAAAACTTTTAATTTTTTACCTGGTGACCAGAAGCTAAATAAAGTGTGTGTTTTTTTTTTTTTTTTTTTTTTTTTTTTGCAATGCATTTTAAATAACATAAATAACTGTATTACGTGTGTTACATGTTTCCATTATACTTTAGACTAATTAAAATAATTTAGACTAATCAGGCTGCTTTATGTGAACACTATCTGGTAGTGATAAACGTGGTGTGTGTTTGTATTCATGTTCATTTAACCTGTCCTGTACAGCACATGTGGAATACAGCACCTGGAGCGAGCCGGCAAAAACCTCTCCCTCTTCAATTCCTTCTACTTCTGCATCGTCACCTTCTCCACCGTCGGCTTCGGAGACGTCACTCCCCGCATATGGCCCTCCCAGCTGCTGGTGGTCATCATGATCTGCGTGGCTCTGGTGGTGCTGCCTCTGCAGGTAGGACGATGCTGACATAATCCTCTGAATGTTCCTTTGTGAGTTTCACTCAGTTTACCAGCTGTGTGTCAGTTTGAGGAGCTGATGTACCTGTGGATGGAGAGACAGAAGTCTGGAGGGAATTACAGCCGCCACAGAGCACAGACGGAGAAACATGTCGTACTGTGTGTCAGCGCACTAAAGATAGACCTGCTCATGGATTTCCTCAACGAATTCTATGCCCATCCTAGACTGCAGGTACAAAACAACAAAAAATAGTGCATTTGTATACACTAGAGTACACATATAGGATTGTGATAAAGGCCTGCACGGTGCATTTCTAAGGATATTGAAAGGGAAAATACCTCTTGTGATTCAGATAAGATATTAGACATCTTCTGCATGGTTCTTTGTGTTTTCCACTCTGGATACTAAATGGTTTTTGTGTGATCTTAAAGGATTACTACGTGGTGATCCTGTGCCCGAGTGAGATGGACCTCCAGGTGCGGAGAGTGCTGCAGATCCCTCTGTGGTCTCAAAGGGTCATCTATCTGCAAGGATCTGTTCTCAAAGACCAGGATCTGCTAAGGGCCAAGTAAGTGACACTTAAACTTCAATCTGTCTGTCTCTCTGTCTTTCTATCTGTCTTTTGGTTGCTCTGACACTTTGGTCCAGGCTAAAATATCTTGGTTAGATACCATGGTATTCTGGTCCACAGAGGATGAGGAGTACTAACTTTGGTGACTTCTGTTCTAGCAACAACACCAAGTCAAATATTACACTATTTTAGCCTTTTTTAGTCCATTATCAATTTTATTTTATTTGTTTTTATGCAGTATTGTTGTGCTAAAATATTCTAAATACTGTATCATTAATTTACCTGTATTGTCTCTTATTTATGTCTTTGGTTTTAGTTGATAATTCCTGTATTTTATTTAATCGTTTTGAAAGCACTTCTGTAAAAGTTTGTGGTCTTTAAACATGCTCTATAAATAGATATGACTTGACTCGACTACATTTCCAAGCACTTTTAGCACTAAGTAATATAAATTCAGGAAATTCAGGATAAAATTGATATGAACCAACAAAATACATACAACATACACACACACATGCATACACATGCCTGTACATGTACATATAGTGCCACCACCCCATATACTGTTAAGGGCAGATGAGGTGCTTTTAAAAGGGATGTTGAAGAACCAGGTTGATAAGCAGGAGTAGTGCAAAATACAGTTTATTAACAAAAAGCTTACTGAAATGAAAATGACACCTTGGAAATTTTGATAAAATTGCCTCACAGCAACCTGCCAACTCCTCTCTCCCCCTGACTGCAATGAATGAAATGACATTTCACCTTTTCAGCTCCACCTGACTGGAACCTACCACCTGCCCAGATAGCACAGGGTGAGCCAAACAGAGCAAGCATCCAAATCATACAAAAATAATGAAATCACCATTAAGACAAGGTTTCTAAGTTACTGTTGACATCGCAGTTAATCTATGGGCACTATACCTACCAATGAGCACACCGAATATAACAGAATGTCATTTACTGCACAACCTACATGTTAACAGCCTCTCCTTGGTAACAAGACAAAATAAAGCAAACCTGTTTACACAATCTGAGCAGCTGATCTACCACAATATCCAGGACAACAACCAAAAAAACAATATCCCATAAAACAGACTAACTAAACAAGCTTGTGTCATTTATACGTCTTCACTGATGATATATTGTATATATAATAATTAAGCAGACAAACAAACAGTGTTAATGCTGGGTAACAGGGCCTAGTGACGGGAGAAAGGCAACCTTTTCACAGTACACATGCAGATACACCCCCACCAAGAAAATGCTGAATAAAAAATAATAAAAGAAAGGAAGAAAAAGAGACAAATAACATTCTAAAAATGAGAACAGATAGTGAAAATAATAAATAAAAAAGGGCGGGGAAAAAATCAAATTTAAGATTCATCCTCGCACATTTTACTATGTGAGGGAGCAAAATGTGATCAAAGTTAGCAGCTGTTCCACCCAGATTATACTTTTCTAACCTCATTAAATGCAACACATCTTCAGCAAATATGAGGGGAGGAGGGGATGTCTTGTAATAAAGTTTATGAAGACATAAGACCACCTCAAAAACAGACATTCAACACAGAGTTATGGAAGGGCAGGACCAGAACGTAATTATAGTAAAGATCCGCATGGCATCGGTTACAGTAGAACCATGTAGGTTTCTTTCTACTCCTTTTCAGATGTAATATTTACTTATTGATAAGAGTTTGCTATGTGTTTACTGTTCATTTTAATTGCTGTTCTTGTTTTGTTTTGTACTTATTTGTTACTTGTTTGACAAATAAATAGATATAAAGTGAGACAAAATGGTTGCCACTGTCCACTCATATTTCTCAACATGAACCCCATTTAGTATATGACCGTATGAAAATAATATGCAAATAGGTATATTGTTTGTTTTCATGAACAGCAGAATGGTGCGTAGCTTTAAAAGCTGCAGCTGTAGCGTAATATGGGGCGGCATTATCTCCTCTCCTTTGGTAAAGGATACTTCAGTGTATCCTATGCTAAAGGACATACCAATTACCAATAAGCCTATTGGAGGGATGAAAGATCTTAGTAATTGGGATGAACAGTGTCTGCATCATTTATGGGGAGGAGCATCTGATGTGAGGTGCGTTACTGGTTGCTACTCTAGACTGTACAGCGGTGCAGTGGTTTACACTGTCCCCTCACAGCAGGAGGGTTGCAGGTTCAAACATGGCTTGGGGCTCTTCTGTGTGGAGTTTGCATGTTCTCCCCATGTTAGTGTGGGTTTTCCCCAGGTTCTCCGGTTTCTTCCCACAGTCCAAAGACATGCAGGTTAGGTTAATTGTTGACTCTAAAAAGGTGTGAATGTGAGTGTGACTGGTTGTCTGTCTCTATGTGTTAGCCCTGTGATAGTCTGGCGACCTGTCAGCTGGGATCGGCTCCAGCCCCTCTAAGACCCTCAACAGCATAAGCGGTTAAAGATAATGGATGATGTCGGATATTCCTGATGATTCAGGAAAATAAAAACAACGTCATTGATTCCTTTGATTGTCCATCTGCAGCTTTGACTAATCAAACTGTCTTTAGTGGATGCTGTTTTACATTTTGCATGTTAGACCGGTATAAATAATTGCCACAAACATCACGAGGATATGAAACTCTGTTGTCCTTCCATTCCAGTAAATAGGCTTGTCAGAGCTATTGTGTTGCCTCATGCTGAGACAACATTGTTATTATTCATTCAAGCTATACCCGTTTCTTTTGAGACTTGTCTCTTAAACGGACCACTTTCTCTGAGGAAAGCAGACATGATCTGTCTCATTCTGCTGATGAATTTGAGTCACGTAAGTGAAACGCTTATGAAAGGAGTGAAAGACCTGCTGTGCATCATATCAAGTTTATTTATTTATTCCCGTAGCTTTAAATCACATGTAGGTCTCAAAGTACCGTAAAGAGATACAGCCAAGCTTAAAGGGGGAAATCCAATGGGTTTTACACAAACAGGTCAACTTACTCGTCATTTTTGATATGTTTTCTGGCTTTGTATGAACTTTCTAGAGTCTAAGAAAGTAACCCTAGTGATGTCTTCAGAAACCCTGCATAATAACTTAATTAATTAGATTGCTTATTTATTATTATTTTTTTATATATTCATGTATTTATTTATTTATTTATTTCATTACTAACTTAAGATGTATCAGGTACTAAAAGTAAGGATTTTTTTTGTCCATTGGATTTTTATTATTATTTTTATCTGTTTTGTTCAATACTACAACAATAAAAACATAAGATAGCACGCAAAAAACACATAACAGTGCTGTGCAACAGTTGCACCATAATGTATGGAACACCTTGCACCAAACACCAAAGTATTACTTTGATGAAATCGGTTATATAACTTCACTGTAAACATTTGGCAGGGCTGTGATGGAGCAATTAGAAGAAGAGGACCGGGTGTGTGTCATGCTTACATCCTGCTTCTGGCACCATTTCATATCCTCCCACACTTGTTTTGCATTCTGCACTCTCCTGTCTGTGTTAATCATATGCAAAACAGCTCCACACTTACAGCACATATACAGTGCAGATTGCTCTTTGTGTGTTTTTTCTACAGGCAACTTAAATAATAAATCAAAGGGTGTTGTCTGTTGTCTCTTCTGACCGGTCAAAAGTCATTGGCTGACTCTTTTGTGGCAGGGTTCATGATTCGTTCTTGCTGTTTGTATTTGAGTAATTTGCCTTTGTTTTTCATACATTTTGACTTTGTTCTTTATTGGTCAACTTATATGGCGGCTGTAGAATGGACGACGCGGAGGCCTGTTTCATTCTGAGCAGTCGTAACGAGGTGGATCGCATGGCTGCGGTAAGAACAGCAACAATTAATGAACCCTGTGCCATAACTACCAGTTACCAGTTGCCATTCACTTGTTTACAAAAACTCAAGTCATTAATGCTGTCAGTCACAAAGACAATTACCAATTAATTAAAGGAGATTACTTTGAGTGAAACTGCATTATCTTTGACTGTTTTCCCTCAGGACCATCAGACCATCCTGAGAGCCTGGGCAGTGAAGGACTTTGCTCCAAATTGTCCCCTTTATGTCCAGATACTCAAACCTGAAAATAAGTTCCATGTGAAATTTGCAGGTGAGAGTTTCTAAACTGTCAGTGACATTTAGTTAGATGAGAAAATCAATACTACTCTCATGTGTCTGCTAAAGCAGCTCTCTAGTCTTGTAGCATCTTTCAGTTTTTAGTTTTGCCCTTCCAGCCTGCAACTTTTCCATTCTGAATCACTCTCAGTTCTCTCATAGCATAATTTATGGCTGACTGAAAAAGTTAGCAATTAGCTGGTGAACACAGTGACGCACTTCGCAGGTGAAGAAGCAGATATTTCATTCGGGAGGTGAGGGATACAAAAACAGAGTTATGACTCACACATGAACATTGGCGAATAATCGTTTCCCATTCATTTCAATGCGAGCGATGGGGCAAATAATGGCACAAATAAAACATTCAACTCTGGTGGCAAAGCAGTTGCATATTCTCCACGGACGGATTAGGAGACAATGGGCCCCAAGGCACAGACATGTAAGCCCCCCCCCCCCACACACACTATTTTTATTGTTTTGCATTTCTATGTACATGTTTTGTGTCTCTTTTTGGTAGTTTTGCATCTCTTTCTGGTAATTTTGTGTCTATGTCAAGAAATGTTAGCAGTAACAAGAAACAAACAGAGGCTCTCTGGCAAAGTCGCAGCCTCAACCAATAGTGAAGACGTGTGTGTGGTTGATCCAGCATTAATACTGCCTCGGCATACGATGGGCACTCACCTGCATTTGTGTATGTGCCCTTAGGAGGAGAATTAATGCTGGACCTACATTCATCAGGTTGCCAGAAACATGACTTCAAATGAATGGCTTCTGGATGTGTAAATTGGCAACCGTTTGCTAACAAGTTCTCCATATGAACTTAAAAGGCGAACATTGTGTTTACAGCTTGTTTCACTGCCCCATAATAATAAGCTTAGTTTAAACACAGACTGGAAATGAGGAAATAGTTAGCCTGGCTCTGTCCAAACATAACAAAATATACCTACCAACACCTCGAAAGCTCAGTAATTTGTATGTTTTATCTTATTTGTTTAATCCATGTTATGCTAACATGTTGGGAAGGAGGCTAAATAATTCTCTGGGTCCCTCGCAGATACATGGGTGGGTCTTAGAATTATATAAAGAGCCCAATTGTATTCATGCGTGATAATGTTAGTCCCCATATTAGCCATTACATTACATTGAGACCAATTTTTGAAACTTGACCTCACTGTATTAAATGACCTGTAGTGACCTCTAGGTCAATCACAGCCTCGTGAAACATTACAGCCACAAACTAGAGATGTAGAGCATTCAGAGGATGAATGGATAGATAACCTAGCTAGATTGACAGTAACAGGGTTTCTGAGCAGTTTACACAACACAAGTGTTTGGCATCCAATCGCCAAAAAATGCAAGTTTTGAGAAATATCACAATGTCAAAAGTTTTTGATCCCAAATCACAGCTTTTTCTATGTTTTCCCAGGTTTTGGTGTCTTAAGTGGTATGTTGGAGGGATTATTGATTATTTTTGATCAATTCTTGCTAGGTAAAAAAAATGGTTAAATTTAGCACCAAATCTGTCTAACAAATGGAATCAAACCCAAAATTGCTTAACTTATGAGACATAATAGAGCACGGGGATGACATATACTCTATCATAATGTTCTAAACCTTTATACACTTTTACAATTCATTTTACTGTATTGATTAATTGATTTGTGTTTATTTCTGATTAATGATTAGAACAACTTGACACATAGTGCTAAGTTGCATCTCAATTAATCTTCAGGTTCCCAGCTTTCAGATGATGTACACCACTTGTGACATCTACTCTTGACCTGCTATCTCCCCCTAAAGACCCCTATACCCCCTGAAAAAGACCTGTTGTGTGTCTATTGTGGGTCTTAGACGCCGATTTGTGTTTTTACAGAGATGTTCCAATACCATTTTTTTCCCACCCGATATCAATTCCTATACCTGAACTTGCGATATCTGCTGATAAAGAGTACAGATCTGATTCAAGCGTGATAAAAAATACATAGGTCTTATAATTCCTTAACAGCTGCTTACTACTGACCATGTATGGATAGTGGACAGTAGTTGCCAGTGGCAGCCATGATACATCCAGAGCGACAGAACAGTGAATGCTACTGTTTTGGAGCAGCGAAGAATAAGAACTGGTTAAATTTGTTGATTTTTTTTTCTGGGTTAATAAGTTATGGAATCAGATCGGTGCATAGACTGTCATATTTGTCGTACTCAATCCCCAATTTTGGGCACTATCAGACGCATGTCCGATACCGGTTTTGGTATCTGAACAACTCTAGTTTTACGGGTAGTTAGGTGCTGGAACTCTTTCTGGGCACAGTGACTTTCCTGTTGTTACAGTAAATAATTCCACACAACTTGTAATTTAAACATTTTTTTTTTTTGTATGGATTAAGCAAACAAGATATCACATGTTCGTTAGTCAGCTTTAGAAGTGTATTTTTTTAACTTTGGAGAGAGCTAGTTGCTGTAATATATTGTAACTTCTACTGCTTGGATCCTTTTCAGATCATGTTGTGTGTGAGGAGGAGTTCAAGTACGCCATGTTGGCCCTCAACTGTGTGTGTCCTGCCACCTCCACCTTGGTCACGCTCCTTGTGCACACCTCCCGCGGACGGTCAGTAGTCTAATCTTCCCCCTTAGCTTTTTTGATTCATCTTAGCAGGATCACATGTTCATGCCTGCTGATGTATATGGATATGTCCACGGAACTGGCACAGAGAGGTGATTTAGCCCAAGCAAAGACAAAAGTCCTAGTTCGTTGTGGAAAACAGCAGGAAGTAAAGAGAGTGCACTGAAGCATAAAAATGAACAGGCAGCGCCAAAATGGATTTTTTTAGGATGTGATCTTTGTAAAACAGTGTGAAAAGCTCTCCGGTAGAAAATGATTTTTCACAGCATGCAAACGGATCACTTTTAAAAGCTGATGTCAGTGACTGAGGGAAACCGCATTAATGGGGAATCAGCGGGCTGTAGCACTTTCTGTGTTTCTGACAACTCTTTAGAAACAGGCTTGCAGGATGGCAAACATTAATACAAAAAGTGTATATGAATGTCTATTATAGAGTGTGTCTGACTGTGTGTGAGAGGATATGTGTATGCAAATGTATGTTTGCATTGCATGTGTGGGCGTCCTTAAGTGCATGAGATGAAATGAGAGACATGCAGCTCGTCAAGGAGACTCAGCTTAAAGGAACAGTGTGTAACATTTCAGGGGACTGATTAGCAGAAATGGAATATCATATCCAGAACTATGTTTTCATTAGTGTATAATCACCTGAAAAAAATGTAATTGTGTTTTGATCGATAAAAATGGGCCCTTCATATCTATGTAGGGAGCAGATCCTCTTCACAGAGTACGCCATGTTGCTCCGCCATGTTTCTACAGCTCAGAACGCATAAATCAAACTCTGGTTCTGGAGGGAGTATTTCATGTTTTTATGTTACCTGAAGGCCACCATAGTTATCCAACATGCTTGGAAAGAGACATCTGCAGCCTCACTGCTAGATGCCATAAGGTCCTGCAAACTATACCTTCGGAAGGGACCAGAAGATACTGGTAATAATGAGCGTATTCTTTTATCTTTCACATTGTGTTACAGTATGGAAACCAAGATGTGTAGAATACAAGTTAGGCTACAAGTGACCATATGTAAATATTATAGCTGTCAAAGTTAACACAATAATAACGCGTTGATGCAAATTTGTTTTAATGCCACTCATGAATGCAATTTGGGATTTTTAGGTTGTAGCGGGCTCAGTTATGAAGCTAGAGTGAACATACTGGCATCATATGAAGCCAGAAGAAAGAAAGAAAGAAAAGAAAGATATTCCTTTATTAGTCCCACAGTGGGGAAATTCAGTTTTTTACACTCTGTTGTTCACACAGTACAGTTCACACAGTACATATACATGTCAATGGAGAGATGTCAGAGTGATGGGGCTGCTCCTGACAAGCGCCCAGAGCAGTTGGGGGTTTGGTGCCTTGCTCAGGGGCACCTCGGCAGTGCCCAAGAGGTAAACTGGCACCTCTCCAGCAACCAGTTGGTCTTGGTCCATGGGGGATTTGAACCCGGGTCCTCCACATCCTAACCCAAGTCCTTACGGACTGAGCTACTGTCCGAGGAATCAATTGGTACCAATCATGTCATACTAGTTTGTTGTGAAGCAAGGCCATGGCCATTTTTGAAGGGATCCCTCAACCTCTGACCTCAAGATATGTGAATGAAAATGGGTTCTATGGGTACCCACGAGTCTTCCGTTTACAGACATGCCCACTTTATGATAATCACATGCACACTAACAGCTGTTGTTGCGCTTGAGTTTACCATGTTATGATTTGAGCATATTTTTTATGCTCAGTGCAGTACATGTGAGGGTTTCTGGACAATATTTGTCACTGTTTGTGTTATTAATTTCCAATAATACATATATTCAATACATACATTTGCATAAAGCAGCATATTTGCCCACTCCCATGTTGATAAGAGTATTAAATACTTGACAAATGTCCCTTTAAGGTACATTTTTAACATAAAAAAAATGCTGAATTAATTTGAGATTAATTTCAATTAAATATGTTAATCGATTGACAGCCCTAGTGAATATTAATAAATATAAGAAGCAGTTCTTCTGAACATCTCTCACAGAGCATTAAAGTCAAAGTGTTTGAGCGACTACTGTAATTACTGGAATGCATCATTATAATGGGCATATTAGGGTAACCCAAGTGACTGAAACATGGATCAAACTGTCTGCTTTCACCTGAGAACCCAGGAGATGCAGGACAGGAGGCCCTGAGGGTCTGGAGGGGTGAAAGGAGAGGAGATGGAGAGTTTAGTGAATGTATACACAGTATATGCATCTATTAGTATATGTAGAAAATCCCTAACACTTAAGATAGTATCAGGTTTACTATGTTTGCTTGTATTTTCCCTGAATGAATGCAGAGAAGGACAACAGTCTCCGGAGCAGTGGCAGAGGATGTACGGATGTTGCTCCGGCAACGAGGTCTACCACATCCGAGTCTGTGACAGCAAGTTCTTTGGAGAGTATAACGGCAAAAGCTTTACATACGCCTCCTTTCATGCACACAAGAAGTGAGTTGACATGTAAACTAAAGAATTTTCAGACGCTGACAAGTTGAAAATACCAAGACATTTACAGGCAGAGATGGAAGAAGTATTTAAATCTTTTACTTAAGTAAAAATATCAATGCCACAATGTAGAAATACACTGTTACAAGTAAAAGTCCTACGTTCAAAATTGTTCATAAGTAAAAGTATGATGTTACAGCTGATAAAGATGGAGCTAATGTAATTTAACTTTATGTACTGCTATGTAGCTCAGTCTACAATAATATATCACATTGTATTTGTTGATAAAATTTTAATAACCAAAATCTGAAAAGTAACCTGTAACTGAATGCTTCAGATAAATATAGAAGATCTAGAAGAAGAAGAAGAAGAAGAAGATCAACCTTTATTAGTCCCACAATGGGGAAATTCAATTTATACTCTGTTAAACTCATACATGGTACATGCAGACCTGAAACACACATACATGCATTAATGGAGAGATGTCAGAGTGAGGGGGCTGCTCCTGACAAGCGCCCCGAGCAGTTGGGGGTTTGGTGCCTTGCTCAGGGGCTCAGGGGCACCTCGGCAGTGCCCAAGAGGTAAACTGGCACCTCTCCAGCTACCAGTTCACACTCAGTTTTTGGTCCATGTCGGGACTTGAACCGGTGACCCTCCGGTTCCCAAGCCAACTCCCTACAGACTGAGCTACTGCCGCCCCCAGTGGAGTAGAAGTATAAAGCAGGCTACTCAAGTAAAGTACAAGAACCTCAGAATTGTACTTAAGTAAAGTACTTGAATAAATTTACTTTCTACCTCTGTTTACAGGATTTGTTGCATAGTTTGTTAGTGTTTTTTTTCATCCGTTAGACCTGGTATTGTCTTGTATAATCGAGGACAGCAGCAATGTACTACTGTTCTTTTGTTTCATCCAACTTAATTCATAAAAAAAAAAAAAAAAAAAAAAAAAAAATCTACCTTTTGATGATACTGTAGGTGTTTTTTTGTCTACCTAAAAAAATGTTGTCAGATATTTAGCACATAACACCTTTATCAGCTTACTGCTACAAAATTTTTGCATGTCCAGACAACAGGTCTGGTGTTGTTTAAAGAAATTGTTTGACATTTTACGCTTATTGGCTTTCTTGCTGTGAGTCCGATGAGAGGATTGATACCACTGTGCAATTTCTGTATGCAACAGTAGCTGTGTAACAACCAGCAGCTGGTTAGCTTGGCTTATCTTTGCCAGAACGACTGGAAATGGTGAAACAGCAAGTCTGTCTCTGTCTTAAGGTATCAAAATCCACCTAGCACCACCTCTAATGCTATTTAATTGTTATATCTTATTTGTTTCATCTGCAGACTACAAAAAAGTGTACAAATGTTAATTTGTGGTTTTGTTGGGGTTACATTCCATACTGTTTCTATTTCATCTTCTTCATACAACAGTCACTTGGCATCATTGTAAGGTTGCCAGGCATAAAACATGTTAATTTTAATAATTTTTATTAAGTAATAATATCAAAGTTTTTTATTTAAAGCTGCAGTGGTAGAAATGGAGTTACTTTTATAAAATGGTCACTATATCCAGACAGTAGTGCATGAGGTAGGTAATCTGAAAAAAGTCATGTTTCTCTGTGTCCTCCGATGATCCTAATGGCACAAGATTTACCAGCCCGGAGGAAAACAGCTAATCTGAGCTGATCTGGAGTCTGCCACCTCTGAGCAGCTGTCAATCACTGGAGAGTGCTGATCAAATGGTCCAACTAGGCAGCGCTGATCAAATATGAATCAGTATTCTGTTACTGTAACGCCTATTTATCACATCAAATGTTTTCAGAAACAATTTGTAGTGTACCGTTTAGCTGTAAAATGAGAAAATTTGTGATCGGCCAGTCATGTTGAGATCTGCTGAGAAAACACCAAGCAAAAGTCTCCCGTCATGGGCTAGATGTTATAAAGCCTGAAATCAGCCATGAGGAGGTGCAGAAGTCTAGTTTTCGCTCAGAACACTTGCATCACAATATGCTGAAAGGTTATTATCGAATTTTTGCCCTCTGATGCCAAAAATATCCTGCTTCTCCCCACATTTTGATACTGTGTCTATTCTCAAAAACACATTCGATTTCAGTCAATAGTTTAGCCTACATGAAAAGATTAACTCAGTCAAGACTTTATTTAATTTGCTACTAGACATGTCCTCTATGTGCCTTATCAAGTAGTGCTATGATATTGGATGTTACAGGGACTGATAAATGCAAATTCAGATCCCACTGTTCTGATTGCATAAAAATGTCATTTTTTTAACATTTTTGCATATGGCAGTGTGTCTTAATGCAGTGACAGTTTTCCTAAAATCTAATTGAAAATATCACAATATATTGCCTTGCTTACAGTATCGCAACCCCTGCATCATGACACATATCGTATCACCAGATTCGTGCCAATACACAGCCCTGTTAAGTCTATTGCAGAATGAGGTAACATGATGGTGATGAAAGATTATTGCAAGTGGTGATCTCTGAGGAGTGAGATCCAAAAACACACCTGCAATTCCTGCCGCCAAAGAAAATGAAACAGAGGTCTTTGAGATTGTAACTGTATTAACAATAAATAAATTGAAAATTAGTGAGCTGTAGAGGTGCTGGTAGGTGGTGGATACAGACAGGCTCGTTGTCCCACTGTTTCCATTCTTTATACTAAGCTAAACTAAACTAATTTTTGACAAGAAAGCAAATAGAGTGCTACAGGAATGAGTCCTAAAACCCAGAAATGAGCATTTTCACTTCTGGTTCCCTCGTCATGAAGTCAGCGAGTTTTGTGTTAGATGCCTGAAATAAGGTCTGTGATTAAGAGAGTTTAGTGTTTTGTTTTACAATCTAAAATATGTCAGTAAATATTCCTAAATGAGACTACTCAACATCATCAACCCAACTCATCCACTTTTACAGCCTTGTTGTGTATACTCACTCATTTATAGCCTCACATTAGTTTTTTACTTTTGCCGACTGCATTCATGCTTCAGAAATCATAAAAGTGGTGATCATTTGTGAGGATTATCCTACTGAATAAAACCCATAAGTATCATAAATATTTGTTTGCCATAGAGCTTATTTGTCTGCAATGATCCAAAACCCAATGGAAAAATTCAGTTCACATTTTGTCAAGGGAACCAGGATGATGCTAACGTCCTGGTTGGCCTATAAATATGTCATCCCTGCAGCACTCTATATATACTCTATAGTATAGTGTATGTCCTAAAATGTTGATGCTTTAAAGTCTCATGTTTTTATGGGTTTAATTGTAATGTGTTAGTCAGATATTTTTCTCAAGTATACGCTAACAGCAGGTATGTGATGTGCAGGTATGGCGTGTGTCTGATCGGTATAAAGAGGGAGGACAATAAGAGCATCCTACTGAACCCTGGCCCTCGCCACATCATGGCTGCCACAGACACCTGCTACTACATCAACATCACCAAGGAGGAGAACTCGGCCTTCATCTTCAACCAGGAGGAGAGGAAGGGCCGTACTGCCGGGGGACTCTACGACGGACCCTCACAGCTTCCTGTCCACAGCATCATCGCTAGCATGGGTGAGAGAGTGTGATAAACTGCTCTTGTTCATGGAAGAGGCCTGGAGATATTGATGAATTTGGCCAGCTCCTTATGTGTGATTTAATACACAGGCACTGTTGCCATGGATCTCCAAAATACAAGTCCACCTGACGTCTCAGGTGGTAAACTGGTCCCACCTACAGTAAACGGAACAGGAGGCCGTCGGCCGAGCATCGCTCCAGTTCAGGAGATTGCCGACTCCTCCTCAATCCTGCCATGTGACCTTCTCAGCGACCAATCAGAAGATGACTCCGTCTTCATGGATGAGAAAGGCCACTCATCTACTGAGTAAGGTTTCTGTGTCTCCTTGTGTACATAAATACCCGTTCCTTAAAGTGATAGCTCAGGTGTTTTGAAGTGGGGTTATATGAGGTACTTATCCATAGCCAGTGTATTACCTACAGTAGATGACGGTTGGCACTCCCCCAGTGTACTGCTGTGGGCGGGGCTGGCAGCAAAGGATATTTTAGCAACCTAAAAGAAAACCGGGAAATGAAGCCATCTTATCCATCTGCCAAAAGTCACCATTGAAAATATTTGTAATAAAGTGAATCCACAATAGCCAAGTTCACACGATAACACTAACAAACTATCGAGGCAGCGGTAGACCAGCAACTCCTGTGTTCTGTAAGATAAATTCACTTTTTTTTTTTTTCAATGGAGTCTTTGGCGAGAGCATAGATAATGGTTTCAGTTCCTGTCTAAAACATAGACTGTCTCACTGCAAGTTAAAACAGTGAAAATATTATGAATATAGTGTATAAACTGATATTGATTTTTTTTTAGGTGGGCCTTTCGCTTAGGTGTCTAAAATACAGTTTGCTGCCAGTAAAGCGGTAACTCCTGTCTGTTTCTCAAAACCGGGGGAGTGCTGACCATCAGCAACTGTGCTGTAGGTAATACACTGACTATGGATAAGTATCTCATACAACCACACTTCAAAACACCTGAACTATCCCTTTAAAACAAACCTAACCACAAGTAGGCAACGCAAATAACACAGGCTATGAAATGATATTAAAAATGATATATGCAGTCGAGGAAAGAGTACTTGAATGTCCTACTCAAGCATAAGATAAGATAAGATAAGATATTCCTTTATTAGTCCCACAGTGGAGAAATTCACAAGAACTAAAGTACTAAACAGAAGTTAACTGACATATATTATTCAGGTAGAAGTTAGATTTCTTGTGCTGGAAACTACTGCTACTACTTTCTGAGGATTACCTTTTGCCTCCTAATACTAATGACCTTGTAATTGTCTTTAGATCTTGTTATTATTATTCCAGTGAAGGAAATTAACTAGTGCTTGTAACTTGTATCTTTCCTGAGTATATACTTTATTCTCCTACTTTACTATAGTTCAGAAAAAAATACTGTGGGTTTTACTCCTCTACATTTACTTAAAAGCTGATTAAATGTTACTTTGCAGTTTAAGATTTTACAGTCAACATAGGAACGGTTTATAAAAAAAGATCCATCATTATGGATTAAAGTGGTTCAAATTAGCTCAATCTCAAACTGCAGTAACTACCATAATACTTATCAACTGAATATACAAACATATAACCTACTTAGAGGGACCCTTTTTCTGCAGTACTTAAGTCAAACTGTCAGTTCAATTAATTAATGCTGTTGCATTTCTGGTTGAGCCCAAAATAATTAAAACCACAGAC
The DNA here is from genome assembly GCA_947000775.1 of Pterois miles. Lineage (NCBI taxonomy): Eukaryota > Metazoa > Chordata > Actinopteri > Perciformes > Scorpaenidae > Pterois > Pterois miles. The sequence goes on along the minus strand of CAMQGK010000229.1, from coordinate 12,208,923 downwards.
ATTTAATATATGCTAAACCTGCAAGATGCAAGATGCAAAAAAATGACAACACAAAAACCTTAATACGGTTTGTGTCCTTGAAATGTGTCATTCATGCTTTTTGGATTTGTTGGCAGGTATGTGAAAGGTTATCCCCCTAACTCTCCGTACATTGGGAGCTCGCCCACCTTGTGCCATCTGTTGGCTGAAAAAGCCCCGTTTTGCTGCCTACGACTGGACCAGGTGGGCAGGCGCTGTTCCAACTTACTCACTCAATTACTGACTGCCTCCATCATCCCTTCCCCTCGTCTCTCTGTCCTTCACATCATAAAAGCAAAACTAAAATACCTGTTTCTGTGTTCCTTATGCAGGGTTGCAGGCACAACAGCTTTGAGGACGCGAAGGCTTATGGTTTTAAAAACAAGCTCATCATTGTTTCTGCTGAGACTGCAGGGAATGGCCTTTATAACTTCATAGTGCCTCTCAGAGCTTATTACAGACCCAGGAAAGAACTCAACCCCATTGTCTTGCTGCTGGATAACCCGTAAGTTACACACACACACGTAACACACACATCCTTTCTTCCAACCTCCACTCTGTCGTTCAACATTTCACGCTGGGAAACATTATGTATGCTAAAAGCTCACGTCAGCCGAGCACTTAGGACAAGGCTGTGGAGGTGGAACTCCATTGTCAGCCCTGACGTTAGGTTACCGCTCACAGTGACGGTGTGTTTTGAGGGACAAAGAAAATTAAAAAAAAAACGCTGTGGCGCTCTGTAGCTCCAGACAGTAACCATAGCAACTTGCTTTGCCTTGAACCTGAATGATATATATTGCTACGAGGGGCGAAAAAGATGAAGAAAAATGATTTCTTTGGAGAACACCAAGCAGGCTTTCATCGACAGCCCTGATGTGTCCCTTTTCAGCCCCCACATGCCAGCTCTCAGGACTCTCATAGAAACACACAGAACAATAAACTCTCCCCCCCCCCATGCAGCTCTCTCTCCCGCCCTTCGTAGCGCTGTCGCACAAATACAAACACCCACACACTTGGATACGCAATTCAAGCATTATGACAGCCTTGGGTCTCTAGTCAGCAGGACTGGGCAGATGCGTGAAGTAATGTTCTGTCAGAGGTGGCGGATAGGCAGTAATGAAGCAGCTAAATCTCTCTGAGCATGCTCAGCACCAGACGGACTCATCCCTCAGCATAAAGACACACAAAGTAGGCAGCTGAGAGTCCACAGAAGCTCTTTACTGTTGTACATCATCACATAGTAAACAATCACATAAAGTCGTTCTCAGTGTGTTTAATGTGCACAAAGTCAAAAATCTTGGAGGCAAGTGCTGGAGAGCAGTTCCTAAGTTAGCAACACATTTTAGTCAAGTAATACTTGTTTTTTATGATGCATACTTTTCATCTATTTTGTTTATTTCTGTTTCCACATTTTGCCAAACATTAAAGCTGCCCACAGATGCCTTAAGACATCATTTACAGATGCCTTAAGACAAACCATAATTTTATTTTACTTATATTATATATTTTATTATTTTATTCTTATTTTATTCTTGGCCATCTGGTGCTTTTTACATATACTGTACTAATATATTCAAATATACACTAGGGCTGTCAAAGTTAACACAGCTATAACTAGAATGCAACTTCGTTTTAACAGCAGTAATTTCTTTAACACAACACAATTGTTCTTGCGGAGGTTGTACTGGGTTTTAAAGCTAGCGTGAAGATATATAAAACTACAAGACTTAAGGATATCATTGGTACCAACCATGATATACTAGCTTGTAAGGAAAGAGGTTATAAAGGCTCCAAAGGGACCTCTGAATCCTTGACCTCTGAACTTTAGATATGTGAATGAAAATGGGTTCTATGGATACCCAAGAGAGACAGTTATTGTGAATTCTTTTGGACATGATAATTGTGTAGTGAAAATCTGATATGAAAGCCTTATACATCAAATTCCTTACACATCAAGTTCTAGGTAGCTGCTCATACACACTGTAACATTGTCTTTTTGGTTAGTTACTCACTGTTTGATGATCCACAGTGGTCGGGGTGGTCCGAGGGTTGTTTGACTGGTGTAGTCGAGTTGCTGGACTAAACTGCTTTGTTTGACTGTAGCATCATAAATCAAAACAAGCATTCCCCAAAATAAACAGGCCTTTACAAAAAACTTCAAATCAGTGAGGAAATAAATGAATTCATCTAACCAATTTAAGTCCAAACCAGCCAAAATAACCAGAACATGTTGAAGACTGCATCCTTGTCGCATCTTCCTCAGTCCACTAATTTCAGCACACCTGTTTTTAATAAGTGCTCCCTGAGATGTGACGTCAGGTGACTCAGTAACTACCACTAGGTGCTGCCAAACATTTACACTGAGATCATGAAACACAATAAGACATTATAAAAGCTTGCTGGAACATAATTGCAAGACACGTGTTTTTTTTACTCATGTTCAAGGCTTTCTCCAAGTAAATTTGAATGTTTCTTATGTGATAATAGTCAACTCAATCTCTCTGTATCGTCCATGTTTAAAAAAATGTACTTATTTTTTAACCCTCTGGGGGTCTCTTCCAGGAGGTCTTTAGGGGGAGATAGCAGGTCAACAGTAGATGTCACATAGAAGTGGTGTACATCATCTGAAAGCTATTTGAGATGCAGCTCAGTACTTACTGGGCTGCTGTTGTAGCTCACTCTGTAGAGCAGGTGCCACATGCGCTGCTACTTTTTTCTTCCTCACCGCAGGCGGACCAGCAGCTAGAGGTCACCACAGGTCATACTATACGATGAGGTCAACTTTTAAAAAATGGTCTCACTACAATGAAATGGCTGTAATGAGGACTAACATTGTCACACATGAATACAGTTGGACTCATTGGATCCACAAGAGTCTCAGCTTCATAGTGATACTCAATTAATGTAATTCTAAGACTATTTAGGGACCCCAGTATGCAAAAAGAAGAAGAAGAAGAAGAAGATCTACCTTTATTAGTCCCACAATGGGGAAATTCAATTTACACTCTGTTAAACTCATACATGGTACATGCAGACCTGAAACACACATACATGCATTAATGGAGAGATGTCAGAGTGGGGGGGCTGCTCCTGACAAGCGCCCCGAGCAGTTGGGGGTTTGGTGCCTTGCTCAGGGGCACCTCGGCAGTGCCCAAGAGGTAAACTGGCACCTCTCCAGCTACCAGTTCACACTCAGTTTTTGGTCCATGGCGGGACTTGAACCGGTGACCCTCCGGTTCCCAAGCCAACTCCCTACAGACTGAGCTACTGCCGCATTTGAAAAATATTCAAATGCACCATTTTAGAAGAGGAGGAAATAACATATTCATACTGCATGAAAAAAAATATGGTTTTTGCCCCAAACTGCATGGGATTATCATAAAATAGACATGTCTGCAAAGGGGAGACATGCTGGTACCCATAGAACCCATTTTCATTCACATATCTTGAGGTCAGAGGTCAAGGGACCCCTTTGAAAATGGCCATGATGAAGTTTTTCATTACAATTTAGCCCAACTTTGGAATGTTATTTACGGTTGCTTCCGCCCTGACATTTCCTGTAGGCCAGATAATCACTTTCTGGAGGCCATCTGCTGTTTTCCTATGGTCTACTACATGGCTGGGACCATAGACAAGTAAGATTCTCATATAACCTCTTACTTCTCATCATCATTTTATTATACTGTACAGTATATTACATTTATGCTTTTCATTCCATTATACTGGATAAAAATTTCTACTTCTCTGAGATTTAATTGGATGTGCAGCATGTTCCAGACAGATTTCTGTCTGCTGTTGCTCTGCTCATTGTTGTGTGTTTCAGTCTGGACAGCCTGCTGCAGTGTGGCATTATCTACGCCGATAATTTGGTTGTTGTGGATAAAGAGAGTACGATGAGTGCAGAGGAGGACTACATGGCTGACGCCAAAACTATTGTCAATGTACAGACGATGTTCAGGTAGTTATTAATCAGATTTCATCATAATGTTTATCATATATTATTCATGACATGGTCTATAGTTTTTTTAAACACCGTTGTGTGTATCTGAGCTTACACTGGAAACCATGTTCAAAATGGTCCAACAGCATCATCACTTCTAAAAACAAAAGTATGGTTTTGCAGTGTTAGAAAGATTAAAAAAATACTATGTTTATAGCTGTGATTTGCAGAGAATTTGGATCTGTGGTTAATGCCATTCCCACAGGATTATGCCAGTGGCATTTAGCTTAGGTGTACAATTTATTATTTTTATAATAAATAATTCACTAAAATTATGTTATCTATGTATATATTTGTTACATTTTGTTTTACAAAGTTAGGGAAGTAATGTTTAAGTCAGGCCTGATGTTGCCTAACACATAAAAGAATGATCACAGTCACTTCCACAGAGTGAGGCACACAGCTTATTAATTAAATACTGGTATTGGATCGGTACTCGGTATCAGGTGATACCCAAAGCCCAGGTATCGCCATCAGTATCGAGACTGAGAGAGTCAGATTGCTGCATCCCTACATTGTACTTTATATTTTTATAATAAAGTTTGGAAAAAAATGTTTGGATGACAGTAGTAAAATAGTTGCTAAAATAATTTTAAAAGTTTGGCAATAAATCATGATATTTATTGTCATCCTCTGGTTTCAGGTTGTTTCCCAGTCTCAGCATCATCACAGAGCTTACTCATCCATCCAACATGAGATTCATGCAGTTCAGAGCAAAGGACTGCTATTCACTGGCCCTCTCCAAGCTGGAGAAGGTAAGACAAAACAAGAGGGCTTTACAGTGAACTCTCTAGTATGAATTATGATGAAGATGAATTGTAAAGAGAGCCAGTCTTCACAATGTAATTATGTTTGCCATTTCCTTCGGACTTTCTCCAAGAAAAGTGGCAGACCTTTAAATGCTTTTGATTATTGCTGTGTTTAGTGTGTCCTGACTCTCTCCCCCACAGAAAGAGCGTGATAAAGGCTCCAACTTGGCCTTCATGTTTCGCCTACCCTTCGCTGCAGGGAGAGTGTTCAGTATCAGCATGCTGGACACCCTGCTGTATCAGGTTGGTATGCACACCTACAGCTAAAGCACCTCAAATAACTTTTCAATAGCAGGTGAAAGAAATACAGTAAATGTGTCTTACAGCAGATGCAGAGAAAAATAGTGTCACATAAAGAAACAGAGCAGCATTATCAGCATAAAGCAAAAGTGCCCTCTTGTGTTCAATTATTGATAGAAAATTGACCTTTATGTCCACTGTTTTTCTTTTTCTTTTCTGTGATTCCATGTCAGTCTTTTGTGAAGGACTACATGATCCTTATTGCAAGGCTGCTGCTGGGCCTAGACACCACTCCAGGATCAGGATTCCTCTGTGCCGTGAGTTCAATAGAAAATGATCTGACACAGTGCCATACTGCAGTTTATCTAACTAATAGTGTACCCATTTATCTCTTGTTCCAGATGAAAGTAACAGAGGAAGACCTGTGGATTAGTACTTATGGCAGGCTGTTTCAGAAACTCTGCTCCTCTAGTGCTGAAATTCCCATCGGCATCTATCGGACAGAATCCCACATTTTCCCGACTTCTGAGGTGAGATCTCTGAGATGAACGGTATCAAGCTAAATATCCACCATGAATCATCAACTTTATATAAGAAGTGGACGTTGTCACCGTGATGCCACCCACTGGTCTGCGGACTGCAGCTCTAAAGCCTCAAGGATTTCAAACTCGGTGTCGCCATCTTAACCATTTGCAGCCAGAAGTGACACGAGAGGTTGGAAATATCACCGAACGCTGAATAAGACATTTTTAGGCAACCAAAAAGGTTACTGAAACAAAATTTACACGCATTTACAATGTTTACTGATGTAAAAAATCAAGTGAGAAGTCATTTTCCCATACAAGATTAGGTTACACTAATATTGTTCGTATTATACTATTAGTAGAATTAGATTCCAGTAGTGGCTGCGTATTGTTTCTAATTTGTGTGATCCAAACTTCCTATAACTCATGAGAAGTCCAAAAGTCAAAATTTAAATTTATTGAAAAAAGATAGAATCATAATCATTTCCAAAACTTACAACCGGAGTTTAGATCACAAATTATTCAGTTTCAATACGTATTTGTTGGCGTTTAGCCTTTCAAAAATTTCATTTTCACTGCGGTCAAAAAACTGTTGGCTCTTCCTCTTGGGAGGACTCACCTGTATTAAAAGGGCGGTCTAGCAGCAATCTAACAACACCATAAATTGCATTTATGCTAACTCATTTAGTACATTGAATCACCTCATTCAATTTGAGGATTTTTATTTGTATTTTTGTTTATTATATATTTGTATTTTTTTTTTTTTAAGGGTGCTTATGTCCTCCATCCTAACATCCTAGCCATTAAGTTAACTTTCTGTCCCCCCATGCTCCAGTCACAGGTGTCAGTCAGTGTTGACGACTGTGAGGACACTAAGGACAAGGGGGACGAGTCTCGCAGCAACGACCAATCAGATCACCCCCTGCTGAGGAAGAAGAGCATGCAGTGGGCCCGGCGACTGAGCAAGAAGAGCACAAGGTGGCAGGGAGTGAGCCGGGAGTCGAGCAAGGACCACGCCCAGCGTATCGCCCAGCAGCGCCTCAACCTCTACCGGCGCTCTGAGAGGGAGGAGCTGTCTGAGCTGGTCCGCAACCGCATGAGGCATCTGGGCCTCCCCACCTCCGGATATGGTGAGGAAAAATGGACGCATCTTTAAAGCCACAGTAGGCAACAATTTTTTTTGGCATCAATTGGCAAAAATCCCATAATAACCTTTGAGTATACAGTGTTGTAATTCAAGTGAGAGAAAACTAGAGTTCTGCACCTCCTCATTGCTCTGTTTTTTAGGCTTTAAAAAAATCTAGCTTGTGACAGATGACTTAGGCCAAACAGTCAAATTAGGCAGCGCTGATCAAATATGAATCCATATTCTGTTATTGTTATGCCTGTTTCTCTCTTCAAATGTTGTCAGAAACATCTTGTAGTTACTGTTTAGCTGTAAAATGAAAATGTTTGTGACCTGGCAGCTATGTTGAGATCTCTTGAAGAAAAGCTAAGAACCGCCCACCAGCCGGAGCACAGCCAATAGTAATGCTCTCTCTCTGAAATGAATTGTGATTCAGATTCTGGCTCATAGACAGAAGCTGGATGGCAGACTCCAGATCAGCTCTGATTGATTGTTTTCCTCCGGTCTGTGAAATCTTGCAGATGCTATTAGGACACCAGAGGACACAGAGGCATTTTTTTCAGATTGCACTACTGTCTGGATATAGCATCCATTTTATAATATAAAAAAATATTTTTTAATCATATTTGCTCCAGTTCTACCCACTGCTGCTTTAACGGCTCAGTTTCCTTTCCTAAACATTCATGTTGTCTCCTGCTTCTACTGTAGAAGACCTAACTAATCTGACAGCCAGTGACGTCATGAACAGAGTCAATCTGGGATATCTACAAGGTAAAGAAATAAATTATGACCCTGCTACAGGTAGAGATTAGATGATAACACCATCATCCTGTTTGCTGATTGAGGTTTTCTGTTTCAGATGAGCAGAATGATCAGCAGAACACCCTGTCTTACGTCCTGATCAACCCTTCTCCTGATACCCGGCTGGAGCTCAATGACGTTGTGTAAGCTCTACTCCTTTGTGTTGCACACGTTGTGCGCGTGGGTTTGTGTGTTGTTTAATAAAAATGGTAATCTGGTGAAATTTGAGTCACCACAGCTTCTGTTTATTTCTCAGCTTTCTCAAAGCTGTCTTATTTGTGGGTGTTCTTGTTAAGCAAGCAATTATCAAAGTAGATTGATTTTTCACAGTGGAGTTAAGTGGAAATCAATCAATAGTGAAGACGGATAGTTATACAAAAAGCATTGTTTTGTCATTCTAGTTTCCTTTTCCCCCATTATCAGGATTTAGATAGATTTATTGGCAGAAATAGGAATGTCACAATTACAGAAATTTAGAGGTCAATGTCAGTACCAGTGAAATTCCACGATTCTCGATACCCAATTCAATACCACAGTACTAAAAAAAAAAAAAAAATAAATCCCATCTACTTCAACATGCACTCCGTTTTTACCATTTGCATCCTGTTTTCTTTGCGAATTTATTTTTAATCCCAGATGCTCTGCCTCAAATTTCTCACCAAAAACAACATTTTACAAGATTACATTTGAACACATCAAGATGATGCTATAATTGACCTTCGCCCCATACTGGTTACTACGCAGCGCTTGAACACATCATAATGTAACTCAATGCAACCTGCATACGTTAGCTTCATTTCTTCAGATGAAGTATTTGGTTATTTGTGAAACCTAAACAAAAGTATAATTTAAATATAAATATAAATAAAGATGCACCTCCTCATTTTCACACAGATAGCAGGCTCCTCTATTTCCCCTCAAAAATAACACGTAAATCTTAATATTAGGTTTTTTTCTGATAAAGTTATGACTTTTTTGTCATACTTTTTTCGTGTAAAGTCATGACTTTATTCTCATAATATTAAAACTTCTTTTCCTCATACAGTTATGACTCCATTCTTTAATATGTCTTTATTCTGCTTAAGTTATGACTTTATTCTTGTAATATTAGGAGTTTTTTTTCTTGCAATGTTACGAATTAATCCTCATAATATTACTTTTTTCTTGTTAAGTTCTGACAGTATTTTCGTAATATTTTTTTATATTTTTTTCTCATAAAGTTATGACTCTTTTCTCATATTATTACAACTTTTTTTCCCCTGAAAGTGGCCTTAATACTAGTCGTAGTCTTGAGTCCTGATCCTGTGATGTTATAGAAAAACGAGTAGAGTCCACCATGTTTCTACTGCAGCCCAGAATACTTTACAAATAAACCAAACACTGGCTCCAGAGAGAGCCTTTCACGTTTTATGTTGAAGGCTGCTGCAGTTCTCTGACACATATGTTATTTTCAAATTTGCCTGCTATCTGCCAAAAGAATGGACCCTGGCAATTTTGGAGGGTATTATTTTGGGAAATAACATACAATTACAAGGATCATGAATTTTAACACAGCAGCTGAGGCACCTATCAGCGGGCACGGTGACGTCTGTTTCGTGTTCATGATGGAGAGTGCATCCCATAGGTTACTTATTTATTTATCTCGTCTTTCTTCTTCTGTACTGAAGGTTTGATGGATCGGTTTAGGGAAGCGTCTGAATGCTGACCTCCCGTGTGGTAACTCTTTTCGCTTATCTCATTTCTTTATCTGCTCTCTCTCTCTTTCTCTCTCTTCTCAGGTACTTGATCCGTTCAGATCCTCTGGCTCACGTCCCAGAGGAGCCTCCTGTCCACAGAAGCAGCCTGAAAGAGAGACGCGAGTCCAGCATAGACACCAGGGAGGACACCCAGCTCTGATAGCATGCTGACCTTCACTGGTACATGCCTTTATAATCACCCCCTCAGCTTTCATGGGGGTCTGGCCGCGTCCACACAGGTCCAGCCTGAAAGAGGAAGATTTTTGCATCAATGTTCCAGCACTACAGTCTACAACTGTATTATACGAGTGCCTACTGTTTGGCAGGTGACATTTGACGTCATCTGTGACATTTTCATCCTCCTGCCACAGACATTGACATTGTGTATTCTTTGCTGTGAAAGCTCCATCAGTTGAGCAGTCAAGGACAAGCTTGTTAACAAATGAAGGGAAATGAATCAGGTCCATCACATCTGCAGCGTTGCCCTTTATTAGAGTGAGTTAGAGAGATTCGCCAAACTTAAGAATGAATTGTATATTTCTGCTGTTTTGGGTTGTGGTTCCCTCAGGAAAAGTGCAGGTTGAACATCAAGATTAGAGATTTTGGGATTTTACCCATCTCTTCTTGACTTTTTGAGATTAACATAAATCAGATGCACATACTCTAATGTGTACTACACACTTTACTCTTAACCACCAGTCACATAAAATCAAACACACTGTGTGACTTAATAAAATATGTGCATTAAAGCTTTCTTTTAAAGCTTATTTTTCGTAGCTGAACCATAGAAGTAGTTAATCAGTGGTGTAGAGGTCTTAATAAGTAAGTTATGTATAAACAACGATTACTTACAGTATATGTTTCTCTGTGGCACATTTCTTAGGTTGGACAAGGATTTTGCACTGTAAGTGCTTAGTTCAACCCTTTTAACAGGTTGTGCCATGTATTCGGTATTGTGCCATAAAGGATTTATTTGATTTGTACTATATTAATAATCAGAAAACCTTATTTCACTTTCAGCGCTTCTCTATTAAAGAATGTGCTTAATAATTTTACATCTGTGGCTGTTTGTACAAGGTTCTCATTTCTGGCTCTCGCCCAAAGTGTTGGCCATGAGCAGCGACCTTCTTACAGATTATATACTGAAAGGGTGGAGTTGCCTTAACTGTGTAGTAGAAATGAACTGGAAACGTCCTTGGAGAGCACAGACCTCCACCAAGGCCATGCCATGATTTTGCAATATTAATGAAAGTGCAAAAATAAGTTGTGTATCCGCCCTGTGATTCGGATCTGCTCCAACATGTTATTCCTTGTTGCACCCTTCTACCAAGTTTCATAAAAACCAAGCTACCAGGTTTTCCGTAGTCCTGCTGACAAACAAATAAACATAAAGTCCTTGGCAATTTTACATGTGTAGGTGTTTGGACAAGGTATGCATTTCTAGAATGCTTCATCCTCTACACGTGAAATTTTGACTTAAACACTTTTGACTTTATCTATATTTAAATGTTGAAAATATTTGTACTGTTTAATTTTATTTTAATTTGTACATTAAAGTGATAAATTATGAAAAAACTGATGTGAGTTGTCTAATAATTTAGCCTTTGTTACATATCTTTAACATAGAACTGGTAATTTAAAGGAATAGTTTTGGGAATGCACCACTCTTATATTCATACACTCTTATATGAATACACACACTCTTGTGTCTGTATATGTATATGAAGCTACGGCCAGGAGATTGTTTGCTTAGCTGAGAACAATGGTTCCCAACTAGACCCCCATTTGGTAAGATTCTGTCCCCTATCTGATAGGATTTTTGCTTTTAGATGTTTTATTACAGGAAGTGTGTGAAGCCCATGAACAAAATAGTTATTCATTCTGTCATTGTTTTATTTATGGAAGGAATTAAAGTGAAAATAAAAAAACTACTAAGAAAACTACTACTCAGAATAAAGACTTGAAACAGGGGAACAGCTTGTCTGAGCTGAGTCTAGACTTGTCACAGTTCATGGCCTACAGTAAATGGAAACCTGGACACCACAGAAGTGTAAAGCAAAGTATAGTAAAATATATTCTGAAAAAATATAACAGAGTAAAAGGAGAAGTAATTGGTGAAAAAAAAGGAGACGTTAATGGAAAGCAGCAGGGAGAAGCAAAGAGAGAAGGGTGAAAAAATGTGAACGGAGGAGGAGGACGCTGTGTGACTAACAGGTGAGTCACATAACTGTTAATCAAGACTGAGCCGAGGTCTAATCAGGAAACTCAAGTGAAAACACCTGAGTGGTTTTACTGTGGGTGTAGGGGCTACAGTAGGTATTTTATATGTGGAATATTATATCAAAAGTATATTACATGTGGAAGAATAATCAGCAAGAGGGAGAATAGGTGAGGCAGTATGACCTGTCTGAAACCATTCCCTATTCGCTATATAACACTCTGCTACTGCAGCACACTTGTGCTGGGGAACTTCAGTGGAACTGAGTCAACATTATGACTGTTCGTAAAGCAAATGTACACTAAACGGTTTCCCCATATCAACTTAAAGCCTCAGTAGCCAACAATTCTTTGGCATCACTGGGCAAAAATCCCATAATAACCTTTCAGCATATTGTAATTCAAGTGTTGTGAGAGACTTCTGCACCTCCTTGTGGCTCTGTCTTCAGGCTTTAAAACATCTAGGCCATGACGAAAGACTTTGGCCAATCACAGGTCATTTCAGAGAGAGTTTCTATTGGCTGCGCTACAGCTGGTGGCCGGTGCTTGGTATTTCCTTAACAGATCTCAACACGTTGTCATTTTACAGCTAAACAGTAACTACAAGATATGTCTGAAAACATTTGAGGAGAGAACTAGGCATCATAGTAACAGATAATTATTCCTATTTGATCAGCGCTGCCTAGTTTGACCATTTGATTGGAGTTCATGTGTGATTGAGTCATGGCTCTCATAGACAGCAGCTGGACGGCTCGGTGTTCCTCCGGTCTGTGAAATCTTGCAGATGCTATTAGGAGCATCATAAAAATAACTATTTTAATTATATTTGCTCCACTTCTACCCACTGCAGCTTGAGCTACAGCTAAAAGGTGATGATATGTCAATGTTGTGCTCACAACCTGTTTCTGCTGCCCTCAAGTGGCCTAAAACCTTTTTGTAGTGACTGCAGGTTTAAAGAAAGTGTTCATCATTTTTGGAAACACATTTATTCACTTCCTTGCAAATATTCTGTACAAGCACCAAAGTATTTATGGGAGGAGTGGAGTTGTATTGCCTTAACTGTGCAATAGAAATTAACTAGGGCTGTCGGAGAGTACAGACCTCGCAGTATTAAAGGTAAAGTGTGTAGGATTGGTGGCATCTAGTGGTGCAGTTGCAGATTGCAGCCAACTAAGCACCTCTCTGCTCACTCCTCCCTTTCCATAACTGTTGTAATGTGAGCGGCCGAGCATAAAGCCGTGGTAGCACCGTTTGCCTCGCTTTAGGAGGAACAGTCAGATGGATTCACGATACCAAAGTTTCCCAAGTGTGTCGGAGAACTACAGTGGCCTTCAGGTAACATGAAAACATGAATGGCTCTCTCTAGAGCCAGCGTTTGGTTTGTCTCTTCTGGGCTACTGTGACTAAACATGGTGGAGTCCGTGAAGAGGACCTGTTTAGATATGGGCTCATTCTCAGCTAACGAAAACACAAAACCCTCCAGAAAACAGTCATGGATATTATATTCCATTCTGATAATAGATCCCCTGAAATATTACACACTGGACCTTTAATGAAAAATTAGCTTAGCTCACACTACACCCTTCCAACTCGTTTCATGAAAACTGGACCAGTAGTTTTTCAACAATTGTGAGTGAGGATACGATTGTCTATAATAGTGTATAGAAATGTATGTATCAGTAAATACAGTATATAACATAAACAACCATACAGACCTTTCATAAACACTCTTTTCCTCCACTACATCCAGAAGAGACAGAGAAAGGGGGAATAGAACAGCATACTGTATACAAACGCAACTCAATCAAGCACAGACTTCATCAGAAACATACCTAGTTGCATTTTATTATATCTCTTCAAAATAAATAAACATATAACACAATGAAATAAGACTCATGACATCTCTGAAAGCCTGTAACAGAATAAACCTCAAAATAGTGCCTGCTTTTTAGTAAACATAACGTGTACGTAATGTACAAAAAATACTACTCAGAAATGTACAAAATGCAGCAAACAAATATCAAGTATTGTGCAGTCCCATTCCCCCCACCCCACCACCACATTACACCAGCTGCTGACAGTCAGTCCTTTTCAAATTACAAGTGTTGAGTGCCAGAAGCTACATTAAAAACGTATGACTCCAGTTAATGAGCAGCAAACAGCCCAGTGGCATAGCTTCATTTTGGGAACCAGTCAGGGATCTCAGGTGGAATATATGTATGAAGTTAATACAATATAATACACTACTGAAAAGGGATAATGCACTGAGTCTGAAAAGTGCTTCCTGTTCGGAATACTAGTACAATTTCCCTTTCTGTAAAAACAACATTATGTCTCTTCTGTTTCTGTAACAGCAGCACACATCTCCCAAACTAAAACATTTTGTTGCTTTGCTCCATAGTTCTGTTTCAGTTTTAAAGCACGATCAAGAGAGAGCACATTCAGAGCAGGAAGCCAGCCTTGTGGTCAAGACCACCTAAACCGAGACCAAGTCAAGACCAAGACTTTGAGGGGTTGAGACCAAGTCGAGACTAAGACCAGACCAGTGCGGGTGCCACATTGCATGACACACTTGCAATAAACTGTGTAACATGTAAACCATAGGATACCCACATTTCCATAAAAACACCAACAGAAAATAAATGCGATTTCCTCTTCATTCACCTCTTTTATTGCCATATATTGTATATATCATGTGTGTATGTATATGTGTACCAGAAATGTCTTGATAAAATCATCAAATGGCATTGCAGAGGTGAACTTTATGTGGGTGAATTTTCCTATGAGCAATCACAGTAATGATGTTAGCAAATAAATCAGACAACGCACACGCATCTTTCTTCTGGTCTTGACCGGTCTTATTATAGAGAGAAATAAATACACAAAACCCAGAGTCCTCATTGTCTGAGACCGAGGCATGGTTGAGTAAAAATGCAGTCAATTCCGAGACGAGACCTTCAAAATGTGGTCTGAAGATCGGTTTCAAGACTAAGACCGATCTTGAGTACTAACACTGCTGGATGCGCAAACGGTGCATTCAGCTCTCCCCTTTCCTAACACAGAGACTCACACACTTCCCCAAACACACTAGATAGAAAACAAGACTGGACATTACCACTCACTAACATCCATCCCATAGTTACATACAAAAAATGACTTCCCTCTTCATAAAAGCAAAGACCAGTAAGAGTTACTGGTTAATAATAGAGGTGAAATCCTTCCCCTTCCGCTGGACCACCATGGGACCTTATTTGTAAAAAAACATGTACAGTAGCCAATAGCAAGAGACAAATATTTTTTGAATCCCCTTTGAATTACCACCATGAATCACACATGTGATCTTTGTCAATTTAAAAGATAATTTTCTAGAAAGTCTAAAGTCTAGAAAATTGCAGTTTGAAATTGCTGAAGTATCAGACTGTGAAAATATGTAATTAGACAGACTAAACACCCAAAAGTGTGGTAGTGACGTTGCTCTCTCTGAAGCTACGATGCCTGTGTGTTTCCTGCTGGAACGGGGCTGATATAAAGACCAGGGGTCACTGGATAAAAAGCAGGTAAGATAATATTTCATCTGTGCGTGGAACATAGCTAATTTAGCTAGCTAGTTAGTATTTCACTGAGCGATTTCACACAAAACTAAATGATACTACGACAAACTGCGACTTTTTTGTCTTACAAAATTCTGTATTAAATTGACCGACATCATAAGTGTGATTCATGGTGCAATTCGAATAGGATCAAAAAATAATTTGTCTCTTGCTGTTGACTACTGTACACGTTTTTTCCTTGTGGTTCCCCGAAAAGGGAGGGACTTCACCTCTCTGTAGGGGCTCTGAGCCTGGATTAATCACAGCAGTTGGGTATTTTTTTGCCGAGCTGAAATAGCATCAAGTGAATGTCCACCGCTGTAGTCTGTAGTTGTACTTGGTATCAGTAGTATGTTCGCTACTGTAAGCAGATCCAGTGGTATTCGACTTCTGCTCCTCTTCACTGCTACATAAAAATCCATCAGTAGTGACTAATTAACATAGGACGTACCCACAACTTAAAAGTGTCACATGCAGAATAAAAAGCTAACGAGACCAAAAGAAAAAACATTCAGTTGGCAGGTTTTTCATATTTTTGCACTGCCACATACTGACATCTCCTTTTATGAGAACATCTAACCCCCCTGTCTGATGACACGTCAGTCACATGATCACATCTCAGAGATTATTGGGTCCTGCCCAACAGTAAGAGATCAGAAACTATAACAAGTGTCTCACTTCCTCCGTGCACTCCCCGGTCTCTTGACCTGCCAGAGGTGATTGTGGATGGTCAAGGCGTCCACGCTGACTGACACCGACTTGGCGGGGATGACGGTGAACTGCTTGCGGTCCGAGCTGTATTTATACAGCTTGTCGATCATCTTGCGGCCAATAGAGCGTGGCCCTGTGCCTGTGAACTTGATGATCTCCTCTGTGTCCGGAGAGTACGAGTAAATGGCACGGAACTGGCACCCGCCGTCACGGAAGAGGATGATCAGGTGATTTGACTCACATTTTTCCAGCTCCTGTGACCAGTGAGACAGACTCAAAATATAATTTCTGAATATGGCGAAACATGAGAGAAAAAAGTAACTATAAGTAATACAAAAAAAACAAACCTACTTTACATATTCACAATAAATAATCACCATTAATAAATTAATCTCAAGTGATTAGACTAACCTCCAGAATAACATTCTTCTGGGTCTCATTAACCTTTCCAGCCAGGCAGCAGTGAGCAATGGCGTTGATGATGATTGGCTTGTTGGACTTGGAGCTTGGCTCCTTGAAGAGCTTAGGACCTTTGACGAACAAAATATAATGAAAAGATTAATAAGATAAATGCATAAAGGTCTGTACGTGTTTAAAGCAACATTTGCAGGTTAGACACAAGACTGATACAACTCTCCTTTATGTGAATTACTGCAAGTATGAAGCTGGAGCCAGAAGTAGTTAACTAGCTTAGAATAAAGATGTGTGCAGTCTCTGCTAGCTGCTTGGCAACCTCATGGTAAAAGCAAGAGTCCAGGAAGTCGTGTCCCAAACCAAGACATTGTTCCAGGACACATCCCCTAATAAAAACACAAAAAAGAGTCCAGGCATGTAGGATGGGGACAATGGGTGAGAGAATAATAAACACAGAGGTTTCTGTGTTTATTTTACTACAGTCTGATGCTGGTTGCACCAAATGTAACCATTGGATCTGCTGTGTGTAATTGTGGCTTGACAGCATGCAACATCACTCCAGTTAGAAACTGCAGCTGGGTGCGCTGTGCTGGTATATGGTATATCTGTATATGCCATGGATGTATAAAGAGAACTGGATAAAGCGTTGAAGGCTCCCGTTCATTCCTATAAGAGTTGCTCAGTGGCGCATGAAGACAAAATGGCTCGACTACCAAGTAATAAAGCACCCGGATCATCCAGCGATCTTCCACATTCATTGGGCCCAGTAGCGTTTCCTTTAACTCCACTTCCCGGCCCTCGCTCCAGCCTCGGCCTGGGTCTCACTCACATGAACGGAGGAAAGAAAATAACTCTGGATTCAGCTAACTTTTAGGACCTAATAAGGACTGTTCATAGTGGAAAGCAGATTTACCTCAAAAAAATTATCCACCATGTTACAAATGTCTCTTTCCCTATTTAAGTCTATGGCTCTAGGGCTCCATAATTTTTCTACGGATTAAACAAACGTTAAGCTAGCTGGCTTCATATTTACCGGACAGACAGATTGGTATCGATCTTCTCTAACTCTCGGCAAGAAAGCAAAGCATTTCACAAAAGCTCGAACTTCTTTAAATGACAAAGTCAGAAATAATTTTCATCTTTAGCCTTGGCTTAATACTTTTCTGCAATGATCGCTTTGTGATGGTGACAATAAATCGAAAACTTTAGTTTGTTAAATAAAAACTTCTTTTTTTGCTCACCATTGTACTCAGTAGATGTGATGGAGGAGGCTATAGAGCCGTTCTCCCAGTCCCTCTCCATGTTCCTGCTGGACGTCCTGCTCAGCATCGGGAACGACTCCATAGAGCACACAGATCCAGCCCTGGACAACACATTTATACATCAATCTAATGAACACATGGATACACAAGATGGGAAGAGATTATCTCCAACAAAAAAGGAAGTCTCACCTCTGTGACTCCGCCCCTCCAGAGATGACACTTTCTGCCTCAGTCGCCAAAGAGAGCGTTGATCCTCGATGGCTGCAGCTCAGATCAGCTGAAAATGACAGAGACGAGAGGACTCAGTGCCAGTTACTTTATGAAACAACACTGTTTGTCCGTTCCACACCTGTTCTACTGTGTATATCCTAAAAGTTCAAACAAGGGACAGAGGCTGCACAACAAAATGAAAATATGGATCAGAAATACATCAGAATCAGCTACTCAAAAAATGAATGAGTGTAAGCAGTATGAAACCCATAGCTGATTCCTTCCATCTTTATGGCTGGTGTATGTATATTGCTATCACATCATGCAGAGCAGGTTAGAAGTTTCACCTCCCCTGCAGCCTGCTGCTGAGCCCTGGGCTTTGATCAACATGGACTTCTTCAGAGAATTACCTGCATAACACACATGTACACTCTCAGAGGATGATAATGAATGGACTCAACTGAAAACACATGAGCACACGCAGCAGCACGTGGACAAATATGCCGCTCTAAGCTGACAACAAACAATATAAAAGACAATATGGAGCAGACGAAAGTACACACTCTTTAAGGTCTTCTTACGTGTGGTGGATCCTTTGGAGAGGCTGCTGGACTCTTCACGGTGCAGTGATTTCGGCCTGCTCCTGCGGGATTTAATCCGTGGGCGAGGCTTAACCAGACCTTGCTCTTCCATCAGCGCTTGCTGCTTCCTCCGCAGGTATTCCTGCTTAATTATCTCTCGCCTTGCCTTCTCCTCCTCCTTACGAATGCGGTCCTCTTCTGCCTTACGCCTTAAAGTTAAAACAGGCAGAATTTAACTGCATGACAGACACCACTGCAGACCATAACTGCAGACTTAAACCCTATCCATATGGGACTAGTATTATATATTATTATTTTTTTTTATTGACTCAATTAAACATGTACTTTGTTCCTCAAAATGAAAGGCTAAACGCCAACAAATGTGGACTACGGCATATAATGTTTCCATAAATTAATAATAATAATAATTCAAATGTCAACGTTATGAAGTTTCAAAGAATCAAATTTCTTACAGCCCTAATGAATCATAATTTTGTGAATATTATATTAACATAAATAGGCCTATATAATATAATAATGTATATAAAATTAAATATGTAAGGGATAATGTACAGTGTGCCAGTCATTGTTGAGAAATAAACCCCGACAGGGCGATGTGGCATGCCCTGAAGTGGTTTATTTCACAAAAATGGCCCGCTAACTCACATGAGGTCACCAAGTAATACTAGTCCCTTGTGAACAGGACTTTAGACAGGTCCTTATCCTTAGAAATAATTTGTGAGTGTGTGCAATAAATACACACCTGGTCTCATCACGTTTGAGCTCACTCTCGACTTCTTGATGCTGTTTGCGTAGTCTCGCCTCTTCAGCTTTGCGCTG
The DNA here is from genome assembly GCA_947000775.1 of Pterois miles. Lineage (NCBI taxonomy): Eukaryota > Metazoa > Chordata > Actinopteri > Perciformes > Scorpaenidae > Pterois > Pterois miles. Next base: position 12,189,844 of record CAMQGK010000229.1, on the reverse strand, counting down.
CTGTTTGAGGAGGAAGGCAGCACGACGTTTCGCCATTTCATCCTCTGCCTTCTCGTCATCCTGGAAGATAAGAGCACGATCATCATTGATTTGGTAATTATGCTCCCCAGATGGTACTCATGATATTCCAAATCATAAATAGATACCCAATAATTTTACCTTAAAGAAGAACCCTAGCACATTCTTCTGCTCGCCATCTGCCGTGCAGTCTGTAATGTGTCCATCCTCCAGTGGATCCTTAAGCTCTGATAGGTCCACCTCGATCAGCTGACCCTTGACCCTGGCACTCTCATCTCCACCCACAGCCTCTTTCCCTGAGTTGCTCTCCTCTTGTTCAGCAGCCTGTGAGGGAGACTTCAACGTACTGTCCAAGAAGCACCCAGCTCCCTGCTCGGGGTCATCGCGGACTCTGAAGGTGGTGTTTCTCTGAATGCTTCTCTCTTGCCTGGAGCTCTCAACAGTACTCCTCTCCTGGAATTTACCAGGGTTTTCTCTGTACTCCAGGGACTGAATATTAGATTTGATAGAAGAAACTTTGCTGTTCTCTTTACTTTGTTTTTGCTCCAAGGCTTTGCTGCGTTGGCTGGAGCTCAGCTTGGGAGGACGGCGAGTGGGGGTAGTGTTGCTGCCACTGATGTCTACAAAGTGAACTGCAAAAGATCTGGAGTCTGAGGTAGAGGATTGTGTTTTTGTGTTGGGGGTTGTGCTAGGGCTTGATTCTACACGCTCTGGAGCTGAGACCGCCTGCTTCATCAGCAGTTCTGGAGGTGAGACCACGCGCTTCATCAGCAGGTCTGGAGGTGAGACCACGCGCTTCATCAGCAGGTCTTGCTGCAAAGACAGCTGCATCATCTGCTGCTGAATGGAACTAATAGCTTCATTGAGAAGATCTATGGAGTGAGAACACTCATTCAAGTCAGGTTCAGCGCTGTTATCCAGCGACACCATGTTCAACCTGTTGTTCCTGTTCATCTGTCCTCTCTCTGTTTGACCTGCCTTCGCCTGCACCTTCAGAGCATCAAGACAGGAGTCATCCTTGCATGACTTCAGTGTCTTCACTTTACTCCTCTCAGCTAGCTCTGAGGATTCCTGGGGGTGTTTCAGGGGCAGAGGAAGTGTGTCACTCTTCCCTCCACCCTTCTTAACAATGTTCAAGAATGCAGCTTTCCCCAACTTCAGTCGCTGCCGTGCAGATAGGGTCTCCATCTTCTTCTTCTGATACTCAATAGCACGTCTTTGCTCTTCCAGCTGCATGTGAAGTTGTAGCAGCTCTGAAGGCACTACTGGCGGACTCACCACCATATTCTTCCCCAACACAGACATAGGCTCCTTTCCAAGCCAGCCAGAGGAGCAGTCACTCCTCAGTTGCCAGGGGGGGCAGGGGGCAACCTCTGAACCATCAGGTGTGGTCTTCTGAGAGCTGCTGGTGCTTGAGAATCCATCACGGAGACCAAGTTTAAGGAGCTTTCTCTCTGCAAAACTGGTCATCTTTACACTGTTGCTTCCTGAAGCGCTGCAGCTGCTCGCCCACGATATGGTGCTGAGGCAAGGGCTTGAGCGTCCACTGCCGCCTTCCTTATCATCCCGCTCACTAACCTTTGAGTCTTCTCTCAGTTTGGCTGACTCACCCTCTCCCTCTAAAAAATCACACACCTCTCCCTCCTCTAAGTATTTTCCCTTTCCTCTGTTCACCTCTTTAGTCAGCTCCATCTGATCATCGTCTTCATCGTCTTCGTCGAGGTCTGCAATGTCAGAGTCAGAGTCTTGCCCTGCCTCCAGTGCAGTGGTGGAAGGATTGTGGCAGTCTGGCTCACCTGACAAATGAAGGAAAAAGCCTGAGGACTGTTTCCTCTCAGGCATAGAGCTGCCTGCCGACCCCTCTGTGGGTGGTCTGAGAGAGCTGGGGACTGATTCTGCCACAGGTATAGGTGTGAAGGTACTTCTGTTCGACTCTTTCCTTTGGAGAACATTGGTGGCTTCTTTCCTAGCAGCTGCTGCCCCTCTACAGCGACTTTCCCCACTCTCCTCTTCCTTGTTCAGGCTGATGCTCTTCTCTTTGGCTGGCTTAGGGATGGCAGGCATCAGTGGCTCCAGATAGTAGCTGTCTGCTGGGCTATCAGGTGTAATGGGACCCACATCAAGACGGGGAGAGCGGTGAGTATTAGAAACCCTTGAGGTGGAAGCTACACTCGGAATTTCCAGTTCATCCTGCTCCATGTCACTCCCAAGGCGACGTCGTGAAAATGTGGAGGGGTGGATCACAGCAACCAGTTCCTCCTCCTCTATTTCCTCCTCCTCATCCTCAATGCGCATGTGACTGAGCAGGCTTTGACCACTGAGTCTGTGTTGAGGACCCAGCATGTGTTTGGGGGTGATACTCATTATATTGGAGGCCAAACTGTCTTTGCTGATGGAGCGAGCAAGGCTAATGCTGTCTGCGTCATCCTCCAGAGGATAATGTAGGGCGTAGGGCATAGGCTGGGATAAAGGCCTGGACGGTGAGAAAGGCAGGAATATGATACATGGGAGCAAAGTATCATGAATCATGGAACTACATTTGTCTATTATACCTGCAGGTACATTGAATAACTGTAGTCAGTACAGTAACTGTGAAGGTTGTAATCACACTGCTCACCTCGGCCTCCTCTCTGGCCAGGCCAGTATTGAACCTTGATGCTGCCCATCACGTGTCAGAGAGTTGGACCTATTTCTCAGCTCTGTACAAAAAAATATGATCCTTATTACAAAAGATCTGATATAAAAGGGTACAACTCTTGGTTTTCCAGCACTAAATATCACAGTGAAATGCTTTAAAGTGACAGTAGGCAGTATATTTTTGGCATCATTGGGCAGAAATCCCATAATAACCTTTCAGCATACTGTAATTCAAGTGTTCTGAGAGAGAGCTAGACTTCTGCACCTCCTCATGGCTCTGTTTTCAGGTTTTACAAAATTTAGCCCATGATGGGAGACTTTGGCCAATCACAGGTCATTTCAGAGAGAGAGAGAGAGAAAGAGAGAGAGAGAGAGAGAGAGAGAGAGAGAGAGAGCATTCCTATTGGCTGTGTTCTGGCTGGTTGGCAGTGCTTGGTATGTCTCCTGGGTCACAAACTTTCTCATTTTACAGTTAAACAGTAACTATAAGATGTTTCTGAAAACATTTGAGGAGAGAAATAGGCATTACAGTAACAGAATATTGATTTATATTTGATCAGCGCCGCCTAGTTTGACTGTTTGATCGGTCTGTGAAATCTTGCAGATGCCATAAGGAGGACACATGCTTTTCTCAGATTACCTGCCTCATGCACTACTGTCAGGATATAGTGACCGTTTTATAAAAAGAACTTTTTCTGAATTATATTTGCTCCATTTCTTCCCACTTCCCACTACTTTACCAACTCATTTCGTATCTTGTTTCTTGTTAGAAGTGGACATTCAAATAAGGAAAGATCCAAGAACACGACTGAGGTGCATTTCACTTTCAAAGAACAATCAGACTGTTATTCCTGCTCTCTATCTTCCCTCTCTCTTTCCTCTGTTTGAACAACTTTGTGATTTGAGGCAGCAAACGGAGAGAGCCTGAGTAAATATTGTTTTAATATTACCTGAAGCGCTCTCCTCAGCCACTTTCTGTTGTCTCTGTCTCAGGGGCAGTAAAGAGTGAGATGGGCTTAAGGAGCTTGGTTTAGTGCTGTAAGGGAAAGACAGAGAGGTTTGGTTTTAATGTTTCTCAAATAGCTTCTCAAATGCTTAAAAAAAGACATTATTAAAGAACATTATTAAAGAATAAAGAAAGATTTTCTAAAAAAAAGTTTAGTTTAATTTTACAATTTAAATATTTGGGAAGAAGCTACTGTGTGTACAAAGGCATGTGAGGTGGCAATTTAATGCAAGTACTTAAACGTAAATCACACATAGCGTTTGTTTATATCTGTGACTTTTACCATACTAACTTGTGTATGAGTAGTATGCATGTATTATAATGTAGTCCCGTAAAGTTCCACTGTGTAGAATCTGGCAGTGTCTAGCAATGAGGTGAAGAGATTGCAACCAACAGAAGCCTCTCCCTGTGCCAAGCGTGTGTTGTTCGAAAGCTATGATGGCTGACATGAAAACATGAAAGGCCCTCTCTAGAGCCCTCTCTCTAGAGTCGTGAAGCAAGACAGAGAGAGCAGCAGCAAAGAGAGTGAGTAATGTTATCGACTCTACTACTGTAGAAACATGGCGGACCTATGGAGATATAAACGGCTCATTCTAAGGCAACGGAAACACAACAGTCCTGATGAAGACACAGTTGGGGTTGAAACAAACTTCTAATAATGTGCGTGATGTTACTGGAAAACAGAGTCAGTGGATATTACCTGAGGTCAGGGCCCTGGGACGCGGTCAAGACGTCAGCAGAGTTTGATGATGTCAGGAAACTACGTTTGGTGATGTTGGAGATGGGAATATGGGATCGTGAACTCTTGGGCTGCAGCAACAGTCTCACTAAATCAATGATAGAAGGGGATGTTAACCATTATAAGAGATCCCACAGTATAGTGTGCTGTTGTTTAAAAGAGCCACCAGCTGTTTGATTAATAACAACTATATTAAAGTAGAGTGTGTGTTATACCATCTCTGATTTCATGGAGGTCCCGGGGCTGTACAAAGTCAGGCTTCACACTCTCAAACCACCAGAAGAGCTCAGCAATGAAGACCATCACGTTATTCTGCAAGACACAATGATCACGTTCAAGGTTAATACGAAGACATGATAATGTCGTTAGCGCCTATTTTTTAAGTATTTTCTTGGTGTGAAGTGTTTTGCGTCTCACCTTTAGTACTGGTGGAGAATATAACATGTCCTCAGGCTTCAGATAGAAGCATTTGTTCAGGTATTCATGAGAAAACTCCTGTAGTAACTGGATGTTGTACACACTGTCTGCTATGGAGGGGACCTCCTTCAGACAGATATCTGCACAGGACAGGACAACAATGGTCAATACCCTAGGGGATAAAACTATTTACTGTAATAGCTAAGAGGTAGATAGAGACTTTTATCTCTTATTTTTTATGAGACTTTAAAGGAACACGTTTGGCATTTTGGTAAATATACATTTGCTTAGATATAAAAAGGAGCTATAATATATTAATTCATTTCTTAATAGTGCAGGAATAGTGCAATGTATTCATGATATGACAAAGGGTTGCGGTTGTTCTTGTTCTTTTCATCCATCTATCCATCGCCAACCGCTTATCCCGTTAGGGGTCGCGGGGGGGCTGGAGCTGATCCCAGCTGGCATTGGGCGAAGGCGGGGGACACCCTGGACAGGTCACCAGTCCATCGCAGGGCACATAGAGACAGACAACATATAGACAGACAACCATTCACGCTCACATCCACACCTATGGACAATTTAGAGTCATCAATTAACCTAAACAGCATGTCTTTGGACTGTGGGAGGAAGCCGGAGTACCCGGAGAAAACACACGCTTACACAGGGAGAACATGCAAACTCCACACAGAACAGCCCCAAGCCGGAATCGAACCTGCAACCCTCTTGCTGTGAGGTGAGAGTGCTAACCACTGCACCACCATGCAGCCCTCTTGTTCTTTTCACCGATCGTAATATGTGTAATGTGTGGTTGTGATGTGCTTTTGAACATGTTGCTTTGTTTATATGTTGTCTGTTTCTTCATTATTGCTACTGTGCAGGTAGCTGTATGATAAGACATTTTGTCATGTGTCATGTGTCCAGCATTTGAGTCCAAGACAAGGCTTCCAGTCTTAAAGCTAAGCTAAGCTCAGTCTTCTGGCTGTAGCTTTAATTTTAGCATCCAGACATGAGAATGGTATCAATGTACAGTCTGGTGTTACCGTACCTTCCAGTCTAATGAGTTCTGGGCAGTAGAAGTGGACCACAGCCAGCAGAGCCGTGCCGTCACTCACATCCTTCAACAGGTCATCCAACAGAGGGAAGTGCTGAAGAGTACGACCTGACAGGTGATCTCTGCGGTAACGTACCTGCACAGGAAGATAGGACACAAGTTTAAACAAAGGACACAAATGTATCTAATGAGAATACTGAGTCAAATGCTCACTACTTGTCACACACAAACACAACGATTTTTTTTCACTTTATAAATTATTCTCTGGCTCTCTTTCACACATATACTGTAGAGAGTAGGTATCTGGAAGTGGCAGCCAGAGCATGAGCTTTGCAAAGTCTTTCAGAGGGGCACATTGTGCATCTGACCTGTCATGTTATACAATAATGTACCTTCACTCATCAGGACTGGCAAGGATGTTAACTAGAGGTAGACATCAAAACTAAATAATCGGCTCCAATAGGACATTTTACAAACTATGATTATCGGCAGAGCTGGGCTCTGATGGTGGCCACCAGTCATGCGGGGATGTACAACATCGTTTTGCATGGAGGCTCAATATACAACGTCAAGGTAAAGGGGGAGAAAATTGTTATCTCTTGAATATATAATGCATCACTATCAGCTCTTTGTCCCAGATACAAGACAGGCAGATAGGGAGGAAAAGAAATCATTCACTGTTACTTTAACTTAGTTACCAATTTGATGTTCTCTCTTCCAAATAGTCCAGCCACATAACCATCCATTCATGAAATGAAATCCCACACTTACCCGGAAATATGCACGAACATTAATGGTTTGTAAGAGCGGCATATAACAATGTACATGACACGCAACAAGACATGAAACAGCGCACAGCCCACAGCAAATAAATACATTTATAAATATATTCTCCAACGATGTAATCCACCAAATCACACTTCAGAAATTATTAAATTCCAAATGACAAAAAACTAACCTTGTTATATTTAAAAATCCATCAATGTTTAATATCAACCACTTTCAGGTATAGTAATTTAACTAAGACTAAGGTGCGTTTGGTAGGTGCATGTGATAAATGATAAAAAAAAGAGCAAAAATAAAGGTCAGGATGAAATAAATAAAAGGGTCAATGGTGGTTACATTACCATGTGAGAGAACTCCACAGGTTCCAACAAGCTGCTGGCCAGAGCATGCAATATATCAGGCTGGTGAGGGAAGGAAGAAATGATTGGGATGAAGTTAATGAAATGAGGCAAGCGGGGACTGGATGACTGGACTCCAGACAGTTAGAACTGCCTGGTTTTCACATCACCTTTGCCAGATAAAAACAAACAAGAAAGTGTAGGAAGATACAGTGGTGAGTGGGTGATTTAGGGAGAGAAGGTGATAAAGGAATTGCGAAACGGTTTCACGCAAATTAAAAGCACAAAATGAGCAGGGAAAAGGAGCACGCTGAGCTTGCTGTTTCTTTCTTTGCCACCAAGGGGCACTGTGGCATCTTCACTCACTGTATATTAACTGCATTGGCTCCTTTTTGACCTGACGCTGATACACACCTCAGACAGACACACTCAAACAATCACACAAGAGATTGCTAGTGGTTGAACTTACAGGTACAAGCTTCCAGTACCATTTGGAGGGAGACTAGTGTCCAAGAGGCAGGAAGGGGAGGAAGGTTTGGGGAGACACGAACAGGAAGAGCAGCAGACAAGTTAAGGGTCATATACAGTGACAAGAAATCAGATTATCTCCTGTTACCATGGAAACAAATCTGATTTTAAGGGTTAAAGGGTTAGGCAGAAAAGAGGAAAACAACTAGAGGCATTTGTGTATATTGTTATTAAAAGTTCACTTTGTGTTGTCCCATTATTTCATACAAATGCAACCCTATTATAAAAGCAGCCCATCAACAAATGTGCTTACACTTATTGTTTAACAATACGCCCTTTCTGGCTGATTGACAGGAACCGAGGTGAGCAACAGTGCAGAGGTTTTCAACTGTGAAGTGCGTCTCCCCAGCGTGACTTACACTTCCCAAGGATAGCATTATCTCCAGTCACCATCACAAATAAATGACTATAAACCCACTCAGAAATCATAGACAAAAGATGCTCTTTACTCCAGGACTTGTCTGAGAATCATTTTTAAGTTCCCCTACTTCTTTTCTCTTTGGATTACTGTCTCTCATGGACTACATCAGATTGTTTTTTACAACTCAACTCTTTACAACTGACTCACAGATATTAAGTGCAATATCATGTTCTCTTACACCGAGCTATACTTCAGATCTGATACTACAGACTGCTCTCTGCAGTTAACCTGTTTATATTTTTCTGCATTTTATACATTATACATATTTTGCATTTATGCCTTATTGTTTTTATCTTAAGGCCCTGACACATCAAGCCGACAGAGGGGCCGTTACTGAGCGTCTGTCAGCCTATTTTTTGTGGTCTGTCCAGCACCGTCAGCCCTAGTCTGCCTGTGGTTTTTTGGCCGATTCAGCATGTTGAATCGGTGGCAGAGTTCATCTGTGAGAGAAATCGCTCTGAATGGTTGTTCAGCTTAAGGAAATCAGTGCGTCAGAAGAGAAATGGATGTGAGAAAAGCAAGCCAACAAGTAAAGTCAAGAGGACACACAAAGAAGGCTCTTCATCTCATCTGATCATTCCAATAAACAGATATGTTTTCACAGCGACATGGCCATCAGGAATAAAGCTAAGTGGTAAGTGAGAGTGGTGTGAAAATGGTTGGCAAACACTCTTTTGTTTCATGTTCGTATCATAACAGCGACTTGTATATCTGCAGTCCTGAGTCTTCCGGTTTTCGTTTTTGAATGATGACTACAGACCATGCAACCTGCTGGTGTGGAGAGTTATTTCATCTCATGCACATGCAGAATGTATGCGCTAACTGGCTGTTGGCTGTCATCTTTGCACTGTGTTCAAGTCAGGCTTCATCAGCGCTAGTTCTTCGATGACATTTTGGTGTGTCTGGGCCTTCATACTTTAATATTTGTACTCTTCCCACTTTCTATTGTAACTGCTACACATCAATTTCCCTTGGGATGAATAAAATGTATCTTATTTTTACTCTGCATACTTTTAATGGCACCAATTTGGCTAAATGTATCCAAATGTAGGCTAAAAACGCAGGGCTCAAGTAGTAGCTCCTCTATAGCTTTACATAAATAGTTGTTATATTAATTCTCTGGATATCGAATTTAGCATCTTTTATAATGCACCCAATAAGGAAAGAATGCATGCATATAAAATCCCAGACAGACAATAAACAAAGGCAACAATATCATGAAAGAAAGACTGTTCAACAGAGAGGAAGCTTTGTGACAGACAAAGACACACAAGCTGTTACCTTCTGGTGACTGGGTGACTCCAGCAAATGTTGCTTCATTTTCAGCTCTTTTTCTATGATCTCCCTCATCTTTACGTTCACCTGCAGCGACAAAGATACTGTGGTTCAACACAGAGAGAAGAACTTAAAGCATAAATGTCAAGCATTAACACCCAGGTCTGCTTCTTACCTTGTTGATCCAATAGACCATCGCATCCTCCAAGTCAAAAGGCAGGGACTTGGAGGTACCGAAGTTCGAAAAACGCTTGACACTGGACACCACCTTCTCTATACTGATCATCTCCACTATATAGGCCATCATCAGGGCATCAATGAGGTGGACATGGGCGCTCTGGAAGAATACAGTTTGCTGATTATACTGCGTACAATTATTGTACTGCATTATTAATAGTAGTTCATACTTGTGTGCTTTTCTGTTGAAGCTGATTTCATAATCACAAGAGGTAAGAGATGCTCTATCACTGAGTTGCCATGGAAACAGGGCAGAACTTCCTCACTGAAACATCAGCCTACACATGAGACGATCACTAATGAGTGTGTGTCATTATTTCATGACACACACACCATGTTTTATTGGCGAGCTGTATAAAATGTGAAATAAATTAATAAATTCATAAAGTGTGTGTTGCTGGTAGCCTGGCGTATGGATTTCTTTTTCCTAAAAAGGTTATTTCATTCAACGTTTCAACTCTTATCAAACAAAGAATCTATTAAATGCAATGATGTTCTCTTCAGTGTCTCCACTTAATATGACTCTCTGTAGCCAAGAGCAAAAATTACTTTTATATACTGACACTTACACACAGCATAAACTGCTGCTTCTCAGCCAGCGTGTTGGCTTTTGTTGTTTCTCACCTGTGGGATATTACTAATGCCTCTCAAGTGTGGGATCATATTAAATGAAAAATGCTGAGCATTTGGTTCATTTTGCTTCATGAATATTTTAGTTGCACACTCTAAAACCTGCAAAACATCCACTGGTGCATTATTTATTCCACTACTTCTGGCTCATATTTGGCTCTAGAAAGCAAAGTCCCATTAGCTTGTTCCCAGATTTTAAGGTTATACTACTGCAGAGAATGTACAATAATAGTAATATGCATAAAAGTGAACATTTTCTGACTTGCTAATTATTTGACAACTCATAAAGCAGTTTTAATTGTTTTTATGGCCACATGAAGGAAGTGGAATGTGGTGTAAACCCAACATCGACATATTGGGCCTCATGCAGGAAGCCATGTACAAACAAATTTTCTCCTTTTTGTTGGTACAATTGACAATTTCTTCTTATTTTGTTTGAACACATTGATTTCTGGGATTCACCACAGTTTTCTTATTTTGCTCTTCATTTAGGTATGAGTAGTAAAGAGCACGCTTACCAACATAAGGAAAAAAAAGATTATTTTTTGGATCAATTAAATTTTTTTCACAGCTCACAAACTGTCCAACACAAGGGAACAAAACTTTTAAATTGAGGACCATACAAAAAAACCCACATAAATATCATATAATCAAATTTAGATGATTATATGTTTTAGAGTAATTATAATGATTGGATTATTAAATTTGTGGGCTAAAAAATACTATTGGTCCACTGAGCCAAATTAAAAGCTATAAAAACTCTTGGATGACGTCTCTTGTGTTCATTCATTATCTGAATGGTTTACATACTCCTCTTCAGTGCTTTTTGGATTTCCCGTAATGCCAATACTGACACTGTGGAAAATCATGTTTACTTAAAGTTTATTTTTCTATCTGTATCTATCAAATTTCCAGTCATGTTTCTGGCCATTTGACACACACACCCAACATTCACTCTCCTTATAGCTTTGTTTTGGTCTCCTGTAACACCTGAGGAACATATATGGCTCTTCAGTTACTAAATGCTCCTCTGTGTTCACCAGATAGCCGCTAACTGCTAATTTTCTTGTGTGAGCAAACGTGACTGGTGGTCTATAACCAGGCGTGAGGTTTAGCTACCCACCATCTTGATGGGAGTGGAGCTGAGGTCCAGTTCAGAGACAGGTGTGCTGTCTGTCTCTAGGACGTGGATGCCTTTTTTGGACAGGGCCTGGATGACAGATTGGTGGCTCTGGAGTGAGGCGGCCTGCTCGGCGTGCAGGATGAGTCCACACACCCGGCAGTAGAGCTCACCAGACAGCAGCAGGCGTATGATGGGGGGCTTGATGTGTTCCTGCTCATACTGGTCAGTATAGAAGGGGTCCCGCAGGTCTGCAGGGATGTGATCTGGAAGAATGATGAGCATACATGTATTATTAAATACTTGATGAGACATTCGGGGTTAGCCAGTGACTTTTCTTTACTTATTAAAGTTGTATTAAGTCATATCACACCGTGCATCCACACTCAAAACTATTTCTGTACACACGCGTATCCACCAATGCACCAGGTTACGTAACAGAGAATCTCTTTCAAGGTATTAGACTGTCTAAGAAGAAACCAGTTCAAGAGGAGAGCACTGAGACAAAGTCAGTGGTTAAACAGTATGCCAGGTAGTAACGCTGAAGGCACATAGGTGGACCAGAGGCTTTAAGCCAATGAGCTAACAGGACTTAGCGGTGATACTTAAGCTGATGGTGTTGTCCCAGCCTGCAGGATGTTTTCCTGCTCATGCACACAGACATGGGGCAGCTATTTTTATATGCCTTGGACATGTTAATCCAGAGTTAAGGCCCGAAGCACTCACGAAATTTAGCTTCCAGCACGTTCTGGGTAGATTGAGGCAGGAGGTAGGCAGGGTGAGGAGACTGTTGTCTGTTAGACTTAACAACTGGTGTTGTAATGCATATGATGGGACAAGAGAAAAAACAGGCGAGAAATTGGAATTGAAATTGAGTTGAGGAATTTTTCCAAAAGTATTCATTAATATTACTGAATTATTTGAAGAAAAATATCTCCTTTAAGAGCTCATTTTACAAACTGGGTCTTATTTTAATAGCTGTCCATCATAACAGTAGGTAATTATTACAGTTTACCGTCCAGGTAAATTGTGAGGATAAAGCAGCATGCCCACTCCAGTCAACATAGCTTAAAGGAATAGTTCGATATTTTAGGAAATACGCTTTTTCTCATTATTACCAAGAGTTGAAAAAATGAAAGATCAAAACCACTGTCATGTCTCTCTTTATGTAACGTATGAAGCTACAGCCAGCAGATGATTAGTTTACAGAGCCAGGCTAGCTGTGTCACCCTGCTTCCAGTCTTTATGCTAAGCTAAGCTTCCAAGCTGCCTGCTGGCTCTAGCTTCATAGTTAATGCACAGACATGAAAGTGGCATCAACCCTCTCAACTGTTAGTAAGTCACAAAGGCAACCAGACATCATTTACATTGTACAGCCTGCTGTACTTTCTGGTTCAGCTATGACCGACAATAAAAACAAACAGTTTTATAATGCATAATGGTCACTTTGTATACATTCACTAATGGTTTCACTATTAACATAATTTGTTTAGAAAAGCCGGGCTCGTTGGTGGCATCTGTACTCCCTGTCTGATTGTCTTACTGCTGGTGTCCCAGTTGCAACATGGTGTCTCTCACATCTCAAGATCTCAACAATGATATTAAAGAAAAAAAACTGTACGTAAAATTAAAAAAATCAAAACCAAAACATAGAAAATAAGATGTAGGCTTTAAAAGGTAACTTTAGTATTTTTCAACCTGGACATTATTTTCCAATGTTTTTGTGTCCAGCTGACTAATAGGGACAAAAATTACTGAAGCTGGTCCAGTAATGAGGGAGAGCACTATACAGTATTTGGCAGCCATTCACAGGCTGCAATATGGTACCATTGGGTCAAGCTGGAACCATAATTTCTGTCCACTAAAAGTGCTTGTTTTCGCCATGACAAGCTCTGATTATTATTATTATCGTGTCTGTCATTATAGAAATGTCATAGCTGAATATTTAGATGATTTCAACAATGTGGACGAGGTCTTTGAATTGTCCGCCTATGTTTATTTTAGCCAGAATATACGGATATTAAAAATTTCACAATGAGACTTCTCCTTCAGAGGGACTTGGGCAAACAGACCAGATCAAGTGGAAGGTAAGAAGAATGTTTTATTTCTCTATAGGGTCTTTTCCATAATGTTGTCAGACACTTTAAATAACAATCTGAGCCTGTCAGTGGCAAAAATTATATTGATGCTGCTCATTTGCCCTCACAGCTCATTTCGTGGCTGCCGGGTACTCAATACTGGACCAATTTCAATAATTGTTGTGCCTATTTATCACTTAGACATAAAAAAAAAACATGAGAAAATAGGGTCCAGGCTGAAAAATACTGAAGCTACCCTTTAAAATACTCACATTAAAAAAAAAGAAAAAAATTATACTATTTGGATCAATATTCAACCACTTAACAACAGCATCTTTTCTCATTTAGCTTCACATTAGAAGCCAGCTTACTGAGATGAACAGACATCCGTCAGTGGAAAACACACACACACGCACACACACACACACACACACACACACACACACACACACACACACACACACACACACACACAGCAGGCTCTTAACAGAGCTTCAGCACACTGTGAAAACCTTAGCTGTGTCTTTCACAACAGACTGCTTGCTTGGCAGAGTCATCTTACAGCATCTATCTCACTCTGTGCTGCTGTGTAGTGCTGCCATATGGCCATGTGAATCCCAGATCATGTCAGAAACTGCTCATTATACATCCCTCCAGGTCTGTCTTCATCTGCCTCATTTCTGTTTTTCTCAACAAAAGCAAATCTTCCGAGATTTCCAAACACATCTCTCTTTACGCGGCTACTTCCTCAGCATCAGCTGTCCCAGAATGCCCAATCACCCTCCACGGTTGCCGTGGAGATGGTGATAGGGAATGCCAACATGGCGGACGGTGGGGGCTGGGTTGCTGTTTCATCCCCTCACCAAGGCCTGCTCATTGAACCATTTTATGACATCAGGAGGTCTGCGTGGATGCGTGAGTGGCTTGGGGAATTGAAAAGGGAGGACGGAGCGCCTCTCTTAATCCTAGATGCTAATTGTCTTTAGATATTTATCATCCACCTGATCCAAGTGTTAAAGCCCACCCTGGTGTGCATGTGTGTGGGGCGGGGGGTCAAGAAGAGGGGTTGCAGGGACAGCCTTTGTTCCGACTCTCTCAGACACAAGGTCAGATTGATCAGCAGAGATCTTGCTGACAGTCAGGGCAGAGCTGTCAGACTGTGCTGGGGAAAACCACAACTATTCTCTCCAGTAAGATATCTTGATGGAGAATCCTCCTGAAGACAGTATGTTGGGAAACAAAGCCTCTAAGCTGACACACACTATAGGCACACTTATGAGTCTGACCTTGCAGAAAAAATGAATAAACTTGTATATGTGCAGCCATACTTTGGATGTGTAGCTCTTGAACAAGCACTCAGTTATTTTAACTTATGCTTCATTCTGACTGACACTTACTGTAAAGAAAGAAATTTTCATACATTTTCTACGTTTTCAGACTCATCATGTAGTGTTCACATTTGATTTAATAGCGCTTGCACTTCATTTAATGATGTGTTTAAATTCCTGTACATAGTCTCAGTCAACAATGCATTGAGAACAACGAAGGGCTGCAGCTAATGCTTACGATCATCGTTGATCTGACGTTTATTTTCTTCATTAATCGATTAGTTGTTTGGTCTATAAAGTGTCAGAAAATGTTGAAAAATGTCAGTGTTTTCTGAAGCCCTATATGACGTCCTCAAATGTCTTATTTTCTCCACAGCTCAAAGACATTCAGTTTACTGTCATAGATGAGTAAAAAAACTAAATATACTGTATTAACATTTAAGAAGTTGGAAACAGAGAATTTTGACTTTCTCTTCTTAAAAAAAAAATACTCAAACCTGTTAAGCGATTATCAAAATAGCTGGCGATTAATTTAATAGTTGACTAATAAATGAATCATTGCAGCTCTAGTATACACATATTGTTTATATCCCATAATACAATTAGATATTATTTCATTGCAGATATATTGATATTGATGTACATACACAATGTTGGCCATTAAGTCACAAGACTGCAGGACAGAAATGCCAAACACATGTTTGAGATACTTTACAATCAGTGTCTCGATTACACAATCATATATGTAATTAATAGTGATGAATATGAAACTAGCTATTGTAGGTAAATCTGTTTAGTTACATTCATTAAAAGTTATGTTTGCAAACAGGAAACTATGACAAATACAGTATACTGCAGAAAATATATGTCGAATTTCATCAAAACTGTGCATTTTCTCTGTGGCCGCTGCATCCTCTTGAATATTTATTCTAGTACTGTACTTTAGCTAATGGTGTGGTTATAATTTCAAAATCAAACAATAATTCAAAACCATAATTTGGGAAAGAGGGATGTTTGGTAAAAGTATGAAACAGAAAACTAGCATCTCTAATCAGAAATAAAGTAGAGAAAACTAAAGATTTTGAGGTTTCTTAAGGTTATTAATAAAACTGTTTTGAGTCTAAGCACACAGGCTGTGTTGGACAAAGATACAAGCCTTCACGTCCAATCCCATTAAACACTTAAACATCTGACTGACACAGACAACACAGTCCTCCCAGCACCGCTCGCTGTGCTGGTTGGTTTTCACGCTAATCTAATAAGACTGTTTTGGTTCTTCTGACCTCCACACAGACTATCAATGACCAACAATTGTATCACAGGAAACAAACAGACACATTGTACATCAACACGATGTGTTATTTCAAAACAGAAACAGCTGTTTATTGTAGCTATACTTTTAGTTTAGTTAAAATGTGAATCTGGATACAGTACATTATGTGTGAGTGGGCAGTTTGCTCAAATAATACCAAGAACAGATGACCTACAATTTATGTGTAAGACAGTTAGCTGTCTTACAGTATCATAGCCTGTTAACCACAATATTTAATTCCTGCCTAAAACTAAACCTCATCTCAGCTTCGGCACTGCATCAATGTAATTATAATGTTCAATAAGCAAACATTATAGTCAGTAAGATGTGAGAGAGCAAAACAGCAAAACACAAAATTGAGGGGCATCTCAGCAACACCAGATCTGACTAGGATGCACCAATCCAGTACCCCTGACTGGTATCAGTGTCTCCATTAAGTGGATTGGCTATCAGCCATGATGTGACCGATCCTTATAAAATGCATTTTCTTTGTTTCTGTCATTATAAAATTCAGTGTTTCCGTTATCTACTCCTCCTACTACATGTACAGTACCATCTCTTGTTAAAGGGACTGTATGTAAGTTTTTACACATATAAACTTTTAATTGTTTTTTTATTGCTAATGTGTGAACAGGTTCGAACCTAACCTAAAAAAATAGACCTTCCATGACTTTCTGGGTTTCCTCTACTCACCTTTATTTTCAGCTCTTTTTACAGGGCTAACAGTGTGCAACCATAGCTAACATTTGGTTAGAGATGGAGTCCGCTAATGCCAACCAACGACCAGCCCCCACCACAACTCAGACTCCAACACAAACTCCACGGAAGCACAAATAAAACAAAGTTGTATCTAGTGAAGCCTGTTTTGCAAAATAGGAATATGACCAACATCAAGGAGAAAACAACTGTTGTGGGAGTGGCGTAGGTCATTTTGAGAATAGCAGAGACTGTGTGAAGAGTGTGTGTGACCTGGGAAGTGAGTGGTGAAGCAGGAGAAAGAGAGTGGCAGCAAAACAAGCGAGCAGGGGAGCTAACATTACTGCCAAGCATGTGAAATATATAGTGATATTGTGGTTTTAGCTGGCTAATGTTGCTAATGTCAATCATGTTCAGTCTTGTGTGTGGACTTGCATTCATATATATTGTTTTCTAGTCTTCTGACCACTCAGAGTGATTTACACTACATGTCAGCATAGCTATGGTGCTTCAGGATCTTATCTAAATACACAGCGGTGGCAATTTTGGGGTTAAGTGTCTTGCTCAAGGACACATCAACATATGGCCGGGGATCAAACTACCGACCTTCCAATTGGCCTGCTCTACCCTTTGAGCCACAGTCGCCTCACTGTTTTGACCGATGTTTATTCCTGTCTTCGTAGTGTGAGAGCAAACATGAGCAACAGGAAGCTGACTGAGCAATTTATGATTCTTACATAGAGCCCCTTTAAATTTATGATAATTGTCAAACCATATAATGCAAGTACTGTCCATTCTGTGTGAAAAAGGAGTCGAAATAGGGTAGTAAGTGCAAGAAATCAGTCTCTTGCTGAAAAGGGCTCCTACAGTAAGTCTCCCTGACCCTCCCCTGTGATGTCAGGAAGAGCCAATCAGATTAAGGGAGGCAGGAAGCTTCACGGAGGGTAAAGGTGGTAGTTTTGTGTTTATAATGGGCATCTGATCTCTGTCTTGTTGGGTAACAGAGAGGTAAAGCTTTAACTAGCAAGACAGAGCTCACAATATCTCCAACAATGGCTGTTGGGAGATTAATGTGATATCAACCATGCTGATATGATGTAATGCTGGTTGTGTGTCAGGTTTTTGTCCTGACATACATTTCATCTTACAGACTTAAGAAAATATATCCTTGTATCTTTGTACACATCCCTGGAAAATGTTTTTCAATGAAAATTAGAATAATACTGTAAAAATTATCATTCCCTCTAACATAAAAATATCATATCCCAATTGCAATATCAGTCAAAATAATCGCAATTAGATATTTTTTCAAAATCATCCCTGATCAGATGCTGCTTACCTAACCACACATTACAAGTTTTAAATTTTAGGGTTTTGTTTCCCTTTTAGAGTCACTTTACTGAGTCATCCACTGCAAAACAGGAAACAACAGTACAAGGCAGGGAACACTTAAAGTTAAGCTCATAAAATCAAAATGATGACATAGCGTTTTCCTTTACTTAATGACTCTGTATCTCCTTCCAAATGCCTGATTGTCAAACTGATAATAAAAGACTAGTACGAACAGCATAGCTGATCTCCTGCTCACACTCCCGACAGACAAATCAGCGAGTGACACGAAAACCCACATTCAAAGAGTCACTTGCAGACATTTCCTCACAGCCCGGCCATGTAGGGCAATCATTTTTGATGTTTTAGTAGACCTCGTCAGAGCTGGCAAGGCTGGCGACCCGTGTATAAAAGACTGAGGCTGATGGTGAGATGTCAGACTGACTCGTCGCTCGCTAACATAAAGGTCTGGACCGTTGCTATGCTGAGGTCTTTTACATTTTTGATAGTGAAAACAACTAGGCAACAAAGCAAAGTATAATCTGAATGATACCCAATAACTCTGTGTCAACTTAGAAATCTATCACTGTAAATACAGAAGTCGTCCACACATTAATATGATTTTAAAAGTGTGAACTGTAGATAAAATGACTTCATATTGTCTTTTTATACCAAATACTGACTAAAGCATATAGCAACACTCTTTCTAAATTAGTAATACCACCAGTAATCTGCCATAAAGTTGTAACGATTATTTTCATATCAATTGCTTGCTGCATGCTTTCTCCATTTATTGCTGATTTTGGTCTATAAAACGCCAAGGAAAAAAAGACTCACGAAAGAGTCACGATTTCCTAAAACCAACATAAGACAACAAAAAGCAGCAAATCCTCACATTTAAGAAACTTGTACAAGCTCATGTTTGTAATTTTTGGTTGAGGAGTGACTTACAGGATAAACTGTGTATCAAATTATTATTTATTTTCTGTTGATGGACTAATATTTATTGCCTAACCATTTCAGTGCTAAGTTGAACTGAAACAACCCTGGTTCAATTCAGACCAGAAAACCTTTGTTGCATGTCATAATCCCCATGTTCACTGTCTGCATCTCCACTGTACACTCTAATAAAATCAAAATGCTAAAAAAAAACAATGTAAATATCTGCCGACACCTCCTCACCACCATCCTCTCATGCACAGTTCTAGTCAATGCATCTGACTGCATTTTGAACTGTATTTTCTTGTCTTGATACCAGACATATTAGAATGCAAGTACTACAACAGCATACTAGCCAGGCTCTTTGACAAAGATAAAGGTACATGTTGTTAAAAATGCAGTTATTTTGTCCTTGACTTAGACAGACAGAATAACAGACAGACAGATGTACTTAACTGATGATTCCAAATTGGGAAATTACTGACTTATAAAGGTGTGTTGTCATTGTTGCTGTTGTTGTTGGCTCTCCATGACAGCATGCCAGAAAAGGAACTGATGCAACTGTTCAGGCCCAATTAACAATTATTAACAACTGTTCATGCAACTACAGTGCAAAGTCTGTATTGCAAACATAATAGATACGCTATAATATGTGCAGCTGCTGATATTTTTTATCACTGCTATACATATAGTATAAGTAAACCACTCCTGGGGCAAACTACCTGAGTTCACTTCATGCACAGTAGATTTTTTGAACCAGTAAATTTAAAATAACTAAATAAATAAAAGCGCAGCATAATGTGACAAGGGTTGGAAATCAGCACCAGCCAAATGCTGGTAAAATATGCAAGTGGCTGCTACATTTGCCACCACCACCTGCCAAAAAACAATGGTGATCTGGCAGATTTTGGAGTCCACAGTGGCAGGTAGGCAAAATAAATATTTTTTGACTACCATGACTCAAAAAGGTAAACACAGAGGAAGCCTTACCTATACCATAAGCTTTGGCAAACAACCAGCGGAGATTTGCGTCTATTTTGGCTCTTGCAGAGTCGTAGAGCTCCAGCGGTACAACCTGAGCCTCCATGCCTCCTCCACCTGCATCATCATCTGCTGCTGCTGCTCTCTCCTCCAGGTGCTGTCCCTGCCAGCACTCACCTCCACATCCATCCTGCACAGAGACACGCACAAACATTAGTGTCAGCGGGCGTATCAGCCGACTGCATTACATCATCGATGTGAGGAACAACAACCAGGGCCTGGCCTCAGTGACAGCACCTGCTCTGAATGTGATGATGATGACAGGAAATACCAAGCACAGACTCACCTTGTTTAACCCGCTGGTACTGTACGTGTCTCTGCTGTCACTCACCACCATGAAAACCCAGATAAAACACTATTTATTTGCACACTAATAGTGTATTAAGCTTGTTAGTTTTGGGCATAAAAGAGAGCTGTTTTATGTCTATTATGACCAAAAAAATAAAGAAAATATTAGCATATTTTGTTAATTAGCATCTGTGATTTCTAGCTAGGTCCAGTCGATACTGGACGGGAGTGACCAATGGATGACCCGACACCCACCTAGCACCATTAAGTTCATGGTATTAACGTTAGCTAGGTTAGCTAGCTAGACTGCGCACACACAGAGACACATATAAGCATAAAAACGCAACAATGACTCACCTTTAAGAGTGCATGGGGGTTGCTTTGTGCTGTTAAAACGCCGACATGCTGGCCTGGCTTCAGCTAGCTTCGGTGAAATAACAGAGGAGTCCTCCACGCCCAGAGACACAAATCTCCGGCCTCTCAGGATAAAGCTGCGACTGGCCGCTGATTAATCCAATAATAAAAAAAATCTGACTGGCAACCATCCAGAAATGTGTTTTCGAGGAAATTATTAATGTCCAAACGCCGGCTGGTTCATACTGAGGCTGTCATCGCCTCTCAGAGAGGACTGGCAGCGGGTGTAACGGTGTCCCGGGCAGCCCTATTGTAGGAGCCTGTCTCTATCCGTCTCTATGGGGACGACTCCGCTGTCATGGCAACTGCAGTACATGTGTTCACCTGATGAGGGCGCTGTAGGTCCGTACCATGTCTGACTGCAATACTGGCCATAAGGACTACTATATAAACTGTGTTGTACTTCTATATAGCTGAAGGACATGGAGCTCCAAAGTATTTAATGTTAAGACACTATGAAATAAATAATCATATAAATAAATAGATTTAAGAACTAATTATGAGATTTACCACCATGCATCTACTTTGACTTCAAGATTTTGTCATTCATTTTCATGAACATTGGGCTTTATTTAGTGAGACTTTGCAGTGTGCAGGACTGTTTACATTAATACGTTTTGATGCACCGTGGGCTCAGTTTTTGATAATTCAAAATCTGTCTGGGTGGTTTGTGGAGACAGTAATTCCTGTCAGATTGAAGTACATGAACATGTCTGCACACTTATATTTTGGTGGACTTTGCAAAAGTTGTAGCATGTAAGGTTGATTTGTATGTATATTCAAAGTTTTAAATTTTAGGTGTTTGCTGCAGCACCTCCATCAGGACTAGTGGCCCACAAAGCCAGCTGAGGAATTAAGCATAGCAGTGGGCCTGTGTGCAAATGTTTGTTTATTATATAAGAAGAACACGAATGTTGATCAAAACAAGAGGGACCGGCATCATAGCTGCTGCTAATAGTGAAAATGAATGCAAATTTATTTAGACATGAATTAGTCTTCATAGCTGATTATTCTAGCTGACATTTGGGAGACACTGACAGCGGATCAAGAGGAGGATCCACATTCCTGATTTGTAGGACTCTTCCTGGAGTTCCTGAGAATGGACGTCAGCCGAACCACACGAAGCCAGCGGCATCACACAAGCAGTCCACTCAACACACTCAACCGCCTTCAGCAGCACACTTTACACACTGGACTGATTTCATGTTCACTTCGGTCAAATAAAAACAAAACCTGAGACATGTACATGAAGATTCTTCAATAGTAAATCAGTTGTAATAATAAATACAGTTTATATACTGTGTATTTGAAAAAATAAACAACAAATCTACTATATATATAATTTATATTAAAGGGATATGGAAGTCCTGTATATAATGAGATTTTGTAAAAGGTGCTAATTCATCACCAAAAGCCCAGACATGGTGAATTTCAGTTTTGTCTGAAAACACTTTTAACTAAAAAGCTTTAATCTGTGGCATGTGTAACCCACATCCTACCGACCGGGGTCCCTGTAGACCCCAGAGGTTTACATTTTGCCATATGTCACAGGCACTTGTTTCTATCATTTCAATTTTTCATGACTTTGTTCCTGATGATGTTGTTTTTCTGTTTTCTGCCTCTGTGTTTTTTTTTTAAAAAAAGAACAATGTAAGCACACAATCCTATACATTTAAAATTGATCAAATCGAATAAGTAGATGAGATGTTTGTCATGCTCCTAATTTAAAGTATGACACACTATCAGGGGGGCTAGGAGCACTCTGTCAGTCAGTGTGAAGGAGAAAGGCACAGATTTCCTCATGTGCTGTATTTTCATTTTTCCTAGCTTTCCTTTTTTTATTCTTCAGATGACATTAATTACAGAATTAATACTGTTTTGAGAAGATATAGGTTTACATGGTAGTTTATTCTTGGGGTCCCTGTTGTATGTTAAATATGTAGGTAGGATGAGAGTTAAATGATGAATGAGGTGTCGCTGACAATCCTTGATCAAGATTCAAGATGTTTCACATTCAGTTTCAGCTGTGCATAAATAGATTTTTCATACCCAATATTCCATAGTCCACGGCTTTAATGTTAAAATAACAATGCAACCTCAGACAACCTAAACAATGGCATTTAATGTGGAGAGGCATGTATATGAAGTATGGTGCTTCATGTGTAGACTGAATTCCACCCTGGATTTGTTCATATTTATGTCTCTAATGATTCAGCATCTATCTTTACAAGCACTGAATATCTACTTTAACAGGTAGATTATGTTGGCACAACAATGGCATAAACAGCCTGTTACTGGTTAATGTTTTTATGGCGGCATCCACACATGTATTCGAGTTTAAAATCTTAGCTGAATTAAAGTGGAATGATTTTCAGCAACAACAGTGATGTGATCCTCTCTGTGATACTATCAGGTTGTCACCACCAGAGGGTATCACACACCGTGAGGAGTGGTGACGGAGTGACTTTACTTTTCACATTATTGCACTAGATGTTGCATTCGTGCTGAGGACTCCAGATGAAATGGCTACACTGTCAGCCATATGATGTGAAACAAGAAACCATATCTTAAAGCTTAACAGCAGCTTTTATTGAATCAAGACAATTTTTACAAAACATTTTTAATCAGGAAATACTTCTTTGCAAACTACAACTTTGCTTGACATTTGATTTTGAATTACATCTTTTCTTAAAAACATCTTTTATCTCTGAATTAGTTTATAAAACATGACATTTAGACACCGTAAACCACACAAAGTGCAGGTGATGTCGTTAAACACACAAACAACAGGTCCCCATTTTATCTTCTCATATTTTTTTATACAAGAAATCTCACAAATATGTTGTTTTTCTTAGGAAAAACAGAAATCACACTGGCACTATTTTAAACTGTGGCGAATGTAACATTTCAACTTTTCTACAACAGGTCTGCAATTTAACACTTAACAGGTTAAACATGGTAACCATAATCACTGATTTGGGATACAATATGAAATAAAAAAAACATCATAAATGATCACAAATCAATTACTCAGCACCAGCCAAGACCATTATTCAATAAAAAATAGGTTCAAGTTGATTTAGATGCATTTTGAAAAGCATCTCTCAACCTATAAGGGATATTTCTTTTGTGCTTTAAGGTCTCTGTTACCTCCGCTCAGTTACTCTCTGTCATTTTGTCAAGAAAGGACAGTGTAGCAAGCAACATCATGAAAGGTGTGACGTTATATATATTTATATCTGATCATCATCTAACAGACTCAGTGATAAGACTTAGTGAAATGTAGTTCAGTAACAAAACCTGTGTCATTTAAAAAGACAAAGGAGGTTAAAATATAATTAATACTGAAAATTTTAAAATAATCTATAAAAGTCAAAAAAACCTGTACAAACATAAAGCAATAAAAATCCCAAAAATAAAAATTTGTGAAGACCGAAAGATTAAAATAAATCCAGTGAATACAGCAACACAAGACACAAATAAATAGCCAGTGTACACATCTAGGAGTCTTCTCTCTGATACACTCCTTTAAAACGGTTTCTAATCTTCCCATACATAACAGAACAACAAAATAAAAAAGCATAAATATAAAAGCATCTTCTTTATATTTCAGGTCAAAAAAGCACATAAATAAATACAAAATTACTAAAATTGTTCTTATCGTTAGTATAAAAACTGATAATTGAAAGGGAGCATCTTCAGTCTTTAGATGGTTTCGTCACTCTCTTTGTTTGTATATATATTTGAGTTCTGTCAGTTTTACATGTCTCTACTTAAACTGGTCTGGGATCAGATTCATCTGTGAATGGATGCTTGTAGGCGGGCTGGAGATGCCTTCCGACCAATCGGACATGTTGGAATGTGGAGACGAACTTGACCATTGGTCAGGGGAGCCAGGGGAGGGCGTTAGAAATGGGTGGTCGGGCACCTGTAGCTGGTGGTTAGGTGTGTTGTCCATGGGCCCAGAGTAGCTGTGCTGGGAGGGAGGGGTGAGAAACTGGGTGCCAAGGATCTGTGTCTCCTGGGGCATTACGGTGTGGATGGGCATAGAGCGGCCGTTGTTCTGCTGCATGTCGGAGCCGTTGAGCTCGACGTTTGGAAAGCTCTGGTTGAGGGACTGGCCAGCTGTGGTGGAGTTGGAGTTCTGGTGCTGGAGCTGCCGCGAGTGAGCCTGCTGCATCATGTGGGCAGAAGAGCCGAGGTGGCTGGTCTGCAGGTTCTGGTAGCCCATGATCTGAGACAGGGTGGCGGTGCTGACGCCATGCAGGGCGCCCATCATGTTGTGGGATATGGATGGCGCCTGAGTGAAGCCTCCTTGTTGGCCTACACCTGGGTGCATCCTGGAGATCCAGTCACACTGGCCTGCTCGGCTGCCACCTATGGAGGCTGTGCCCTGACCGCTGGGGCTGGACACGGGCATGTGGGACAGACGGGGCGGGTTAGGGTCAAAAGACATGCAGCCCATATCCTTACCCATACTCATCTGGCCCATATGCTCTCCATTGCCTTGTAGGTGATTTAGAGACATAGGTGGGGACTGCTGAAAGGGTGACGTCATGGGAGGAGAAGCCACATCAGACAGGTAACCCTGCGGTGACTCGAGGGAATCAACTGGGGAAAGTACAGCTGACGTATCTAGCAAGTTACCCTTCCCGTCCAGTGACTTTTTCTTCTTCATCCTATTATCTTTGCTTCCATCCTTCCCTCCTTTTCCACCGGAGCTAAGTTTGCGAACCTTCTTGACAGACAGGGTGGGCTTGAGGTTGCTAAGGTAGTCATTGGGGGAGCAGAGAGGTGGGGAGAGGCTGGAGGTGCTCAGGGGGCCGCTGTGAAGCCCGGGGCTCCTAACTACGTTGTACTCGTCCAGA
Source organism: Pterois miles (assembly GCA_947000775.1). Taxonomy (NCBI): domain Eukaryota; kingdom Metazoa; phylum Chordata; class Actinopteri; order Perciformes; family Scorpaenidae; genus Pterois; species Pterois miles. The sequence continues at coordinate 12,164,345 of CAMQGK010000229.1, read as the reverse complement.
AGGCGGACGATGTCGTGGTGCATGCGCTCCTGGGCGATATCTCTGGGCAGCTGGTCGAGATGGTCGGTGATCTCACGGTTGGCAAAGTGTTCTAGAAGAACTTTAGCAGTCTCGAAGCTTCCTTCACGGGCTGCAAGGAAGATCGGTGTCTCTTCCTAAAAAGCAAAAAAACAGTTAATAGACTATGGTCTATATACTAGGAGGGATGGGTAGTAACTAGGGTTGTTAATCGATTACAATTTTTAATTGTGATTAATCAAATTAATCACACATTTTTTTATCTGTGAGTATATTGGGAGATTTGCTAAGTATTGAATACTCTTATCAACATGGGAGTGGGCAAACATGCTGCTTTATGCAAATGTATACATATATTTATTATTGGAAATCAATTAACAAAACAAAGCAATGACAGATATTGTCATATATAGCAGACCTAGAAAACTTCACGGGTACTGCATTTAGCATAAAAAATATGCTCAAATCATAACATGGCTCAACTCAAGCCCAACAGGTAACAACAGGTGTCAGTGTAAAGTAACATGTCTGTAAAGGGGAGACTTGTGGGTACCCATAGAACCCATTTTCAATTCACTTATCTTGAGGTCAAGGGACCCCTTTATCGTCCTTCACTCTAGCTTTAAAACTGAGCCCGCTACAACCTAAAAATCACACGTTACATTAATGCGTTTAAGAAATTAGTGGCATTAAAATTCATTTGCATTAACATGTTATTATTATAACATATATGCAATAATTATGCATTAATGCAAATTCCTTTTAACGCCACTAATTTCTTTAAAGCATTAATGCAAGTTTTAGGTTGTAGCAGCTCAGTTTTAAAGCTAGAATGGAGATACCGGCATCATATAAAATTAAATTTAAGGAACCAAAGGAATCCATTGGTAGCAAACATGTTATGCTAGCTTGTCATGAAGGAGGTTAAATAGGAAAAACTGGCATGGCAATTTTTAAAGGGGCCCCTTGACCTGAAAATAGGTTGTATGGGTAACCACGACTCTCCCCTTTTCAGGCATGCCAACTTTATGATAATTACATGCAGTTTTGGGCAAATCATTGTCAAGTCAGCACACTGATACACTGTTGGACTTGATAAAAATGTGTGAATAATTTACGATTAATCGTGATTAAATATTTTAATCGACCAACAGCCCTAAATCAGACTCAACCCTGTATACTACTTTAAATGTAATGGTGTCAATACTTGTCAAATAGCTCACAGTGACATCATTTCACATACCTTGTTGTCTTGCATGTCTTTGTTAGCACCATTTTTCAGCAGCACCATAGCAGCCTCCACGTTGTTTACAGCCGCGGCCCAGTGAAGAGCAGATTTACCTGCAGAGAGAGCAAAAGGGTGAGGGCTGATTGTCATAACAGCTCAGCATACTGGTAGCGATCTTTATGGGCTGTGGAGATGATGGGTTGATAAAATGTTAGCTCACCAGAATCATCTGTGGCATTGGCATCTGCGTGGCAGTTAATAAGCTCTTCCACCATGCCCTCAACTGCCAATCGGGCTGCCAGAATCAGTGGCGTTGTTCCGTCGTGCATACGGGCGTCGAGATCAGTGGCACGGTTTCGGATTAAAATCTGCAGGGACACAGCCTTGTTTAGTTAAGTGCTTATAAACTGCTGGAAAATCTTTATCAGAAATCCAAGCCAGGAGAGATATAACACTCCTGTGAAGGAAGATAATACCTGGAACACTCCCTGTGCATCTGCTGCCACAGCGGCGTGGAGTGGAGTGCGGCCCATGTTGTCCTGAACGTTGGCATCGGCGCTCGACTCCAAGAGGCGTTTGGCAGCGTCAGAGCGGGCGTAGCGAGCGGCCAGGTGGAGGGCAGTCTCACCGGTGCGGTCGGTCTGATTGTGGAGGTTGGCGCCTTGGTAGATGAAGTCAGAGATGATTTCGGCTGAAGGATCTTCTTCCTCTTCACTGTTACCAGTCTCCAGTCCACCGCCGCTGCAGGAGGCTATCATCAGGGGAGTGAAACCATCTGAAAGAGGAAGGGAGAGGATTATAATGAGTTCCCAGCATGTGTCTGTCAGCATTCACAAAATATTACATAATCTTTTGGGGGGTTTTCATGATACACAACGATAAATTATTCTGTAAATCATCCAATAACAAGTGTACACACCTGGTCCTCTGACATTCACATCCATGCAGTCATTCTCTATCTCTCCCTGAGGAGGGGTAGGAGCGATGGAAGCAATACGCAGGTCAGCTGCATCCAGATGCTGCTGTGTCCATTTCCTATGGTCAGTATGATCACTCAAATCCAACATGGCCTGCTCCTCAAACTGAAAGACACCAGTCATCACAACGTCAGCATCAGTAACACATATGGAAACGGATGAGAATGGTAAAACATGTTTTATTAAATTTTAGAGATAGATAGTTATTGTTAATTCTTACCCTGAAGCGCCTGCAGTCTGGATCCTCATCATCCCATTCATTTTGATTGTCATCCATAAGATTGATGTCAGAGTTTTTCATGGGCCTGTTGAAAAGACGAGGCAGGTTAGTTACACGACATCAAAAGACACACGATGCAGTACACTGCTACCAGTCAGGACTAAGAAAACACCCAGCTGTAGGTAGACTGCTTTCATATTCAGTCTTCTTACCTCAGTCCAACAGAATCCTCTCCCAACGGCTCTCTGCGTTTCTTTTTGCTGGGCTCCGACGCTTTGAATCCTTCAGGAAACCAGAGCTGGCCGTGCTCTCGTCGCCTCTTACGAGACACCAGAACGCCAAGGCAGATGAAACCCAAAGCGGCCAAGCCCAGGAAGACTACATACATGGGGTAGAGCTCTGGAGTGGAGGGTTTAGGTCTCACACCTGGAAAGTTAGTCAGATGTTGTGTTACTCAGGATTTCAACCATTTTTAATATAACATGTCAAGTATAGTGTGTTCATATATATAAGGGCTGGAGATGAGTTTCTTACTGGTGACAGCTTCAATATAGGGAACATTGAGATTGCCGCTAGTGGCAAGCGCTCCAAGGAAGGCAGCTACATCTGTGGCACTCTGGAAGCATTCACTAGACTGCTGGTAACACTGACGGTTGTCAATCTCCAGGTACACCACAGACCTACAAGCAGAAATGGAAACATTGACATTCAAATACTTCTGTAATCCAAATCATTATAGATATGTTCTGCTAATGAAAATACACATGAAAAACTGTGGTGCTTACCCTTTGACCTGCACAGGATCTAGCTCTCTGCGTTTCCGAGGGCTCACCATGGCAGACATGCTCTCTTTCACTTGACCCAAAACATTGGCCGGCACTGAAGCCCACTCAGGCCATCCGTCAGCAGAGCGCTTCAGCACGTTATGTTTAACAAGGTCCTGTTCATTGCCATAGTAAGGGAAGATCATTGGTTCTCCTTTGGCGTCGCGGCGGAACACCACATTGGTGTGAAGAACACTGCTGAGCTCTCTAAGGAAGGCCGAAGAACGATTTTTAAGCTGTTCAGGGGGAATATGGACCACCAGGACCAAGTGCCCATCTGCCAGCTTCTCTGGCATGTTGTTGGCACAGTCCAGTCCATCCCACTCACATTCGGCATTGTTGCAGCCCTGGTCGCAGTGACCGTCAGCATAGTGGTCTTTACAGTACTGGTCATACAGCGGGCTGGAAGAAAAGTAGGAGACTGAGTTAGTATTCTGACAAACCTCAAAATAATTCTGACACACACATTTTTCTCTGTTTTCTGCACTTACTTGCATTGTCCTTCCTGTCCCTGACAATCAAAGCCATCATAGAGACACCCAGGGCTGTTGCACTGGCCATCACACTTCCCATCATTAAAGTAGCGCCAGCACTGCAAGGCCGCAGAGCAGTTTTGCCAAGGGTCATCAAAATTAAGTGAGCAATCTCCTCCATCCCAGCCACAGGCGTGGTTGTTGCAAAGCGAGTCGCAGATATGGTTCCCAGCCCACTCGTCACACTGAGGAATCTCGCAGCTCACCTCCACTTCCGGAGGCGGGGTGATGTCCCGGCCAAACCCTCCAACAAAGGAATAGTCCAGGATGTGGCACAGCAGGCCGTTGAAGTTGCTGGGGCAGCTGCACTGGAAGAAAGGCACGTCTGGGGTTATCTGACACGTGCCGCCGTTGTAACAGGGGTTGGAGATGCAGAGGCTGTCAGTGGGGGTCTGGCACTCGGGCCCAGTGAAGGTTGGTGGACACAGGCAGCGTGGGCCAAGGTGGCCTGATACACATGTACCTCCATTCCTGCAGTTCAGACTCCCGCAGGAGCGAGAATCATACTCGCAAGAGGAACCGGTGAAGCCCTAGAGGGGCAGATATGGACAAAGGTTATGATCATTGTGCTAAAAAAGGGGAGTAAAAGTATCTTGAAAGAGCCAATGGTCTGAGTGGATCACACAAGTGTACTCACAGGTGGACATTTGCAGATGAAACCATGAGGTGTGTTACTGGCAACAGCACATGTCCCTCCATTTTTGCAGGGTCTTCCTTTACAGCCATCAAACACTTTGTCACAACGTTGACCTGGAGAACAGCAGCAAACATGTTACCATATGTACATCAGGGATAGTGGGATATTGCAGTCTTGTTATGTGCTGCTGGTGCACATCAGTACCTGTATATCCAGTGCGGCATTCACAGCGATAGCTGTTGGTGAGCTGAATGCAGTTGTAGGACCCTCTTGGGTCGCAGGGGTCTGACAAGCACTCGTTGACATCGCCTTCACAGCGCTCTCCTACGTAGCCTGCCGGGCACACACACTGGTAACCTCCGATGCGGTCCACACACTTTCCGTTGTTGAAGCACTTGGGCTCGTTGGTCAGTGGGTCGCTGGAAGGCGTGCAGTCATCCAAATTGATCTCACAGTGGACACCTATGGGAGACAGACAGAAACGCTGCGTTACAAAATATTCACGTCTTCATTTTTGTGGTGATTTTATTGCGAGTGTATGACTGTGATTCTGCTATGCAGGTATATACCTTGTGTTCCTCTGGGACAGGAGCACTTGTATGTGTTGATGAGGTCGATGCATGTGCCACCGTTCTGACAGGGCTGTGACTGACATTCATTGATCTCTTTGGAGCAATTTACACCATGGTATCCGGGGACACACTGACAGAGAAAGAAAAGGAAAAATCATCACAGGAATTATTATTAATTTTTTATGATCACATTTTGCATAGTAATTCCCAACTATCCAATAATCTCTCATCATATCTGTAGATTTCTATGTGTATTTCATTCCAGTCTAAATCAATCTACCTCACAGCTGTAGCCTCCCAGATAATCAGTACAGGCTGCTCCGTTTTGGCAAGGATTGGGTGAGCACTCGTCCACTTGTTCCTGGCAGTAACTCCCAGTGTAACCGGCCTGGCAGCGGCAGTAATGTGTGTTTCCCGCATCCAGACACTGGCCTGAGTTCCTGCAGAGGTGAGCCACCTCCACCCCTGAAATCAGCAAGGAAGGAGTTACAGAATGCAACACACAGGACTGTAAATTTAACAAGTTTAAAAAAGCCATATCACATGACAGACAATAACTCATCGTACCTTGCTGTTTGGCTGCGACCTCACAAGACACACTGGGGATGTCACAGTAGAGACCAGTCCACCCAGTCTGACACTGGCAGGTGTAAGAGGCTCCTTGCTGCCAGCATGTACCTCCATTTTTACAGGGGGATGAATCACACCAGCGTACAAGATTCTAACAGGGAAACAAAGACAGACAGTACTGAATACACTGTATAAATAGAGGCAATGCATGAAACCACCACATAATAAGCCTGACAAAAGATGATTTCTACCTGACAATTGACTCCTGTGTAACCGTGAGGACAGGTGCACTTGTACGTCCCATAACTGTCAAGACAAGATCCCCCGTTGAGGCACGGTTTGGAGTCACACTCATTGATATCATATTGGCAGTAGCTGCCAGTGAATCCAGGTAGACACAGGCAGGTGAATGCATTAATTCCATCCACACAGGTGCCACCATTGAAGCAAGAGCTGAAGAGACACAAAAAATAAACCACATTAAAAACCTCATTACACTTGCTTTGGGCAGGTACAAGTACAGAAAACATTTTGAGAAGGTAAGTGACCTGTCAGTGCAGTCGTTGGTGTTGATTTCACAGTTGATGCCACTGAAGCCGGGCGGGCAGGTGCATGTGTAGCTGTTGACACAATCAGTGCAGTTGGCGCCATTCTTACAGGGGTTGCTCTCACACTCGTTTATGTCCTGCTCACATCTGCCACCACGAAACCCGGGCAGACAGGTACATGTGAACGTGTTGATGCCATCACGGCAAAGACCACCATTACTGCATGGATCTGAAGAGAAGAGAGGTAATAAAATAATCATTTTCTAGTTTTTAATTGTAGACAACATGAGAACTTTTAATGGCTGAAATCTGTTGCTTACTTGGTTTGCAGTCATCGGTGTCGGTCTCACACTTCTGGCCAGTGTAACCAGGCTGGCACTTGCACTGGTAGCCACCCATAGTGTTGTGGCAAATAGCCCCATTGCGGCATGGACTCTTCACACATTCATTGATATCGATCTCACATGTTTGACCTTGAGAGGAAGAGTTAAAGAAAACTTAATCACATTGTCCAAGTGGGTGGATAAAATAATGAAGAGGTAAAAATGGATAGATGGATAGATACCTTGCCATCCTTCAGGGCAGATGCAGGAGAAGCTCTGGTAGTCTTCAGCTTCCTTACACACTCCACCATTTTTACAGGGTCTGGGGCTGCAGGGTGCCAGCAGTGTCTCACAGTTTTCACCTGGTGGCCAAGACAAGAAAACATCAGTGTTTGCATTGTGCTGGTAAAAAAGGAGCAACTGTTCAGACTTAAACATCTAACAACAAGTCACAAAATGCATAATAATTTCCCTGTAAAAGATTTTGTTTTACAGTCAATCTCTAAATCCCAGTTTCTATCCCACTTCCTTATCCATCTCCATGACGACTTAGCCAAACAGGAAGGGCCTTCCTGTTTCCTGCTATTGTGTGATCTCAGACAGGAAACAGGACGTGGCGGAAGTGGGAATAGGGCTTGGAGCAGACTCCAGTTCTCCGGCTTATATTAGCCGCTGTGTTATTCCAAAACACACACACATACTGTTATCCCTGCAAAGCAGACAAGCAGATCTTTCCACACACAGATGCCAAAAACAGACATCCCAGTTTGTGGCCATTGGGCGATGTTTTCTAAAACAACATATGATAGGACTGGATAAGGCTTCTGTGTGGAAAGCGGAAGATTGCCTTTACATTTTGAGACCTGTGCAAACAGCCAACTAAATCAAACAACCCAGGTAATAGTGTAGCAGCTACATGTCGTACCGGTGTAAGGCAGCAAACAGTTGCACTTGTATCCAGCCACATCATCGATGCAGGTGCCCTGGTTGAGGCAGGGGTTGGAGGCACACTCGTTGATGTTAGTTTGGCAGTTAGGTCCTATGGTGGCAGGATTAGAGAACACACTTGGGTTAGACATAAGTGAACAGGGCACACTCATGCTCTAAATGAGCAAAGGAATATAAAGGGAGTGACAAAACTTCATATAACTGACCAGTGAAGCCAGCTCTGCATGTGCAGTGGTATCCGCTGGTCATGTCCTTGCAGGTTCCCCCGTTCATGCACGGGTTGGACTCACACTCGTTGTTATTGATGTCACAGTTTGGGCCGCTCCAGCCAGAGTCGCAGGTACATTTGTAGCTACAATGCAAACAAAAAGCAAGGTCAGTGGTACTTTTCCTTTTAATATAATAAGATTTATTTGTTGCTGCTCATTCAACTTAATTTGGGATTTGCACTCACCCATTGATGAGGTCCTGGCATCGGCCGTGGATGCAGGGGTTGCTGCCACACTCGTCCACCTGAGACAAACAGGTGGCATCGTTGTAGCCTTCTGGGCACAGGCAAGTGAAGCTGTTGATGCCGTCGACACATGTGCCCCCGTTGTGGCAAGGGTTGATGGCACACTCATCGATGTTGATGTTACACATTGTTCCTGAAGCACCGTAAGATATGATTTTAGGACAATGCAGGATGAATTGGTAAATACCTACACAGCTGGATACTTTGCTCTCTGGTATGGTGTTCTTTGAGGCTTTACAAGCTGCTCGCTAAGGTGCACTGCATGGCTTTTGGACAATAGGGAACACTAAAGACTGCCTAAACATTCAACAGGCAGAAGATGTAGCAGCTCCAATGTGTGACTAGCCTGGCGGCCCCTGGAGGCCCTTTTGCCTCTCCTCCATTGATTGAATGGGGCCCTGTTGAATAGGCAGGAGGGTTTCAGCTGGATCTGAGCGGGGGAGGTGCTGCCAGGAGGTGTGTGTGTGTGGGGGGGGGGGGGGGGGGGGGGGGGGGGGCTGCAGCTTCTCTCCCTATTCACACACACCACCCCCCATCCAGGGAGGACTAACCTCACCCAGGGCTGTTTACAGGGGACAGAAGGCCAGACCCATTTCACACACGGCCGACTAACAATTAAACCCCCCTCTGATCCCCTACCCAGCTCCCTCCTCCTCTGCTCTTCATCAATCAGGATGGGAGGGCCCAACTGCCTGATCTTCAGTTACAATAGTCCTCTGTCCCTCTGTGTGTCTCAGTCCCGCCATGCCCTCCACACTCACCCCGTCAGCACAAAAAGATGGAGGGGAGGAAGAGGAGGAGGGATGGACAGAAGCCTGCACACACACTTGTCCCTCCCTGCCCCCTTTCTAGCTCACAGCTACTACCAGTCAGAACCGGCTCTGTTGGGCCAAGAACGGGAGGAAGAGTGGTGCACTTGTTGGGATTATGCTTTATCGTTAAAATGTTTATATTGGTGCATTACATGTGACAGAGCAGTAAGTGAGGTATTTATGGGATTTGTCATGAAGTTACATACTACTAAACATCAGATATGTGATTAAAGGCCAGGCTCTTTTCCTTTTAAAGTATCACCTTACAGACTCTTTCCAGGCTTCACGTCACAACCTTTTCAAATGGCAAACAAAGTTAGCGCTTTGTGTGTGTTTTGTGTGTGTATCAGGTTGGGGACTGTGTTCCTTTCTCTTCCCCCCCTCCACCCTCCCATCCCACACAGGCAACCTGACACCATTGTTCTGCAGGAGACCCGCCAGCCACCTGTCCTACCCGCCCCTCCCAAAGCTCAGGGGACCAACCCCCTTCACCTGTAAACTCCACCCAGTCCTCACCTGTGTAGCCGGGTTCGCATGCACACTCGTAGCCGTTGATTTTGTCGATGCACCTCCCGTAGTCGCAGGGTTTGCTTTTACAGTCGTCCAGGTTAACCTCGCAATTGAAACCTGTAGATTGGAGCGCAAAGGATGTGAGGAAAATCTCAAAGTTTTAACAGCAAGAATTTGTCGAATGTTGATGTCTTAAGTCGCACCTGCAGTGCCTTTGGGGCAAGCACAAATATATGTGTTCTCCCTGTCCTGGCAAGTGCCACCATTCTTGCAGGGCTGGCTGAGACACTCATTGATGTTGGTCTCACACAAGCGGCCAGTGTAGCCAGGGCGGCAGTAGCAGGTGAAGGAAGCTAGGCCATCCTTACAAGTGCCATAGTGGCAGGGATCGGAGTAGCACTCGTTGATGTCAGTCTCACAGTGCTGCCCTGTGTAACCTGGACAGGAAAAGAGAGTAAGTAATGGCAATGTTGATTTGGAGAGAAACTAGAAAAACTGGAAGAAATTTTCAAGAAAATTCAGAAAACCTCACCTTCAGCACATTCGCAGGTGTATTTGTTGGGACCATCGGTGCACTTAGCTCCATTCTTGCAGGGGGTGCTGGCACACTCGTCAATGTCCACCTGACACAAACTCCCTGAAAAACCTGCATATGCATTGAACAAAATACAGAATTAAACTTGTCTTCAGATTATTGCTTAAATGTGTGAAAGTGATATTCTGTCTATCGTGGCTACAGTGTGCACAATGCAACAATGGAGAACAGAAAAAACTCATTTGCATCTGAAGTAGGTCTGCAGGACACTGGAGGTCCTAACGAACCATTCCACAACACTTCTTCCACCCCCTCCTCCTCCTCCTCCTCCTCCTCGGCTCTTACTGTGCAGTGAAATCTTCCTTTCAAACCACAACACAATGGCCTCCAGCTCACCGGCCATAAACCAATCCCGCCTTCCCCCAGTTTTGGCGCTAAGCTCTAACACAAACTCTCGTGCCCGCCAAATATGCTAATGCTTCTGCAACCTGATCCGCTCTGTCCTGTTCACCCGCAAACCCTTTGGTGACGCTATTAGAGGACGTAAATCATTTACATTCAATCTGTGTTATACTCATTGACAGCTGAGTTAATGATCAACTCCTTTATAGCCTCTTCTCTGCTCCCAGTGTCTGACCAAAAAGGGTTAAAAACAGAACCTTTCTGTTACTACATCATCTTTCATATTCCCTGATATATTCTCACCTTTGGGGCACTCGCAGTGGAAGGAGTTGATCTTGTCGATGCACTTGCCATTGTTGAGACAAGGTTGGCTGGCACACTCATCTGTGTTGATGTGGCAGAACACACCCTCGTATCCTGAAATTGTGACGAGAAAACATTTATTACCCTATTACCCTTACCCTTGTCAAGATTTAACAATAGTTCAAAATAACCAAGATTTGTGCATTTAACATTCTCCTTTCCCTCCCCGAGCAATGTAAACCAATGCTCTTTCTTACCTGGCATACAGATGCAGTGGAACCCTCCAATCTGATCCAGGCACGTAGCGTCATTATGGCAAGGGTTAGACATGCACTCATTGACGTCCATCTCGCAACGAGGTCCTTCATATCCTTGAAGACACTTGCACTGAAAAGAGCCTTTGGTGTTGAGGCAGCGACCGCCGTGTTCACAAGGGTTGGCACCTACACCATTTAAGAAGTAAGTTGTCACACATATGTGGTAATTTATGCATAATAATTTCTAAACTATACCACAACAGTTGATTTCATAACTTACCGAGGGAGCACTCGTCAATGTCCAGGTTGCAAGCTGACCCGGTGTAACCTGGGGGACAGGTGCAGATCGCCTTGCCGTTGACTGGGTTGGTGTCACAGTTGGAGCCCTTCTGACACGGATTGCTGATGCAGGCGTCATCAAGGTGACACAGCAAACCTGTGAGCGCCACAAGAGAAGATTTTCAAACTGTATCATTGCTTGGCTGTCAATGTTACCTCGATATTAATGCTATAACGCAAGCACATTTTAATTTCTTTAATGCGTTGACACAACTTGTGATTTTTAGATTGTAGCGTTCTCAGTTTTAAAGCTAGAGAGAAGATACTGGCATCAATGAAATCAGAAAACCTAAGGAATCTGTCACACTAGTTTTTCGCGAAGGAGTTTAAATAACGCTCCAAACTTTCACTAAATTTTGGTGAGAAAAAACTAGCATGGCCATTTTGAGTCATAAATGCAGTACCTTAGAGGGTTTCTAGGCAATATTAGTCATTTTTTGTGTTGTTAATTGATTTCCAATAATAAATATATACATACATTTGCATAAAGCAGCATATTTGCCCACTCCCATGTTGATAAGAGTGTTAAATACTTGACAAATATCCCTTTAAGGTCCATTTTGAGCACATAAAAAGGTGTGATTAAATTGCAATTAATCTTTGAATTGATTAACAGCCTTAATCAATATTTTTAATCACTTCATTGAGATTATAATCTGCATAGACAGTATGAATGGGACAGCCATGGACAGTCGTACCTGTGCGCCCATGAGGACACTCGCAGAAGAAGGAGGCTACACGGTCATGGCAGGTGGCGCCGTGGTAACAAGCTGCGCTGGCGCAGTCGTCAATGTTCTCGCTGCAGTCGTCGCCCGTCCACCCGTTGACGCAGACGCAGTGGTAGCTGCCGTGAGTGTCATGGCACGTCCCGCCATTCTGGCATGCGTTGGGCATCAGCTCACACTCGTCCACATTTTCTGTGCAGTATTGACCTAAAAGAGGAAGTTTATTTAAGTTTTCTTTGTACGTTTGTGATTTGATTTTAAAGTTGGACACAAAAAAGTCTGTGGCTATTTTAAAAGTAAAAGATCACCTGTGTAATGAGGTGGGCACTGGCAGTTGTAGGTATTCACGCCATCCACACACACGCCACCATTCTGACAATTGTGGCCTGGACAGTCATCGATGTTATGCTCACAGTGCGGACCTGTGAAGCCTGGCGAAGAGGGAGAGAATGACACAAAAAGAGACACAATGTGAAAAAGTGGGGAAGAAAAAGATTTGACAATATTTGCTTTAAGTTAATAATAAGACCAATCCTTCCTTTTGTTATCAGTGTGCACTTAAGAGAAAGATAAGCCGTTTATATCCTCATGGCAGATTGTTTTAATGCCCTGCAGATGACAGAGCAGCTTGTGTCCTCCTCAAACATCAAAGATTTGAGTGGGTGTTTTACAGCCTCGATACTCTGATTAACTATCAACCCGCAGCTCTGCAGGTGCCCGTGCAGCTTCGCTATCTAGCCGCATTCCAGCACGGACACCCACGAGAGACACACAGCGTGGGTTAACCTTTAACACACAAGCCCACAGTATCCCTCATTCATCTGCATATCTAAACAACTCGCTCTGTGCCGGTCGTAAGCACTCGGTCGGTAATAACAGAGAAATATAAATGTGCTTGGTATGATGTGGTTTGGCGAGCAAAAACTTTTCACAGCTGCAGTCCTGCCTCTAACAGCCGAAACCACAGCCGCTCTAAATTAACCAGAGTTTTACACAACACTGCAACGGCTTTGGGTGCCAATGTACTAAAGACGCCAAACAGACATTTAGCTGAAAACAAAGTTATTCGTGTGTATGTGTGTGACCTCATGAATAGGGTGTGTATATCTATACGTTTATGTGTATGTGTGCACCCTTGTTGTTGTAGGGGCTTGCGGGTGATTATCAGAAGGAAACGTCTGTGTGACTGCATCCTGCCAGTGGAGGCTGGCAGAGAGAGATGGGAGGGAGGGCTAACCAGACACTACTCATTCCACTCAATCAGATTTTACTACATCAACAGGTGGCTTTTTAGGTCAAATGATGTAATAGGAAAACAGACGTGTGTTTTGTTGCTCCACTACAACTCTATAAGTCAACAGAAAGTGAGTTCTGTTTATTTATGTGCAGATACGTTTTTGTTTTTTACCTGGAAGGCAGCTGCAATCATAAGTGGTGTCTCCCTTCTGCACACAGGTGCCTCCATTCTGGCAAGGCGAGGGGCTGCATGGCATGTAGGGTGTCTCACAGTGTTGGCCAGTGTACTCATGAGGACAGCGGCAGCTGTATGAGCCCACCTCGTTCACACACAAGCCACCGTTAAGACAGGGGGAGGGAGTCTGGGCGCACTCGTTGACGTCTTGCTTGCAGGTTTGACCATGGAAGGAGGGCGGGCAGGTGCAGATGTAGGTGGAATCAAAGGCTGAGCACTGGCCGCCATTTGCGCATGGATTGGATGCGCACGGGTTGGCGAGCTGACAGGCTTTACCTTGAAAACAACAAGGGAGAGTCATTAATGACTGTGGTTCATGGTGAAATGATAGAAAAGACAGATAGCATTGTATCTACATACCTGACCACCCAGGTGGACAGCGGCAGCGGAAGGCTGTGAGGGTGATGAGATCACATGTTCCTCCATTGCGACAGGGGGAGCTCATGCAAGCGTGGTTGGTGGGGGTCAGGCAAAGCCGGTCGGTGAAACCCAGGCGGCACACGCAGCGGAAATCAAACGTGTTGCCATGGGAAACAGCGCGGCATTCGCCACCGTTGCGACAGGGTGAAGGGCTGCAGGGGCTCGGGTACTGGCACCGATTGCCTACGTAGTCACCGGGACACCTGGGAGCAGACAGTGAAGGGGGAAGAAGAAATTAGAAAACAAGCTTTCTTAATTCATGGGAGCAATTATCTAAACAACAGGGGAATAAGGGGAGGGTGGGAGAAGGGACTAAAATTTTCCCGCCCAGAAAAGTCCCACTGCAGCAGGACAGGGACAGCATGTTGTTCTAGTGTGTCTCTCTGGATTAGACCCCCTCAGAACCCTGAAAACACATTCTGCCGGGACAACAGACGCCACTAAATAGTCTAGCCGTAGCAGCCTGTTCCCATCTACCTTTCGCCCCCACGCTGTCCACACTCATCCTGAATGGCTGTAGAGATCAAGGGGATAGTGCCGGCTCTGGATGTCCTATATGAAGCACTGCATTCAGGCCTTAAGCCCCTGGGTGCTCCCCTCCAATGCAGACTAAGGATGGATGCTGCTACAGTCACATAGCTCAAACTGAAACTCGGGAAAGATGAGGCCTGGCCTCCCCTTCTGCAGTGTCTGGGTAGTAGTACATTTTCACCAAAAAAAAACAAATTACAAGGAAATTGCTCAGACATCATCTGATATGCAGCTTTTAAATCATTTAAGTAATGTCTGTCGCGTGTAGGAGCATTTAAAGTCAGCAAAAAATGCTTATGTTTGAATTGGGGCTTGTGTGGGAGAGTGTAGTTGTGCATATGAGTGTTTATGTGTAAGGAAGGGCATCTGTTGGCCTCTGAGTATCTCCACAGGGAGCAGGTGCGCATGTTAATGAAGGCAGCTGTTGGACAGGACTCCTCCTCCTCCCCCTTATCCCTTCTGCCTCCCTCCCCTCTGTCCCCTTGTCAGATGGGGGTGCTGACAAGCCAACCTCTTCTCCAGGGACATAAAGGACCCATGTGAAGTCAGCTGTTGCAACTTCTGTCTCTTCACCCCCAATCGACCACCGCACTCATTCCTCATTCTTAATTCCTCTCTTCCTTACCTGTTCCTCTTTTGGTTTCCTTTTTCTACGCTAATATTGAATCTTCTTTCCCTTCAGTCTCTGCCTTCACATTTTCATTGCTCTGTTTTCTCATTTCTGTCCTGTGTTGACTTTTTACAACTCCCAGCAGTTTGCTTTTTACAGCATTCCCCTTATGTCACATGGGACTGCTGAAAACTCCCTTGTTGACTTAGTTAGGTGAGACCAATCAGGGAGTTTTTAACAGTGCCATGAGCCCCACAGGGAGCCCAGACAGCTCCAATTGGCAGAAGATTGTAAAAGCATTTGTGGAGGCTTTGAAGCATCACTGTTTCCCATCTCACTTTACCATGAAAACACACTGAATAATCACTGTTTTCATATAAAATCCTCACTCAGTTTAATGAAACAGATGTTATGAATAGTGTGTGTGTCATCCCACGCTAACTGTAATAGATCCTCTTTGTCCTGAAGTCAGTTCAGACTAAGATAAAGATCCACCCACACGCTAAAAAGCTAAGCAGCACACACCACGGCAACAGGTCTCTCCCGGCGATGCAATGTCCCCTCAGGCCAGAGCAGATGCTTCCCCGACCTCTGACCCCGAACACTTTTGTGACTGTGGGCCGGCCTCTTTGCCTTCTCTCCCCTCTCTCTTGTCTCCCCGCTGGGCCTGATCTACCATCTGCCACTCTGGGGTGACTTTATCCTCCGACACAAAACCAGCCCCACTGCGCGCTGGAAATGCCACCGCTGTGGAAAATGTTATGCAAATGGCAGAGGGTGGCGTACAGTAATTATGTGAGTAAGAGTTTTACTCTCCTGGCTTTTCTTTCATGTTGTTTATGAAAGTATAACATCATTATCTCTCTTCTCACTCTCTTTAACACTCACTGCCCCCTTTTCTCTTTAAGTGGCCATTTGTTTCTGCCTTTTGCTCCTCATTCATTTTGTCTAGTTAGCTGATGTTCCCTTAGATGTGTCTAATCATTAGCCAAGATCTGACCCCTGGGTCCACATCTATTAGTAAGACCAAGAACAGAACAGAGGAAATGAGAAATGTACTGGGCCTGAAAGCCTCTGAACTCCCATCGCTCTTTATTGGGATCAGACTGCAGTAAGAGAAATAAAAGCATGCATAACAGCTGTACTTACAGCAATATACTGTATATACAGTGTATTCAAGCAAGTCGGTGGATTCTTATTCTGCTGCTACAATATCAAGCACAAAAAACACAGAAAAAGTATGAATTTCAAATATTCTGTTGGCTATGTCGAGTTAAATCTTGTCAAAAAATAGATTCATAGTGTCATAGAGGCTCATAAAGAGATCATTTTCATAGTGATTAAGCTATTTCCTGTCTCACTCTCTAAAAGGAGTGAAGTGGGAAGATTTATGAGGGTCAGCCACAGACAGAACTGAGCACCTGCTCAACTAATGACGTATCACTTTCACGCACAAAATACCAGTTAGCAAACACCATTAAGGTTGTAACTTCGACAGCGTCTGTCTGTCTGTGTGTGAGTGGGCAATAGGCCTACTTCTACTGTCTGGTGGCAGAATCATGGAGACATCCCAGCTCACAGTGAAACAAGGAAAAGCACCTGCCTGTTGCTCCACTTCTGACGATGGTTATCAGTAACACATCTGCAAAAGGCCCTCGGGTGGCCATTAATCAGGTCGGCACATAACATGTAAATACTAGGCCCTCTCTCGTCAGTTTGGTCTTAGTCCACAAATATTTCTTTAGTCTATCAGTCATTTTTAAACACAATGACTTATTTCTAAGAAATTTATAAGCACATCTCTGGTTCACAAAAAGTGGTGCTTTTGTGTGATTCTTTGCTGAGAAATTCAGTTTAACAGATCTATCGATTGATTAGCCGACAAAACCATATGAGTATGTTTAAGAATTTCTTTGGTCGAGGACAACCCCAGTAACCACAACATCCTCAGTTTCCCCGTCTTCCATGTGTCTTGTGGCAGATATGCTAATTTGTAGTATGGTGACATTAGGGAGAATAAGCAGTGATTTAAACAGAATTTCCTCTTATGAATGGAATTAAAACACAGATTTGGAAAAAACTTGTATGCATCCAACCCATTTACTCCACTGCACCATGAAGAGTTTCTACATTTGACAGCCGGGGCTGATGCATGTGAACTTTCAGCACCAACAAGAGCCAAATAGCCTCTTATCTGTGTGCTGTGACAGTGCAGCTTTGATCGCCCCGCTCTGAGGTTCTCCAGACTCACGGGATCCTGGTCTCTGCCAGTCTACTCTGAGGCCTCACCGATGCTATATGTGGTGAATATCTGTCCAAGCATTGAACATTTACTGCAAAGTAGCTTTTTGAGGTTGTTCTTAAAACTGAAACTCAAAATCAACATATAGCGCCCCATGAAGCTGGCTGGCATCTAGGGAATGGGCCCAACCAGGGGAGTGGCAGCCTCAGAGCTTAAACCCCAATAAAAGCCCCACACCAACAGGCACACTTGACCCAGCCATGCACCTGATTCGCTTAAGCCCACATGGAGCTGAGCCTTAACAGAGACCTGCTCGGTAATCCTATAGGAGGACAAATGAAGAGCGACATTCCTTCTTGAAGGAGAGT
The DNA here is from genome assembly GCA_947000775.1 of Pterois miles. Taxonomy (NCBI): domain Eukaryota; kingdom Metazoa; phylum Chordata; class Actinopteri; order Perciformes; family Scorpaenidae; genus Pterois; species Pterois miles. Next base: position 12,146,908 of record CAMQGK010000229.1, on the reverse strand, counting down.
GGAACATCTTTTTAGCGGTGCTGGGCTCCCTCTAGACGGTCTTTATGGGTGAGACATTTTATCATCAATATGCAACACCACACAGCTCTGTGCAAGGTCACAGAGGTCTGACTACACCAATCGCTTTCAATTTTCTGTGTCTATTTCTGTCAGACGTCTTGCAGTATTTGAGACGTGTACCGAGACAGTTGAGATGTTTATTATTAACAGTCTCGTCGGACCAAAACAGTGTCTATTTCAGCAAAGCAGCAACGACACTCAGTCAGCCATGCAAAGGCGGGGTTGAGGGCAACAGCCTTTTAACCTCGCCATGCCCTCATCACTGTGTCACAAGTAGAAACTAAATTTGACTCACACAGCTCTGCCTGTGCCCTTACATGTTTTTAAGCTACCTACATTTGCAAGACGACTACAGCTGCATGGGAAACAGGAAGCCCCAGACCTTCAGATAACCTTTTACTTCACAGAATCAAGAGCAAGGGCTTCCCCATTACGGCGGCTCCTTGTTGTTTCCGTGTGTCTAGTTAGTACCCCCACAGACTGAAGTACACTGTTAAGTCAGATTCACCCAAACTGAAGCCTTTTTCTTCTGACGAATTTAATCTGTGGAGTAAATCTGATTTTAGAATAAGCATAGCAGCCTTTAAAAGTGATGTCTTCAGTCAGACCAACTAAATGTTCCTCATTCAAGTTTCAAGGATTAAAAAAAGATGGAAACAGCAAGAACATATCTGTTGATACTGTTTCCCCCTCACATGCCATGATGTTTGCCCAAAGGCAGAGGGGAAGTCTCATCTGTCTATGCCAGTGACTTTTGTTGTCATTGTTGTTGTAAAATAATGAGCCTTATAATTCAGAAAATGAAGGCATTACAACCGGTCTCTGTTACACATTTTGCTGGACAGCCTGTAAACATGTTTACTGCTCTGTGCTTTGCAGGACATATACAAGTTAGCCCAACCAACCTCAAGCAATTTAGTAAACAGGACACAAGCCAGTTCCTGTTTTTAGGATGCTCTGCACTGAAAAGCTTTAAATTAAGGTTGGCTAATTTTAGAACCAGGAAGGACAGAAAACATCCTTTCTGCATCCTGGAATACCCATTTTGTCCCAACACGATTTGTAATCTCGCTATCTGTAAGAGAACATCTGATTATCACAGTTTACGCCGAGCCTAACCTTGTTCTCCATGCCAGCATGTGATTTCACTCTCTGCTCTCACACCCATGGGAACTGCGCTGAAAGAGGATTTAAGTCTACCTTAACACTCAAATCTGTGTCGCCACATGCTTAGACGGCGCTGCACAAAACCGCAACGCACAACATGACTCACCGGTAACTTGGAGAAGTGGGTTTAAGGCATTTTGTTCTTCAATTTAACATCACATGACGGGAACTGCACATAACCTCACCTTAACCTCACAACAACTCAGTCTGAATTTGGGGCATTGCTGCAGTGCTAGCCTCTTTTTTCACCAGGTGGAGTTTCCACTTTGTCACTTCACAGTTGTTAACTGTACTTGCCAGTAAATATGGCACAGAATTCAAATAGTGATGAGCACAAGTTGGAGCATCACTGGAGGCCCCCTTGGTATAGACAGACCGCTGTGATCTGACCTACGGGTGCTGACTGAATCTCGCAGTGCACCCCGTGACTGATGGCTGCTTCGCTTGGCAGGGATGAATGATTAATGAGAGGAAAAGCAAGGAGGAAGAGAGGCGAGGGTGGGTGAAGTGATGCTCTTATCCTGTCTGTTTTTAATTGGACCGAGCAGAGATGAAGACCACAATAACAGCTTTGTGGAGGAGGAGGAGGAGGAGGCGAAGGGTGGAGGGACAGTTTCTGGGTGCACACGTGCGGAGGTCTGTGTGTGTGTGTGGAGTGTGTAGATTAGATATTGTGAATTGGTGGCCCTGGGCTAGCAGTGTGGGCTCTTCAATAGCTCCCCCTTGTCCCTGCAGACCAGAGAAGCGCCTGCCATGCATGACCACATGCCCAGAGGATAAACCAGGGCACCTCTGAGCTTCTTAGATAAAAATGATGCCACAACTGGAAATCACAATAAAAAATAAAAAAAAAAAATCTGACCAAGAGTAAAACCTAAAACTGAGATCCACTTTTGTTTTGTTGAAAAGAACATTAGAGGTGATTCTGGAAGCTCACAGACTCACATATAGGTCAGCTAAAGGGAATGTTAGCATATCAAGTGTCTCACCCACAAACTATTAACATCAATCCATACCCTAAACCAATAGCCCACAATCTGCCTCTCTGTCTGTTCCCACTTGTTTGCCTTCAAATTTCTGCACTTTATTCCAATTAATCTCACTCTCTTGACATCCAATCCAATTACATTTCACAGCCATCTGGCTTTCTAATGGAGATCACAAGCGGGTGAGGTGGGGGTGTCCATTCAGAAAGCAGGAGACAAGCCTTTTGGAGGGAGGGGGAGGTGGGGGTTATGGCAGGGGTTTGGTGTGTGTTGTGGTGTTTGGGGTGGCTGTGGCATGATGGGAAGCCCCACTCAGATTAGTCACACAGTATTATTCTGACTGCAGGACAATGGGTGACGGGCGGCGGGCGAGCCCCAGCTGTCGCCCATGAAAGGGCAGAAAAACAAGATTTAGGACTGGACGCGTCCTCTCACTTTGCTGCTGAAGGGGTCTTGCATTCATTAACGGGGCCTACTGATTGTGGGAGGGGGGTGTAGGGGAGGCTTTTGTCCAGCTACCCTTCTCTCACCTCTCTGGAGCAGCACTCTCTTTTTATTTCTTCACTTCTTAAACTCTTTTCTTTTCGGGGAATGTGTGCAGCCTCGCGGAGCAATGTGGCTCCTGGAGCGGTACAGGAGCACACCAGCCCAGGAGAAACTCAAGGGCCTCTGGTTGCTGGGCACGGGGCCCGCTCAAAGGCTGGAATGAAAAGGGGGGATATGTGGCCCCTTTTTCTTTCCAACCAAAAAGCACCTTTAAGTACCAAAATTACACTAGACTGCACAAATTTCACACGCACACACAGCACAAAAAAGATAACAGGAAATGCTAATACTTCGTGGTTGTCTGCACTTCAACATCTGGTGCATCACATGTTGCTGCTTTTTACTTACTTGCATTCTCCATTTCCATTAGAGGTGGCTTCACATCTTCCTCCATTCAGGCATGATTCAGTGGGCAGGGAGCATTTTAGACCTGTTGAGTACATGGAAAATATTAAAACACACCATGAACTCACAATGCAAACAGCAGATGCGGAGCCACTGCTGTTAAACTAGCTATTAGGATTAAGGAGGATTAGTGGGAAATTATTCATCAGTCAGATTTTTTATACATCTATATTCACAGGAATTTCTTAATGTACACATATCACATCCTAATCTTTAATTGATTTGTTACACAGTTGTCCGTGGGGGATATTGGGAAGCTTGTTGTGGACACCGATGAGGCCAGAGCGCGTGGTGCGTGGCTTTTTTTGTGGGGAGGAGGGAGGGGGGGGCGCACACTTTTGCGGGGAAAGCGCGCAGCAGCTGCGGGGCTCAGATGCGGAACAAAAGAAATCAGAGTCCAGCACGAGCCATAAAACACTCTCCTCGGGCATTGTTTACCGGCAGACGGGAATAACAGCACCTCCTCCACCCCCCCCCACCTCACAACACTCTCCCACACATGCAGACAAAAGGTGCCCCCTCCCTCCCCCCAACGCGTCCCCCGGCCCCAACACACGCACCCGCTTCCATTATCTCCCATGTTATTTAAAACCGCGTCTCACCACAATCTAAAACCTCCATCCACATATTATTTTTTTTAAATATACCCCATTAAATATACCTGCAAGCCAAGCCTGACCATAAAATGATGGGTTTGGATCAAAAAGTGCGTTTTTTCCTAATTAATTGTTGCATTTAAAGTGCAGATTACACCGGTATGGCTGAATGTGCAGACCAAATAAACAGTTGCGTAAAATAACTTTCACAAGCGCACTGGGGAAGTCTGCAGCCAAGCGCACCGCAGCATTTGGCTCCTGCACTTAAATAACTCATTCCCACGACCAAGAAACGCTCTTAAAGGAACTGAATAAAAGTTTCACTCCATCTCATCAGTTTCTAGTCTTCAGCTCTTACTTGTATAGCAGTTAAACTGGGCTAGTAGCCTGCTGATCACATGAATACAGCTGTTATAACCATTCACTAACTTCTTAAAAGTCTAATTTGAATTCTCGGAGGTTTCCTTGCTGACCCTCACTCTTGCTCTGCGCACTCTCTGCGCAGCAACACATCTTTTACAGACATTTCTTTACCTTGTGAGATGACGATTGCAGGAATCAGAAATGTTAGTTTCACAAAGAAACGATACATTCCTCCTGTTCAACTTCACAAATGTCGTTGACTCCCACGTAGGGTGCGCATAGATCCGCAGTTTGGTAACACTCCAGGTGTTGAATAAATATCCTTGTGAGGAGGAGAAAAAGGTAAATCCAGCAGTGTGAGAGGAAAGGTCTTCAAGAGGAGCTCATAGACGTTAACCTGCTGCTTTCCGAGTTCTCAATGAAATCTGCAGGCAACTCTACAAGTTCCTCCCACTCCTCCTCCTCCTCTTCCTCCTCCCCCCTCTCCTCCTCCTCTTTCTCAGGCCAAATAAAAGCTGCCTCTCTCTACACATGCAGGAGGAACAATCACCCCCCTCACTGTCCAAGAGTCAAATTATCAGCGTTAAACAGTTGTGGAAAATGTACTCTTAAGTACATCTACTCCTGCACTTTTTACTTTACTTTTTACGCCACTTTATCTGGCAACAATAAATACTTTACAAATTAAGATTTTACACATGGTAAGCTTATAAATTATGATGCATTTTTATAGATTTACCTGCCCAAATGTGTGAAATACTTAGATCTACATTAAATGCTGCAGCAAAACTGGTACTAAAACATGAATGCCTCTGTAATAAATAGTGTTACACACAGGCCATTTTCCTGTGTGCATGGAGTACTTTTATATATGTTTACTTCAGTAACATTTAAAATTTTTACATTGTCATATTACTAATTCAGAGGGAATATTGCACTTTTTACTCCTTTATATTTACTTGACAGCTTAGGTTCATCCTAAACACGATCAACCTATAAATTATGAGCCTTTAAACGACTTTAAAGAGTATATTAAGTAGTTAAATGAGCTCAGTCATAACTGGGAACAACATTAGAATAAATCTTGCACAAAATATTAATCAGATTTGGCTGATTTTTACTTGCTGATTTCACAGGACTTTTACTGTTTTAACACTTTTGTATTGCTACTTTTAAAGTAAAAGATCTGAATAGTTCTTCCGCCACTTACATTAGAGAGGCAGAGCATTATTTTATTAGTAGGTTAAAACTTTTTTCTCTAATGATTATGGCATACTGTCATATAATACGTTTGTCTCTTTCTGAATCCAGCCTTCAGATTCACAGCCAGTGTTGTCAGAAAAAAAGTCATGAAGTTAAACCTTCAGCTATTAATTCCCAACAGACAGAGGCAGAAAGAAACACTCAAGACATGAGGTCATAAATCCACAGACAAAACATGACGTGTCTGAGGACCTATCTGACATTCAGATACAGTACCTGTATCTGAATGTCATTCAGTATCTCTCTCGCTCATCAGCCAATTGGCAAACGTGAACCTTATTTACTGCAATAAAACTCTTGTGAAGGGATCTTTAAAGTGCTCCCACAATTCTTCAAATAAAGATGCGACTACAGAAGCCAGTCCAAAGTGCTTTGGTTTCATGACTACGCACTCTACATTTGTGCATCTGATGCATTGACTACTTAGTTATCATGTACACAACTTCCCAAGTTGTAAACACAAGCTCACAATTTTCACCTGAAGGCACCGTAAGTACAACCGAATGCTGAACAGACATTTGGACTGGACTGTTCAGACTGGACTGGACAGCGCCATGGCAGCAACCTGTCAGTTACGAAGTAGCCACACTCTAAAGCATACCCTGCTTTATGGTTTATTTGGCTCTAAATGGGACCTTAATTTATTAAATGAACACCATGGTGTATTGAAAAAGACCTGAAACTAGCGATTGAGACCATAGACTTATGTTTACAATGTTTACTGAGTTAATAAATCAAGTGAGAAATCAGCTCATTTTCTTATAAATTAGATTTTTTTTTTGCAACCAGAGGTGTCGCTCCCTGCAGGCTACAAGAAAGAACGCAAGTTTAAGGTACTTCAGACCCGGAGGCTGCCCACTGATCTGATATGAGAATCCCAATCTTCACGTTTCTACATAAATTTTGGTATTCTGGACTCCAAACTACAAAATCTTAATCTCATAAAATGAGGATACATTTCAGTTCCTCTTACAGTTTCATTCTCACATCATAAGTCGTTGCACGGATCCTTCTGTCTATCGTTCTGCAGCAAGACACATGACTGCTTGTAATCTATATAGTGAAGTCTTTCCATTGCATTACTTGATACTTCAGTTACGACATACAGTACAGCACAGATACAGAGAGTGTATGTCTGCGCCAGTTTTTTTTTCCTCTCTCTCAGGGCAAGTGAAACTGTCAGGGAGTAGCTGCAGAGTTTCAGCACCCCAGGGCAAAGATTATTTTATTATAAAGCCCACGCACATGCTGGTCCTTCTGTCGGTGTAACTGCCAAAATGGATCGAAGCCAAAAGGGGCTCGGTCTCTTGAGGTGCACACAGTGTGGGAAACACCGGGATTTAAGAGACAGAAAGAGGGAGTGTGAGTAATCAGCTACACATTTATTGCATAACAGAAAAGCAAATGTGAAGTATGAAATAAAAGAGATGTGTACGGGCATGTAGGGTGATAGTAGAAAAACGCCTGACCCACCGTGGGAAATATCAAATCTATCAGGCACACGCTCAGGTCAAGTCATGCCTGCTGTTACCACATGCCCTCCTGTGTCCTCGGTACACGTAGCAAGGTGTTTAAATCAGAAAGTGCTGATTTGTCAGAAGTGCTGGCAGAGCGTGTTGTCTTTATCTGTCATGAAATCAGAGCTTGTGTGTTTGCTTGTGAGGCTCTCTGACTTATTTGTTTTGGGGGGAAAAAATTTGAAGGCCATGAGAAAATGCTCCGTGATGGATTCACAAAGTTAAAGAGGGGAAGACCCCAAAGCTCGGAAAACAAACTCTATCACAGCTTAATATAGAAACACAACCCGGAGAGGTCGACGCAAAGTGCAAGACAACAGAGTCATTTCTTGGAGATTAAATATAAAAGCGGCTGCCCTCTGCAGTATCAACTCTGGACGCTCCGACCCGGAGCACGCATTGCAATTCCTTTAACTCAGACTCCCTTCCTTCCTTCTCTGGGCGCAGGAACGGAGCGAGGCCAGAGGTTGTGATAAAAAGTAGCTCCCCCTGACAAGGACTACATGATGTCATCCTACTATCAGACCTCAGCGTCTGACCATTATTCTGGGTTCACACCCAACCAGTTGCAATAGTCTCAAAAAGCACCACGGGATAGAGCACATCGCTGGAGAAAGCAGTCATAGAGCAGTGATTATGATATTTCACCCTCTCTAGAACAGTGTTTAAATATGGCTTCTTATTAGTTTAATAATTCAACATGGTTTTCTTCAACTGAATATTTACACTTGAGTATAAGTGCAGATAAATAAGTAGTTTTAAATGCTTTGTGTGATTTTTTAAAATTGCATTGATCTTGTTAAAGTCTTTGATTCTGTCCTGTTAGACTTGATTAGAAGAAGAAGAAGAAGAAGATCTACCTTTATTAGTCCCACATTGGGGAAATTCAATTTACACTCTGTTAAACTCGTACATGGTACATGGTACATGCAGACCTGAAACACACATACATGCATTAATGGAGAGATGTCAGAGTGAGGGGGCTGCTCCTGACAAGCGCCCCGAGCAGTTGGGGTTTTGGTGCCTTGCCTCATTACTGATTAAACCGATTAATAAAGAGCTGATAAAATTATTTTGGTAATGATCTGATTATTTCTTTTTCAGACAACTTGTATTTACGTATATACTATTGTCTTAACTACTCTTAATGTTCCGCTTATCTTCATTTTACTTCATTTTTTGGGCTAAATCTATTTCCTAATTCAAATGTTTGGTTTTTTTATTCTCTCTTATTATGCTTATTTTATTATTTATTTCTTTAATAATTTTTTACTTTTTCATGTGACCAAGACCAACATGGGGTGGGGGAATCCTCTCTTGTTTTTCCTCTTATGATCTGCATTTGATATTGTGCCCTTTGCCATGCCTGCAAAAAAAAGACTTGGATTATTTTGTTTTTGTTTTTTTAAATATAGATGTTGCATAATTCTGAGGTTATTACAACAGTATTTGTATCATCACTTTAAAAAACTCTCAACAGTAACACTTTATTTAAAAGGTCTGCAAATTTCACAGTAATTAGGTGATAATTAGCAAGTAACCTATTTAAAATTTCTTTGAAATTACTGCCAAATTACCCCAATATTTACCTCACAATTGATGAAACTGATCAAAAATATCTTATATTATATTATTATAAATATTATTTAATAATTTGATTTGTCTATTTCCCAATAAGCAGAAATAAATAGCTGTTAATGTATTCACTTAACTTCCAGGAAAAGAATACAAAGATAATTAATATGCTGTATTTCCATGTCTGCTGGCAAATAGATAATAATCAGCAAATGGCTTCTTTGAAATTTCTTTTAAAAACTCCCTGAATCATTTCATTTGTAATGTTTTGGGTTTCCACCTCCGATGAAGAGCAGCACACAGCTGCTTCTCTATTTTAACCATTATATGTACTATTTTAGCATATAATTATTAATCATCATGTTTATAATAAAGAAAGTTTTGATCAATTTTGAGGTAAATATTGGGGTAATTTGGCAGTAATTCCAAAGAAATTTCAAACAGGTTACTTGCTAATGATCACCTAATTACCATGAAATTTGCAGACCTGTAAAATGAATGTGTTACCCACTCAACTTGTATTAGAGCTGCAAAGATTAATCATATTAGTTGTCAACTACTACATTAATCAGCAACTATTTTGATAATCAATTAATTAATGAGTTTTTTTTTAAGAAAAAAGAAGTTAAAATTCTCTGATTCCAGCTTTTTAAATGTGAATATTTACTGGTTTCTTTATTCCTCTATGACAGTAAACTGAATATCTTTGAGTTGTGGACAAAACTAGACATTTGAGGACGTCATGTTGGGTTTTGGGAAACACTGATCAGCATTTTTCACCATTTTCTGATATTTTATAGACCAAACAACTTAATCAGTTAATCAAGAAAATATTCAACAGATTGACAATAAAATAATCAGCCCTAACTTGTGTTTCTGTTGGTGTGTTGGTTTATTTGTGTTCAACTGTTGAACACTAAAACCCATCAAAATCACATTATACACATTAACAAAAGTTAACTGAGTAGCTGATCCACCTCATTTATAGGGAATATGAATATTGAGATATGGCAATGTCAATACAATGATATTACTTGATCATGGTCCACAGCAGTGTAAATCACACATTAACACATTCAACACACTTTGGACTCTTGAAATGAAAAGGACAAAATCAAATCACTCAATATTAAGATAAATCCAGGACGTTATCAGTATTCTTACATAATTAGATGTTATTTAGGTGTACAATTTATGTGATTTTATTTATGACACTTATTTGTCGTCATCCCTCCTTTAAATTAAAGTGTTCAAATGATGTTCTGATTGCAGCTACTGATTTTGTGAATAAAAGGTTATAAAATTCACCCATCATTTTGACTTACAATTTTAAAAAAAGAAAGTCTTTGTGCCTAATCTGCTGCTGCTAAACGTATTTCACACCTTTGTCTCTGCCGATCTGATAGCCCAGTATTTACTAAAGGGCTTGCACTGAATTGGTTGCTGTTTGTTGGAAAACAAACTCTCTGTTGGTTATTTGAAGGTAAGTGAGTGGAAAAGCACATCACTTCATCAACAGGAAGACCCCCCACCCCCACACCCCATGGTGTGAAGACTCGGTTTGTTTTCTCTCTACGGCCCTGGATCAGAGAACAGAGGTCCTCAGGTGTCCCAATTATCACCTTCCCCTGATGGCCGTCACATTCAGTTTTTAGACAAGCCTCTCAAGTAAGTCATGCTAATGTCAAACATGCCCAGACACTGATGGTAATGATGAGAAAAGAGTATTACAAATCGAAATGTGCGCCACATCTAATCCCCAGTAGCAGGTCAGCACAGGAAGATCATCAAGGTGACATCAAGCATGAGACCACACTGATGTTTATTGTTGCATATCTTTAAATGTGATGTATGCCAATATAATAAGAGTAAATATAGATAATAATAAATGAGTAAAGTTTTTTTTTTTTGGGGGGGGGGGGGGGGGGGCTTATCCAATGAGAGGGAAGGACAGAGGATGTCTTATCCTCTACAGATTGTAAAGCCCCCTGAAGCAAGTTTGTGATTTTTGTTTTTGGGCTATACAAATAAAATTGACTTGTTCTTATATGCAGTGGTATGCTGTAATACTATCTTAAATATTAATTGGCTACATGCATGTGTATGCATCTGTGTGTTTGACGAAGGAACAATGGGACGCAGGAAGGGCCTGGCTCCGTGCTGTCGTAGACGAGGCATACACTATACACACACACACACACACACACACACACACAAAAGCGAGACAGACTTTTTTGGGGGGGTTCCTCCCCCACCTATAAAGCCCAGAGTGAGAACAGTGCAGGAAATGGTCTCTCATTCACAACCTTGTGACAGAAAGGACAACTGCAGAAACACAATCACAACTGGTGGAACAAGTATTCGGATCCTTTGCTTAAGTCAAAGTCCTAGTACCACACTATGAAAATAGTCAACCACAAATTAACGTTCTGCATTCAAGTAAAAGTCTGTTAGTATTAGGCCTATCTGCAAAATTATGCAGACAAATGGTCGACGTTGATGCATTTTCCAGCTAATCCAGTTTATTAGGAAGCTCTAATGTGTGTAACCAGAGCTCGAACACAGTGAGAATATTCACTGTGAGAGGAGATATTTGTTCAGTTCTTCACGAAATCAATTCTTATGCAAGCCACTTTTGTAACAACAAGAACTTTATTGTATGTGCTGCATTTGCAACGGAGACCAAAGTTGTTGTTGCACCTCGGGTGTTGGATATTTGCATGATAAACATAACACATAAAGCAGTGACTGGTGTACACTAGGGAAATAGTAAAGATGTGACGCAGGCTATTATGTGTGCCAACAACAATATTGACAAGCATGACCACCCCCGTGTCATTTCTCCCAAGTTTTTCGTGATAAAAAGTAGTTTGGAGACCAAATCGGGTGAAAGATCTTGTAGTGTGTGACCCCCTGTCACTGGTCAATCATGTTGTGTTAAAAGTTGTGTAGTGTGAACAGTACAGTGATCTGACAACTTTGAAGACTGTGTAGTGTGAACTTGGTTTAAATGTTACTTTCTACCACTGACAATCACACACACCCCAAATACAGAAATGAACTGTATCAGCAAATCACCAAAAAAGACCATAAATCACATTTGCTGCCCCACTAAGCAGACGTTCAAAGCCTTTAGACAGGAACATTGCCTGATTTTGGCTGAGGACTGGAGCAGTGCAGCAGGCCACGCAATTGGCCTTTAGAGGCCCACTGATCCGATCCATAATAGCTGCACGAACGGGTCAGGGTCACCCAGTTGGAGGCCCATAGCCAGCCCAGTCTGTCTGTCCACGCAGCCTTTCATATAACCTCCCCGTCCTGCCCCAAGGTCTCTCTCTGGATAGTGCATTGATGTGTGTCCCTCCTGCAAACAAAATACTGCAATACTGGAGCAAAGATACTACAGTAGTTATCCTGCTGAACCCACAGGCCCCTACACCCATCACACAAAACCCTGGTCCTCTCTAGTGCAGCCAGTCTGTTATCAGGTCTGACTTGTGTCCTTCAGTTAAGAGAAAGACAGAAGTGAGAGAAAAGAGAAAATGAAAGAGGGAGGTGAGAATGTGACCTCCACACTCATTTCCTGCTGATGTGCAGCCAGTCCACAGCGGCGAGAGGAGGTAAACCAAGGTCTCAATCTAGCAAACTAAGGGTTCAAAGAGAAGACACAGCTAGGAAAACTAACTGGAGCTGTGTGCCTGGAAGCTCTGATGTGTGTGTGTGAACACAAAGAGTGAGAATATTCACCGTGAGAGGAGATATTTGTTCAGCCGGGGAATTTACTGATGAGATTAGGCGCTGGAACTCTGGTTAGGGGGTTTGGGGGGGGGGTGGAATGTAAACAAGAGGCAAGCGGAGAGAAAGACTTTTGATTCAGCTTCCCCCTCCCTCCCTACCCACGTCCACCACCACCATTATTCTTCCTCCCTCTGTGGCTCCGAAGACAAGTGGCGTTCAGGGACCAGCCCCTGTAGCTTGTGTTAACATCATTAAATGAGTTATCAAACATCTGAGTGTGAATTTATGAAAATGCAGGAGGAAAACTCCACAACTAGAATGGCTGTGATGGTTTAGTAACGCCACAGCTGGATTGTGTATCAGTCTTAAAAGTGTTTCTTCTCTGTCATAACTAACTGGATGTCGGTGTTCCTCTGACACTTTAGAGAACAGTGACGGTGAATAACGATCTCCCTTTTCCGTGTACATCACAGACGTTGGTACTAATGGACACTAATGGATGTCAGTGTGTGTTCTCCTTGTCTCTTTTGAGAACAGGCCAAGTTTTGGGCTACAAATAGAGGGTTCATGTACTATCAGCCAAATGAGGAGGGTAAATTCCACCATTAAAGGATAACTCTAGTTTATTATAAACTTAAGTTTGCATGTTTGGCAGAGGAACAACGATGTTTGAGAGGGAAAGTTGTAAACATGCCAACAAGTTTAGCTGGATTTCTGAGCTACTATATTTGATGGTAAAACCGAAATGTCAGTAATATCCCTTATTGCACAGGAAAACTGTGTGTGCGTACGCCTATGGCAAGTACAGTTGGTGAAAGGTGAACCAGGATATCCTGGGTGAAAATACAGATCACCTTTTTCTTCTTTTCCCCTTAGCTCAGTTTGGCTAACATGGGGATTTGTTTGAAACCTGTATGACTGTCTGACAACTCATGTGTCTTGCCCCCTCTGGCTTCTTTATAATGTCACAACTTTCCCAGCTTTTCATCAATTAACTTGGTTGAGTACAGAGGGATCACCAAAATCATAAAATGCATTGTCAGAAAGCCAGGAAGATTCATCCTCTGGGCACCATGGATTCCATAGCAACCCAGCCAATATTTGTCAAGACTTTTCACTCTCAAGAGAGTACTCCACTGATAATATTACTCCTATAAAATTGTCGGACTCTTGATGAAAGGTTTAACTAGATAATATCAAAATCAATGCAGCAGAACCAGAGATATTGAACTATTCTTAGGCGGCAACCTCCGGGGCTGAAAAATGAGGCCAACTCTGAAGTGACAAAAAAACTACAGTTCTTCAAAAGGCCATTTGAAATTATAGCCAAGCTTAGAGTTTGCATAATTGAGAGTGTTTCCTCTTTGAGTGTCTCATGTCGTCGTTGTCTTGGCCAAAAAGCTGCGCTCTAACACACCGCAAAGACTACAGCCGATGACTTCCACGTACGTTCTGCACCTACATGAGATGAAATGACTCTCTCTACCAGCAGGTGGCAGCAGTCTGTATTTGTCATTGAAAAGGGGAAACCGAAGGACTGACGATTGCGGATATACAAGCTGTTGTTATGATACGCACACAAAGCAAAGTCCCGTTTGCCGACCATTTTCATGCCACTCTCACTCACCACTTAGCTTCACTCCAGACGAATGAAAATATCCGTTTACTGGAATGATCAGATGAGATGTAGATGAAAAATAAGAACAGCCTTCTGTGTTTTTCCTCTACTCATCAGCTTGCTTTCCTCATGTCCATTTCTCTTCACGTGGATTTGTTTAAGCTGAATGCTGCTGAGTCAACATGCTGAAGAAACTACGGCACGGGCAGAAAAACACCGAAAAACTAGACCAACAGACCCTCACGAACGGCCAACCTTCGGCTTAGGGTGTCAGGACCTTTAGCCTCAAGCAGAGCTGGGGAGCTCTGAGAAGCTCACTTCTTTCTAAATCCACACCTCCACGAGAACATGTAGTCTACAGCTCCAACCAACGCTGACATCAAGTGACATCGCATGAGGACATTTATCAGACTTTGCACAGCTCCTTCTGCAGCCACAACATGCAGTCATACTCCTCAAGACCTGAAGTATACATAGTCTTTGATGTGTGACATCTGTGGAGTTCCCCTTTAAACACAAAGGCCAACCTCATCTTCTCACCAGAGGAAAAGTAAGGGGATGACCAACAACACTGTTATTCAAACTGAAGAAAATGGAACAAGCGACCTTGTTTATTACAAAGAGAACATCCTTTTCAGGGAAACAGTACGCGCACTGTAGACTACATATCACCCATTATCACGCTGCTCAATCCATCCCTTTTATACCTCCTTCAATCCACATGCCGGCGCTGAAGGCGTGTGTGGAACTTGTCGAGTCCCATTTGGAGACTGAATATCTGGTGTCCAAAGAGCCTCATCCCATTTCCCCGCTGTTTATTTTAGGGACCTCCTGATATGAAGCCTAACTGTGGCGAAGAAGGAAAACATTCACCGAGGGGCTCATGATCCGGGCCCCAGGAGTGCATGGGTGGGGCGGGATGTGTGCCGCAGGGTGACGGGCCTTTCCACAGTGAATATGATTGAAAGAGTTATGGGCACCGCATGACTCTGTGGTTACAAAACAACCTCAAGAATCTGCTCTGTGGCCTCGAGATGTTGACTGTAATTGTGCGTGAGAGAGAGCAGGGGGTGAGGTAAAGAGACACAGATGCTGAGATTTCCATTTACCCCCTAGTTCCACGTTCATTACAAATCCGTCCAGAGCAAAGTGAATGCTAAGACGCTCCAAATTAACCCTGAGAGTGACAGAAGCTGCCTCAGCTGTCTGTGGTATCACTTTCCATCCAAATGGTATGGATGGGGGGCTGACAACTGTCACCCTGACCTTGCGTCTCTACACCACTCTCCCAAGACTCACTAGACTCTCTGGGGCAGGGTGGGATGAGATTACCGACATTCACAATCTTCCCCCGTCTCTCCAAAAACACAGCCATCTGCCAATCACAGAGATACGCTCATGATGAGGCACTAACATGTCAGGATCTCAGAGAATGTCTTCAAGTGGGTTTATATTCAAGAGAATTGTCTGGGTGCCTCTCTTGCATGTCACCTTGAATCACAGCAGAAGGCGACAACGAGTCCGCCAGAAATTGCTGACTGGTTTATTGGCTGATTAGCGAGCCATGCCTCATTCGCAGGGCTAAATGTCACGGTGACAAGTCACACTCTTTCCACTCTCTCCACTCATCTTCCCTCTAATTTCATTCTCATTTTATCATCTGACTTGTGCTGAACTTCTCACAGGTCTTTTATTCCTCCTCTCTCATTTTTTAGATCTTACCTCATCTATTTCTCATTCCTAAACAAGTCTACAGCCATGCAAGTGGCTCTGTTCTGCTGTATTGGCGATGATGGTAACACATCTTTGTTTAGCGTGTTAGCATGCTGACAGGAAAACTACAAGAAGGGGTTCACCAATGTCATTAGGACACCTCTTATGCGCATCTGTGCTAAATTTCAAAGCAGTCCATTAAGAAGTGGTGGAGACCCGTCACTAAAGACCCAAAAAAATGTCAGCCAGCAAGAGGAAAAGTCAGGGGATCACCAACGTTATAGGGATTTTTCCTCATGGGAACTTGAAAGTTTATACAAGATGTCGACGCAATATAATAATTGTTGAGATATAACTTTGTTAGTTTTAGGCACCAATGACACTTAGGTTCAGGAAAAACATCATGGTTGGGCTTGAAATAAGTATGTAAAGTAAGTAAACAATGCAAAACCAGAACGGAAAACACAATGTAACTTCCAGTCAAAATACTAGTCGAAAGTCTGGCATTTGATAGACCCATCCACCGACCCTTCAACATCTTTCCTCCCTTTTATTCTACATCCTTACAATTGTCAGTACAGACTACAAATGCTGACTCAAATGCTTCAAAGTGTCAACCATTGCCATGGTAATCAACCTCCAAATCAGTATGTAATAATGAAGTATAAATACCAAAATAGCCCATGAAATAAGGAATAATCCCTCAACTTTATTTATTATTTATATTCAACATTAATTATTGTTAGATATTCTCAGACGGATATCATTGTTTATAGTGTGCAGAGGTGTTTGTGTGTGCAACAGTGCGGCAGAGGTGTTGTCTAAGGCACTGAAACAGGATAGAGATGGGGACATATAGACCGAAAGAAGAAAAAGCTTCCAGTACCTTTGATTGTTTCTCACTGAAGCTTCGAAGCCCAGAAAAATGGTACTCAGGACAGTCCTACAAGGCGTACATGGCATGGAAATTACACACTTAATGCAAGTAGGGTGTTCTCAGTAAACACTTTTGCCTTGTCCATTATTGTGCCATTCACATGCCTTTTCATAAATCTGGGCTGGATATTTCAGTCTAGACCAAACTGGTGGACCAACTGACGGCCGACATTGCCATTCATAGAGCTGTGCTGTTAACCCATGGCCACATAGTTTTATACACAGAATCATCTGAGACGCCGTTGTTGGAATCTGTTTGGAAAAGAGCAGGCACTTTTAAAAAACACTTGACAGGTGATTGGATGAACACCTGTCAATCAAACTCATACCAAAGCCAGTCAGGAGAGGCTGACAAAACATCCACTTCTCTCCAGTTCTGATATAACTGATGCTATTGCAGTATCTCCGCTAACCTCTTAAGGAGCCGCCGTTGTTGTTTATAAGGAACAGTCACCTCTCCATGTCACCTCACATACCTAAGCCACATCCATAGCTGCCAGAAGCTGCCAGACACAAACAAATTACTTGAACCTGACAACACGGATTGTCGTGTGATATGTGACACTGCGAGAATCCAGCTGAGGTGCATGGTAACCATGCTGCTATCATGGCTAAAAACAGGCCAAAAGGAACAAAATCTCCGGCACTCACAGATAAAGTGCCTTCTTTATTACTGGGCAAACAAACAACCGCGTTTCAGCAACAAGCCTTTGTCCGTTCTTTGTATTTGTTTGTAAAAACAGAGGCCTTGAGCTGAAACTTCACATCGTCTTTTTCCGTGAACCCTGGTGGTCGTTACAGTTGTCAGGCCAATCAATGAGAGAGGTGACATGGAAAATGCCGTGACAGGAGCCCTTAATCCTGCTAATGACAGACATGGCATTTGTACTAGAATGAATAAAGTCTGTACATGTCAGATGTATACTGTAGAAAGTGGACGCTCCTTGTTGACACTGAATTTACTTCTACAAGCTCAAGCTACACTGGCTGCAGACTGTGAGTGCCAACTGGGAGCCATCAATTAAAGCCAAAACTGTGTCTTCACATTGAACTGGTATATGACATCCGATCGAGGCTACTGGTTTCAACCAAGGCCAAGCGAGGGGAGAGAGGAGGGAGGGAGGGTCCTCAGGGGGATGCTGGAGGGTGTGTGAAGCAGTGGCCTGCGTGCTGTCAACCAGCCGCCCGAGGGGGAGGCACATGGTGCCAACAGCTGCCACGGTGAAACGCTAACCCCTCTAAATGCTCCGTCCAGTAAACAACGCCGGGCTGAACACATGCCAGTGGGGGAGCCTGGGTGAGGAAGGGGTGAAGAGGGTGAATGGGGCAACCCAGCTGACGCCGTGGAGAAAGGAGAATTGACCCCTGTGAAATGGCTTATTACAGTGTGGTCACCATTCTGGGGGGCCGACACAAGATAAGACAGCGAGGGAAACCCAAAACCCTCTTTGGCAGACGGAGCACTGTGCACGCCACAAGCCGCAGACAGGAAGCCACAGATTCAGGCGATGCTTTTATTGGATGTATTTACATAGACAGAACACGCCGCAAGCATGAAATACTGACGACAGATGCTTTTATTTTCATTGCCGTACCCAAAGACTAATCATGGCGAGTTTATTTTATCTCACAACTGGATGTCGGATGGAACAAGGTTTGAATGCCGCTAGGTATAATTCCCCCTCAAATATAATACATTCAGAATCCATGAATGGTTTCTTTTACCTTTAACAGTGACAAATGAAGTGCACTCTGCGAAGCCTGCTGCAGCCATTGGAGCTGCTGAAGGTTCCCATGCTCTCAGGCCTGCTAGGGAGTGGCAGGAACAGATGTGACGTCTGTACTCCCTTGCTTGTTAAACAATTCATCTTCCATTTGTAAAAACACTACTTTCTACCTCCATCATCTCCTCCCATAACTCTCACTTTAAGCAACATGAAAACCAAACTACCCCTCATTTTGTAACGCGATGATTACATCCAGTCCTAACTGATGGTTAAATGTAATACAGGACCGCGAAATCGAATAAGTGCTCTTCAGTCCTTTCACTCTCACTACTTCTTTTTCCTAATATCCTCCTGACTACCAGGGAAAAAAAAAGTGTCACATTATCATTATTTTTTTATCCCCATCTCTTTGTAGGGTAATTAGAACACTGAAAGCATTTTTTTGAAAAAAAAAAGTTTTTATTTTTAAGATATCATGTGTCCTCTGAAGTGGACATCAGAACACCATACATATGAATTGGAACCTTGACGGCAACTAGTCTGTCCTGGAGAAATTATCAAAGTTAACATAAGGAGGAGTTTAACATTCCACATATTTGTCCATAACTTTTGTGTTTTTTCTGTGTTGTGCTTTGACACTATCATGTGTCCACGGTGGACATCTGAACGCAATGAGTGAAACTGAACCTTGATGGCAAACAGTTAGTCCCAAACAAAATGCCAGGGTTTAACACTCACATAACTGTCCATCATCACTTTTGTTTTGTGTTGACTTGTGCTTATTTGGCATGATACTTCAAAAAGCAATTCCCCTTCTTGGAAACACAAAGGAATACCTTGCACTTACTTTTCCTTTTCCCATAAAATGTGCTTGCACTGACGGCGGCCATTTTGCAGGATGAAAAAGTTAAAGGTAACAAAGACCCACCCCCTTACATTTGGTATCATTGAAAAGCCCCAGGTGTCCTCTGTAGAGAACAACAGGATTTAATGCAGTAGTATGCACTTGGTGAGAAATATTCAGGATTACAAATGTCCTCCACAGAGGACAAATTTGAACTGCTGGTAGTCAGGAGGATATACCCACTAAACACAAAAACAGGAACCTGCAGGATAAATGAATTAAAATAAACTTCTTGCCCATCTTGAAGTTCTTTTTCATAAGAATAAAACAATATTAAATATCTCATCATGAAATGCAATTCTGAATCTGCATTTTTAATATGTGGTATTTTGTTGTCCTACCTCATATGTCTCAAGTCAGCTGATTCACCATTGTCTTATGATAACTCACGTGAGCAACAACGCCCCCATCTGGTTGTGTTCAAGATCCTGAAGGCTGTTCATTGCTGGTTGACCATTCATTTCTCTTGTTCACTCACATGACAGCATCCTTGATGTGGAACAGCAAAAACACAGGCGTATTTAATAGCCTTTAATTGCCTCATTGGCTGCATTTCATTTAGATGTGCCAGTCACTTGTACATACTGGCTCACACTGGCTTCCTTAAATGTTATTAGCTACAGCTGTGTTTTTCTTGTCACTACAATCAGAATCAGAATGATCTTTATTGTCATTATACTCAGGTACAATGAAATTTCACAGGCTTGCTAGTGAAGAATAAATACAAATAAATAAAAGCAGTGACAGCCTAATAAAAATTATATATATATAAGGCACTAATTATATTAAATTAAATGTACACATTTGTGTTAATGAATAGATGCTAATTATTTGACTCACAAGTCAAAAGGTGAAAGCCAGTATTTCTGAGACGCTGCTGTTTATTTCTACTTGAAATATATGTATATCAAATGCAACTTATCACAGAAAAATATTAAAATAAAGAAGCTAAGAGTAAATGATTGTTCTACATTTATTTATAAATCAACAATTTTATTTATATTACAAGAGCACAAGAGCCCCAGTGGGTTGAGCTTTAATGCAATTATTATTATTATTATTATTGTTGTTGTTTTACTTCTTCATGCTACTTTACACTTCTACTCTACTATAGTTCTGAGGAAAATACTGAACTATTTACTCTACATCTACCTTATAGCTACAAATTCATTTTCAGTTTAAAAGTGTCCATTCAAAACATATGAAATATAATATAAGCAGTTAATACCCAACACCACATTGAACCTGAGCGCCCCCTGCACCACAGACCAGACAAGGACATGAAATGAAACACTGGTTAAAGATGTAAGTTAAGGTTAGCAACATATTCATCCTGCACACCCCCATAACCATAAGAAGGTCAGCTAAATGCTTTAGATATTAATTTTTACCAAAATGAAACACATATCCAACACCAAAGCAACTAAATGAGCACACAGCAAAAACAAGCTAATGGCAAAAACAAGCTAATGGTAAAAACAAGCTAATGGTAAAAACAAGCTAATGGTAAAAACAAGCTAATGGTGCTAGCGATAACTTACCGGTGTTGCATCAAAGTCAGTTCCTCTCCAGAGTCCAACAGTATCCTTAAGTCGTATCATGAAGTGACCAAATCTCATGTACCAGCAGCTGAAGAAGAGAAAAATAAACTTTATACAGCTATTAGCATAACATGTCTTACCTTTGCTGTTTTGTACTCAAAAGTTATGTTGCTAATGCTACTAATGGTCAATTTGAGTGAGAAAACGCGATCTGCCTCCACCTGGTGGATAAATATTGGTACTGCACCCACTGTGATTGATTTTTCAAAATAAAGCTCAAATGGGACAGGTGTTACTCAAATGGCCAATTTAGAGATTTTGCCTGAACATGCCTCCTCTAAATCCTCTGCTCTCCTTCACTTTATTCGAATCAGTCATGCACAGGTTGTTCAGATGTTGTGATAGGGTTTGTTAGAGTTTTGTGCTGAAACTGCATCGTTCCAACGGGATATTCACTCTAAAAATGTAAAATGTTGTTAGGTCTTTGATTCATTTTGTTTCATCTTCATTTACATATATCCAGTAACATACTGATGCAGAAATCTCACGTGTTAGCTTTATAATGATATCAAGCTATTCAAATAGATCTTCTAGTTGTAGTAATACACTCTGTTTAATGTAGGCATGTCATTTTCAATTATATGATAATATTAAACTGGGATTGTTCTGCATAAGGAGTAATTTTACTTTTGATACTTTAAAGTACATTAAGTCTGTTACTAATACTGTAATTTTACTTAAGCACAATTTTGAATACATAACTTTTACTTGTAATGGAGTAGTTTTATAGTGTTTTATTGCAAAAACAAATCTGTCTATCTGAATACAAGGGATAAGTAGCCACACAAAATTAATGTGCAATACGTGTTAAGTAATATGTAAAAGATACTTTAAGCCAGCAGCTGTGATACCTTCAGTCATTCTGTTTCATTCTGCTTCCCTCTAAAAGACTGCATCCGTGCAAACAATAATGCAGCAGCACGACGAGGGGGTGGGTTTCTCATGGCAGCAACTTGAACACTTGTTTATCATGAAGGGATGTGAGAGATTCTCCGATAGGAGATGTTTGACTACCATCTCTCTAATCTTTGCATCCTGTTGTGTAAAACCAGGCCCACACCTGCCCATGCAATCTCTTCTATCACTCTATTAACTATGACTGTGCGTATGTGAGAAAGACAAAGAGGATGGGACCTAAATATTTGTTATTCCCATCCCTATTCAAAAACATTATCTCTCTGCTGAGCTCCTATCTCAGTCATCGCACACCTGCCAAACGTGACCGCTGATTACAAGCATACGTGCCTCAGCGAGGATGAACTCGCTCTGGGGATAACGTTCAGAGACCCCCTGGGCCACTAAGGAAACCACCAGCTAATCAGGAGTTTAGATAGTGGTTAACCAAACATTAACCGCTCTCCTGGCTCTCCTATAAACATGATGACCTTAATGATGGGATAGACAGAGTCTCTGAGGACAAACACTGCAAAGGGACACATACCCTGTGTACCCACAGGAAGTGATGTAGGCCACAGATACTGCTGATTGGCCGTGGACGTCTGTACTGAATTGATGGAGTGAAGCGATGCAAATTGAGCCAGGGGAAGAGTGAACAGAGAGGTGTGTGGTGTGCATCTATAGGTGGGGGTGTAGATGTTGTTTACCGTGGGGGGCGGGTGTGAGTGTGTACATGCTGAGCCTGCATATCAAACCTAAAAGGCAACTCCAGTTACAGCACTACATCCTGAGTTATGTGGCTACCCTTTACTTCACTTTATCCCCCTTTAGCTATGCACAATGCAAGCATTTAATAGATGTATGAATATAATGTGCATTTTAAGGGTCACATTCATTATAGTGTGTTATAATTGGGACTGTATGTCTTATTTTCAATAAAATGTGTTAAAATGATGTTACATCAACTTGAGCTGAAATAATGTGAGACAATGAATTTATTGAAACATCAACAGGATTCATTGCATTTGTCCTGTCACGAGAGACACTACTGTCAGCAGCTACAAGGCTTCACACAGATACAGATTACTCAACACACACTCATCCTGTACCGAGAGGACCAGCCAGTGTAAACGTGAGGGTCTGTTCCAACCTGCCCCATGGCCCGTAGTCTCCAGACACAGTCTGGTGGGAGGGTAGGTTTCGGCTGACAAGTCTGAGCGAAAGTAGAGGAAAAGGAGGAGCGTGAACAAGACATTAATCTGTGTGTATCATGGGTGTTTGAACTCTGCACTGAGAGTGCATGATTTCTCTCATTTGTGCTATTTGACGACAACTTTTCCAGGTGGATTTTTTACATTTCCTTTCAAACGGGGGATGACTTTTATGAATTTTCAACGTCTCATGTGCATGGCCCATGATTAAGGTGTTGTCTGGTGGTTGCATGAAAGATAGATAACTATTACAACATATATTTATTGTCAGTGAATATTTAAAAGGTGGGGGGGGGGGGGGGGGGGGGGGGGGGGCCCGCTCCCGCCCCACCGAAAAAAAAAAAAGGGGGAATGGGGGGGGGGGGGGGGCCTTTCCCCCTCGGGCCCCCGGGGCCCCCCCAACCCCCCACCCCCCCCCCCCCGGGCGCTTCGGCCCCCCCCCCCCCCCTCTCTCCTTTCTCTTTTTTTTTTTCTTCCATTATAATTAAACAATATAAATTTATTTTCCCCCTTGAATAAATTATCTTCTTCTTCTTCTTCTTCTTCTTAAAAATTTTTGAGCATAGTTGTTGGCTGCATACTTAACGAATCATTAATTTTGCACATACTTAGAATGAAATATTATAAGATATCAGTATCAATTAAGGCTCCCAAACATCTGTATTAATAACTATACCATATTTTTTTATATTTAGTCATACATTCAAGAAAAATGCATGTCTTGCTGATGTATCAGAATAAATCTCTTGCTTTAATCTTTATCAAATCAAAGAGTTTCTATTTTAAATTTTCCAAAACATTTTTTTTTCTTTTTTTATGGAGAGGGGACCAGGTACTATTTTAATACACTGCTACATACCATCCATGGTGTGGCTGTCTGACTATTTTCCCCCAATGTGGTTAACAGGGCTTAACCTTCAGTGAAATAGTCAGTATACTGTATAGCACATGTGTCAAACTCAGGGCCCGCGGGCCAAATTAGGCCCAGTACCTCATTTTATGTGGCCTGCAAGGGCTTGCAAAAAATCTAATATGCAAGCTGAGCAGCATTTCAGCCAGGGCCTCCGAACTGAGCTCAGTCAGCTCAAAGAGCACCAGGTCAACATCGGGGAGCAGGAGGCTCTTGAAAGGAAGGTGCTGGAGCTGACTATTAATGCAATTACACAAGTGTAGCTACTGCACAGTATGAATTGAATATACAATATTTATATAGTCTTACAATTACAGCCGGCCCTTTGAGGGCAACCATAATGTTGATGTGGCCCGGGATCAAATTGAGTTTGACACCCCGGCTGCATAGTATGTAGATATCACCAGAGCGCCCTCCAGGGGACGAAGGCTATGTCCACATTGCCTGCACTTTAAAAATCAAGGATGTCAAACATACCAGAACCGACCCACCAAAGGGTCTAATCCGGCCCACTGGATGACTTTGCAAAGAGTAAAAATTGCAGAAAAGTATGAGATTTTAGAAACACTTTGTCACATTTATAACTTTCAACAGGAATTATATACAAAATTAAGTTCAAATAAAGTCAGAATTTTGACAGGAAGCTAAAATGATGAGATATTAAAATGTATTGAAATGTATTATTTGTTGTCATAGAAATTCATAATCAAGATAATTAAGTTACATTTTTTTACTTAAACTTGAGAAGTCAAACTTAAAAGATACGACTCAAAGCTATGTACTGTATAGTTAATGTGAAAACTGTGATTTTCATTTTTCAAGGCTCGATTTTGAGATATTTTGTCACATGTATGACTTTTTATGGGAATTATGTCCAGATTTTAAGTGAATAATATCCACATTATGACAAAGTAAGCCAAAGTTATGAGATATTAAGTTGAATTTATGACTTTTTGAGTCAGAATGAATAATTAATTCTAATTTTGCAGTTAAATGGATTTTTCATTAATTGTGATCATGTTCAGAATGTATGTGTACTTCTTTATACTAAGAGGAAGGGAACATTTGGAGGTGTTATTTCTAGGTTACTATGCAGTGGTTTTACTGTCCCACTGGACATCAGACTGGACTGTATGTGGCCCCTGAACTAAAATGAGTTTGACACCCCCGGTTTAAATGCTGCTGGTTCTTATCTTTGACTTTTATTCATTTTTATCGCAATATTCATTGCATAAGTAGTGTACTATAATTTATCGTTGCACTTGCACATACATCTTAACTTTATTATGTATAATGCTGTAATTTGTACTGTTTTCTTATAAAAATATCACATATTAATATTATGTTTGTAGCTATTTGTTCTTATTGTATTCATATTATTTTATGTTTGTACACATTATTCTTCAATATAGTTATTATGCTTATATATTTATATATAATATATATTTAAGATACTACTGTATAACTTTGGTCTGGAATATAGGAAAACAGCTCCATTGGTCTTACATGTATGCTTCATTTATCCTCACTGGTGTAAGGTACTTTATATAGCATTTTCCCTTTATTTTTAATTTCTTTGCTATTTATCTGTGGTTTGAATTTTGTTTCGTTGTGGTATGTTATCTCATCTAAATGTCCCATAAATATCATATTTGTTCTTCTTGTATTCATATTATTTTATGTTTGTACATATTTTTCTTGAATGAAGTTATTATGTATACATACTTTATATATAATTACAATATTATCTTGATCTGGAGTATTGGAAAACTGCTCCACTGGTTTTGCATGTATGTTTAATTTTTCCACACTGGGTAATGTAGGGTAATGTACTTTATATTTATATATATTATTTTAAATATTTGCAATTTATCTGTGTTTTGAGCTATTGCGACACTTAAACTTGCCACTTAAGAATAAACTGTACTGGCTAAATAGTTGGGAATCTCCAAAAGCCTTTGACTTAGCTTTTACAGAAAAGATGTGGAAGAAAGTGAGGAGTATCCTGGCAGATAGCTCCCATCCTCTCAGTTTGAGCTCTTGAGCTCCAGGAAGAGCGATAGTCCCTCTGGCTTAAAAAGACCTTCATCCCAAGAGCCATCAATATTCTTATCTCAACAAAGTGCCTGAAAAGATCTAAGCCACATACACTGACATGAACTGTTTTATAATGCGTACCATAACCTAACCTGACAGCTTGGTTGTTTTTTAATGTTGTTATTTCCTGTGTTTGGTGAGCCGAAGACAAATTTCCACCATGGTGGACAATAAAGAAGTATTGCATTGTATGGTATTATAAATTTAGCTCCAATTAGCCCTGCTGGGGTCAGCAAAGTCCTATAATGACATTAAAGCTGCCTTAGCATTTCTCTGTGGACAACCCTTCAGGTGTAAACGTCCTCTGACATGCACCACACACGTCCACTTCTTGAGAACAGCTGGGTCAGAGAATATGGCTTCAACATCTGCCTTTACTGCTCAGTAGCTTTCAGTACCGCTTACAAAAGATCATTTATGCTCTCTTAACTGCCCTTGTATCTTGAGGGCCACACCTGAGTGTAAACACCTGCTGTAATTATAATTTGAATCCCCCTTTACCCAAGTCTTTATTATAATTGATATTCCAGTTTGCCTGACTAACTGAGACAAAACCATTTGGTTTCTGCAGAATGCTAACACGTGTGCTGGAATTGCATTATCATAGATTCATTTTTGGATGCAGATAAATTGATTCACATAAATAATACACAGAGCTTACCTTTAATAAGCCCCGCCCCGTGGTGACGCAATCGTTGTTTGGCCCGTGACGCTGCTTGTACACGTAGCCTAGTAGGATGTGTTCATTGAAGATGGTGGCGGTGTGTCAGACTCACTGTCCTGCACATTTGTAAGAATTTATTTCTATTTTTACACATTTCCGACACCGGGTAAGAGTGAATATATACCATCGCTAACAATGCTTTACTCTGATCGTTTTGATCTGGGGTATATAACAGGCATCAAACTGTTACCCCTGTAGTTAGCATAGGCTAGTTAGCAAGCAATGCTAACTAAGCACCGATGCTAAGGCTAGCTACCAGGCAGTGAACCTGTTAAATTATGCTCGACGAGTGGCCAGCGACCTGAAACTGCTCGGCTTGTGCCAGTGTCGCTGTTAAATGTGTACAAAGGTTATGAGCCATCCGTTTTCGGCCGATCCGAAGACGAAAGGTGACTTTAGTTTGCGGTGTTTTGCTTGGTTTGGCGTTTAGGACATGTTGAGCAATGTAGCGTTACCGTTAGCTGTGGAGCCAAGCACTCCGGACCTTTCCTCGTAGGCAGCTTAATGTGTAACGCTAAATTAATGTCGTGTCGGAACAAAAAGTGTTAGCTACCGGTTAGAGTTCATCAAGAGTGGACGATCATCTTAAGTGGATAGCGTATTTCTCAGTACCTAACTTTGTTTTGTCTTTTGGTGACTGTCGGTGAGTTGGCTGCTCGTCGGCGGCTAACGTTAACGGGGGTTGCGTGAATAGTGTGTGTAGTGAATTTATAACCCGGGACACTTGAGAGATCCGGGATCACGTTTGGAAAGACCATCTGGTCAAGACCACTTTCCTGCTAGCTCTTTCTGTTATCGATCTCTCTTTGGGTCATGTCAAATGCTCAGTGTCAGTCCGTGCTAGCTCCCCTGAACTTCCCACTGACAGATGTATACTTACACTATGTATGTATGGTATCTGGTAGATATAATATTCTCATCAGGGCATAATTTACGATCTTATGTTTTGTATGTGTGCTGTCTTTATTAACCAACAACTAGCGTTACAAGCAAAAGCAATCACGCCACACAAATGTACAAATTAGCAGCAGGACTTATTTGACACTTGTTCGTCAACTGTTAGCTACATCAGCGAGTTCCTGTTTTGAAAGGTCAACCCTAGCATCACTTTTCTTTTCACTTTATTTTAGCCGGCTAGCTAACTGTTTTCATCTTTTCAAGATCCCACTAAATAACTCTAATTACAATGGCACTATGTTACATGTCAATAGTTTGTAGAATCCACCAGATTTCATCCAAATTTGCAAGAATCTGGGGATAAGCTACAGGGGTTACAATTCAATACTCTGCAATGTATCACAATACAGTAAGCAAGGTGATATACTGCGATTTATTAAATCAGATTTTTTGGAAAGCTGTCAGTACAAAAACACACCAACATAAGCATAAAATGTGAGTTAAAAAAGTTAACTTTTTTATGCAATCTGCATTCATCACAGTCCCTGTAACATCCAGCATCATATGTACACACACTGAGAACGCATCTCTTTGCAAATGAAATAAAGTATTCACTGAGTTAGCACTTTGTATTTGAATTATTAATTAAAAATTGATAGTGTTTTTGAGCATCGATACAGTATCACACAACATAATATCGCGATATTTGATTTTTATTCAATATTTTCTGACACCCCTAGTTTTATACCTTTACCCCTACAAAATAAAATAAATGCTTTCATCTGTTTGATGTGATCACGCTTCTTAAAACTGTGTGACTAAGATAAGCGCCAGGCTCTAAAAGGAAAACCATTATACTCAGAGTGCATGATGTAATCAAAGTTGGCATTCATAACAATCAGTCACTTGTGTTTTACTCAATGTAGCGCTGTATTATTTGCCATAACATCTTAGAGCTGATGTAGAAACTGCCACGTACCATTCGTTTAAATAAGACCATAGACCAGGACACAAATAAAGGTGTGGTTAAATCCATCAGCGAGGCATGAGTAGCTTTTTGTTAACCACTCCCTCTCTACTTGTCTCTATCCAGCTTTGCCTGACTTCACTCTCTTCAGTGACATCTACTAGAGTGACCCGGTCCTCGGACCTGTTAGCTCTGCAGCCATGCAGCCCCCTCCTCGGACCGGACCTCCAGGAGCCTCTGGCCCACCTCCCTCTGGGCCCAATATGTTCCGCAGGACCAGGCCTCACAAGCATACAGCTGCTGCCGCAATGCCGCCCGCTACTCAACCCATGACGGACCCTTTTGCTTTTGTTAGAGCTCCTCCTCCTCCTATGGCTGCAGGTGGTCTCCCAACAATACCCAACAGCAACCCTCCACCAATGCAAGCCCCACCAAATGCCATGTACTCTCAAGCTAGCTCAGGGCTGCCTCCACAACCACAGACACTGGAGGATGTCCCAGCTGCTCCCCCTGGTCCTCCACCATCCTCTCTGCCAGGCGTGACACTGTTCAACCCTCACAGTGCAGCATCCCCTGGTGGTTACCCAGCACCCGGTCCCGCAGGATATCCATCTTCACATAGTGAACAGGGATATTTTAACTCAACAGAACAGACGCCATCCATGGCCACAGAGCCACCACCTGTGGCCTCAGCCTCAGCACCAGGTCAGACACCTTTTAACCAGGAATTTCAAGGACAGCCTCCTCCGCAGCCTGTGTCCTTCCAGCCTGTGCCTCCCAGCGCCTCCTATTCCCAGTGGGCCCCTGATCACGGAAGTCGCCCTC
This sequence comes from Pterois miles, assembly GCA_947000775.1. Lineage (NCBI taxonomy): Eukaryota > Metazoa > Chordata > Actinopteri > Perciformes > Scorpaenidae > Pterois > Pterois miles. The sequence continues at coordinate 12,117,665 of CAMQGK010000229.1, read as the reverse complement.
CATCAGTTCAGAACTATTTCCAGCCTACAAGTGACCCTCCACCACAGCCTTTCAATTTACCTCCGCAGACCCAGATGTACCCCTCCCACACTCCATCGCCTCATCACAACACCCCCACCCCTCCATCACAACCTGGACTTCCCCCAGTTCAGGCTCCTCTTCCTCCTCAGAACCCTGTAAATGCCCCCATTTCACAATGGCCTGATCCAAATGCACCCCAGCAGCATAATTCCCACTTCCAAACTCAGAGCTACTTCAGTCAGAGCTCTGCCCCCCAGGACTCATGGTTCAATATGCCCCCACAGGACTCAGGCTACCACCAAATGGGGACTGGCGTGGCCCATCCTCAGCCCCGGTCTGACTCTGCTGCATCGCAACATGCATCAAACACTGGGCCTGGGCCTGGGCCCGGGCCTGGACCTAGCTCTGCCCCTGCCCCAGTCCCATACTCTCAGGAGTCTGGTACACTCTCAATGTTCTTCAAAGACAATGATGTGGAGAATGAAGAAACACTGGCTGGAGAAAGAAATAAGGCAGTGAATGGTATTCCTGGATCCTTTCAGCATCACAGCAACCCACAAGCCCACAGTGGCCATGCTGATGCGCCTTTGGATTACCAAGGACCTTCTCTGCAAGATCATTCACACCTACCATACATGAATGATGGCAACCACGCACAACAGGCAAGTACCCAGAAGCCCCCTGATTCCCAGTACGACCATGTGGAGAATTTAGAGTGTGTCCCGAACCAGGAAGTATTACCCAGTGAAGTCCACAGCAGCCCTGCTGCACCTGCAGCCCATGGAGTAGACCAGTTTGAAACCGGGCCTAACCTGGAGACCCCAGATTCTGTTCCAAGACCAATTAGATCTGCCAGTGTTTCATCCAACTATAGCAATATGAGCCATGGAAGTGGAAGTGGCGCTCGTCGGCATCAAGGAGTAGTGGGTACCTTTATTCAGCAGGAAAGTCCACGTCTCACTGATGATGCTAACCTGTCTGCTGCCACTGGAGGCTACTTTGAGCAGATTGACACTTCTCCAGCTGGAGATATGGGTGGACAACAGAGCTCCCTGGAGCAGATGTGGCCTCCCACGCCTAGCCCTCCAAAACCAACTGGTATCTTTCAGGCCAGTGCTAACAGCTCTTTTGAGCCAGTGCGCTCACATGGCGTTGGAGTGCGTCCTGCTGAAGTTGACAAAGCTAAAATGGTAGCGGAAGGGGGTGCAGATTCTACACCTGGCAACCTTGAGCAGCCGCCAGATAATATGGAAAATATTTATGGCCCGGGACACCCGCTGCCTGCTGGGGCTGGAGGGAGTGTTCCTCATCTGCCACATCCAGTGGTTCATTCTCACTCTCGACCTTCATCCCGTGCTTTTGGGGCCAATCGACCCTGTGAGAGCCCCGCCACTACTCTGTGGGCTCAGCATGACCCGACGAGCTTGGGCGCTAACATCCTCCTTGCCCCCGCCGCCCCGACAGTTCTTGCCCCTTTACGAGAGCCCAGTGCTGACGTCATCCAACCTCCAGAGGATGGCCCACTGGACCTGCAGCCTTCCCAGAGAATCCAGCCACAGCAACACTCAGAGAACCTAGAGAACCCACCAAAGGTGAGTGAGACAGAGCCGACTGACCTTCAAGGCAACCTGGGCTATGCGTCTCTCCTTGTGTCCGACTCGCTCCACCAGCCTGTTTTGATTGCCCCGCCAGTGTCCAATTACAATGTGATTCCCCCCAGTGCCCCTGTTCAAGCACCCAGTCAAAGTAGCCTTAGGGAAACTACCCCCCCTGTGCGACCGCTCGTACAGGGACAGGGTGCCAGTATCTCCCAACCACCTCCAGTAACCTCTAATCAAAATCCAGCATTTGCTCCTGGACCTATAAGCTTCAGTTCTTCAGCCTCTAACCAGGCCCCGCTCAATCTGACCCGAGACAATGCAGAAGCGGCAACATCAGACAGCGCAGCTCCGCCGCAGTCTCAACCAGTCCGCCCTCCTCTTTCAAGGGGCCAGTCACTGGGTGGAGACAGCCACTCTGCTCTCCAAGTGAATCCACAGGCTTCTCTCGCGTCTGCTTCTGTCTCTAATCACAATCAGCCATCAAATTATGAACTGCTTGATTTTTCTATGCACCAATCACAAGCCCAAAACCAAGCATCTGGCCATCCTTCCTCTCTACATGAGTCTCCACAGTCTAGCAATGGATTTTACCTACAGGTCACCAAAGATGCCCAGCAGGGGGTAAGAGCGAAAGGGAATGTCACTGTCCCGACCCCGGCCTCTTCAGCTGCCCCACAGGTACCAACAGCAGCCTCCCAAGCAGCCACAAACATCCAGCCGCCACCAGCGGAACCTCCTAAGACATCAGACTCTCAGGCTGCACCGCAGGGACAAAATGATGCTCCTTCTGTTCCTGTGAGTGGAGCACAACCCTCCCGCGAACAGTATCCTCCCCCAGCACAAGGGCTTGCTGCAGGGAGTGCTCCTCCTCCTCCTGCTGCATACCCTCTAGGGCCTCGAGGACCAGTACCTCCAGGAGCTCCTCAACAACCCCCACGACCACCCTCCTCTGCAGGGAGCCAGCAAGGCTACGGGCCCCCTCCTCCAGTGCCGGGACAGATGTATGGTGGCTATTATGGTAATTATGGAGACTACCCAGATAGCAGAGCACCATATCCTCCTGGCCAGTACCCACCTCCACCTGGGGATCCTAGAGCACAGCAATATTATCAAGTATGTGGGAAGTCCTTTTTTTCATTCTCGCTTGTGCCACATTTTTGTAAAGATATACACTGGAAAATTCATAAGAAGAACAACGGCGGCTATGGAATGTAAATATTTTAACAGGCATTATTGCTTTTATCTTTCAGGATGGTCCATACAGGGGCAGAGCAGATCCTTGGTATGGCAGATATGATGGACAGACCCCGGCGTATCGTGATCCAAACTACCAGTACAGAGAGCCTCAGCCAGAACGACCCAGCTCCAGAGCTAGTCAGTACTCTGACAGGCCCTCATCCAGGTCTGTGAAACTGCTTCTCTGTCCTCTGTCCTACACCAGCATTTATATGTCAAGTCAGCAAAGTCAGTTTTTAAGTGTCTTATTATTAGACACATAGTGGTGAGTTTGGTTTTGTGTAGTATAATTGTGTGTAAAAATAAACCCAAGTATGTATAGATGGTTCTTGCACTTGACCTGTAAGTCTCACCTTTTTCTTGTTTCCTCCCACAGGCAAGGCTATCCTGACGATTACCACAGAGCAAACCAAAGTGCCTATAGTGAATATTATGCAGATTATGCCAAGCACTATGATTACGCAGGTACAAGTCACAGAGTTGAAAGCAAAAGTTGTTCCTTACTAGGATGAATGTGAATACATTTAACTCTTCTCATTCATTGACTTTGTTGTAAAATAATTAGTTCACATAACACATTAATCTTTCTGTGTATGTAAATGTTTTTTCACACTCCTCATCTCTATATTTTCTGTTGGAAGGATACAACTATGGACAGTATGACCCGCGCTACAGAGGATACTATGATCAGTCCTACTGGGCTAATTATGATGACGGCTACAGAGGCAGAGACAACTACTATAATCAGCAGGCGTATCCTGCCAGGTAGAAAACATTTATGTACATGTGAATGTAGTTGTTGGTAATAGATGGAGCTAAGGGAAATCATTAATGTCAGATGATTACATAAACAAACACTCTACGCTCTACTCACAGGAAAGAGGGCTATGACGATCAGTGGCGGTACTATCCCGGTTATGATGCCAGCTTTGACGATGATTACCGTCGGCGCGGAGAAACGTATGGCGATGACTTTGACCGACGCAGTGTCCACAGCGAGCAGTCGGCACACAGCGTGCACAGCTCTCGCAGCCACCATAGCAGACGAAGCAGCTTCAGCTCACGATCACAACAGGTAAATGTGCAGATCTTATATGCATCAGTGTTTTTACCTGTTGCTATTAAACGGTACAGGAACTCAAAGGCTGAGTGACTTGTGGCTCCATCTGTGAGCTGTACTTGTGTTTCAGAGAGTTGGAGAGTGGGAAGATCAAATCACGAAATTCCAGGGCTGTCAATCAATTAAAATACTTATTATGATGATCAAAATGTACCTTAAAGGGCGATTTGTCTAGTATTTAATACTCTTATCAACATGGGAGTGGGCAAATATGCTGCTTTATGTGAATGTATGTATGTATTTATTACTGAAATCCAATTAACAATACAAAAGTATATTTTCCAAAATGTGGAACTGTTGCTTCAACGTGTGCTCTCCTGTTGTGTTTTACCATCGCTTCTAAAGTGTTCATCCAACATGCAGCTAGTTGTTGCTTTGCCATGACTTCCTCTGTAGCATCTTCTCATTACTGTTTGCTAAATCATTCCTGGCCCTTTTCTGTGTCATTCTGCAGTTTCTTGACATTTTAGGATAGAATTTTACAATATAGAAACATGTAGCTTTTATTTAATAAAGCAGGATAGTTGATAATGGCTACATCACATGCATTTATTGTGTCAGGCTCATGACACTTTGAGTGAAAAGTATGTGCTGACAAGACACACAAACTTCCTTCCACTGTTACTCTAAAGGCTTATCAGGGCTGCACTATTTACTATACACTTTATTGCGGCTTACATAAAGTTCTCATCATCATCCCATATATAGATACTGATCTGGCAATATTCATTTTAAATTAGTTTTTAAAGGAACAGTGTGTAACATTTCAGGGGATCTATTTGCAGGAATGGAATATAATATATATAACTATGTTTTCATTAGTGTATACAGTAATCACTTGAAACTAAGAACTGTTGTATTTTCATTAGCGTAGAATGAGTCCTTCATATACATAGGTAGCGTGTCCTCTTCACGGTGTCTGCCATGTTGCTCCGCCATGTTTCTACAGTAGCCCAAAACGGACAAACCAAACACTTGTTCTAGAGAGAGCCTTTCACGTTTTTATGTTACCTGAAGGCCACGGTACTTCTCTGATGCTTGTGAAACTGCAGCAACGTGAGCCGCAGAGTGCAAAACCGTGGTACCGCCATCCGAGAAGAGTTATTATGGTAAGGATGTAACGGTGTTACCATGGTTTTGCACTCGGTAGCTCACATTCCCACAGGGAGGAGTGAGTGGAGGGTTACTGCTATCTGCAACCACACCACTAGATGCTGCCAAATCCTACACACTGTCCCTTTAAGCTTATTAGCTGTTGGTCTTGAAAATGTGTGCAGCTTACATTTTGTTGGTGTTGGTGATAATTAATTCTCTTTGTCAACACGTCCTGCAGAGCCAGGTCTACAGAAGCCAGCCTGACTTAGTCTCAGCAGTCTATGACACCACATCATCCACTCTGGCTGTGGACTACTCCTATGGACAATACCCGAACCAGACTGATGCTACCCAGAACTACAGCCAGTACCTCTATCCCTCCGAGTACCCCACAGACAGCACCTGGATTGCCCCTGAGCAACGTAAGGACAGAGTCCTTAGTCTGAAAAAAGATGGCATTTGGCTTTAAAACACCAATAGATTTGACCACAGTTCAGACAAATACTAATTAAACCACTAGATTTGGGACATTGTACTGGTTCCTTCTTTAGTCCACCTGCTCTTAGTCTGACTGATGTTATCCCTCCAGCTCCTCCTCGTCCTGCAACCCCAGAGAAGTTCACCATACCCCACCGCTGTGCCCGCTTCGGACCTGGTGGTCATCTGGTTCAAGTTCTGCCCAACCTGCCCTCAGCTGGACAGCCTGCTCTCGTTGACATCCACAACATGGAGGTACATTTTTTAACAGACTGTGTTTCAGCACCTTACTGTGGGAAGTTTCTGTCCATTGTGTTAACTTCAGGAAGAGCTACTGACAGCAGGAAGGAAGGGATTTAAGCATGGGATGTTAATGTTACTCTGTTTCGAAAACATTCCCTCACACGTAAACGTAGTTTTTTTAAGGTAATGTAAACCCTGTAACCTGCAAACTCATTGGTAAAATTTATCACCCTATCTGTTGCTCAACCAGACAGGAAAAAGTGAGAATATAGTAGTTTTTTTTGTGCATTTCATTAGTTAGAGAAAATGCAGTTACACAATGTCAAGGCCATATAAAGCAGTATTTTCTGTTTTTGCAGACCATGCTGCAAGACACCCCGGATCAGGCAGAACTACGAGCTTTCCCCGGACCTCTTGTTAAGTAAGTTCATTCTGCCCTTTTCATCCATCACAAATGGCTTTGAGTTACTGACCTTTAAAGGACAAGCCTGACAAATGTATATATTTTTGTTATTGTTAACAAATCCCATGAAAAGACTAAACGCAGTAATGCAGTAATGCAGTAATGCAGTAGTTCATATTTTCTGACTCCTGTGTCTCTCTGCACAAAGCCCATTGGTTCCTACTGAAAGTGTAAATCTTAAAAATCAGGTCAAGAATATGTAGTTGTGTTTACTCGACCGATTAAGACCAAAACAACCAATTAGTCAACTAATTGACTAGAGATCAGAAAAACAAATCACGTGTATCCTTAAAACTATCCCATCACTGCAAAGTTTTCTCCAAACTACCTATATTTGTTTGTCCATATCATGTATAAATGCATACAAAACCATATTTATGTTTTGATATTTTGTATGCATAAAAGGTGGCACTTGGTTGACTAGCCACTGCTAACCCGTCTCACATCTTGCATCCTGTCTGTCAGGGAGGAGACCCATAAGGTGGACGTGATAAAGTTCTCCCAGAACAAAGCGCTGGAGTGTTCTCGTGACAACAGCCTCTTGGACCGGGACTCTGCCCGTCTGCTCTGGGAATTCATCATGCTGCTCTGTAGACAGAACGGGGTAAGACTGTGTAACTGACAGCATGTCAAAGTTGGAGTGTGATTTTGTGGGGTTTTTTTTTCTCACTGTCGCTCTTGTGTTAAGACCGTGGTCGGCACGGACATCGCTGACCTCCTGCTGAAGGAGCATCGCTCCGTCTGGCTGCCGGGAAAAAGTCCTAATGAAGCCAACCTGATTGATTTCAACAACGAACCGCTGGCACGAGCTGAGGAAGAGCCAGGAGCCGGACCGCTCTCCCTCCTGTCTGACACCTTCATGACTGTACCAGAGAACCTCGGCAAGGAGACGGAACGCTTCAGGGAGCTGCTGCTGTTCGGCCGCAAGAAGGTAAAGAAATCCTCTCTTGAGCAGCATTATAGTCACTTAACTCTTGTGTTGTGAAATCTGAAGTTCCACTTTGTCTGTGGAATAGGACGCGCTAGAAGCAGCTATGAAGGGAGGTCTCTGGGGCCACGCCCTGCTGTTGGCCAGTAAGATGGACAACAGGACGCATGCGCGTGTCATGACAAGGTAAAGCACCAGTGACCCCTAATCTTGCACCTGTATTCTATTTGACAGATTTAAATTTCACAAGCCAACATTTAGTAAGTCTTCTTCAAACTTATGCAAACTGAACTTATGCGGTACATTTGGGCAGTTGTGAATGCAGCAATTGTACTCTCCAAAACAACCGGTCCAAGACCACTTGTGCACGGTGGTTTCTGAGATGGACACTGATAAAGGACAGCTTAACATGAGTGGGGTAGGACTGACCTGGACAGAAGTCGTCTGATTGCGTAACATCTGGGCCGAAGAGAACACACAGATTATTCTAATTAAAGTCCACAAAAATAGTGACTTTTATAAAGTCATTTGAGATAAATTGGAGGGTAATGGATTCCTGCCCACAGTAGATCAGTGTCGAGTCAAAGTGAAAAAGTCTGTGATTCCCTGCGTAGAAGTGGCAGCTCTCGAAATTCAAATATAAATTTGCTTCTTCGTACACGCCCCTCACCAAATTATTTTTTAGCATTTGGTCTGCTGTAATGTAAAACCGAACTAGACTGAATAGAAAACGAAAAAGTATCAGTTTGATTCAGACAAGCCAAACGGACTGTTGGTCCCTTAAAGATATAATATTTTTTTTGTATTTTTTTTGTTTGTTTAGGTTTGCCAACAGTTTGCCTATCAATGACCCACTGCAGACAGTGTACCAGCTGATGTCAGGGAGGATGCCTGCCTCAGCCACTGTAAGCATTTCTGCAGCCTTCTCTCTCTCTTTAACCTCTCGCTATTTTCTCTCGCTATTCTGAAGAACTTGCGTACTGTGTTTTTCAGTGTGACTTTATTGCCGCTTTAGTTGAGATATTTGTTGCATTCACACAGTGTTGCGGAGAGGAGAAGTGGGGTGACTGGCGCCCTCACCTGGCCATGGTGCTGTCTAACCTCACACACACCCTGGACCTGGACACTCGCACTATCACCACTATGGGCGACACTCTCGGTAGGAATGCATCAAAGTCTTTCATCAACCTGAACTAACAAGGTTTTCATTCTTCGCTACAACAAACGCATTGCGTCACATTCTGTCTGCAGCTTCCAAGGGGCTGATCGATGCCGCCCACTTCTGCTACTTGATGGCACAAGTTGGTCTGGGAGTTTTCACGAAGAAGAGCACCAAGATGGTTCTGATTGGCTCCAACCACAGGTGAGACACAGACGCACCCATACCTTTAGCAAGGCACCTTTTTTACACCACAATACAGTTTGCACATAATGTACCACACATGTATAACCTTATCTTTGTCTCTTCACTTCAGTTTGCCCTTTTACCAATGTGCGACTAATGAAGCTATCCAGAGGACTGAGGCCTATGAGTATGCTCAATCTCTGGGTTCCCAGTCATGTTCACTACCCAATTTCCAGGTAGATTTTTTGATATTTAGAGATAAATGAGAAACCAACAACCATATAGTTTGTCTCTCTGTAAAGGTGTCCTAAAAACTAATAATTGATTGTACTATATTAAATAGGGCTGTACAGACTGCTAAAGAAGTGATTACATTTCTCAGCCTGTATAACATGATTTTGAAATTATACTACTGAGGAATAACACAGTTCTCTGTTCTTTGTCGTCTCTTATTAGGTGTTCAAGTTGATCTATGCATGCCGTTTGGCTGAAGCAGGCCTGAGTGCTCAGGCCTTCCACTACTGTGAAGTTATTTCTAGGAATGTCCTCATGCAGCCCTCCTATTACTCTCCTGTTTTCATAAGCCAAATTATACAGGTATGCACCCACTCTCCTCCTTGTCTTTCCCTCTGGACCTCAAATCTTCAGATACATACCCGTTTATCTAAATAACTGTAATTTGACGCTGTTTGTTAACAGATGTCGGAAAAGCTGCGATTCTTTGATCCACAACTGAAGGAGAAGCCAGAGCAGGAGTTGTTCAATGAGCCTGAATGGCTGTTCCACCTCAGACAGCTGGATGGACAGATGAGGGTGAGTAGGAGGAAATGTGTTTGTAGTTATTTGTGCTAATTTTTATTTACACAAAGGATTTTCGAAATAAAGCATTTTGTTTTAGTAGTACTTTTAGAGTATAGGCATGTGCAAATCGGACTTGCTTGTAACCATAGTTGAAGTCTAGGAATTAAAGGGGACCTATTATGTTTTGTTTTTCCCTTTCATTTAGTATGTCAGTAGTTTATTGTGCATATAAATGAGCTGCAAAGTTACAAAACCGAAAATCCAGGCCAAAGGGAGGATTCCTCTCCCCCACAGGAACACTGCTCCAGAACTGCCTGAAACGCCTTATTTTAAAGTCCTGCCTTTTCTTCTGTAACGTAGTGATGTCACCAAGTAACATATTTGCATGATGGATAGTTTGGCACGCCCTCAAGGAAAGGTAGTTATAGCGGAGCTTAAGCAGAGTCCCAAGAGTTTGATTCGGTTGACCAATAACAAGCTGACCACAACATTAAAGCATGTAAACATTAGGGATGCATTCCAAGCAAAAATACTATTTGAAAATCAATGAGATTTATTCAGTCCCCCCCTCGTTTTACCCCAGTAATGTTACTACTAGGCAACGGTTAATACAAGGGAAATATGCAGTATATGTTTTTAGATGGGACAAGTTGCATATTTGAATAATCAAAAATCACGACCCATCCCTTGTAAACATGTTCTAGTTGAAACCCTAAATACAAGTATGCACCTGAAAATAAGCAGAACAGGTCCTCTTTAATCTGTATTTGAAGATGGTTGTATTTGAAAATTCAGACATTTTATGAGATGTTGTGGAATTGTAACTTACATTTATGTTATTTGAATTATTCTCTGTAATGTGTTCCCATGTAACAAGTGTTTGACGCTTGTTTTTATTTATGTATTTATTTTTAGACGGGGGTGATTACATACAATGAAGACAGAGCAACTCCTGCACAGTACGACTGCAGCAGCCCCAGCTCTGACCTGGACCAGCCCAGCCCATCCGAACCTTACAGCATGCCTGTGGAGTTGAATGGCCCCGCCCCTGACAACCCACTGATGAGCTCATTACTGCCCGGTCCTCCACCGCAGGCAGTACAGCTGATGCCTCCAGGTGTGTGCTCTATACGATATTCAGAGCATTAATGAGTAATGTCTACCTGAGCAGAGTGAAATGAGAGAGTGTGTGTTGTAATCCAGCTTCTCCATGCTAGACATAGCCGGGCCGGGTGCCCATGCCTTTTAGTGCATGTTAGTGGATGTGAGTGACCCCCACTGGCTGACTCACAGCTACTGCTCTGCACTGTGCTTAGTCAACGATTTCAGCTGATAATGCCGTTGTTGTGGAAGTGTAGCACCCACCCTCCAGTTCCCCCCCAGGTTAATACTGTTAGCTCTGTCAACAGTGGTGCCTTTGTTTTTACTGTTAGCTTTTTTAGCACTCTGAGCAACGAGCCTCCGGCTGAGCTGCTGCCATGTTGAGAGCCATGTGGAGGCAATAGAAATGCTCCCGATCTCACATTAAGCATCTTTAACCTCTCTTTACTAAGAGACAGATTCAAAATGCATCATGTCGTCTACTTTCTCTTAGCGCCCACCTCTATCCTCCAAGACGGGATGGCCCCTTCTCAGCCTTTACCCTCCAATGACGTGCCCCAGTTCTACCCAGTACCCCCCAGTGGACCACCAGGCCAGATGCCCGTCTCCAGCTACCCTCCACAGGATCCTGGCTTCGCCCCTCCTCCCTTCCAGCCTCAACCTGAGCAGACAGAGATGTACCCAGGAGCCCATCAGCAGCCGGGTCCTCCACCTCCTCAAATGGGCCAAATGTCGCCACACATGCCCACCCCTCAGGTGCAGCATTCACCCATACAGGTGAACCACCCACCACCCCAGATGCCTCAGCACATGCCCCATCACATGCCCCCCTCTCCCGGGCACATGCCACCTGTAGAGCAGATGTCTCACGCCCCACCAGAGATGCACCCTGCTCAGCCCATATCATCCTCCCCACCCAGGAGTTCCTTCACACCACAGATGGACTTCTATGACCACATGGCTCACATGGTCAGTATCTGAATAGCTGAAAGAAATTATCCTTCATTCTTTCGGCAGTGCCACAATTCTTTGTCCTCAGAAGTTGCTTTTGTGTTGTGTAAATTTTATAAAAAATAGTAACTACATTATCTGTTCTGGCACTGCAGGGTCCTGGGAGGAGATCAAGGACTACTTCACAATCTTCAATGCATATGGTGAGTGTGTGTCTCATATATAAATTGCTAAAATACTTACTTTCTTCTGTTTAATCGGTCCAGGGCTTATATTGTATTATATTACTATTATTATGAGCAGTATTTTCTGGTCTACAGGCTTCAGGACGCCGCTCTCGCACCACCTCTGAATCTTCCACACACTCTGTCGGACGAGAGCGAAGCAACTCGTCCGTAAAGCAGGCCTCCCCACCCCCGCCTTCGATTCCTGAACAGCCCCGCAATGAAGAGGCCAAGAAAGTCAAGAAAGACTCCCCGAAAAAGGTTCGTATTCAGACATAATAACCTGTCATATCTTCAGTCGGTGCTCCTACAGCGTCCACAAGTGATAACCAGTGCTCTGTCCTTTCTTTGACGCAGGGTGGTGGTGGTGGAGGTGGTGGCTGGCTAAACTGGCTCTATAGGAAGGGGAAGAATGAGGCTCACTTGCCAGATGACAAAAACAAATCTGTAAGTTAGAACTTAGTTAGTTAGTTTAATCAATTTGTCTTTTTGTATTTTTACATATTTTGACCAGTGCTTATAAGAGCCCTGTGATCTTTATTGTCAGATTGTGTGGGATGAAAAGAAGCAGAAGTGGATCGACTTGAACGAGCCTGAAGAGGAGGTCGGTAATTGGCCTACAATACAGTTCATAATTCATATTTTTTAAGCAGACTAGCTTGGTTAAAAGCTTTATAGATCATACAATTATTATTATTATTTTTTTTTAGAGTAAGCCCCTTCCACCACCTCCCCCTGGCTTACCTAAGATGTCTCAGATGCCTGGTCCTGGAGGGCCCACAGCACCCCCAAGTAGTGGTCCTCCTGTCAACATGTTCTCCAGGAGGGCAGGTGAGATGAGACTTTTGAAGGTTGAATTACACGTTGTGGAGAAATCAGGAGACGCCACATATAATTGTCTAACTAATTAGCTTTCACACCAGTTTGCTCTGTTTCTTGCCACTCAGATGTGTTTCTTTCTTCTCAGGCACGAAGAGCAGATATGTGGATGTTCTGAACCCCAGTAAAATTGCTAAACCGGGCGGATTAGCCCCGGCTCCTGCAGACATCTTTGCTCCCTTGGCACCGATGCCCATGCCCGCTAACCTATTTGTGCCTAGTTCAGGTGTGTCTAAATGATGATTGTAAAAGGATCTTTTAGTTTATACGTGTAACGGTATATTCACAAGCCCTCATGGTTGCAAATGTTTGATTTTGGAAAGAGGAGCCACATTTAAGGGTTGAAGTAATGGAATATTTTTCTGTTCCCTGCTTTAGCTCCTGACGATCAACAACCCCTAGAGGGCAGCGAGGGAGGAAATCAGGAGCAGAATTCACCAAACACCAGCGCTGCTCCACAGGTACCTGTTTCTCTTGGCTGGGGAACCTGAATTTATGTTAGGGCTGCTATGGTTTAATTTCTGCAGGGATCTGTACCAAACAAAGATGTTTTCTTAAGTCTGTAGAATATGATGTGCAGTCCAGGACATTTCTGCAGCATGACAATATTTATTATTTATTTATATCATTTATTTCTGGGGTTTGAATCCAACCTGTGGCCCTTTGCTGCATGTCATCTCCTCTCTCCCTGTTTCATGGCTATCATTGTCACTATCATTCAAGGCAAAAAGCTGCAATAATCATCTTTAAAAAATGTATTTTGACACACATTTCACCTTTTAACAAAATTTCAAAATTGCAGTAGACCATATACTGCGATTTCGATAAAATTGTGATTAATTGTGCAGCCCTAGTTTATGTTAAAAAAATATGTTCACATTATCTAATGCTGAAAATATATTGTGGATTTAAAAATGTATCATACTTCTTAAACAGTGTAATTAGTACTGTTGAAACGTGAACTCTCAGAATAAATTTCCTACAATATCCTGTATGTCGTGTTATGCTTTAAAGGAGCGATTAGGAGTCTTTTATTTTGTTACCTTTGGACAGAGCGCGGCTTGTTGTTTGCCTCTGTTTCCAGTCATTCTGCTAAGCTAATGTAGCCGGCTGCTGGCCTTAGCATCGTGCTTTCCATGCAGGCATGACACATAGCTGTGACGATTAATCCTTTAAATTCATCGCCAACTATTTTGGTAATCAATAAATCAGTTTCGATCAAGTGTTCTGAGGACGTCATCTTGGGCTTTGAGAAACACTGATCTACATTTTTCACGATTTTCTGACATTAAATAGACCAAACAACTAATCAGTTAATCAAGAAAATAATTGACAGATTAATCGACAATGAACATAGTTGCAGCCCGAGACGTGTTCGCGTTGTTGATTTTCTTATTTAACTCTCACCAAGAAAGCAAATAAGCATATTTCTCAAAATGCTTTGGAGCTCTGTTGGAGAGCTTTTATAACATGTCAAGATGGCAGATTAGAGTTTATTCAGCCAAGTGAAGCTCTACTCATCCACACTCCTTTCTGTTTCACTGTAATGAATCTGCTCAGATGTTCAACCCAACGTTGTTACCACCGGCCCCAGAAGGTCCTCCCGTGCCTGATGGCTCACAGTCCGGGGAGGTAAGACTAACTTCACCTATCAGCTGCTACCGTAGCCACCATAGCACCATCATGCCACCACTGAATCATGATGCTCGACACCCTAACAGCCAGAGCGTGCAGTGTGCTTATTTGTATGAAGTTAAAGTGTGAGGGTGAAAGAACATGGGAATGCATGCATGTCAGTTTAAAATCTTACCCCATAATCATGCTAAATGCGCAGCCTTGATAAACTGTAAAACCTGTGTTCCATTTGCTGTTTTAATCTAATTCTCTCCATGTTATTTATACCGCTGAATTTATTGATTTTCATTCTGAACTGGTGGATAGTGGAAGCGGATCTAAACCAAATGCATGGGAGATTATTAATATGGGATTTTTGTTGTCTACTGTTTATTTCCCTTCTGCTGTCTTTAGCTCTCACGTTCTAGCTCAATGAGTTCTTTATCACGCGAAGTGAGTCAGCATTTAAACCAGGTACCTCTAGCTGGGCCTCGACTGGTCCACTCTCACCCCCGCCTGCCACCCACCCCACCACATCACTAGTGGCACGCTTCACCATTCACCCACGGCCCATCTAACCCAGGTCGTCTGCCTGCTCACCTGCTTCTGTCTCCAGCATTTCTAACTTCACTCTGTATGTGTTATGAACAACCAAACCCGGCTAATTATTAATAAATTAAAACTAATCAGAGCTGCAGTGGCTACAATGTTCCTTATTTTTAGCCACGATATGAATGTCAATGTCGCTCCACCACTTTGGTCCAGACTGAAATATCTCAACAGTCTGAAGGATTGCCATGAAATTTTGTACAGACATTCACGATCCCCTGAAGATTAATCCTTCCGACTTTGGTGATCCCCTGACTTTTCCTCTAGAGCCACCATGACGCTGATATTTGTGGTTTTTGGAGGAATTATCTTGCTATCTATTGGATGGATTGCCTTGAAATTTGAGTAACACTTTATAATAACCAGAATGTCATAACCATAACCAGAACTGCTAGTTAATAAAAATTTAAGTGATAGCTATTTTACTGTTAACAAAACATGTCATTATAATTATTAATGTTTACTAATTATTAGTAATGCTATAATTTATGTTATTTTAAATGACATTTTATTGTTGCACACATTATAACACTTGATTTCAAAATGATTTGTAAACCTTTAAAGAAATAGTTTGCAACCAAATCAAATGTTTTAATATGTAAAACAAACGGTTAATAAATACTTTACTAATGTAAACTAACATACTAATGTAATATAATATTTAAACCAATTATTTAAAAGTACACAAACTAATAATGAAATAACAGAAATTATAGTATTACATTGGTAACAGTAAAATAATTATTAACTAGTTTAATTTCAAAAAACAATTTACTATTTATAAATGATGATCATAAAGTGTTACCAAAATTTGATAAAGACATTCATGTTCCCCTCAAGATAGATTCTGACAGCTCTGGTGATCCCTTCACTTTGCATCTAGCACTACCAAAAGGTCAAAATTAAAAGCTATCTGATACTTTGGTTTATAACCACATTTTCCCATCAGCCTCAGCTGTGCTTTGTGTCTGATGCTAACATAGATCAGAGTGAAGCATGCTGGAGACAGGACGACTCCCTTGCTTGTTGTCAGCATACAGCTTCAATAACCCGTCACAAAGCTTGCATGGTTACTAAAAGAAGTGAAACAGTGGTTTGTAATGCTGCCTCACTGTGGATCTCAGTCCTCCTCTTTGCCATTAATTCTCCACTTCTCCACGGCTCCTGTTTTATAATGTTGTCAAACCTCTGCCCATAGAAGTGAGGGGATAGTGGCGCTGCACACACTGTAGTAACTCTGTTGTTTGCAGGCTCATCCTGCCCAGGGAACTGCACCCGCTGGAGGCGTCACCTTTTATAACCCTGCACAGTTTGCACAGGTGAGGACTAAAGCGGACGTTTTATCTTCATTTTCAGGCGCATACTTGCATTTTGAGGTTTCTACTAGAACATGTTTACATGCTTTAATGATAAAAAAAAACACTTTACTTTTCTCATACCGGCTGTGCTGTAGCTCCTCTTTTCACCCTCTGAAAGGCTCTGTTTGGGCTCCTGCCCCGCCCTCTCTCGAAAAGCCCAGTTTGCTCTGATTGGTCAGCTGGCCCACTCTGTTGTGATTGGTCAACCAAATCAAACTCTTTGGACTTTGCTTCAGCTCCGCTCTAACTAGCTTTGCTTTAGGGAATGTTATGCACATGTGTTACTTGGTGACATCCCCACGTTACAGAAGAAAAGGCAGGACTTCAGTCAAGGAAGTTCGGGAGCAGTGTTTCTGTGGGGGAGAGGAACTCCCTTTGGTCTGGACTTTGGGCTTAACTCTGCAGACATTTTATACGCACAAAAAACTATATAACACACTAAACAAAAGGGGATCAACTCAAACATAATACTCTAGGTCCTTTTTAAAAATTAGTCTTTGCAATTGTGGAAGAAGCTCGCTTATTTCTTTTTCACTTCATAATCATTCGTTGTTTTTACCCCTTTTCCCAGACAAGTGCACCGTCGGGAGGTGGACAGCGCTCTGGACGTCTGGGCGGCCAGCGCCAGTACCCAGTGTTGAAATAAAAATAATTTTACAGAGAGATTGTGAACTGTAAACAGACTTGTTGGATATCCTACCTTGAAGTAAACGAAGCACATGGACATACTGCTCTCTGCCTAAAGGACCCTTCCTTTTACCTGCACCTAAGAAGAGCATAATCACCGTCTCCATCATCATGTCGATCTTTGTCCCACAGCTTAACCACTCTTTTCATCTTTTTCTTCAGTTCACTAATGGTGTATTTTTAACAGGCATGGCGTTTTCTTGAAGGGCTTTTTTCCTGCATCCAAACAGAAAACAGACAGTTGTGTACTGGGTTTTAACACACACGCACGTAAAAGTTTATCAATGGATGAATTCATACACAAACTATGTTCATGTACAATAAATATATTGCTCCTCTAAGCTGTCCAGCTTCAGATGTAACACTGTCAACAGAATGATCAACCCAGGTCCTGTTTTAGGTTTCCTTGTGTGTGTAAAGTCCAAATGTCCGAGTTTGGTTGATTGTATGTGTGATGGATAAGAAGAAAGTGGCACCTTTTTAATTTCATACTGTGGACTTGTCTTCAGTGTTCAGTCTACTGGAGACTGCATTTTGTGTGAGAATGAATCGTGTCAATGGTGCATCGTCTGCTGTGTTTGCTTTTCCTCTTTCGCCCTCCAGTATAGGAAAGAAACTTGTACTGGCTTCACAAGCTGAGAGTTGGAGAGTCTGCAGTGTTAGGATGCTGCTCATTTCAGATATTTATTTCACTGTCCTCCTGCCCATCAACAACTCTTGACTTTAAAGATGTGTCAGGGTCTGTCCAAGTTAGGCTTCAGTTTCTCCTCTTTAGAAATGTGACAATATTACTGAAACGAGGGGCAGTCTTCAGAACAGCAGGAATTGGGATTAAAACTGTTTTAAATGTTGCTAAAAATAAATCTATCCAAATATTTGTATATCAGATTGATTGTATTTATGAGCTGTAGGCATACAGGTGTGTGTGTGTGTGTGTGTGTGTGTGTGTGTGTGCGCGTGTTGAGAGCAACTAATTTTTCTCTGATTAGCTTTGAAGAAATGCATTTATGATTCGCCCGAGATGACGTGGATTCACTTTCTGTTCGTTTGTATATGCCGCTTCTGCAGACAAACAAAATCTATCAAAATTATTAACTGTACTCAAAATGTTTCTTGTCATTTTAATTTCCTGATTTGATTTTGAATTTGTCATCCCAAATGATTTTGTAGACATGCAGTTATGATTTTAAAAGGTCCCCTTTTGTCCCAGTGAAAGAATTGTTTTCCCCAATGTTTTAGGATTCTCCATGTAAAATTCTTTACATAAAACCATAAATACAGAAGGTGAAAACGGAAAAGTAATAAAGTTATTTTTTGCGCTCTGTAGCACTTTGAAAGACCTGTCCATTTGGTTTTATTCATTACATTATTATTTGTGTTTTAAAATAAAGTGATTATCATGAAATTAAATATTAGAAATGTGTTAAATCTTGAATGCTTTTGGCAAGCATGTGAACCTGATGAGGAAAGTCTGTCAGCATACCTGCACACAACTAGCAATTCAGATATGCCAGGAAATAACTCCAATATGATCAATAATAAATAATATCAAAGCTGACAGAGATGTAACAAGAAATTAAATTACTGTTGTGTGTGGGAGAGCCAAATCAAGGCAAATCTAAGGTGGCAGTGAGGAAATCCAGCGCACTTCCCCCTCAGTGTATTTCAAGTTCAGATATCATGTACCGTAATTAGTGAAATGATGTGACCCGGTAGCCAGGAGGGTGCTGATGGAGGAGATTTATAAGTTAGTATTTAATTTCTACCTAATACGAATGCAAATGTAATATAAACACACTGGTATGACCTTGCTGAGATATTTAAAGTTAGTACTTTGCTAATATATAATCTGCTGTATTTTCTGTTAGCAAAGACATTTTATCAACTTCCACTTTATTTACAGTACAAAAACTAAATCTAATAAATTATCATAGCATGACTGTTGGCAACACTTATATCCTCTTACTGTAAACATTTTCATCAAGCAACAATGACTCTGATGTTTTGTTGCGGAAGTTCGGCAAATATTGATGGATAAATGTTTTTCATTTGACACTCAAGCTGAGGCCATTAATATGAGAAAGACAGTCACATGCTTAAGTGAGCACCCGTATTAGAAAAGAGCAATATCAGTTTTCGGCTTAATAAACTCTTCAATTATTTACAGTAAGTCCAGTCAAACTTAGACTCTCCACAATCCACCCAACAATCAGCATAAAACAAAAACAGCTGCATATATAGGTAACATGTTTTACCATGATCTCCTGGAGTGAAGTGCCAGCTCTTCCCAGCATTATATTAGCTGAGTTAATTTATGAATGTCATTCTGTGCGTAAAATGTTGTTGTCCTCTTCGGTTTAAGTAGAGAGAGTTCAATTTTGAGCGTCTAGTGCTGCTTGTGCTTTCTGAACAGCAACCTCCAGCATGGTGTGGTCACCGAGCAGCTGTTGGAGAGCAGCAGGTTCCATCTCCAGCAGCATACCTGCACAAAGAAATGCACAAGTACAAAACCAAGATATCATTACTGCTGTAAACATGTAGTCTTTATCTACAACTTACAAACCTTATACCGTAACAAAAATGGGAAACTTCCAAAGATAATTCATCTAGAAGATCAGTGATATTTTCAGGGAGTGCCTCGACAGACAGAGAGTAAAGTCACCTGTAATATCGTTTGCATGAAGTGGATCCAGCTCTTCCACTAGTGTGAAGATCTTCTCTCCCAGCCTCTCTGTGTCGTCAGCGTCCGATGTGTCACTAATGTCCATCTCCTCCATGTTCTGC
Source organism: Pterois miles (assembly GCA_947000775.1). Taxonomy (NCBI): domain Eukaryota; kingdom Metazoa; phylum Chordata; class Actinopteri; order Perciformes; family Scorpaenidae; genus Pterois; species Pterois miles. The sequence goes on along the minus strand of CAMQGK010000229.1, from coordinate 12,098,128 downwards.
CTGAAGGGAGAAAGCAGGAGCGTTACTTCAAGTGGTTTAACTGTAATTTATCAGTGCTTATGTCACTGCAGTTTGACACAGGTGTAATTAATAACGTTAATTATGGCCCTGTTCCATTAAGGTGTGCCAGGGCCCTGATGGCTCACTGGAGTGAATGTGACACACTAAGTATAATAGGACCATAATTAATTTTATCAATTACACCTGTGCTCAGCCTGCATTTATGTGTCAAAATGGCTGCTGGTTATTTTTTGGTGTTTTATTTTGTAGATCTGAACTCCAAGTAATAGTAATAAGTCACATACTCCTTAAGTGTCTTCAGGGCAAAGTTCACCTGCTCTTCCAGCAGTTTTGGATCTGAAAGAAGGTTTAAAACCGCTTTTTTGTGTTGTTCCAGAAGCATTCCTGTTGAAGAACAGCAAATCATATTACAATACATCACAAAAAATGACAGAAAAAAATGCCATCATAAAAAGTAAAATAAAAAATAAGTCATAGTATAGTATGTCTTAAAAATGTAAAAAAAAAATTAAATTCAAAATATATCATAGCACAGTATGTCATTAAAAAAAAAAAACATGGTATAGCATGTCATTAAAAAGTTAAAAAGTCAGAGTATAATATGTCACTAAAATGTCATAAAAATGTAAAAAAAATATAATACAGTACATCATTAAAAAGTAAAATAGTCATAGTATAGCATATCTTGTAAAAAGGTAAAAAGTCATTGTATAGTATGTCAATAAAAATGCCATAAAAAGTGGAATATAGCATGCCATTGAAATATCATTTTAAAAAGCCAGAAAATGTCATAGTGTAGAATATCATTAAAAATGTCATAAAAATATTTTTTAAATCATAATACAGTGTATCTTTACAAATCATAGTATAGTATGTCATTAAAAAGTTAAAAAGTCATAGTATTGTCATAAACATTTCATAAAAAGCAAAATCATAGTATGCCATTAAAATGTCATAGTATATATATTTTTATTTAAAAAAAAAAGCCATAAAAAGTCATATTATAGTATGTTAGAAAATGCCATAATAAACATAGTAATGCATTCCATATGAGTTACTCATAAATGTATCTGCTGTATCAGCTTTGAGCAGCATTAAATACTGACACTAGCATAGCAACATGCTCACAATGACCACGCTAACATGCTGATGTTGCTTCATGTCTAAAAAAGGTATGCTTAATATCAGGTGTGTTGAGTCACAGGATGCTGCTGCTTACCTGTAATTTTCTGTGAGTGGCCAGTGTTGTAAACATCCACCAGCTCAAACAGTTGCTCCCCCAGCGAGTCAGAGGACACAGACACGTCATCCTCGTCCTTACTTGTTAATTTGCTGCAGGTGCAATGACATGAAAATGCACACTTTGACACTCGCATAAATAAACACATCTATCAACTGTTCCTTGATCCTAAAATAATACACCTAAAGATGGTTGTAAATAGCTAGTTGCCTTCATGGACAAAACTCCCCCAAACTGTTAAGTGTTGTATAATAGTCTCTGTTACATTAAATGTGCCCTTCTGCATCTAAACATTACCTCACCCCTCTCCTAGGAAACATCTGGCTCAGAGGTGACAACTTATGAGAACCCACATACAGACCAGCCTACTCAGGATAATGGAGGGAGGAGATCAGGTCTGGCACCCCCCTGCCCATTGCTGTACCTGGGTTCCTGTGCCAGCTGCAGGGCTTGCAGGGCTTTCTCCACGGCTGCAGTCAGCGTGGCCTTGTCCTGCAGCATCTGACACAGGACAGGACCTGGCAGCTCCAGCAGCATACCTGGAACACACAGTCAGGCTTGGGAACTATGGTTTTATGTCAAAGTTGCCATCATACCAACACTCTCATACTGTTATTATGTTGTCACAAAACAAAGAAAGTGCCACGCAGGTCCCCTCACCTGTGAGTTTCCCAGCATTCTCTTTGTGTTTGGGGTAAATCAGAGAGTACAGTTTCTCACCAAGTGTCTCCAGATCTTCTGCTTCATCCATGGTTGACTTCTCACATTAAGACACCACAGGTGCCATGTCACACCACACTGTAACTTTCACCTCTTGCAGCTTTTTTGGTTCACAGCTTACATTCAGACATCCACAAAATATTAATACAATTAATACAAAATCAGCGTCCAAAAATGCAGATATCTACGAAAGATTCGTATTATTTACTCTATGCATGGCCCACACATGCATTCATGTTATAGTCTAAAATAAGACTCCCGTATTGAGGGTTAACACAGCTGACATTTGTGAAAATTGAATTTTTGACGGCTGTCTGTAAACACGAGGCGCGCATTAATGACGTTATGCTTTTACCTAGCGCGACGGGGAGATGTTCCTCCGCCGGGTTTGTGGACAACTTAGTGCCCAATAAAATTGCTTTCAAAATATGGTAGAGCGTTAAAATATAAATTAAAATACTACTGTAACGTTAATTATGATTCTTTTTATGTTTAAAACATGTCAAAATTTTTGTTTGATGTAATTTTTTTTATAAAAAAAAGTATCAGTAGCTGCGCAATGATCTGTGACAGAGGTTCCGTAAAGCGGTTTCCGGTCTCTCCGGTCCTCTTCCTCCGCTAAAAGGTAACGTGGTCGCTTCGGCAGCTAATAGCCGTCCATTAAAGTGTATTTATTGTGTGTCCCTACTTGTATTTAGTCGCAAAATGCAAGATATTATGTTTGTGTGGTTTGTTTTACATTCCATATTGCAAGAGAAGTCATTTTATTGTGTAGGAATGGAAAGATGCATTTGTGAGCACGTCGCCCATGTTAGGCCTCGTTGTGCCCCAGTCAGTCTCTTGCGCTTAGCTGTGGAGCTAACTTTAGCTAAATGTGCTTCAGTGGAATAAGTGCTGTGTTCCTTGATATGAGTGCAGACGTGTAATACACACCACTATATGTTAAATTACTTAAACATTGACTGGTGGAGTAGACGTTGCTAATAAAATGATAGCTAACATACATGTCGCCACATTCCCTGTCAGTTGCAGTTAGTGGCTGTGCGTCTAAATGCTGTTTAAAGTTGCCTTCAGCTGGTCATGTAAGTTGTTTTAATACCACTCCTATTTGTCTTGTTCAGGTTCATCATGTCGTCCCATTTGCAGTGGATGGTCATCAGGAACTGCTCCAGCTTCCTCATCAAGAGGAACGGACAGACCTACAGCACTGTGAGTACACTGCCTGTCTCTGCTCAGACCACCTGTCTGTCCACACCTGTGTCCCGACTTCACATGTGTTTTAGGGTTTTTAGGATATGATGCGATTATACTGGAAAAGTGACACAATTAGGGGTTCTCAAAAATTATGCACACATAACAAAAGGTGGTGCTCAGCTGTAAAACTTGATGAAGATTGCTTAAAAAATTAATAATTATTCTATCTGGGGGTCAACGTTGAACTTTAATAGACAGTGGTTTTCCAAAATCGCAATATGACGTCTGTTGATACTCATATTGCTTTATTTCCTACATTTACTTTGATTTCGTGCATATGCAAACGCGGAAAAAAAAACCTACACACTACTGTAATACTGTCAATACACTCACTGTAAGGGTAGTAGTGCTGCAACAATTAATTGATTAGTTGTCGACTATTAAATTAGTTACCAACTATTTTGATTAACGGGTAGAGGTTTTGTTTTTGTTTGTTTTTTTTAAAGAAAAGGAAGAAATTTAGCTTCCTAAATGTGAATATTTTCTGGTTTCTGTACTCCTAAATGACAGTAAACTGAATATCTTTGAGCTGTGGACAAAACAAGACATTTGAGAACATCATCTTGGGTTTTGGAAACCATTTTCTGACATTTTATAGACCAAACATGAATTGATTAGTTGAGAAAATAATCAACAGATTAATTAATATTGCAGCCCTGGTGTGGACCCTGTAGCTAGAGCACCCTATAGAGTACGGTCTAGGCCTGCTCTTATATGAACAGCATCTTTAGATAACTTCTGTTACGATTTGATGCTTTATAAAAAAAACATTTATTCAATTGAATAGCTAACAGGATATGATGGGATTGGTTATGGTGGTGGAAAAAAATGTGCAATTGTTCATCTTTGAAGTTACCAACATAAGCTGTGTCCATGAGGTTTTCTGATTAAATTCCTTTTATGCGACAGGAGCCCAACAACCTGAAGTCCAGGAACTCTTTCCGCTTCAATGGTTTGGTTCACAAGAAGACTGTAGGTGTGCAGCCAGCTGCTGATGGCAAGGGAGTCGTGGTCGTGCTGAAGAAGCGCGCAGGTAAATATTTCTTCTCAATAGCTTTATCGATGCACTCACACTGGATTCCTCAGCTAACATGCACTGAACTGTAAGGACAAGAAACCTGGTGCAGATGAGCACTGCACTTTCGGAAAACAGACTTTCTGCAGTCTCCGGTCATTTGTTGTTTTTGTATTTTATAGCTAATATGGTAACATTAGAATGCCTGTTTTTTTATTTTTTTTTATTTATTTATTTTTTTTTGCTATACAGGCCAGCACAAACCTGCCAGCTCTTACGAAAAGATCACCATCAACAAGAACTCCCGCGCAACCCTCAACAGCCTGAGGCACATCATTCGCAAGAACAAGTACAGGAAGGACCTGCGCATGGTGAGCTTAACTTGTGATTTTAGACTGCAATATCTCAAATTTATTACCACCTTGGTTTGTATTATGGTCCCTTTATATTTGTAGTTTGTATTACGAAGCTTTCAGGAACATAATTGGAGTCATTTTTTTCTGCAGGCTGCCCTGCGTCGTGCCAGTGCCATTCTGAAGAGCCAGAAGCCTGTTGTGGTGAAGAAGAAGCGCACCAGGGCTGCCAAGACAGCATAAACTAATACACATGATAAATAAATAAAGACTTCTTGTTTGGAAAAAACACCACATTGTCTTTTGTCTTTAGTTAACCTCATTTAAGTCAACTCAATTACATCTGTGGTTTTTAATATGTAGGACTTTGCCGATATCTGACAACAGACATTTGGAATGTTAATCAATTTATTCCAAAGTATTTATTAATGCATAGTTGTCATTAGGAGAGTGTAAATGAGCAAAACTTCCTCGCAACAGCAACCACAATCAAATGAAGGATTGTCAGGTTTAAAAAATGTAAAATCACAATTAGTCCAACTGAGAAAAAGATGCAAAGAAGTTGAGTTTTTTTTTCCTCCAGTTTGTTTTTCTCAAACATGGCAGTTTATTTGTGTGTAGTTAGTTCTTGGATACAAAGTGTGAAACAGCATTTGAGCAGAAAGTAAATGCATTTATAAGCAGTAGCTCTTATATATGGTAAATGTTATTAGTAGTTTTGTTGACTTGATTTTGAGGCATGTGCTATTTCCTGTGCACTAAACATCCCAAAACCTGATGTAAATACTGTAGTTCAGCTGTTGTGGCTAGAAGTAGGTCAGTAAGTGGGCACTTAGTTTTGGTGACCTTTGTTTGTTGCACCCTCTGCTAAATGATCTCTGTGCTAGACCATCTTGTATTCAGGGAATATACTGTAATTCCAGCAGTATTTTTCTGTGTACTGTCCTCTTGACCTCACTGATCTGGTGTTGTCTCAGTGATCATGAGCAGGCTATGCCACACGTGACAGAAATGAGCTGCAGCTAATCAAACACCAGGAGGATGTCTGCCTGCAATGCATTGATTATCTTTGTACCCAGCTGGCACATTGCTTCTCTTTCTACCTACATTTTTGTTCAAAATTCCTGCAGAACTGAGCACATATTTGTTTACACAGCATATGTTTACATGATTTTCATTTGAAGTAGGTTATACAAAAGCAAGCAGGGTTCTGGTTACTTTTGTTACAATGAGCACTGATGTGGAAACATTGGATAGATTTTAAAGCAGCCCACTGGCAGCTTTCCACCCATGGCTGTGGAAAGAAATAAACTGTCGTCACCTCCCCTTGAGTTAAAGCTGATAAAACTATACTGCAGCGATCATTTCTGCAGGGAATCTCTTCCACAGAGGATTTGGACATACCTATGAGAGGGATGGCTATGAAGATGTGATAGAGGTTGTGGTCGCTATGCCGGGACTAAGGCCGGTGCTTTTCGTCATGCCCTTGGCTCTGCTTGTCCTGCAAAGTCGGAGCTTTGAACTACAGGATACAATTCATGCATTGATAGAGGAGAACATCCACCTTCATGACCAGCTGGAAAACCTCACACAAGCCCTCAGGGAACTCAAACGGATGCTCCTGCATCACTCAAATGGTACTGAGTCCTTTTCAATCTATGCATACAGTATAAATACAGATATGAGTAAAAGAAGCTTTAACGGGCTAATAATTATAGTGTAATTTATTAAGGGTGCAACACAGAGCTCACTTAGAAACTGAGATATTCAACAGTATTCAGTGTAATATTTTAATAATAATCATGAAAATAAAGCATTCCTCAAAACTCATCGGCTTAAACTTATTGGTTTTGTGTAAATCATATAAATACATTTATTATTATTATTATTAGTAGTAGTATATTATGACTATTATTGTTATTATTACATGTTGTATTTGATATTCTTTGACAGGTTCATCCACACGAGGAAATGGCAAAAGAAAATATTTATGAAAAAAATGAAAATAAAAAATATTCAGAGGATTCCTTAAGACTCATTGGCTTAAACTTATTGGTTTTGTGTAAATCATATAAAATACAACATTTATTATTATTATTATTATTATTATTAGTAGTAGTAGTAGTAGTAGTATATGATGATGATGATTATTATTACATATTGTATTTGATATTCTTTGACAGGTTCATCCACACATGAGGAAATGGTAAAAGAAAAAATTATGAAAAAAAATAAAATAAAACAGGATTCCTCAAGACCACCATGTTTATAGTAAACACTTTTAAAGAACATGAACCTCAGCAATAAAAAAAAACAATTAGTTTTGTGTAAATAAATACAAAATGTATTATTTTGTCATTATTAGTATCATTATTATTATTACAACATGTTGAACATGATTTTAAAAATATAATAATATTAAATATTAAAAAAAATATTTTAGATTTTAAAAACACTTTTTCTTAGAATTCTATCCTTTATATTATTATTTTTTTTCTAATTATCATTTTACTCTTACTCTGATTATTATGATATACTGCACACTAGTACACATATTTATTGTGCATATGCAAATAAAACCTTTGAACTGAAGTTTATACTCTAGACACAGGGTGTATACTATAGGCCCTCTGGTGCATTGTGGGACCTCTGCAGTCTTTTGAAATGTTGTTTGTAGTTTTTGTGTCCTGTTTTCTCTTAAACCTTTTCATGCTGTCTCCTTCATTCATGTTCTTTTACAGTTTTATCTTTTTAGTTGTTTGACCTCACCCAGAGGACTAATACATTTATTTATGATTTTTTTTGTGTGTTTTTTGTTATTCATTCAGACCCGGGTCATCATGAACACCATGAACATCACAATGAGGAAGCCCAGCATCTGTGGGACGAATGGTCAGAACACGGTGTGTATCACAACACACTGGTCACTTCAGCTAACTACAACATTTCAAAGCTTCCAGCAGATTCACTGCATTGAGCGTGCAGAGCCCATAGCATTAGTTGCCATTGATTTCCTGGCCATGCAGGCTGCAGTTATGGATCATGTAAGCACCTGAGGGATAATGAAATGTTAATCAACTCTGCCACAAATGAGCCTTCTAGCTGCACAATATACATTGCACACAGATGATTAATGAAAGGGTCTAAATACTGTATGTATATGACAGTATTCCTCCCTTCCTGGCAGGCATCAGTGCAGACACCCATCTCCTGTTGGAGCATGCCTTTTGTGGACATGACCTGCATGGCTCAGCAGCTCCTCTCCGCGAGGAAACAGCCGTCCTGCTGCTGGCGTTACCCTGCTTCACCCTGCTGCTGCTGATGAGGCTACATTAGCCTGGTGTCCACTGAAGAGCTACACACAGTTTCAGCTGCTGTCTGTCGCTCAGTTGTTCATACAAAGTAAACTTATTAACTTGTGGCCAATGGGGATGAGTGCTAACTATGCTGTGTAATTTTAAATAATTGAAAAATGAGTTTTGATATGGTTGCAGGGATTAGCTCTCACTGCAGTGGAAAGCAGCCTGCTGACGCTGGTGTATCACCACAGAGGAAGCTGAATTCTAGCAGGTTCCACCTGGTGACTCCTCTGATTGCTTCCATAGGGGCTACATGGGCAAGTTTGTCACATGTCTGTTGTTATGATAGTGATAATACACCTTTTTCACAGCAGACATTTTGACACGTCATAGCAGGAAAAGCACAGGGCAGATATTGAGATATTGTGCATGCTGGTTCACTGGAACATCTTTTTGGGAGCCATCGTTAATGTTATCAGTTTCACCTGTTTCCTACTCTGACAAGTCAAAATGTCTGCTGTGAAAAAGCTCCAGAGGATAATTACATGAGAAACTCAATTTGGCTACTCAAAAAAAAAAAAAAAAAAAAAAAAGTAATTTAGCCAAAATTTCAAATGTTAACAAAACTGTGACTTTTACTGTTATTTTTTTTTTTTACATAATTAAGACTACTTATCTCAACTGTTCAGCTATAAATACTGAGTAGTTTGGAGAAATAATCATGGGTTAGACCTTTTTTTTTTCCATTCATTTTGCTCTAGCAGGAAAAGCACAGGTGGAGCTAATAACAGTGACGATGGCTCTGTTCCATTAATTAATTAATCCTGTGTTTGACAAGTCAGGATGTCTACAAGCACTGTTTATCTGAGCTGATCTGTGAAGACAATAAATGGCTACCAATAGGATGGGATGATCTTTGATTACTAACTTTGACCCACTTTCTTTGGCTATTTTGGCACAGAAGAGGCTGTAAACACAACACTGACAATTATCACCTCATGAAAGTTGTTTTGGTGAACAAAAGTTATATTTACACATCCAACTCATATGGAGAAATATTAGCATGAATTTGGAGTAATGCCACAGACGACCCAACAAATACTAATAATAATCTTAGCTTTGTTTTGCTCTATCAACTCGTGAGGAAAATATCCAGACCGCCACTGTAAATAAGTATGTGCTCTTAATTGACTTGCCTGGTTAAATAAAGTGTTAAATCAATACTTTGCTCACCAGCTAGTGTCTAACTGCATCTCTCTGCTGTTTGGTGCTGAGCAGGTAGCATACAGTGGGTTTATCAGACAGTCTTGGTGAAAACTCCGATAGAAACAAGGTTGATGAGAGCAAATTTTGTGGGATGGAAAAACAAAATGAGCTTAAAGAGGCTAAAATGCTCAGTGGCGCTCAAAGGAAATGCAGTGCTGGTTGACAGTTATCTGTGGGTTCATTACTACAAGCCTCACACATGACAATCAATCCACAGTGTAGTTCTTTTTGTTTTATTGTCCATCACCCCGACCTTGGACAACTTGGATGAAAAAATACAAGAAGCAGTCCAAGTATTATTCTTCAGTTTATTCTTCCCTCTATTTGAAATGGTACAGCACATATAAAAGTTATAAAATGAACTAAAAGTCAGTTTCGGGCTGCAGGGTTCGTATTCTACAGAGTGAAACATTTAATTCAATGAAGAGTCACATGAAACAAAACAGGGAATGTGATTTAACAACAAATAAATAGTTAACAAGCACAGCTCAAACAAAACATTTAAACTAACATCTACATCATTCTCTCTCCTCAGTGTCTATGAAACAGAAATGTACTTTAATTAATTAGAACTTGTGTTTATCAAGGATTGATGTCATGATGAACCTCACTGGGCCGTGATGTTTTGTGTGCATTTACTTTTGGTTCTGCATCAATGCTAGTTGTATGCTGCTGTGCGAGTAGCAACATGGCAATCCTGGCTCAGTCCGTCATCACTACGGGGTCCACATACATAAAAATTATCTGTAGTCCATGCAGACTGTGATTCCCAAGCATATAATGCATGTTAGATATTATGGCTCTAGTCGATATCAAGGTCAGAGTCCTCATCGCTCACAGTGTTCTGTATGATTGCTCCGTTGCGAACCGTCTTCGCGACGACGGGGGCCTTTTCCGGCAGGAGGCCGTACTCCTGCAGCAGGGCCTCCACGTCTACAGCGAAGAAGTCTTCCCCGAGCTGGTCTGTGACCCGAACGAAGTTGCCGATCAGGTCCCCTCCTTTGTAAACGAGCAGAGCAGGCAGAGCACTGTCTCTGAACAGTGCGCTGGTGCTGATGGCCGAGCTGCGTACGCTGCAGAACTTGACCAGTGGGTATTCCTGAGCCAGACACATCAGGCTGCCGCTCATGGCTTCGCAGCCCGGGATGTCCGACTCGTAGATGTGGATCATGACCAGTGTGCTTTTGTCCTCCTTGTCCAAAGCCTCCAGGAAGTCCTCTCCGCTGTTAAGCTCGTAGACCTGAGCAAAGCGTTTGCCACGGCAGAGCTGGCGCCGCATCTCTTCAATGCGCTGCATACGGTAATGCTGGAGGAAGTCTTCATCGTCCTCTTCTTCCTGGAGCATGTTGTACTCTTGCATGGTCATCTGTGGGGTAGGTGAAGAGGAAAATACATACAGTTAGTCAAAGGAACAGTTTCACATTACAGGAAATATGTTTTCTTGCTAAGAATTATATTAGAAGATTGACACTGCTCTCATGTCTTTGCAGTAAATATGACTAAAACCAGCAGACGGTTAGCTTAGCTTAGCACAAAGACTGGAAATGGGGGGGGAACAGCTTGCCTGGCTCTGACAAAGGTAACAAAATCCACCTACCAAAACATCCAAAGCTCATAAATTAACACATTCTATGTAATTTGTTTAATCCAAACAAACGCACCAATTTACAGGAGTTATGTTTGAACTATTTCCTGGCCAGGACCAGTTGACAGGCAACCAGCAGTGACTCCAGGAAGATACAAGTCCCAGCCAAAAAGTCAGTTATCTACATACAACACTCCATATGATGATGAATTTACCTTTATATACTTGACAAACTGTTTTACAAACTGTGGCACCTCTGTGTATGTGTATCTGCATATATACTGTATATAGTATATTCATATTTATTACTTCTCGATACATACTACATTCATGCTTACACCTCTGTATTTTAATTTTCAGTATGTCTCAATGGTGTACACTACATTCCTGTTTACGCATCTGAAATACTGTCACCTAAATTACAAATTTACATTTGCATTACTGTTTTATATTTACTTATATCGATATTTAAGACTTGTATTTTAACTGCACTATTTTATGCCTACATTATCATCATGCTTTTACTTTTACTTGTGTGAGTTCCCCCATTTACTGTATATATACATATTTTATGATTAATGTTGAAGGAACCTGAGACTGAAGATTTTCTTTGCCAATAATTTCTTTGCTGGAACTGATATATGACAAATGAGGACCCTAGTAACTTGAATTGCTATTTTACACTTCATGAAAAAAAAAAATCTCTATCACAAAGTTGAAATTTTCCTTTAAAAAAGGGCAATCTCAAGGGCCACGTCTTTTGCAGATGAATCCAGTTATTACTCTGGACTGTTAAACTGCTCTAAATTGGCTAATTATAACTATGACAAGGATAAACGTGTTTCTAGGGACATATGATATGTGTGAAGGTCAAATAGTTGGCAGTGAAACCAAGTGTGTCACTAATTTATAATTAGAGTCAGAAATTACCAGATGAAGCTGCAGGGATTCCATTACGTTAATCAGGTTGTCTTTAATTAATATCTTGTCTGTATTAAGCCTTTTTCCCCCAGCAAGTGTACCATTACCAAGCATAGCACAATTTCAAGAGGGAGTCACCCAGGTTCTGCCAGGATGAAGTGAGGAGCAAGTTTTTCACAAGCCTTCTCTTCCATTGTATATATTTCGTACTCATCCGACTTACTTTGCCTTTGATTTTGTCCTGCAGCTCTTTCTGTTTCTCTTTGTCTTTTTCCAGGTCGAGGTCAGAGCGGCAGGTCATCGACAGCTTCTTGATCAGTCTTTCCATCTCTTTCTTCTGCTCTTGTTTCTGCTCCACCTCCAGCTGCTTGTACTTCCTCCAGTCATTGATAACACCTTTTGGTCCTGAGAGAGTATAGCCCAAGCATCACAGTCTTATTAAGACAGGACTTTTCTTGGTGTGTGTGTGTGTGTGTGTGTGTGTGTGTGTGTGTTTGTATCAATACCTGTGTTGACTGCACTTCCATCAGCGCTGTAGTCTATCTCAGGCTCGTTGACGTTAGCGTCCCGGATGGTCTTGTTCTCCCTATCCTCGTCCTCATTGTCGCTGCCTTCGTCCTCACTGCTGCTGTAGTAGTACTGCAGCTTCTCTCCCAGAAGTTTGTCATCCAGAGTCGTCATGACAATGGCTCACCTGAGGGCAGCAATTAGCAATGCAGCCCACTAATACAACTTATAGGACACAGCTTAATGTTTTCATATGCTGTGGTATCATTATGTTTTTGTTTATTCTTCTTATTAACATGAAACAGCTTGTTCATCTTTGTACTGCATCAAGAGGAAAGTCTGTATTAAGCAACATCAATATGAAGTAATCTAATACATTTATACCTTAAATTCACACATGGCTTGTATTCAAATAAGCACGCCAACCTCCATTTTGTTGGATAATTTAACTACTAATTTGCATGAGCGCTACAGTTGACAGTGAGACAATGCTGCTTTATCTTTCATAGATTAAACCTCTACAGATTAACAACAACTTCATCACACAATAGTATGGCAGAGCACATCAGTCAGTGGAGCATAACAATCCAGATTGACAACCATTCAAGATGCCATAGGTCGGATAGAAAGGGCTTATTTAAACAAAAATAGGACATCTACATTATACCGAGCTTATACTAAGTAAGTGTGTCAAGGGTGCACTGAGCCGTATATAAGCCAAGTAATGTACACAGATGGAGAGACACCACTGATAAATCCCTCACTTTTGCCAGTGGTCAAAATGGACGATTATATTACTCCTAACTCCAGCTCTTTTGTTTAATATTGTTGCTATTAGGTAATAATATAAAACAATAGCTCTCTATTGCCTTTGAGTAACATGTCTTCAACACATGTTAACAGTAGGAGCGAAGGCCTACAGTCAATACCTGAAGTGCCTTGCGATGTGACAGCTACGCTAGCTAAAGCAGCTAGCTACTTATCGTTAGAAAACTCTTAGCCGTTATTGCCATTTCCCGAAGTATCTAAACGCTGCTGTAAAGAGGATTGAGACAATCCAGTTATCTTGTTTATGAAGTGGGACACGGGCCGGACCTAACGTTATCGTTTGTGAAAGTGAGCTAGGTTAATGTTAGCCAACTGAGCTAGCATCTCTCACACTGACTACCCGTGACACATTAACTAGCCATGAACCGAGCATAGGTGTAGATTAATGTCGTTCAACATTATACCCCGCTACAACAAAAGCATAAAAATCCCAGTACTTGTGAATGATTGGTTTTAGTCTTACCTTGATTTTAAGACCAGTTAACGTTAGTAAAATACCACCAACTCCCACTGCTCACTCCAGCTAATCTGCTAGTTTAGCTAGCTGCCACAAACAAGTAGTCTCCCGGAGTATGATGCCTTCAGGGTTCACGAAAATATCGTCATCCTATGAAACCATGCGAGATTTAGCGCGATTTAAGAGTTACGCTAAATTAATGGGAACGACACACCAGGAGCCGCGTCAGTAATTATTGTGGCGCAATCTGTGGTGCTTTTTACAACTTTATAAACACAAACATATCCTCAAATACGCGTATTTACACTTACTAAGTGGACTTATCAAATAACTCAACCACACCACAGGCGCTCAGTATTATTGAGCTTCACGGTTCTTTCTAGCATTATTACCATTCAAATTTGTGTTTCAAAGTATATTTGATAGAATCATTATGTAGTGATATGATATGTAGGAGACTTTACTGAGAGCACTTAAAGGCAACACATTACCGTGGTTCATCCCACTGACGTAAACCTGTAGGAAGATACTGGAAGTGTTATTATGCAGTTCATAACTTCACCACTAGAAGGCATTATGACTATGAAATATGACAGATAGTACTACTATTAGTACTACTACTACTACTACCACTGCTGATGCTACTGCTGCTATCACAAGTACTGCTGGTCGGCTCATCAAAATTCCCATGTGAGACATTTTTACGTCATAATTACTCTTTCTTTTAAATATATTTTTGACAAAAGGTACCATGATACCACTTGTATAATTATAAGTTCACTCTCCCTTTTGTTAATGCAAATCACAACATGATTTAAATAATGTAAAAAGACAGATAGCACATGTGAATTTAATGTGTGTAGATTTATTTTCTGGTTGGTTCCTGACATGAATAATCTCATGTATCCTAATTTACTTAAATGTTCTAAGAATCATGCTTAAGTCAAAATCTTTTTGTGCAACCTACACCCTGATTTTGGATGAGACCTTCTCATGTTCACATCGGTATTCAGCCTCAAGCCAAAAGAAACACAGGATTCACAAGAAGCAGTGGGTGAGATGTGGAAGTGGAAACAGAGACTCATGAGAAAAAAACAGTCAGGGTAAAGATTTTAATCATTACCAATTTAAATGAATGGATAAAAATCCACTTTGTGTCCATAGTTTTATTTCAATGAATGTTAATATTGCATTGCAATAATTTCTTTTAAAATAAGTCTACAGACATGTATTACTGGACAGTGAGAACACAATGATATTTCAGTTTTCAGGCACAAAGCATTGAGCAAAACTTATATGTTTATGTCCTCACTTTGTTCATGAGTGTGAGCTAGTTAAGGAAGAGGTGAGTTCTCATACTGAGCTCTGAGTCCTGTATGATTCTCCAGTGCTGTTTAAACCATTACTGTACATTCTCCACACAAACATCTTGTTTTCTTAACAGCTGCCTCTTTTACCTTCATATATGGATCTCAAATCATTACCTTCTGTTGTCTGCAAAGAGTCACAGCTCATCAGTCCTCACTTTAGTGTCTCCATTCCCTCTTTGTGATTGCTCCTCTGTTGGTACTCTAAACGCCACATAAGGACACGTCCTGGTGTTCAGACAGACCAGCTTCTTCAGCGTGGCAGAGTTCACTATGTCAAAGCCGACTTTACCTCCGAAGGTGCTTGGCTTCCAGTAATCTGGAGAACATATAGGGTTTCCCAGCAGGCCTTTAAGGGAGAAGGGGGCGCCCATCTCTACCATGCTCTGTCCAAATATGGCCCCCTGTCGTGTTCCCTCCAACAGCATACCAGGATAAAATTCAAGAGCATCGATGTCACCGTAGAATTCCTCAAGCTCGCGGGCTATCTCCTCGTTATCTGAAAATGGTAATCAAGTGTTGCACATTTAATAAAATATCTACAAGTCAATGCATCATCTATAACTTTGTAGACATGCCAGCAGTATGACACTAGGGAGAGAAGACACTGTAATAGCAACTGATAGCAATCGCAAAGAGTCTTAAAGAAAATGCCTTCAAAAGGAGTGGATACCATTTATTCCAAGAATGTGTGCTCAGCTGCTCTCATGGAGTTGTAAAAGTGAAAAATCACATGCTTTGAAGGTTGCACTTTGTGATGCGTGGTCTGCACACAGAGCTGTTTTTCTCACCAGTGAATTGTCTGAACGACGTGTACGGCTTGAGGTTAAAACGCTTCCTGTACTCATTGAAGGGCTGCATGCGGAGTTGGCGGGACTCCTTTATGGCCCCAACAGCCACTTTAGTCACCACAGCATTGATGTTTTGGCCACCGCCGATCTGTAGGACAAAAGTTTGAGAATTAAGCATCTAACATAAAAAAATACAATATCTCTATGCATTATAAAGTGCTAAGCAGCTCATGTGGATGTGCATTTATTTGCCCGGCGGCGGCGGCTGGGTTTTATGTGATTACATGTGATTAAATGTCAAAAGTGCATGCTAATGTAGGCTAGTAAATCTAATGATCTTTGTAAAGACTGTAATTACCCCATCGGCCATTAAATGGGCGTTATCAGTCAGTATAAGCCTCACAGATGTGGGTCAAAAGGAGCCTACTACACCCACTTGTAGGTTTTAT
The DNA here is from genome assembly GCA_947000775.1 of Pterois miles. Classification (NCBI taxonomy): domain Eukaryota; kingdom Metazoa; phylum Chordata; class Actinopteri; order Perciformes; family Scorpaenidae; genus Pterois; species Pterois miles. The sequence continues at coordinate 12,082,055 of CAMQGK010000229.1, read as the reverse complement.
CATCGATTCACATGGGTGATCACTGAAAGTCGAGAACCAAGTGAGCGAAACCAAAACATAATCTTGACCCCTAAACCTTACTAAGTGGTGTTGTTACCTAAAACTTAAGACCACATTGCTTTTAAGATTTGTTTTCACTTTTACCGTGTAGTAGGTGTAGCAGGCCCCTACTGATCCACATCTATGAGGCTTATGACAACTGATAATGCACAGTTAATGAGGTGATAACAGTCCAAATGGGTGCAGCCATTAACAAACATTTTTTCAGCCAGTACATACCAACACTTTGTCAGACCCCTCAGCACCACTTTTTGATGTGGTGTCTTAAACAAAAACGCTTGCTTAGGTTTATGCAACAAAACCACTTAGTTAGGTTCAGGAAAAAACATAACGCTGCTAAGGGTATCTTAAGCATCAGACGGTATCTAATGTCAACGGTCGTGACAAAACATCTGTATTTTACGCTTTGGGAATGAGAACAGGCCAGTGCAGACATCTCTTAATGTGACAGGAAACCCACAAACAATATTAATATTTGTTTCTGTTCAGCATATAAACCACTGTGTAGATAAAACAGTTATAACATTTTCTTCCCTTTTTTAAAAGGTGTACTTTAGGTTCAGCCCAAGATAAAGCGTTAATATAACATTCCCAACCACCCTCACAAAACTGTATCAAAACATTAGCCAAATTGCCTTCAGTAATCGTCTTTTGACCACTTATAGGATACAAATCCAGCAAAACAGGAAGCTAGCAGATTATACCATTCATTCATTCATCGTCAACCACTTATCCCGTTAGGGGTCGCGGGGGGCTGGAGCTGATCCCAGCTGGCATTGGGCCAAGGCGGGGTACACCCTTGACAGATCGCCAGTCCATCGCAGGGCACATAGAGACAGACAACATAGAGACAGACAACCATTCACGCTCACATCCACACCTACGGGCAATTTAGAGTGATCAATTAACCTAAATTGCATGTTTTTGGACTGTGGGAGGAAGCCGGAGTACCCGGAGAACCGGAGAAAACCCATGCTTACACGGGGAGAACAAACAAACTCCACACAGAAGAGTCCCAAGCCAGAATCGAACCTGTGACCCTCTTGCTGTGAGGCGACAGCGCTAACCACTGCACCACCGTGCAGCCCCAGATTATACCATTTCAAATTAAAAACAACTGTACACTTAAAAAAAACCCGTATTTATGGCTGCATATTTATGATGTTCTGTGGTTTGTTACCTGGCCAGCAACTTGCCGAGAGAAGGCGTCTACCAGCTTCTCAATGCCGTAGTGTGTGAGAACAGATGTGTTGAAGAGGAACTGCGTGTATGATAGTTCATCTCCGTTAATAAAGAAGCTGTCTGGCATCAAGGGGTGCCAGTGGTAGAGCTGGCTGAACTCCAGAGCAATACGGTTGCCATACTGGAAGTTGGAGTTAAACAGCAGGGTGGGATCAAACTTCAGCTGCAGCAGGTATCCACTGAGGTGCTGCACATACTCCTCTATCACTATTCTTATTGTCTCACCTGAGGGAAACGTGCAGAGACACAAAGATGGCAGTTAGATTAACTAAGTCATTAAGGCATGACTCAACAAGCTCAAACCCAAGTTTACGCCAATAAAGCAATCATCCATGAGCTTAGAACTGTACACCAGCACTAGACAAACAGGTTAAAATTATAAATGTATGAAAGGAATAGTTCGACGTATTAATAATAGTTAATGAACGGGAAGTATTTTGCAACATGTCTCACTATTCCTTTATAAATCTGTCCAGCTCACCGATGATGATGAGGCGTGTGGTCTGGAAAAGCTGCTCATCATCCCAGGTGGGATGCTCGGCCTTCAGGATGTCACACACTCGGTTATGCTCCCTCAGCCACAGCGTGGCATACATTCCCAAACCAGGAAGGAGTCCATACACTTCCTGACCAATAGCCATCTGACCCTCTGGAGGGATCCCAGGAGGGTAGCTCATCTTAACAGGTGCATCAGCTACAGAGGGAGGGTACATCTCGCCATCAATTAACTGAAAAGTAATAATGATAATACATTACAACTAAATGCAAAATCTGTCTTTCCTAACCCTCTCCACTTTATCTGACAGTATAGTACTGCGTCCTCCATATTCCTGCAGCAACAGGAATATAATATTTGGCAGATGCTTCTCACAGTGTGCAACATTTAGGGGGATTTATTAGCAGGAATGGAATATAATATTCATAACTATGTTTTCAACTAAGAATCATTGTGTTTTTGTTAGCTTATAATGAGTCCTTCGTAGCTACACAGGGAGCGGGTCTTCTTCACAGAGTCTGCCATGTTGCTCCACCATGTTTCTGTGATAGCTTAGAATGAACAAACCAAACACTGACTCTAGAGCGAGGCTTTCACGTTTTTACGTTAATTGAAAGCCACCGTACTTCTCCGACATACTTGAGCCGCAGAGCGCAAAACTGTGGTACCGCCAGCCGCCATCTGACTTCTCCTCCTCCTAAAGTAGTGTTATTGCTATTATTATAGGATGGCCTCTGAGAGGCGAACAGCTTTAGAATGGTTTTACACTCAGTAGCTCAAGTTACTGCAGTCTTGGTAAAGGAGGAGTGAGTGGAGGGGTTCTCCGTTGGTTTCAATCTGCAACTACTTCACTAGATGCCACTAATCCTACACACTGTCCCTTTAATGATGAAGACAACACAAGCAGATTAAATGAAATGATAAAATATTGACAGCGCTGTTAGTGAGTAACACTGAAGATGACACAATGTTGTTTCACTCTGCCCTTGTTCCATGGGGACATACCTCTTTGTGCATTCTATTCACAGTTTTGATTCTTTCACCTGATACTTCAGTTTTCCGTCTTTGTGAAGCCTGAGATGGAGTTGACGTTCCAGGTTGTCTCCATAAATGTGCCCTGCATCCACCTGCCAGTGAGAGAATGAGAGGAAATAATTCATTCATTCAAAGCATGAAGGCAAAGCTGTTGAGCTAGATAAAGTCTTGACCACATAGCCTCCCTTAAAAATACAGCATAAATTCCCCAGATCAACCACAAACCCAAAGTTAAATTTAAGGAAAGCACAAACAAGAGTTCTATCCAAATAAAGAGTATTATTAAGAAGCTGTAAAGGGACTAACCCCGTGTGATAGAGCCTTGGTGAAGCCCACACCCATGCGATTGTAGGTCTTAAAGAACTGGTGGGTGAAGTGCTGTGCGAAGAAGGCGAACATGAGGTTGGAGCCCTGGGGATCAGGTCTGAACGTCCTTCTCTTCAGCAGCCTCTCGACCAGCAGCTCAGGGTCAGGCAGCCCAGCCTCGCCTGCACAGAAGCACCACGGCGTCAAACACAACGCAGATACACCACGCCTCTAGTCATAACACTGAAACAGTGCGTCAGTGAACACATCACACTGCACTTCTGAATCATCCAAGGTCACTGAAATGCATGCATGTCACTGTGGTGAGCAAAATACATGTTCTGCATTAGATATTACTGATGCCGTCACACATTTACACCTCATAATGAAATACCAAAATTGTGCAGTGGTGGGAAGTAACTACATTTACTCAAGTACTGTATATCAGTATAATTTTAAGGTACTTTATAGGCATTTATATTTTATGCTACTTCTACTTCTACTGTATGACATTTTAAGAAGAAGGAACTATTGTACATTTTACTACACTACTGTCCACACAGCTGCTATATTTATTAGATTTATCATTGTATCATTACTATGAAAAGGTAGGGCTGGGTAGTATTTGAGTATTTTTGGTACTAGTGCCAATATAAAACTTGGGCTTGATACAGAAACATATATTACATATAAACATATATTATTATTATTATTATTATTTAGATTTTCTAATATTATATGATTCCATTTATTTATAAATATTTTGTTTAGTTATTTTATATATTGTTTTTAATGTTTTGTTTTGAATTATGTAATTTTTAAAAATAATTTCCAATGCAGATCTTTAAAGCCATTAAAATCTGATCACAACAAAGGATACCGAAACAATACTTGTATTGATACCTAATAAAAATTAATGTGGCTAACCTTTGACCCCCAGAAGTGTAGGGCAGTCCTCTGGCACTGGAGGCAGAATCCGGGTGTAGTAGCTCAGATTATAGTAAGACTCCCAACTGAGGTAACCGTACTTTGAGTTGTATGTTGGAGGGTTGGGTATTAAATTGGACCTCACTGTTCATAAAAAAAAAAAAAAAAATTTGTGAGACACATTGAATGTGTGACATCCATGAATGAATTTCATTGACTGAATGAACAGCTGACTCTGGACCTGTTAGAACCAGCCGCATGAGGACGTCTCGTAGGAAGGTGTAGTTGATGATGTCCCACATGAGGCGGAAATGGGTGAGAATGTAATGTACCACATCTGGGCTGGGCTTGATGAACTGACGCACTTTGGTCCAGAACTCCGCTGTGGTGGGAGGACACATGAAAAAACAGTCTGTTCTTACTGGAAGTCTACACAGCTGGATGGAAATTTACTCAGGATGACAAAGTCATTATGTCACAGTCTACGAGGATACTCAGTGAGTCTCATAGAATGAGGTCTTTGGTGATTATCAAGCAAGTTTTAGCATCCTGCCTTGGGGCCTGGCTGGATTACTAACCAGCCAAGGCGTCGTCTGTTCCAGCTCCAGGCTTACTGTGTCTGTTGGTTTGTGCTAATTAAACATAAAACATTAGTTTGAGATAAACACACAGGTTTCTTTCAGTCAATGTGGCTGATTCGACCTCTTCTCAGGAACGTTTCCCTCCCCCGCATCTTATCCTTGCGGCCCTCGCACTGGGGTGCACGGAGAGATGCAAGTACAATTTAAGAGAGTTTGGATGCACCCAAGGGACATCTTCCTGAATTTCCTGTTGGCTTTGTTGGACCTGTTAGGGTGGGACAAATCCACTGTTATCATTCCTATTGCTAGATGAAAATCTGTGACCTAGTAAATTCCCCTCAAAGCTTGGGCCCACCTTCAACCTGAGCAGAGGTCTAATCAGTCAGAATAACTGAAAACACTTGTGTGGGAGTTCAGAGGCTTTAAAGCACAATATAAACTGATATGACAAGTAAGGGATAATATACAGCGAGCCGGTTGTAGTGCATTATCCTGCTTATTTCATGGCTACTTACTTAAAAATCACTAATTTGACACAAAAATAGTCTGCCAGAGTTGGACAACAGAACTATTTCCATAGCAGTGGTCTATTATACATAGAACGCCATGATTGATTTATCAGAAGACTTATAATGAAGGCTCATAAAAAGTCTGGCTTTATTACTTTATCTTGGGGCCCTGTATCGGAGTTTTGCACTTATATGATGAATTACTCAATTAATCTGGGTTTAATCAATTTAACATTCATTTGGTGTCGTGTTTCTGACCACCCAACAAATTAAAGTCCAATATTCACTCACTTTTAGCTCTGTTTTTGGTCTCCACCATCTCTAGAAGGAAATATCTGGCTCTCTATCTGCTAAAAGCTCCACTATGTTTACCAGCTGTGCCTGTCTGCTGCTTGGGTTTAATGACCTTAGTATTTATAAAATCCTGATGCTACATAAAGGTGTTTCAGAGTTGAATCTGTTTGTGTAAAACAAGCTACATGTGTGGCTATTCTGTATGAAACAAACGTATTATTTTGAAGGTCCCATATCATGCTCATTTTCAATTTCATGTTTGTTTCTACTAGAACATGTTGACATGCTGTAATTTTCAAAAAGCCCCTTTATTTTCCTCACACTGTCTGCCTGAATATGCCTATATTTACCCTCTGTCCGAAGTGTCCGTTTTAGTGCATATCAACGGAATTTCATTAGAAAGACATTGCGAGGCAACAGCTTGGGTCCATGCTGATGTCAATCACATACATGGCAGCTAGAAATAAACCAGGATACATTTAGCATGTTTACCAAAGAGTAAAGCAAAGGGACCAAATAGTCACTGCCGCCAATTATACCGCTAGTTATATTTATGGTACTTTATTGCTCAACACAGGCCAGAATATGACAATAGAATAGAAATAATTTTGTTTTACTCTTGTACAGCACTTTTTAAGTGGACGTTTTACTGTTGTCTGGTAGTCATTTTCAGTCCAAAATGGCGGAAGCATAGCTTTGCTGCTGGATGCTTAAGTCGCAGTGAAACAAACAACTGAGTTTCACTTCTTGGCAATATACTGTACTAGTTTACATTTAACTTTCACAGTATTTATACGGTACTTAAATCTGCTTTATAATAAATTTAAAAAAGGACACAAAAATCTCACTTTTTACAGTATGGGACCTTTAAGTGTTATCACTCAATCCCAGTATTTCCCTCTTTCCTGTTTGACTTTCCCTTCCTTCTCCTCCCACTCGTCCTTTCTTTTTTCTCTCTGCACAAACAAAGCGATGGTTAATTATTATTATGCCTGGTGAGTGTGATGTAACTGCATAACTGTCAGCCAAACACATCACATCTGATTAAGGACTACAGTGTGTGAGGGGCCCTTGTTAATGAGAGGCGGAGTTTGCAAGCAGTTCAGTAAAGAGACCAGCAGAAGTAGCTCTGATCCAGCTGGTTTCTGTGTTTCCAAATATTTGGGTCTAGACCAGAAGTCCTACCTCTGAGAGCCAGGAGCTATTTGCTCTATTTCCTGATTTAACAACAACAAAATGAAACAGCATTTTTCCATCAGCCAGACATCTAATCCTTTCCCTCTTGTGTACAAATGAATAACAGACTGTATCAAATTTCTTGAAAAGTTCAGTATTAAGGGAGGATATGAGGACATAACTGGACTCACGGACAGTGCAGTTTTCGCCGCTGTAGCCGGTATTGGTGCAGTCACACTCATACTTGTCCTGACCGAACCTTACACACACTCCCCAGTGCTGACAAGGGAAATAACAGCAGGGGTTCACTGTGGAAAACAAGAAAGACAACTTAAAGACTTGCGGGATCTAAAACTGACTTGACACTGTTACTTCCTGAACAGTGATTTATATAAAAACATCTGTGTTAGCACAAGCTTGGATCGTCACTTCTAGAGACATCTGTCTTTTAACCAGACAGGAAGTCAGAGTGAGCCGTCAGGGCCCACTTTTATTAACAAAAACATCTAGTGAGGTCATTTCATTTATTCCCTGTTCCCAGTATCTTGAATAAAATCTGATGATTTTAAAACCATATGGAGAGATGTTTATTTCAGCTGCAAAGAGGTGTAATAGGCTCCCAATTTCATACTCAGAAAGATTGTTTTACAGGTCTGTTATTTCTTAAAACTCTCCCTAAAATAACTATTTAATTTGGTACAAATCTTAGAAAGAGACAAAGTTCATGACAATTTAGTTTGTTGCGCTGAGTGTAAAAGCAGTTCAGTTCAAACCCAAGTAAATACTTATTCTTAGGCTGCAACTGACGGTTATTTTCACTCATCATCTGTTAATTATGTTCTTGATTCATTGATCACTTAGTTGTTTAATAGTGAAAAGTGTCGACCAGTGTTTCCCAAAGCCCAAGGCGACGTCCTCAGATGTCTTGTTTTGTCCAAAGATTTTCAGTTTACTGTCATGGGGGAGTAAAGAAACCAGAAAATACTAACATTTAGGAAGCTGGAATCAGAGAATTTGGACTTTTCTTTTCATAAAAAATTACTCAAGCCGAGTAATCGATTATCAAAATGATAAAATAAAAAAATATACATATAAAATATAAATATATATAAAAATAACAACTAATCGATTAATCGTTGCAGCTCTAACTTATTCATCATTCACTGCTTATTGCAGATTCTTCACACATGCTGAATTGCACACTTGCCTGTAGACAAATGGCACATTTTTGTATCTCACTACAAGAGTTAAGGTTACACCACTGTAGCTTAGTGTTAAACTGGAATTGATTATTCGGTAGTTTACCAGTTTAACACTGTCTAGTCCTAGTATTTTTACTTGTTTTAAAGTTTGTTTTTTAACAGAGAGGGTTAGATGAGAAGACTGATACAACTGTACTACCTCAGTCATGGGTCGATGGTTAAGTTTATGTTTGTGTAATTCGTTTACAATTCAAACAAATATGTGTGGGAAAAAAAAATCAACTGAGCCACATGAAAAGGATATTGTCCAAACACACAGAAGCAGGAGGAGGGGAGGGTATGTCTAACAGATATATTGACAAGATGTGAGAAACAGTTTGATGATGGGTAAGACTGTTTTTTATCACACATTCCTTCATCCTGAGATTTATGTGTGGATTACGACAAGTTCAAAATATTATGGAAATATTTCAGGGTGTAGGATTATAGATATTTGAACTGTGTTATAGAAAATAACACAAGCAGGTGGAGGGCAAGCTCCCCTGACAAAAAAAAAAAACTGCAGAGAATTTATAGGCCAAAACTTTCCCCGCACATGCACAAACATGCCTCTTTCTGCCCACGCAGCCCCCATCCTTCTCTGTCTCCTAGCTGCAAAACCAACACATCAGCAACCTCATCTGACTGCTATGTAAACTATATGGACACTAACTGATTTCATAGGTCACGGTGAGTTCAAATCTCGCACGCTACGCAACTTATTGTGCCATAGATTTAAATGAATCACTGTCACTGCGTCAACAGTTTATGCAGTTTTCTCCTGTGACTCAGTTTGTCTCATACCCCATCCTGTGTGGTCCTTTACTGCAACAATGGCACAGCATCTCATTCAGAAAAGAAAAAAAAATAAGGTACAGGATGGTATTTTGTGTATATAAGGGGTGTGTGAGGCCGTACAGGTCAGTCTGCATGTTTGGGTCTACTACAGGTCAAGCAGGAAAAGTCTGCCTGGGGGCTTTACTGCAAGGAATGCACGCATCCAATTTCATGAATCTGCCAGCACTGAGCCTTGAAATTGTATCTTTTAAGGAACAAAAAGATCAAATACTCTTTTATCAGATACAAGAAATGATCTAACTGCAACAAGTTGATGTGCATTGGGAAACAAAATCCTAATTAGGCCACCTGATGCTACTTTTTTTATGATAATCAACCTGAGAAGATGTCAAACGTGACACTAAATCATCTTCTTTGCATTGCCTCTTGGCTCATGAATCATGTTTTTGTGCCAGGAGCTGGCTTGCCAGGACCTGTCTTTGTTATCAGGGTTACAGGGAAGTCTAGAAGCCTGCAGTGTTCAGAGGAAGACCTGATAAAACCACAGGGAAACAAAAAACACACCCTACTCATATATGTTCCCTGCATCTGACCCGTGGCAGCTATTAAAGCAGCAAACAGATATTATAAAGCAGGCATGATAACAACCCAGTGACCTCTCACCTACCTGTGTTGGAGGTAACATCATCACCCCGGCACACAGGCTCCCGCAACAGCAAGAGCAGAGCACACACTGATCCTAGGACAGAGGCTTCAACAACAGTTTTAAATCAATGTGTGTTCAGGATCAGAAAGGTAAAACACAGCAGACACACCAGCAACAATACTCACATCTCATCACAGCAGCCTCAGGAGAATGTCATTCCAATTCATAAAACTGGAAGAAAAGTGCACAGATCCAGGGGAAGAGGAGAGCCAGTTGTTGGGAGTAGTGGAGCAGCTGGAGCAGCAGTCCAACAGGTTACCTCCTGTGTGTGAGTGCTGCAGCCCCGCCGCACTGCGCCTCTACCTGCCGTCCCACGGAAAGAGAGGGAAAGTGGGACGGTGGCTTCAGCCAAGTGAGGGTTTACTCTTCTTTATCACCCTCTGCTGGTTTCAAACGTACAAGGAATTTGGTTTTATGCACCTCTCAGTGTACTTACACAGAAATAGAAATATCAGTAGGGAGAAGGACAACAAGGCTAGATTAGATCTGTTATGTACACCATGTGAAAAAAATAGGTGTGTATATATACATATTATATAAACATAGCCCTATATAAAAATCACCAATGACCACAAAAAAATAAAATAATCTACAAGTCAAGTGGTTTTTAAGTGTAAACAATACAAATAATGAAAGGAAATAAATACTGAATGGATATAAATGGACTGCATGATTGTGTACAGTATGTAAGATGTCTATACTATATGTACAAGATAAGATAAGATAAGATAAGATATTCCTTTATTGGTCCCACAGTGGGGAAATTCACACATTACAGCAGCAAGTGGTGCAATAAATGTGTAGGATTTATATAGACAGTGAGAAATTATATGTATATATTTAAAAAGTATGCATTAATGCAAGTTTTTCCTCTGTGTTTTTCTTTCGGTTCACAGCATAAACAATGGGCCTTTAGGCTACAATTCAGCTTCCTTCTGACATGTCAAAGTACAGTATAAATAATATCTATTGAATCATGGCTGAATTATTGATTTAGTTATTTCAGTTTCAGTGCTGGCTCACTGGCATGTCTTACTTGGACACTTTATACAACAATAGAGCTGCAACAATTAATCAATTAGTTGTAAACCATTAAATTAATCAACCATTTGGATAAGTGATCAGTTTGAGTCATTTTTTAAGGAAAAAAGTCTCTGATTCTAGCTTCTTCAGTGTGAATATTTTCTGGTTTCTTTACTCCTATATGACAGGAAACTGAATATCTTTGAGTTGTGGACAAAATAAGACATTTGAGGACGTCATTGTGGGCTTTTGGGACACATTGATTGACACTTTTCACCATTTTCTGATATTTTATAGACCAAACAACCTAACAAAGCCCCAGACTGATACTAAAACTATCACATTTTACACAAAAAGATGAAATACACTGGACATTGGAGCAACATTCAAACAAAGCAGAATAGAGTTTTTCATTGGTTCTTTGGTCAGTCGCTGAGTTACTTAGTCGACATGTATCACTCACATTAAAGACTGAATTCACAGGAGGAAAACAGCACAGGCACAAGTCACAAGGTCAAAGTAGAGGATGTCTGTCAGGACTGGGTGGATATTATGGATGATGTCTCCTCTGACCCTGGAGGACAGGAAGCCCAGAGCAGGAAGCATTATCATCAAATTAAATCACTGTTTTCCAAAGTACACTGTGCACTGTTTCATTTATTGGACAGCACACCAGTCATGATACAGAAGTTGCAGTTTTCTTTCATAAACACTTGGCATAAATGTTTTTGAAACAGGCTAATTCTGCATTATTTGTACTATTTTACAGTTTTCATCTATGTAAAATGCTTCATCTACATTAAGTTATTTATTATGATGGGCACACAAGTTTGGGAACACTGCTATACTGCAAACTGGAAAATATACACATTCCCTTTTCAGTTATATCAAAATATGGCAAAGAATGTGTAAATACTGTACTAAACTGACTAAACTACTAGAACTGGAGGCAAGAAAGTTACAGATAAGCTGTAGTGAAACAGAAGAAGTAGTATATGACAGAGATGGACTGTATTTTGGCATCGAGGAGGAGAAACCCTGCGGCAGTACCAAGAAGCGTGTATGTTGAGAAATACTGCTGCTGCTGGGAAATGCATGCAGTTCATCTGTGATTAAAACCATACAAATCATATTAGACCAGCCAGTCAACGTTTTGGTCCACCAAAACAGTGATTAATGTGTGTGGAACTGGCTTTTTTCTTTGGAACTGGATATTCAGTTCAGTGACACAGGTCTTATTGTTGGGAGAGGGATAATTCAAAGACTCAAATGTATCTCTGCTCATCATTGATGCATTTTAGGGAGGAGTGTATCTATTTAGTTTCTATCTATAGTTTCACAGCTCAAAATCCTCTATATATAGTATGACACATACACAGAGAGCTTTCAAATATCTTATGTTCTCTGCAATGTTTTTCCCTCAGTAAAATGTTCAATATATGTTTCCCCAGGTCATTATGATTAAACCTACAGCCTCAAAATTTGCAGGTATTTGCAGACCTTTCAAGCTGCATTTGGAGCGTCCCTCTCTATTCGTTCTTTCGCAATTTGAACTGCACAGATAGGTCTTACCAATCCCTAACATTAAGGACCTTGGAAACATCAGGATGACCCTGTTTAGGGACGCTATCCTGCTGGAAAATTAATCTTCTTCCTCATCAACTTCAGCGTAAACATTGAGGCAAGCCTCTTTACTTGTCTTTTGTCAATATGTAGTTGGTCCTCCAAACTTCCTCCACCTTTGACCGCTGCTTTTCTTCACTGTGGCACTGTTTAGCTTGTGTAAACTGGCTTCTCTCCAGTCATCATCTGAGTAATCTCAGCATTGTTTGGCTCTTGCTAAATATTTAGACTTGTTTTGCTGTTGAAGATGCTTGGAAAGTGCTCCTCTCCCATTAAAGGTGCAGTCTGCAGTTTATATTCCAGCTGCGCTTTTACTAAGTGAAGGAGGAGGCAGGCGGGGGGCATCTGAGGCCCTGTAGAGGTTGGGGATGTTTCAGGGCCCCCTGGTTCAGACTCATTCCCTCTCATTCTGCAGCCACAGTAGTGGGACGGTGTCCTTGGTGTCTTCATGCTGTTAGGTTATATACTAGTATCTAGATCAGTGGTTCCAGGGAATGGACGTCCAGGTCACCTGCCACCATGGCAGATAGGTTTTCCTTGAATTAAGAAATCAAATTTTTAAAATTTATTTTTAAAGCAATTCCTGAATTAAAAATAGTCAGGGATTAAGGTTACACGATCCATATTTCTACTGTTACCACTGACTCAGAGTTACTAGGGGTGGAAGAAAATATCAAAAATGTCAAGTAGTACAATACATTACAAAATGATTCTCAAAAACCTTGAATTAATTTCTAATTAATAGTTTATACGCAAAGATGAAATCAGTCAGTACTTTATTTAATTTGCTATGATATTCATCCTCTGCGATAAATGCAAATGCAGATCCCACTGTTCTGATTGGATAAAAAACTTAAACTTTTAGGCATATATACATTAGGTGTGTTCTTCATATTGATAGTTTTCCTAAAATTGGATTTTTTAAAAAAATCACAATATTTCGCCTTACTTACGCTACCGCAATATATTGTAACATACCTAAACTTTACCCTGTATCGTAATCTCAACAAATTAAACAATGTACATCAGTAAAGATTTTCAACTCGAATAATTTGTTCATCAAGATCTGACGTGTGATTTAAGTGTTCCCAGAAGTGGTTTTGAGCAGCGTATGTCTCGCGGGGTGGTATTTTCCAAGGGTTTCCCAGCAGCACAAGGCAAAAACAAAAAAACATTTTAGTCAATATACAGTACATTTGCTGTAAAAAACAATCACAATAAATTCACTGTGAGTCTGAAATATATGGTGGCCTTCCTCATTTTCTCTTCCTGAGGTTTCTTCCATTTCTCCCTGTTAAAGGGGTTTCTATGGGGGTGGTGATATTCATACTATAAAGGACAGAAGGTGTCGGAAACTGTTGACTGTAAAGCCCCCTGAATAAAAATGGTCTTGCATCAATTATTTTTAACCATTAGCATTAGCATAATGTTAAATGAACATTAGCATGGATAATGGACCCAAGTCTACCATAACCGTCTGCTGGCTCCCTACTTGTCAGTCTTCATTCAGTATTAATATGTAAGGATTTTTCAGATTGCAGATTTTTCCACATATTCAAACTAATTTGACAAACAGGGCCCAAACTCAAATATTTTGGTGTCATAAGTCTGAACACCCACACTGGTGATTTCAGTTCTTCAGGCTGATTAGACCTCTGCATAAGTTTAAAGTTTGCCAGAGCTTTAATGGGAATATATTTACAAATTTTATTATTAATTTAATTATACGATAAAGGTATAATTTGTCCCACCCAAACAGGTGCAACAAAGCCAACAGAAGACTCAAGAGGCGGTCATTGACTTAGTCTGTACATACATACACATACAGTTGTGAGAAGAGGTCTAATCAGATTAACTGAAAACACCAGTGTGGGTGTACAGAGGCTTGAAGGTGGCTGATTGCAAGAATATTTCTCCAAAACTATTTAAAAGGCTTCACATTATGGACGTAGTTACTGTGATTGTTCCTACATTTGATCTAGTCATTTTGCAGATTTGTTCATACATTCACTCCTAGTATAGCAGGTTGTATTTTTACATTAAAAGAATAGCTCATGTTTCTGAAAACACCATTTATTTCAGGATTGTTAGGTTTGACAAAAAATGCAGATATTTGCACAAATGAAGCAAGTGGGAATAAAATCTTATGTATATTTAATCTGTTGATGACATCAATCATGACCTCTGTCTAAAGCTTAAAGATCAAGAGACCAGACTTAAACTCCTGTTTTAACATCACATTTATTTAACCAAAAATGTGTCTTTTAGGATGAGCTGGAGGCAGCCACTGCAGCACGTCTGGGTTTGGGGGTGGTGCCTTCCCTGAAACCATTCCTGGAAAATAGCAGAAAAAAGTGAGGTTGATGCAGAAAAATGCCATTTATGTAAAGTAATACAACTTTGAGGCAAACCATGGTTAAAATAAAGTCAAAACACTAATATTGCCCACAAATAAATATCTTACTTATTAAAAAAGGTGCTTAAAGCTTCACTTAATATACACAGTTTACCATCTACTGTCAATAGTCACAGGTTAATTAACCACCGGGTTAACACACTTAACAGTTAAGTAACCTGCTAAAATAAAGCAGATATTTTGACTTGTCATCTTGGGGGCAGAACAGGTTTAACTAACAGCAATTAGAGTTTCCCAGTTAACAAGCACAATACCTGGACCCTGGACACGGCACAGCTAAAGATAATGCGACTGTATGAAGGCTGACAAATTTTTAACCATCTACATTAAGATGGAACGATGGGATAAAAGTTATGTGAGCAAAACCTACAATATGACCACAATTTTAAATAGTTGTTATAATCACACAGATGTCTCAATGCTCAGAGGAACTCCAGATAATTTATTTTAATATCTGATGATGCTTACCTCAGAGAAAATACTGATATCATACTGAATTCATTTGTTCAGACATTTATTTTTTGCCATCATCGGTAAGCAGCATTGACAAGTCTTAGACCACAGACAGGTTGCTAACAGAATCTCACTGTGTTTGGTAAATCAAACATTCCTCTGTCAAATCCATCGTATCTTAACGTAATTGTGAATTTCTCCACTGTGGGACTAATCAAGGAATATCTTATCTTAATGTGAATAAACACGTCCTGACTGAGTGTAACAGAACAGACCTGTGAGACTTAACTCCTACACCTGGTGGTGAAAATATGAAAAAACCCTCATTGCAAAAATGAGCGAGCAAGAAAATTGTCTACTTGAGGCACAGGCCATGTTAGTTACCACAGATACATAGTCTACAGCTTCATGTTTAGTCTCTTAGTAAAAAGCTTTGTCAGACAATGACATTTGTCTTGAGGCTGTCATAAACATTTCTTTAAAGTTGTGTATACCCATGTTTGTTTACAGATTCACCATATTTTTCATGATGCAATGTCAGCAATACTGATGAACATGTGGTAATATAATCTGGCATTTTTAGAAACATTCCTTTCTTGCATTTCTCATCACAGCCTGAAATCATAAAATCATCTGAAGGTAAACTATGCTGATATCAGCTTTCTCTTGGCAGTTTAAAGCAAGTCGCAGGAATCTTGCTTATGTTCCGAGCTGGGAATATGTCAACACAACTCAATAACATATCCAATGTCTGTAGTTCAAGTTGATCAATCAAAATCACTTACTACAAATCAGTTTCACTTTAGAAAGTGTTTATCATGTCTAATGGTTTTAAGAGTGATTTCAAGCAAACATTTTCACTGAGCTGTGCTGTGAGCTCAAGATGACCTTTTATTGTTTGTATTACGATACCTTTCCCAGATACAAAAAAACATTAATGCTGAACTCACGCACAGAGAGTAAACACATTTTCATAGCAGCTCCTCCAAAGACACTTGAAAGTTCTGCTCTGTTATCTTATGCTGGGTATACACTACATGAGAATCACACCGACCTTGGGCCTGATTCCCCTCCCAACAAAAGTCTGCAATATTCCTATGGTGTACGGTATGTCAGGAGTGTTTTTACATCAATTTGTAAACATTAAACGTTCAATACGTATGATCTGATATCCTGTTGTGCTTGTGCGGTCCCCCGTGTGTTGTTTTGTCCAGATCATTACTCACCATACACTATAGGAACAAAACTACTTATTACATGACATATGTGGGGTCTCTCACATTTTAAACATCTTAGACTTGAAATTTTCTGCCATTAGCTGAGCGTATTTCATGTTGAGAGCATACCTGAATCTACGGTAGACGACCTTCAGGTGTCTCAGACGGCCGGTTCCAGTGGTGTTCCTCCTCTTGGCCTTAGCGCTCCAGTTGTCTACAAAAACAATCAGTATGAAGCAAGTTAGCTCAGCCAATCACGTTAATGTAGAACTGACTGGACTTCTATTAAACAAGTTTACCTGCCCATTTCTCAGCCATGAGCACACTTGCATGCCATGTTTTGAGTTAAAAGGACAGTCTTCGCATCAAGAAGCATCTTTAGGCAACTTACACTTTCTCTTGCGCTTCTCAGGGTAGCCACACTTGCCACAGGAGGACTTCTGCAGGTGGTAAGCCTTGGACCCACAGCGACGGCACAGGGTGTGCGTCTTGTTCCGGCGCTTACCGAAAGATGAAGTTCCCTTCGTCTACAGTACAAGTATATTGGAAGACGTCAGAAACAAATCCCAAAAACTTCATTACAGATCAAAGCTCCTACAGTCTTGTCTCAGTACAGAAAAATGAATCACAGAAAATCATTTGTTCAGACATTTGTGTTTGAAAACATCACAGACAAGACTCAAAAGGGCTGCTATCACCACTTGATGTTAGGGATGCAATATCGATCACTGTTAATATAGAGCCCCCAAAACATAGCATCTCGTCCAATTCCCTGTCCCCAGCTACATAAAACCAGATCTGCATATGCCACAGTCTCATACTGACAATGTGTACAGTCAGAGGAAGCACATTCAATGCTAGCTGACATGGCTAGCCGGTTATGCTAACCGCTATGGAGGAGCTAGTAACCCACTTAGCTTACTTCCACTAAAAGACATATAATAAATCTAATTTCTCCATAGTAACCTGTTGGGTGTAACCGACTAAAATCAGACTAATATTAACGTTATCTGGTACATTTCCGGTTAACTTAGGCCCATTCTGTACCCTGAGCCTCTATGCTACGAGCAGCTACTCAATGCTGTATGTATGCAGCAGGAACAACGTTAATTACATTAAAATAAGGTTCATGTCAAAAATACTTCACCCAAACAGTTACACTGTTTATCCGACAGCAAAACACCAACAATCCGCGTACGATAAACGACACACTACACAGATGTTAAGAGATTTCTGTATGCCAGCGTTAGTGCTTACCATTTTGTCCGGTGGCTAAGGGAAAAGAGACCGGAAGAGGAGCTTGCGCCACATGAAATTACATCCGCGCTGGTTCCTGTGTAACACACAAATGTGACCCCAGATAGCATTTTGCTAATATGCAAATATTCTGCGAAAAGAGACATAAATTTGATTTGAAGTATTTACACAGCATCTTAACAACACAAACCAAAGAAAAAAATACATTAAAAATGTCAAATAACAATAATATAATATATACTTATTCCGGATTTTGTTGTATGCAAGGCAGAAAATTAATAAACACCTGAAAAGAAAATTTTAGGACACTTACTCTTCTTCTTTCACTATTATTAATACACTGAACCTCACCACAAAAAACACACATAAATATTAGACTAATAATGTTGAACAAAATTTTAAAGTTGATATGTACGACCTAGTGTAAACATTTTTTTAAAAAAGGTTGAGCATTTGTAACTCAGCATGTGCTGACAAAGGTCAAGCCATGATACCACTGTAATCCTGGTGGATCCCTGTCATTTTGGAATGGTATGCCCCAACTGAATGGGTTTAAATTATGTTGTTCATGAGTGTAAATGGAGCATAGGATTTAAAGGTGGATTGGTGTGTAGGTAGGTCCAATCCAACATTATCATATGTCAACACATAGTTTTAAGACTGATAGTATTTCAGTTGATATTTTGCTTGTATGGTGCATATTTGAAAACCTGTATCTAATTACATTAGGCCTACAACAAACTAAAACACAGCAAACTGGAGACCAAGTTGTTCCAGTATAGGGGTAGCTGGCTCACTTAATTACTTAAGCCTGTGATGACAAACTCTGGGTAGTGACATAAAGAATAAGACTGCAGCTACAAGGCAGAAATGAGCTTCTTTTGCGAGGTGTCAGGGCTCTTCTTTGTGTCTCTTTTTGGAGATGTTCTGTGCATGTCCAACTAGGAGGAGCTCTAGGGCAGACCCAGAACATGCCGGAGAGACTACATATGCAATCTGGCCTGGGAGTGCTGCAGGTCCTGAGGGCCATGGCGCAAGACGGGGAAATCTGGGCTTCTCTGATCAACCTGCTGTCTCTATGACCTGGAGCCAGATTATGTGGCAGAAAATAAATTAATCAATGGTGAAACTTACTTATCTTATAAAATGATTCAGATTTTGTTGTGTCCATTTGACATATATGTTGTTCAAATAATGCAGATTATAAAGTAACACTAATATGTGTCCCTTGTATGTGTCAGTAAAAGTAAAGGCTCAACAGATTGCAAAGGCACTCACTGATCACTCCTTGAGGCATAATATATCCCTTATTCTTACAATTCCCACATTTTAGTGTGTACTGCTTTAAATGTGTTAATGCATACTGCTGAAGCAGCTCTGGCTGGACTTTGATGACACATTCAAACAGTCATCAAAGTGGACACTGGCAGAAATCAGTGACACTAATGCAGTTATCAGCACCAGGCACAGCGCTGTAAAACTCACTGAATTTCTGTCAGGAGTTTGGCTCTGAGGATGTGCTGCTGTCAGGGTTTAGCTTGCCACAGTGTTGTCGCTGTTAAGGTTTCAAATTGTTCCCCAGGCTCTTAAACAGTGGTGGGAGACATTGTTCCAAATCACATACTTTTTCTTTTTACTTTATACGTACTGCAGCTGCCCTTACAAAGTATGTACTGTTGCATGTGGTATTATACATACCATCATAATATTGCACATTGCAACGTTGAACCTCTACTCATATAGCTGCTGCATTATATGTCAGAAAAGTATGCTGGCTTATACTGCAAACTGTGACCAGAAGTAGAATATCTTTGACATTTGGCATTTGACATACAATGCACTGGGACACTAAATCACTTGGCACACTGAATAGTATGGTAGTGTGGGTACTGGAACGCAGACTGAAGTTGAAATCCATTAGAGATCACAGGTGTCATGCAAAAAAATGTCTATGACTTTGACATGAACAGCAACGAATAAAAAGCCTAAATAAAAGAGGTAAATACTGAGACAGTTTAAAAAAAATCATGTGCAGTGGTTTTGCAACAGCATCAGCTCTAAATAAATTCTAATTAAATGTAATGTTAGATGTAATCTACAGTATAGTGGCAGGTTCTGATAGGCAACATGTTTACCAGCCTGTAAGGAAAGGAGGTCAGGTGAATCAGCTGAATTCAAATAGGCTATTTTCAGAGCACAGGAGCATCCTTAAAGGAGACCATGACCTTGGGTTTTGGCAGAGTCAGGAGCATCTGAATGAAACGCGAGTGGCGCGCCCCCAGGCTGGCTGCCAGGCTGAGAAAAGGCGCATCCTCCTCCTTTTACATTTCAGTCACGCAGCTTTGCTCAGATTTGAGATGAAGCATGGAGGATGTGTGTGTTTTTTTCTTTCTGTCGCAGCTCGCACCTTAATTTAAAGAGCGAAATCTTTGCTGTTATGATTTAATATTTCGAGATTAATCCTGAATAACCCCCCACGCGCGGTATTTTTTGGATAATCTGCATTGCGTGCCTCCGACCGAGCGACTGCACCTCATCGAGACGTCGATACCCCGACACGAATCAACAATTTCACGCGGGACGTTTCATGTTTATACACCCAAATATACAAATATATAATCATATTTTTTGTCAGAATTGGATCCATGATTTGCATTTGAGGTCACAACCGACACAGTGCGATGTTTGCCATCTAGCAGCTATGATGCTGCGGTGTGAGAGCATTAAAACAGCCTAGAAAAGGTGATGGACAATGTGCTGCCCGGCGGGTACTCGACCCCTGTGCTCCTGGTCCTGAATGCGGCAGCGGACTGAGACACCTAACCGGGTGTCACCGTCAGCCCTGGATGCTGCGCCGAAGAATGGGATACGCCGACCCGTCGTCGGGTAAAGACATCCTCGGCAATAGATCTCTTTGTTTTATATTCATTTGTGCATTTGGACTTGTCACACTATTGCAACAGATTCTCTATGGAAAAAACTACATCAAGAGGTAAGTGTGGATTATCTCTGTTTATTAGAGGCATTGTTGTTAATAACAAGACTTGTGCGCACTGTAAGGATAATATTAAGCCTTAAAAAGCATGCATTCATTGTGTGGGACTTATTCCTCAGTTAATGACTGAATGATGAAACATAAATAATGAATGCTTAACTGTTCAGTATAAATGGGAGTAGTCTGGATGAACTACAGGACAAGCTTTCATGGCTGAAAAGAACAATAGCAATTAACCATCCATCTTTTTTTTCTCCAGTGGCATATAGAAACAATTTCCATTGGATTTATTATTTTTTGATATTTTCTGAGAACGGAGCATCACATTCATACCATACACAGTGCTCCAGCTGTGTATGGTAATGGTTTCCCCATTCCCCCCCCAAAGATGTTTATTTGATTTCAGCCTTCTTGACTGGTCATAGCCTACATCTTACAGAGGCATCAGATTATATAACAATGCAACTATTGGAGCTGATGATGAGTGCAGATATCAACACGATAAAGATGATGTGTATTTCTTATCGGCCCCTGTTAAATAAATCATTTCACCAGGCTGTACACACAGCCACTGCAGAGCCATGTTTTATAATACCTCTGCAACAGTATCTGTCTCCCTGATAATATGAGTTCTTGAGCTGGTTGGAAGTCCTCTTTTGCACTTGTCTAAATCCACTAAAATCCCTCTTTTATTTTTAACATTCTGAGACAAATTTCAGTGTGAGACGAGCAGATGCTGAGAAGCCGGGATGTTTTATCTTTAGGTGGTTACAAGCAACACTCACTCCAAATAAAACTCTGAAAGATTTACCCCCACCTCCAGATATTTTACAGACAGCACATATTATGTTAACCTCAAAGTGAACATATATGTGCTGCAATCTGAGAGCTCCCCACAACTAACCCCTCCCCTGCCACCCTGCTGGCTGGTCTGATGATAGTGGATTCATGGCATCCTGACCTCTGTGGTGGGATGCATGAATTCAGACCCGACACACACCTTCCTTCGCCTGTGCCCCTCTGGGAGAGAGAGGGGGGAACAAGCCACTCAACAGAAACCAGTGGGCTCATGCAGCGGCAGCCATTTTGCTACAGTCTGTCTGCACACACACCTCAGTGCAAGTGGGGGAGAGAGAGGGGGAAGGAGACGGTGAAAGGGAGTGATGAAATGACTGTTTGTGTGTGTGTGTGTGTGATGCAGAGAGAGAGGGAGAAGACGTCATCTTCTGACATCTCTCTAAGCGTAAACAACCAAGTTGTCCACATGGGTTGGACCACACCCTGCCTCTTTTCCTGCTACACCCGAGCATGACAACATGCTGGCAAGGTGTTTATCATGCGCTCAAGTGTTTCAGGGCATCACAGATAAAACCAGATGCATCTAGCGGCACCAGAGGAGACATTTGTGATTCAATAGGGAGAAAACTTATAAGAAGGTACAGCTTCATCAGTCTTACACCGGCTCACTTTGTATACGTCTGTCTCACTTGGCCAAAGGGCAAAGGGCTCTCCTCTAACTGTACGAGGTCGCCCGTTGAAGTCAAACTAAGTCATGAACATTGTTGCACGTGGTTATTGTGGCCATTGAGTTTCACATTATGGTGTCACATGAATCGGCTCGCTGCCCGCCTTCACTCACGTTAAGATGAAGTAGCGGAGAATGTAGGATCATAAAATGGCAGATTGCAGTGAGTGACACACTTCTGTGAGTGAAGACATATTAACTTTCACCTCATTTTAAGGTGATATCTTAAAACACTCTCAGCTAGTAAGAGTGGCACCAAAGGCTTCAGGCTGGAGCAAGTTGGTTTGTTACCATCCCAAAAAAATAATGATTATTTTCAGTGTCAGCTAATCTGTCAACCATTTTATTAAAAATAAATCACAATAAAATGTTAAAAATACCCCTCACAGTATTCCAGAGGTCAATATGACATCTTTGAATTGCTAGTTTGTCTGACAACCGTCCAAGACCAAAAAGAAACTCAATATACAACTACATAAAACAGAGAATAGCAGAAAACTGAAGCAGCATTCTTCCTTGATAAATGACTTAAATGTGAAATTTATGAAAAATGGTTGGTTTTACTGAATAAATCATCTAGTTTTTACATGTTCACGAGCCCTTATGTGTGCATTATGTACTTGGGTTGGATCTCCACAGTTCTGTGCAGCTTTCTGTGTTTTTTCTTCAGGGCTGTACATAGATATAGAGATTCTAGCACATAGCGGCACATGCAACTGCTAGTTCATAATTTATAAGACGCACCATTTACAGGAGTGGTTCCCTGTTAGAAATAGATAGATAGATACAGCAGCAAAAGACAAAGATAATGAGCAAAACACTATGATAGCTAACTTATCAATATGAAAATGTAGCAATGTACAATGCTTATTGACAGGTTTTATCTGATACCTATAATGCAGAGAGGAGCTAACACCATGTCCAACAAGATGTCCATCTCAAGGAGCCAAATGTCCACAATGGACATCTGAGTGTGCCAGGCTGACCCTGAAAAACAGCCAAGTCACAGAATCTAGTATATATAAAAGTCCTTCCTGCTTTCAAGTCCCATTAACGAGGCTCCGGGGCAGAATCAGAGCACATTACTGCTGCAGAGCAACTTTGTGCTTGTTGTTTGTCCGACCTAATACTCAGATTACTGTCTGAACTGGGCTTATAATTGAGTCAATGGGAGATAAATGGACTCTTAATGTTTGAATTGAAGACACTGGATTGATCTGTGCATCAGACATGACATTGATTAGGGTTTTATTGTACCCACATTATTGGAAAATATCTTCATTATATATGTGTTATCGATCAAGCCAAGCTTTCATGGGTATAGTGTTTTGGCGATGTTAAGATCACTGATAAGCGACTAATTTAAGCTGGTTTGATTAGCTTTTCTGTATAACAGCACAGGCACGCTGAGGCACAGATATTTCTGATTTTAGCGTTTTCAGTTCTGCAGTAGTTGTAGAGTGTTATTGAGATGTTGAAGTGGCAGTAAGGGAATACAAATTGGTACTGACACGAGTCCCAGATGATGAATGCTCGATCACATAATGCACCCAGAAAGGCTCTTTGGGTTCAGTTTCCCTGCTGAATTTAGCACAGCACCCACGGAGCACTCTCAGAAATGACTCACGCATGAATACTTGCATAATAATCGGTCGGTAATGGGAGAGGTTGTACACCCACTGAGGTTTGGATGTATAGTCTGTTCACAACTGAAGAACTCCTAACCTTTAATATGTTAAAATTATATGTTTAAAAAATCCTTATTGTCAACAAATTCCATGAAAAAAACAAAACTGAAGTGATCCCCAGTGTACCCAAAGTCTGATCCTTGGTTCCATATCTACCATCGTTGTCCAAAATCAAAATTTGGCAAGGCATGATTCCTACTAGTGTGGTGTTTAAGTCTGGTGGACATTTTTTAGAACAGGACTTGGTATCTAATCCTCTTTCATCACCATAAATTCAGTCATTGTTTTATGCAAATTGTTTGACTTATAAAAGACTGGTATGGGTCCCTCAGAAAGGGGAAAATGGGGAGGAACCTTTTAACAGCATCATAAGGAAATCCTTATGGTGATTTTATGCAACTCATTTTTTTGGGAGGAATCCTAAGATCAAAATTAAAGTTTAACCGTAGCCTAAGTGGTTTTATGCAATTGGGAAATTACTGAACCTTTTGTAGAATAACACTCTATACATTTATGTCTTATGGGAACCAAGAGACAGAAAGTGTTGAAATGCATTGTTTTAGTCTTTTCATGACATTTGTTGACAACAACAAAATACACCGTAGTCACCAGCCATCCTTTAATTCACAATGAAATATGTTTGAAACCCTGGTATTATTTAAGTTTTTTCTTTTTCTCCTTCAAGGAGGCTGAAAAGATTAGTGTGTTGTGAACCAGGGGTGGAGCTAGATAATTTAAACGTACAGTATGTCAACTACATGCACCATTTTTCAGGCCATTTTAGATAACTGAGTGGCTAAAAATCTGTTTGGGAAAAGCATGATAGTTGCCAGGGAAGAAAATCATACTATTGAGCCTATTTTCTATCTAATTGTTCTCCAACTCCCTCATTCTGAAGCATAACACCACACATATTGAGGATAACTAATATTCACTCCTGCCCCTATTTTTTAAAGTTAGGTATAGGGTAGGAATTTAGCATTTAAACCTATTTTTGTTACACTATTTTGTCTATTTCCCCAGTAATAGAACTTTTGCTCCATTCATTTGCCAGGGCCATCAGATAGACTAAGGGGAGATGACACAATGTGTTTTAAAATCCTGATGTTAGAAAGCACAGCAACATGAACCACCTGCACCAAATGGCCTCCTCTGATGAGTCCATTGTGATGTTATAGCGAAAATATTCTGACTTTTAGTTCCTAGAAAGGGTCAAGTTTAAAATATACTGGATGCTACTTTTCTGATAAAGCAGCCAATAGTGTGTTTTCATTAGACACAGACACATTGGTGTTATAAATCTGTAGTCTTCAAATCAGATAATCCTGGAAGACATCACCTTTATTAGTAATATCTGGCTAATATCCTCAAAATATTGTCTATTGGCATCTTTTTGTCAGAAATTTATTGGCAATAATTATTGTTCCTCCCTTAAATCACTGGGACTTCCATTTATTTCAGTAAACGTCTAACACTCCTGCAGGCCAATACTGCAGTGTGAATGTTTGAATCACACTCAGGATAGTGGCGACAGCCCAGCAGAGCATAAAGCAACCATTCAAACCATGACGTCATTAACCGAAAACCCATTCTAACCATGTTTGGTGTCATACTTTGACTTGTTTTTCTTGAGCCGAAAAAGCTGGTCCCCCTTAATAATGTATATGTGTGTGTGAATGTGCAGATATGAGTTGGTTGTGTTGTGTGACTTTTGCACAGTGAGGACAATAAATCCCAAATAAACTGACTCATTTTTTTACTAGTGCGCAACAGTTTAGCCGACTCAAAGGGGACGAGACAGGAAATTGGACCGGTCCCGTTAATTTCTCGGATGATGGATCTCTGAAGCCGGCCAGAAATGGAAGGAAAAGGTACCTTTCCATTGTGACTGACTGCACAACACCTCTGAGAAAAGAGAGTGTAAGAAAGAGAGATAGAGAGTTTCAATACATCACATAGTGACGACCCAGCCCTGCATGTGTGGACTGGGCCGCTGTTACGTACTAACAGCAGATGCTTTAGAGAGAATACAAGCTGCAGCACATGTACACGTTTTTGCTCTATTGTTTTTGAAATCAGCAAGGCTTAGGAAGTTAGCAGGGTGCAGGACTACAACACATATTTAACTCTAACTTAACCTGTCTGCATGTTGACAGATGTTTCCGTCAGAATTTTCAGCCAGATTCACAGATCTCCGTAATAGTCACACCCTGCCTAGCCGATATTAAGAAGAAAAAAAAAAAAGGTAGGAGAGTTTGAAGGCATTTTTAGTATTTTCACAGAAACCCAAGAATGCCTCTTTCTTTTTCATTACTCTGAAAGGTATAAACTCTCATATTTTTTCAGTGGTGGTTGCACTTCAGATTTGCTCTTGCATGTTGTCTGATCCCGTCCACCTCGACCCCAGATCCCCCATCCCCCCCTTCAGAAGCTGGTTGAACCAAGGTCTCCTGTTGATGTACTGGCTTCTCCTTGTACGTCTGTGTCCCATCCAGCACCCATCTCCGAATGCCTTGTCCTCCTCCTCAATCTGTGTCTCATGTGTTCTGCACAGCTCTGTGTGTATGCCATGTACATAGTGTGGACACTTCTCTCTGCTCCTCCCTATCTCCCCTTCTCACATCTGCATTGTCTCTCTCTGCGACCTGGATTTACCCCCTATTCCACTTTACGTTCCTCGTTACGATAAGACAGAAAGGTGCCAGATTTGTTTCAGCTCCACATCCAAATTGCACCGAGTGGTAGATATCTGTGGTAAAATGCTCTTTCTTGATTGGTTTTGAACCAGCAGTAACCTTAAAACATGAGGTGAAAATCATCGGTCTTGCTTCTTTTAGATCTGAACAGAGAACACTTGCAAAGGTTTCATCATCTTAGCCAAAACAAGCATGAATAGCCCTATTCAAGTGTCAGATAGTATTATAGAAATACACTGCATCATCAGGTGGATGTAGACAACCAGTTTCATTGTTCCTTACGATTTCATCCGAGCATCTTGTTCCTTTAATGCATCCCTCCATTGTATTGCTCGCTGCGTTCTTTTCTTCTTCTTTTTTTTTTTTAACCAGCCTCATTTACCTCCATAGCCAAAGGTAATACTCTGCAATATTATCCATCTCCCATCTTATCTATCTGATGTGACAAAAACCAACATTCACCCTTACAAATCCAAATTGCAAGTGCTGCCATTTTGGTATTTAATCTTGTCACTCTCAGTCAAGCATCAAAAAATAAATTACAGGGGTATATTTTGAAACTATGATTACTGTAGATGGTAAATTTAAATAGAAAAGTAAAATTAGCTTTATAGATTATATATAAAACAAGTTTATTTAGAGAGAGAGAGAGAGATGACTGCCAGTTCTGTGGCCTTCTGCCCAAACCTAAAAGGAAAATTATAGATCAGGGCTAAAAAGAGAAACCCTTGGGGGATGAGACTATTGACAACTGGACAAAACCATTTGGCTGAAACTCAATGTACATTATCATATTTTAGTGCCTGTTTGTTGCCTCATGCCTGTATACCAAAGATTGACAGAAACAATGTTTCAAAAGCCTTTTCAAGAAGCGCTAATCGTAGTAATTAAATGAAATCTTAAATTTAATCTTTTGCTTTAACTTGATGTATCAGAAAGAGTGGTAGGCCTAATTCTACAGTTGAGTTAAACACTTGGTTTAAATCAGTTGGCGATACAGAACGATAAAAAGAAAATAAATGCAATAATTTGAACTGTGTTCAGAATTTGGAGAAAATCAAGTAACACTTTGCATCCGCTAAGAAAATGATGAGCTCAACATTAAAACAGGACTGTTTGACTTTCGCAGAACAGCAGCCTCTGTGGCCACATATGCTAATTACAAAATAACGGTATATTGCATTGCCTTCATGTTTATCTGTGACATGTTAAACTGCAGTGTAACAGGAGCAAAAAAACAGTCATAAAGTCAGTAAACACTCATTAGTTGGACATAATCTATCTAAAGACAGCTAATGTTAAGCTGGGCATACACTGTACAATTTCGGCCTGTTTCTGGCCCAAATTGTGAGCCGCACAACTCTATAGAGTTGGACAGAATACGGGGGCCCACAAGGATCCTCCTGGCTGTCCATCGGACAGTCTGATGAGTTTCTGAAATTTTGGTCGTCCATCCACACGCTCTCACACAGTTGAAGCCGAGTCATGATCTGAATCGCCAATGTTAGTGCCTTTTTTTCCATAGTAATCAGAGCGTAGCTATCAAGATAAAAATGTACAATAGATAAAGTAAAACATAGCTAGCTTACTTCTTGTTCTTTTTGCAAAATGGACAAGCCATATTGTCCACATCTTCCTAACCACCTGCAAATCCATATATGCCAGGGCCTCTTTTTTTAGCTTCAGTAGATGACACAGTGATCAAGGCAGCAGGTTTCTGTGACAGAAACAGACCTCTGCTAGCAAACACACTTTACCTGCATCAGAGATTTCAAACCAATCTTTATTTACAACTGTCAACAGCCTGAACGGCCTGCAGGGGGTCAACCATGGATGTATTAAGAGAACTGGATACAGCGTTGGAGGCAGGGCCCCGTTCATTCCTATGAAAGTTGGCTCAGTGGTGCTTCGACTTCTGTCTGGAAAACTACCCAGATCTTCTGGGGTCTTCTGGGTCTTAGTGGGCCCTACTGCACAGTTGCGTCTGTTCGGCCCCATGACTCCGTCCTGGGTCCCAACGTCATGGTTTGCACTGTCGTGACGGTCTAGGTCTCGATATACATACACAGAGGAAGGAAATAACTTGTTTCTTTCTCAATGCCAGTCTATGGGAAAAGCATTATTGGGCCCAATGATGTCACGCAATCGGCATGGAAGTTGTAGTACGGCGTTTTTTTCTATTTTACACGTACAGTATAAGCACTCATCTCGTGGCTGATGATCCGACCATAAAGTGTGAGCATATAAATCATTAGATTTGGCTTTACATCGCAATCTGGAATTACACAACAACATTTCTAAAATAGTACAGTGCATGCCAAGCTGCTCATACCAGACCAAGTGAAGCTATAACACCAAAAATCTTAACTTTTGTTGTTTGTGAATTCAACTTTTACTTTGTAAGAGGACGAATGAGTTATTTATTCTTTCAAATGTTACATAGTCTGACTTTAACATAAAATATGTAACTTCACTTTTATATCCACTCCAGAAATGCAGTTATGGAAATTAGATTTGTTGTTTTTGGTTAATCTTGCAGTCTAATAAAAAGCTTTTATTGCTCATGATAATAACACCTTGTAAATATAAAAACAAAGAACATTGTTTTACACACATTTTATCCAGACTGCATCTAAATACAACATTGTGCTGCATCGGGCATCAGTGCACAGATAAATGGCACTTATTACTTATTACCTTGATATGAATTTTACAATCTTTTCAACTTTGTCTGCGGAAACATTTTGTCAAATCCACCAAAAATACAGTCACGCCTGATGTTTTTTTGTTTGCTTAATGTTGCCATTTCAATGTAATGATTGTTCTATGTGTAAAATAGATTTATCAAATTCTTTGGCTCTAGTTGAAAATGTTAAATTGCAAAAATCTTATCGGTATCGGCATTTGATAATACCGGATGTAGTTGATTATATAAATGTATAAATGTATATTGTACTGACACACAAAAGCAAAGACATACTCATACTCATATCCTGCACTCTGCACTGCTACAGCTAACTAACCACCTTAACAAGCTACGCACTCGAATCAACCCCCTATCCCCTTTCTGACTGTTTTCTGTTTCTCCTCTAAATTAATATACAGCATATTTACACATTTTAATCATAGGATACCAGTGTTAACGCATGCAAGTTCTCATCATAACCAATTAAATAAGTGAAAATATGAGAGGTATTACTTTTCTTAGTGTATCACGTTGGTTTAGACTAAGATGTAACAGAATCTGGTGCAAGTGTCCAGTAAACCGTATATGTTACTCTCCTGTCTGTGACGCCTAAAATCAGTTGCATCACCTCTGTCATTTGTCATCCCACAATGCCACACTGATATTCTAGTATTTCATAAAGACATTTTGTAGTAAACGTAAGCTAATTTCCTTTTATTGTGTCTGCAACACAGTTTTCTATATTGCATTTTATCTCCACAGTTGTTTTTTTTGTTAATTCTGTTGATTCTCTTGTGTGTGGAGAGGTTTAGGCCGAGGATGACTGTGTCTATCCCTCCAGGTATCTGGAAAACTACGATGGCTCATATGAATTCAACTCAACTGCATGCAGGGAGCTCAGACAGGAGATTATTGACGTCAAGGTCTTGACAATGTGAGTGTTCATTGTGACGTAGCCCACACGTGTTGTAGACTACCTTATTTAGTATAACTTTTTTTTTTCCTAAGGTGATCCTCAACCTCCTCCCAGGTAGGTAGGGAGAAAAGTCACCACCTGATTGATTTATGATGTTTCAATTTGTTGTTTTGAAACTACCATGCTTACCATGCTTGCTTAAATGTTTGAGGATTTTCTTCAAGCATCCCAAAAAGGACTGGAAGAAATAATATATAAGGCTCTAAGAGAGTCTGCATGCTTAAATTATTGACTAATTTAATGATTGATTGATATGAGTTGTATTCAGTTGCTGTTAGAAATAATATCTTGATGTCATCATCATTGACACAGACATGGAAAGTTATGTATTTTTGTTGTCTGTGTGCACTCTTTGTGTGTTGCAAGAGCCAAGTTATCTAACAATTTATCTTTGGTTATTTGATGCAGATATGAAGCTGTACACTGTGTATGCCTATGATATGTTTTCACAGTTTTATACATGTTTCTGGCAAGGTTATAATTTGGGCTGTTTTTATTAGATTTGGTGGGTTTAAAATTGTGATTGTGCTGGAAACGGTCAATGTGATTTGTTAGCATGCTAAAATTTGCAAATTAGCTCAAAACAAAAAGTACAGCTGTGGCTGATGGGAATGTCATTTTGCAGGTATTTGATCAAGATACAAAGTATGAAGTAAGACAAGTAAAAATGAACCAGATGAAAACTCATTAAAGTTAATACAGATCATCCTGAAGGTAACTTGAATGTGCTATCCATCCAAAATTTGAGATGTTTCACTCAAAACCATAAATGTCAGCCTCAAGGGGCCCTTAGAAGAAAAGTCAAGGATCACCAATGGCCTTAGGGACAACCTGAAAAGTGAAGCCGATGAGGAAGTGTCTTAACAACCATCAGGGGGCGACTCCTCTGTTTGCAAAAAGACGTCTGATTGTATAGAAGTCTATGAGAAAATGAGCCTACTTCTCACTTGATTTATTATCTCAGTGGATGTTGTCAACATGAGTTTATGGTCTCAATCGCTAGTTTCAAGACATCTGCAATACAGCGCGATGTTCATTTATTAAATTATGGTCCCATTTAGAGTCAAATAGATCATAAAGCAGGGTATGCTTTAGGGCGTGGCTATTGTGATTTGACAGGTCACTATGTCGAGTTATTTGTGTTTTCGTCTTAGAACTTTAACTCTTTCACAATGTGTTTTCAGTTCATCAAAGTTAATTATATCATTTTGGTCACCTGAAAATGTTATTCAGCATTTGGTTGTACTAAGCTCCACCCTCTCGTACTTCCTCTGGTTGCAAATAGCAATGGCCAAAAAATGCACATGGTAGAAGTTTGTCTTCAGGGCTTTCTGCCATTTCCCCAAGTTTAGGCAACAAACCTACTTGGTTTAGGAAAAGATGACAACAGAAAACCCTGAAGGCAAACTTCTCCCATGTGCTGAAAAAACGAGATGCTGAGGCTTCAGTACGACAGCCTACAAACCAGGTGACGTCATGGTGACTACATTCACTGCTTATATACACTCTGTGAGTTTATAATGTAATTGTAAGCATGGTAGTTTCAAGATGATGTATGGTAATTACAGACCAAATAAGAGATGGGTTGTGATTTGATAATGTAGATGACAGAGCAAACATTCTGCTCACAAATATTTGTCTCATAGTTTATTGTATAAAATTTCTAGTCTGTCAGTTTTTACATCCAATGCACACATTTGCCATCATAGTTCAGCTAAACTGGGCAGAGATGAGATCTGTATTGATGTTGTGACCATGACTGGATTTGCTGACCCTTGAACATTTGAATTAATTATTTAGCTCTGTTTTTTTTAATAACAGCAAGTTGCCCACTGCAAATCCCTACAATATATATAAAATATATAAAAACAAAAGGCGAGAACAACTTGCCACACGACATCCATTTTACGACCAACATTTTACAGCTGAAAGTGGTCACTCATCTTTTATTGCCAGCTGAACTGCAGCACACTATAAATAACACATTATAGAGTAGATGAATGCCCAGATTCATTATACTCCTCAATGAATCGGCCGTGCCCGCTGCAATTTGAGCAGCATGTTTCCTCTTGTGTGAATGTGAACATTGTCCAGTGACCTTTTGTGCGTGTCCCTCAGGCTGCCAAACTTTAATGTCAAACACATTGATGAAGGGCCATGAGGCAGAGAATGGCTGCTGTCACGTTGCCAGGCAGTCAGAGTAATGGTGCCACCCTGCCTCCCAGAGCAAATCACATCTCCCAGTCATCTCAAAGGAAGAAATGTCAGTTCAAGGACAGCTATTTACAGACTTGATGAAGCCACTGGCTTTGGATTAGGAGGTCTAGATCCAGCGGCGTCAGTCGCAGCGTAACTACTGCCCCCCCGTTTGTCTTTCTGAGTTGTTTTTATGATGTCTCTTCAATTTACTACCCTTGTAGAAACTTAAATCGGAACATACATGGCCATGGCTATCCTCCCTCATTCCACAAGTCTCTCTGCCTGTCTGCCAGGGTGAAAACCTCAGAGCTGTTTGAGAGGTGGCGAAACCTGCAGGTGTGTAGGTGGGCGCAGAACAAGGAGGAGACCAGCAACTTCAAGTAAGCACTACTCCGTCTCAGCAGAGGAAATGTACAACTGACTGTCTAGATTTGTGTTTAAAGGAAGCAGTGTGAAACATTTCGGGGATCTATTAGCAGAAATGGAATATAATATTCAAAACTATGTTTCCAATAGTGTATAATCAATTAAAACTAAGGATCGTGTTCTTGTTATTTTAGAATGACAGTATCTACATAGGGAGCAGGTCCTCTTTCTGAGTCCAGCATGTTTCTCTAAGAAGCCCAGAATGGACAAAGCAAACACTGACTCTGGAGAGAGCCTTTTGCATTTTTAACGTTACCGCCGTAGTTCTCCGATACACTTGTTAAGTGCAAAACTGTGGTACCGCCTGCCACCGTCTGAATCTGTTGCACCTAAAGAAGTGTTATTCTAAGGATGGCCTATGAGCGCAACATGTCCTCATTACACAAAGCCGCTTCATCAGTAAATGATGTTTTGGCAAATAAAAATAATCTATATTTGTTCATGTATAGCCCTTTAAAATATGAAACATGAAATATTTCTTTAATTGGTATAAAAACATTAATAGTTTATGGTCATTTCTGCACTTTGTCACATGTGAAAGCTCAGTTTGTGGCAAAGAGATGGGTCACTACTTCTATACTACTTCTGCACTATAACATATTGATCAGAAGACAAGAGTATATATACAGTATATACAGTTGATTCAATACAATTAATGCTACAGAATCAGGGTCTGTGAAGTCAAGCCAGTATCAACATGACACAGAGGTTCTGGTTAAGCTAGTTCTGGTCTTGATATTTGATTTGAAGTCTTATTAAAGACCTCCTCTCCTGTCTTTGTTGTCTCCGTGAAGGATGTCTCTGTCCCGCTGCTGTAATGCTCCATCCTTTCTGTTCACCACCAAGAGGAACACTCCTGCAGGAACCAAGCTGAGGTATGAGGTGGACACCAGTGGTATTCTTCCCATCACCACTGAAGTCTTCAAAATGTTCCCAGATGTGAGTCCATCAGCTGTTTATGTTCCTCTATTGACTTTTGTTATTCTACCATATTGTCTGATGCCACTTTGATAATATTTGATGTCAATGCTGTGTGTGTGAATTTAACAAAACGTTTCTTTCATCCAGGATATGCCATACTCCAAATCACAGTATAAGAGATGTGCTGTCATTGGAAATGGCGGCATCATCAAGAACTCCAAATGTGGAAAGGAAATTGACTCGGCAGATTTTGTGTTTAGGTATACCGGATATAATCCTTCAGTGTTTGTTATTGTTGTCTATGAATTAAACTTGGACTGCAAACAGAGCATGCAATCACACACAAAGACTTATCAACATTACACATGAACTTTTTATAATGTAACCTAGTTAAATCGCACTGCTGCGACAGATTTCAAGCTTTCTGGTGTTTCATAGTTGACAGTTTACAATAATGGCTTGATTTTAAATATAGGAAGACAAAAGCAGGTTTCTTATTTCTGGTCCGTCACGGCCATTTTTGTCTGCTAAAAAAAAAACTTGCTGATTTTATCAGCTCCACGAGTTCCATAAAGACACAGTCATGTAGGTATCTCTCAAATTGTGAAAAACTCGCAAAAACTCTTGCAAGATTCGCTGTCCGACAACCTTAGCCCTAAGCCATTTGAGGTCAATGCCTAACCTTTACCATCTTGTGACAGTTTCGCAATTTGTGTGTTACCTTCTAGACACAGTGGACAATTGCTGTTGAGGATAGGAGTTTAGCAAATACTCAAATTTAATCTATTGTATATTATTGTACTGTAGAAGCCCAACTCCTGATCACTTTATGACTAAAGGGTAACTTCTGTATTTTTCAACCTGAACCCTATTTACTATGTTTTTTGTCTAAGTGACTAATGGCGACAACAATGCTGTGAAATGAGCTGCAAGGGCAGGTGAGCAGTGTCAGTGTAACGTTATGTCCACTAACACTGCTTGTTTTTGCCCTTGACCGGCTGCCATCTACAGTGATCTCCCTCAACACTCACTTAGATGCAAAAACATGGGAAAATAGAAGTTAACCTTTAAATAGTGCGGTGCTCATTCAGCTTATTGCTTGGCAGAGAGTATTGCTGCTTGCAGCTTTCTCAAGAAACCCTCATCCAGACAGCTTCTCACAGCACCTGCTTTGGTTCTCATCAATACACCCGCCAAGTGTGAAGTCGATGGGATGAACGGATGTTGTGAAACTAGAAGGACAGACATGCATGCAGACAGAGACTCTTTCCATTTATGTGCGGCTCACAAGCATGTCAAGTTTGTGTCAAGTCAAATCAAATACATTTACTTTCTTTGTCGCAGGTGCAACATTCCACCCATCAATGAGAAGTACTCCACTGATGTTGGCACTAAAACAGATCTGGTGACCATAAATCCGAGCATTATTACTGAAAGGTACTGTGAATACGGGTCTGAGCGACCAATCAGGCCTCCCTCTTTTAATGTCTCTTTCTCTACTGGCTGTTGTCATCTCATGTGTCACTTCTTCTGCAGATTTCAGAAGCTGGAGAAATGGCGGCGACCATTTTACGACGTCCTCCAGAACTACGAGAACTCCTCAGTGGTGCTTCCCGCCTTCTACAACACCCGCAACACCGACGTATCGTTCAGAGTCAAGTACATGCTGGATGACTTTGACTCGCAGAGAGGTGTGTTCTTCTTCCACCCACAGTACCTGCTCAACGTGCAGCGTTTCTGGGCGGTGCAGGGCGTCCGCGCCAAACGGGTCAGCAGCGGCCTGATGCTCGTGACCGCCGCCTTGGAGATGTGCGAGGAGGTCCACCTCTACGGTTTTTGGGCATTTCCCATGAACCCCTCTGGTATCTTCATCACCCACCATTACTATGACAACGTCAAGCCACGACCAGGCTTCCACGCGATGCCCCATGAAATTTTCAACTTCATGCACATGCATACTCGGGGGATCATCAACGTACACACAGGGCCGTGCACGTGATCCCTCACTTCACTGCTTTAACACGGTTTACTTTTTAG
Organism: Pterois miles; assembly: GCA_947000775.1. NCBI lineage: Eukaryota > Metazoa > Chordata > Actinopteri > Perciformes > Scorpaenidae > Pterois > Pterois miles. The sequence goes on along the minus strand of CAMQGK010000229.1, from coordinate 12,046,546 downwards.
TTAGTTTTAAATCAGGTTGTGTTTTACTTCAGTCAGACACTTGTTGGCCTTCAGAGCGTACACTTCTTTGCTCTCACTTATTCCACGAGACACAGTGAAGGTCGCTTGCTTTAATTGCCAACATACTTCTCTTTTCAATGTGTACCTTGAATTGTTTACTTAGCCAGTGAAATCACTATGGTTACCTCACTCTCTAACCATAGGATGCTTGTTTTTAATGTGAAAAGTGGTCTTCATAGTGATGTCGTTTCTGTGAAGTTTTTCTAGTGGCTCTGCTGTACAGAGGTGTTGTTTTCTACTCAACGTTGCACAGATATTTACGCTGAAATGGGCCGCAGTGGGTCTTTGTGCCCCCTCAGTCATTCCCCCCGTATTCTCTCTTTATCTTGGACACTCTGTGGGTGTGGCAGCTTTTAATGTTTGTGTAAAACAAAACCTGAACCTTGGTATTAAGCTAATATTTAAAAAAAAAGATGAAAAAAATCATCTAATTGTCTACTTTTGTAATGTATTTCCTGTTCACCAGATTCACTGGGTGAATATTTTAAAAACGTTATTGAAATGGCCTGTTTTCAGCGGCCTACTTTCTCCCAATTAAATAATATCCTCTGATATTTCTGGTGAACAAAGTGTGTGTATGAGAAGAGGTGAGGATGTTTTGGGCGTTTTTTTTGGCTTTGTGATGGTTTTGGACAAAAGCCAGATGAATATTTTGACACCACCTGAGCAAAACTTTCAAGGACGTCCAATTTGTAACGCGACATAGCACTCATGTTGCGCGACCCAGCCTCTCGTTGTCATTCATGTCTTAAGCCATGCTGCCTTATGAGATATCAAACCCCTCTATATGATATGCAATGCACCCATGTGTTTTGCTTATCTACAAAACATCAAACTCAAGTTTTTCTCTTAAACCAGAGGAGATCTAAGGCTGTCTAAGGTGTAGAAATCCATGTGCGGTTCTCAGCGTATATTCTATTGGAATCAGCAAAGTCTTACTCCCTGTAAAGTCCACTCATAATCATGTAACGCTCTGCATGACTTTACTCTATACTTGGCTTTGTGTGTGCCTGCTTCAATGATCACTGAAATATGTTTACACTTTAAAAGCCTCCACTGGAGCTCACAGTGCTTTTGGAGATGTATACACGAACCGTTTCACAGGAAGATGAATGGATTCGTCGAGTTGTATAATAGTGGATGCAGTTCTCATTGATTGAAGATGCACGAAGATGGTTGCTGCCCTTTTGTGAACATTTTTATTACTACTGTATTGTTTCATCTCCCCGTGCACTCTAGAAAGCATTGTGCATTTACGCACTGGAAAGGTGTTTTTACTCTTTATTTTGTTGTACAATGCAAAAGGAGACTCTAGGATAGTATTTTGTCATTCCTCTGTTCATGGTCTGTTGTGCACTTCTCCATTACTTCCTTTGTATTTGAAGGTTGCTAATAAGATTCATGTTTCTTTCACCACCTATACAGACTCTTATTGTGTTTATGCACAAGAGACCACACCAAAAATGTTTTGGCTCGACCACTAAATTGTTGCACAGACAAAACTGAATCGAGTGGAAAAGGAGGGGAACTGGTCTGTGTGCTGATTGGAGGTAATATATAACACAGTGCTTCTTAACTGACTCTGGATCATTCTTTTTAATGGTATTGTGTTTGTAAATAAACTTGTTTGGATTTTCTCACAAATGTTTATGGGTTAATTATTATTGTGTGTGTACAGGTAGGTAGGGATAGCATAGAGGAGCACACTGTTGCACTTATTCATTATACATTAAAATTAATGCAAATTTGATTTAACACTACAAGTTTCTTTAACACATTAACACACCTTGATTTTTAGGTATTTAAAAGCTAGATACCACACTTGCTTGTCACAAAGTAGGCTAAATAATGCTCCAAATAAGCGATATTTTGGTGAGGAAAAACTGGCATGGCCATTTTCAAAGGGGTCCCTTCACCTCTGACCTCAAGATATGTGAATGTAAATGGCTTATATGGGTACCCACGAGTCTGCTCTTTCCAGACATGCCCACTTTATGATAATCACATGCAGTTTGGGGCAAGTCATAGTCAAGTCAGCACACTGACAGACTGACAGCTGTTGTTGCCTGTTTCTAGTTTGCCATTTTGTGATTTGGGCATATTTTTATACTAAATGCAGAACCTGTGAGGGTTTCTGGACAATATTTGTCACTTTTATGTGTTCTTAAACGATTTCCAATAATAATTATATACATACATTTTCATAAAGCAGCATATTTGCCCACATCCCATGTTGATAAGTATGAAATACTTGACAGATCTCTTTTTAAGGCACATTTTGGTCAGATAAAAAAAAAAAATGTGTGATTACTTTGAGAGATTAGTCATGATTAAATATTTGAATGGATTGACAGCCCTAAAAATAATTTGCCACAAATAATAACAGGCATTCATATGCTGCATGATTCACAACTTTTCCTGACATGTACTTGTTGGGGCAGCAGAGGACACAAGATGCTAATTTAACCGTCTCATTTCAGACCAGTTAACCTCTGGTTTGTCAACACCTCAATTATTAAGCAGCGTTCGGTGTCAGTGTCCTCTCTCTGGCTGACTCAGCAAAGGATGGCAGGGAATAAGGCAGAAGAGATCATATCTGTGTTGTGCTGGAGCTGTTGAGGTCTTCAATTTCTACCCTGTCGGCAAGCACAAGAAAGCTGAATTAATGAACTTAGAAACTGGATAGATAGATAATAAGAAATATCAGTGAAGTTTTTAAGTTTTATGATGACAGCTGGCTTAATGTTTAAGACAGATTTTAGCTGGATTTAAGACAGTAACTCAAATTTTGCAGGTTATGCTGAAAGATTATGGAGCAGCTCAAGTAATTTGCTGCATCTCATACTCCCCTCTTTCTCTCAAGATTAATGATTATACGTAAACAGTTGTTTCTTATTGTTTTATATTTAGTCTACCTAAGCACTTATGCTTGTAATCAGTAACGGCTACATATAGTTTTGTCTTCTTTTACTTGTGTAAAAATAGCAACAATACAGTGTAGAAATACTCTGTTACAAGAAAAAGTCATGCATTCAGTTATAGTACAAACATAACATTAACATTAGCATAAAACATAACATTACATTAGCTTAAAAGTAATGGATAAATGAATGAATCCATTGTTATATAATTGATGGTATCAAATATTGATGAATGGAGACTTGAGCTTAACTGGTAGACATAGCATAATGTGATGGAGGGTGTCTAAATCACTGTCACCACCACCATTAGAAGAAGAAGAAGAAGAAGATATTCCTTTATTAGTCCCACAGTGGGGAAATTCAGTTTTACACTCTGTTGTTCACACAGTACATATACATGTCAATGGAGAGATGTCAGAGTGAGGGGGCTGCTCCTGACAAGCGCCCAGAGCAGTTGGGGGTTCGGTGCCTTGCTCAGGGGCACCTCGGCAGTGCCCAAGAGGTAAAGTGGCACCTCTCCAGCAACCAGTTGGTCTTGGTCAATGAAGGACTTGAACCGGCGTCCTCCGCATCCTAACCCAAGTCCTTACGGACTGAGCTACTGCCGCCCCAAGGGAGGTTGTTGTTGAAAAGATACATGAAAAGCTATGATTTTACTCCCATGACATTCACGTTATCACAAGCAAGTTCAGATAATTTTAAGTAATAATAATTTATAAGATATTATTTATATGCAGTTCTAAAATACAAGGGAAAAGTATGACAAAAATATGCTGCAGCACATCAAGAATTATAAAACCTTATTACATGAATGTTATAAATGTGATTAGTTAAGATTAATGGTCTTTTATGTCAGTGAACTGGGTCAAATGAGGTTTGACTCTCTGCTGTCATCTGTAGGTTGGGTAATCTGATGTTGAAAGATCAATATGACCAAACTCTGCCCTTCCCCTTGATGCCTATCAGGTGTCAGATGGCAGCAATAAAACTAATGGGATGATTTGGCTCATAGGTGCAGATGTGTACACCAGTGTGACAGAAGAACTGCAACAATAATTAGCCTAGAGGGATTTGTTGCTATTATAAAAACAGTCTTGTTAAACACTGAAGTTACTCAAAAATTATTTTGTTGTCTGTCTCACTATTTAATGTTGATATACAGTTGAATTAGTCCATGTAATAAGTAAAACTATATTTGGTGAACATCACAACATTTTTCCTATGATTTTAGGTTTACTTTTGTATTTTTAACATTTTTTTCCAATTTAAAACAATACAGTGCCTGCTGTAAATTAATCAATATAGATAGATAGATAGATAGATAGATAGATAGATAGTAGATAGATAGATGAGTATTATTATTATTATTATTATTATTATTATTTTAATTTATTTAGAAATAGACTGTAGAGACCATAGATCTAAAATAATGACACATAAATAAATATAAAATATAAAATAGTATATTGTGTTTTATGTCTAGGGTAGAGACTGACCAATATCACTAGTAGGCGGTAAAGCAACATGCCAACAGCCATTAAAAACCAAAGAAGAAGAAGAAGTACTGGTAGAAGACGACGAAGAAGAAGCTGATGATTGACAGCTGTGATTGAGAACTACTGGTGAAGTTGTTGCGCAGCCGGCAGCTCCGGATTTGAACGAGAGAGGAGATGTCACTTTCACTTTACAGAACCGTCACGAGTGTATAAATGTAAGTTATGAAGACATTATGGGTAGTTTTGTGTCTTTCTAGCCAAATAGCTTCTGTGGTGTTAAGGTAGCAGCTAGGTGGCTCACGCTAGCAAGCGGTGGCCGTGCTCGGCTCGTGATTGGCTCGGGCAGGTATGTGGGCGGGACCTCAACACCGCGGAAATTGTCTCCACGCGGCTCTGTCTGGTCAGGCTATGTAAACAAAGCACTGAGAAGCTGGAAACTAGGAGTACAACATACACAGAGGGAGAATAACTTTATTTTCTGCTCAGGTAGTCATTACTATATATGTTTACATAGTAAATAGGTGTTTTCTGCTACATTAATGCTCTGAATATTGTTTAGAGAAGGGAGAGGTATAAATGCTTCCCTTTTGTTGACAGTCGCAAGGCTAAGCGAAGCTAAGCTAACCACCTGCTGGCTCTAGCTAGCTTCATGTTGAGGGCACACAGGAAAGTAGTGTCAATCTCCTCATCTAATCTAACTCTTGGCAAGAAAGTAAATAACTCTAAAGACTTTTTGTGTTAAGTTTGCTGAAAGCCATGAAAGAAATAAATCATTGCTACATGGATATTGAGCTAATGTTACTCATTTAGGTAAATCTTAAGACACGGTCAATATGTTGCCAGTGTAGTTGTAAGGGAGAGAGAGTTTGTATATGTGTTAATACATGTGTCTGTCTGTCTGTCTGTCTGTGCTTATGAGTGCAGGTAAAAGCGAGACGCCCCCGGCTCGTAAAGCGATCCTAACACCATGAATAATGGAGAGTGCCGTGGCAGAGAGGATAAGTTCTCTGCGCAAGGCTCCTTTTTCACAGGGCTTTCTCCCATGGGTCACGTGAGTGCTGAGGTGACAGTAATTTTTCATGAGTAGTGTGTGTTAGTTATATGGCCATATACTGCCCAGGTAGGAGACGTCGGGGTAGCCATTGCACCCTCTGCATGTCCTGTCTGTCTACCTGCAACAGCACACAGCCTAGCTGCTCTGAACCCCACGGTCCCACAACCTCTCTGCAGCCAAGGGTCAAATGAATTGTCTTACACCATTAGAAACTCAAGGCAGCACTTACGAAACTAAAGGCCAGGGAAGTGAATGAATAAAAGATGCCGTCGAAACAGAAAAAATCCACAGCTTCAGAAGAAACCGAAGAGGTCGATGACGACGTGGAGGAAACAGAGCCAAAATTAAAGGAGAGGAGTGATGGCATGACCCAGGGGGACACCACTAAAGGAGATAAGAGTCGGAAGAAACACAAGAGCGCGGAGACGCTCTGAGAGTCAGGAGGCCCCAGTGAAAGAGAAGAAGAAAAAAGAGGGTGATAAAGTAAAAGAGAAAAAGAAAAAAAAAAACCAGATGATGCTGATGCTTGTGCTGTGATTGAAAATGAAGCAGAAGAGGGCGAGCAGAACAATAATGACCCCACGACCAATTCTAAAAAGGATAAATCAGAGAAGCCCAAAGAGGAAGTGAGTGAGGGAGTGAGGGAGGAAAAGAAGAAAAAGAAGAAGAAATCCTCTACAGAGAATCCAGCGGGAGAGGAGGAGATGGGATCTAAGGATAAGAAGTCGAAAGATGGAAAGAAGAAGAAGAAGTCTCATGATGATGATGAGGAGCCTTTGATTGAGGAGCAGGAAGAGGAGGAGGATCCAAAGAAAAAGAAAAAGAAGAAGGCAAAGAAGGGGTCAGCAGACAGTGATGAGGATAAAAAGAAAAAGGGGAAAAAATCCAAAAATAAACAGGTGGACTATGGTGCGATCTACCAGAAAGAGCTGCTGGACTACCACACTGACTCATCTGATGGATACGAGGATGAGTACTACAAAAAGAAAGGTAAGGATATGGCATTATAGAGCAGACACCTGTTGTATTTCAGTCACAGTGATATGACGTATGTATTTACCTGTTGGAGTGTCCCAACTGGTCAAGTCTTGAATACAGGTTCCCTCCAGCTCAGAGCAGGAGCACCCCGGGGAATCCCTCTGTGATTGTTCTTGGGTGAAAGCTCAGTTATGTTCCACATGAATGGAGCCCAACAGAAGCTCGGGGGCAGACAGGTGCTGGGTGCCGTCCCAGTCTCTGGGGCTGGGAGAACCACCGGGGCCAGAAGCAGGGCCAGAAACCAGAGGAGCTTTCTTAAAGCACATCAGAGGTTTTCAAACAGGGGGGAACTAGAGCCTGCTGTTGCCGAATTGTTGACTTTCTTGCTAGATTTAGGGACTTGGAGTTAGTGCTTCCAGCTACTTTTATTACAAGAGACTTGGCAACACTGGGCTCTGTTTTTCAGTTGGATCATTTTTAAAAATCTAGTGTACTCTTGCTAGTTTCTCTAGATCACCAACCCTGCTTTAAACTCAAATGTCTACTTACTTCTTTCTTTCACCTTCTTTCAAAAGCATTTTGTAGTTGCTCCTGCAGAAGCCAGTCTCCGGACCTTTGAGTTAAGACTATTCTGTTACACTCCGTGCTCAAATCATGCCGATTAATTAGTTGTGTATTTATACTAATAATTTTCAACAGGAAATGCTTTTTGAGACAAAATGTAATGCCACCTGAATTGTGTTTTTTCAATATAATAAGAAAATGCTTTTAATCTGCAAATTCACAAAATGTTCATAATCTACGTATCTAAAAAACATTTCTTTTCTATTTGTTTTTCTGACAATATCTGCTCTTGCATTAGGGTATCCACTCATAACAACTATGGGGTGCTGTAGATTTTTATGGTTTGGTTACGGTTAGAGAAAGATTGTGGTCTGATATTGAAGGAGTCAGCCACATGTTGAAGCATGAGACAGGAAGTGTTTTCTGTATTAACATTTAACCAAAGCCACATGCTTTCCTAATTTAATCAAAATGCTTTTTTTGCCTACACAGAGGAACTAAAACAAACTGGCATCAAAGTTTTTTTCTTGGGAAACATATTTTGAGAACTCTTATGAGACAGGGTTAATATAAAGGAGTCTTTGGAGAGTGCAACACTCAGCTGTATTCAAATGTGTTTTGAATGAGGAAATAGCACATAAAACTGCCTGAACTTAAAAGCTTTTTTATGTCTGTTCCCACCATCATGTTGACAGAGAAAGTGCTGCAAATGTGGCATTTCTGTGTATTTCTAACATTCTGACTGCCAGGTAATTGCTACCATTAAGTAGCTGTGCTTTCAGCTTCTGATCTTTGCGCAGATTATGAAAGGAGCATTAAGTTTCATTATTTAACATCAGTAGCAGTGATGCATGCCTGCTGCGTACAGGTCTTTCTTACCGTGCTGGCTCACCAAGGAGTTTATTGAGGCTCAGTGTCAATCTGATTTTATCAGGTGTCTCTCTTTCTCTTTAATTGGGCTTTAATAGCTCTGTTCACTGTTAATTAGATATCCATGTCCCTATTTGAACTTTGGTCAAATTGCTCTTTATCAGGGCTCTGCCTCTCCTCTCCTCCTCTCCTGGTTGTGTTTAGGTAATCTGTCTATTTCGGCTTCTTCTGCAATTCTCCTTAATTTAATGTATCTTCTATTTCCAGTTCCTTTATGCAGTCTTTGATGAATCTTTTTAATTAATCCATGATTATTTCAATATATTTACTCCTTCAGTCCACCCTAACTTTTCACCCAGGATACCAGTATACCCCTATTCAGCCTGGACACCACTTTATTCTCCCAGACAGTGTCCCATACCTTCCAGTCTATCTTACATAACCACAGGAGAGAGGAGTTTGCACTTGTGTGCAGTAATGCAGCAGGACTATAGAGTTACCACCGTATAGGCCCATCTATTGAGTTACAGGCAGCAGCCAATCACTGACTAATCTCCTACTGAAGATTTAATGTTGTTACTGTAACTCAAACAGACTGTTTCAGAGGTGTGACTTTCAGAATCCTCTCCAAAAAAAGTAAAGACGTGTGTGTGTTGGGAAATACAAGTAATCAGCTCAATGGATTCATGGTGACAAAATTTGAGTGAAAAGTGAGTCACAATGTGATTATACAGACCATGATGCATGTTTGTAAATAGGCATAGGCTACCCACATCATCTTATAAGACTGTGTGTTGCCAGAAAAAAAGTAGCACCAATGCACAGTTTGTCAAATGCAGTATGCCAAAAATACCAGGTCCTACTACATTAGGTCACATTTTGCACTATGCAAGCGAGCATGCTTTTCTGGCCACACTGACCCACAATCATCACAAAGCAGATACTGTATATGAGTAAGAGGGTCAAATTTCAAGGAGCAAGGTTATAACGAAGTAGTATGTCACAGAACAGCACATACTTTGTACGGGCAGCTCCAGTATGTACTAAAAGTATAAAGAAGTATGCGATTTGGAATGTAGCCGAAGTTTACAGCCATGCTAGCAGCTCTGAGGCTGTACATTGACACAGCAGTGCTTTGAGCTCAATGCTAACTTGTGCATGCTCACAATGACAGTGCTAACATGCTTATGTTTATCAGGCATAATGTTCGCCATCTTAGTTATTTTAGCTTGCTAACATTAGCCAGTTAGCGCTAAACACAAAGTATAGCCAAGGCTAATGGGAATGTCATTAGTTTTGCAGGTATGTAGTCATAAACCAAAGTAACTGAATTATAGAATACACAAATTGAATGCCTGTGCATTGTGTATGCACACACATATGTCACTAACAACACACACATATGGCACTCAAGGGAAGGTCAGGGGATCAACAAAGTCAGTAGGCTTCATCCTCTGGGAACCTCCAGTGTCTCAACCAGATACAGTATCATGATAATCTGTCCAGTAGTTGTTGAGATTATTCAGTCAGACCAGCAGTACCATCCAAATGTGTAAACAGGCTGTGACCTCAGATATGTGCGTGTCCACTCTTTTCCTTCCCCCTCCTTCATACAACCACCTTAAATGACACAAACTTGAGTTTCATCCTGTTAACCTTCCTGCCAAGTCAGTGGCTTGATCAGACGACAAGACACATTTGAGAAATGTGAGAGAGGCTTGGCTGGTGTATCACACTAGACATGGATTCGCTGCAGATTCGCCGCATTGAATTCCCTGGCAACGGTGCATGGAAGGAAACATAATGCTCCCTAATGTTTATAGATTATTGGACACTGTCTGAGGATGTGACTTTGTGTTTGTCCTTTTATCAAACCTTCACTAAGTCATTCTTATTCCCTGTACGTGCGCTCATTATTTCAGACTTGTGATTTTCATTGCAATTTGGGTAACAGCGCACACATTTCCTTCTCTCCTTCTCTGTCTAATCTCCACTCCCCTCTCTCTTTCAGTGTACGAGGTGGTCACTATTACTGGTGATGTAAAGGGAGCCGGGACAGATGCTAATGTGTTTGTCACCCTTTTTGGAGACTTTGGCGTCACGCCCAAGGTTCACCTGGCGAGCAAGTGAGTTTAAAAAGGGTTTGTGTTGATGTCATTGAGTTAAACATGCTTTGATAAATAAGACTCTAAGACCCAGTTTGAATCCGGCCCCTACACCCTCCTGCTGTAATAGAATGATTTCTGTTTGTAGTCACACTCACAGCTCAATGAAGCACCCTTCTTGAAGGTGGAGGATATAAATACAGCGGTAAGCTTCGGGACTAACGTCCGTCCCTCCAGCAAGGAAACTAAAGTATAAATACATATCAGAATCAGAAATTAATTTATTTTTTTCCCCGTGGACAAATTGTGTTACGTTAAAGTATACTACTACTAGTACTACTACTACTATATATATATATATATATATATATATATATATATATATATATATATATATATATATATATATATATATATATTAGTGCTGTCAGGCGATTAAGAAAATTAATCTAATTAATTACAGGATTTGTAATTAATTAATCTAATTAATTGCATTTTAATCTCATACCTGCTAAAAGCCCCCAAATAAAGAATTTGAATTCTAGGACATTACAAAATTGTAGTGCATGACTAATCAATAGAATACACCAAGAAGAGAAGATTTGAAATCCACATTTTTATTGGTTAAGTGTGCTTTATAAATGAAATTCAAAAGAAAAAAGGTCAAGCACATCAGCAAACCAATTAGGCCAGGTGCATTTCTCAAAAATGCAATACAAATACAGTTAAATAAAATAAATAAAATTCAGAAATAAAATAAGGCTGAGTCTCAAATAGGCACATAAGCAGACTCTCAATCAAAATGAATACTAAAGCTGACTCAATACAGCAATTCAAAATGAATAGTTTAACATGCCTCTAAATAAGGCAACATCAATAGCAAGATGCCAGCAGGCATTTCCTTTAAAAGGGTCAGCTAACGTTACAGGAACTGACAACAGACAACTCTATGTGTCCTTGAACCAGTTGCTCAGACAAACAAGCTTGTTTACATTGTCTGAGTGTCAGGCTGCTCTCTTCTTTTCAATGATGTTACCTGCGAGTGAAAAGAGTCTCTCACCTGGCCCAGACGTGGCAGCGGTAGCCAGGTAGGAGGAGAGGACAGCTGTTCATAAGCTCCTATGTGAGCTGTCCACCACTCCAGTGGACACTCATGCATTCAATGCACGGCTCAGCTCTGTAGCGGACTAGAGGCCCCTGCTTCTCCTTGTCCGAGTCAGAGTCCGAGTGAAAGGTCCGAGTGGGCTTGCCTCGCTCTCCTGTGTCGCGTCCATCTCTGTTGTCAGTCACCCTGCTTTTGACTAGTGGCGGAGGTACGAAGTGACGCCACTGCAACCTACGGGTCACTCAATGGGCCAAATTTAAAATGCTTGCGCATTGACTTTCCACTCGTGATTAATTGCGTTAATTTTTATAGCGCGTTAATTTGCAGCATAATTAATTAATCTAATTAACGCGTTAAACTGACAGCCCTAATATATATATATATATATATATATACATTACACTATAACAATAGTGTGAATAATAATGTGGAAAATGGGATCTATGATTAAGTGTAAAATTGCAAGACTAAATAAATTAGAGCTGTCAATAAATGAAAATATTTAATCACGATTAATAGCGTGATTGTCCATAGTTAATTGTTATTAACTGCAAATTATTTACACATTTTTCAGCTGTTCAAAATGTATCTTAAAGGGAGGTTTGTTAAGTGTTTAATACTCTTATCAACTTGGGAGTGGATAAATGTGCTTGCTTTATGCAAGTATATGTATATATAGCTTAATGAAAATCGATTAACAAATATTGTCCAGAAACCCTCCCAGGTACTGCATTTATCTTAAAAAAAATATGCTCAAATCATAACATGGCAAATTCATGCCCAACAGGCAACAAAAGCTGTCAGTGTGTCATTGTGCTGACTTGACTATGATTTGCCCCAAACTGCATGCGATTATCATAAAGTGGTCATGTCTATAAAGGGGAAACTCATGGGTACCCCGAGAACACATTTTCATTAACAGATCTTGAGGTCAGAGGTCAAGGGACTCCTTAACTCCTTAAATATTGTTGTCCAACACTTTGCATTTTCTAGAGTAGAAAAGGGTATATTTGATCCTATATACAATGTAACATTTAAGTTGTTAACATTTGTATGACAACATTAAATGTCAGTTTTAGTTTGAGCTGGTATTTTTTGTTCGCACTGGTAGTTGCAGTTACATTTTTGTACGGGGCGGCGTGTTTCATGACAAACAAAACGGTGTTGTATGTCATCATTAAGGGCAGCTGGTCGGTGTCGTTGTAGACTTGCGTTTGGAGGGTTACATAATCCACTTCCACTCCTTGCTAATTGGTTTGGGATGGCACCTTAATATGGCGGACCCTCCATGTGAACGCACAAACTGAGTGGAAGTGGATAGGGATAAGGTATAGGAGCTGGATTGGAGTTGGGTCTAAATCAGGTCTCAGTGACTCACTCTGCTCTGACTTTTTATTTCACTTATTATATCAGGTTTTATGTGTCACTTAGATTCAACTGGATTCTGTTTCAGTTTATATAATTAGTAAGCTGGTAGCTAGCTTAATAGTTTTTTAATGTCCGCTGTTAACTTTTAACCTTTTCTATTCCTTTCTGATCCGTCAGCACAGAAAAGAGGTATTTTCTAATCAATCTGCTAAAGGATGGTTATGATTCTGTCCTTGTGTTGAGTTGTATTGTGTATATAACACTGTATGGGGGAGCATTCCTGCTAAGTTTCCTGTGGAGCCTGTGAATCATGACCCGTTTGTCAAAACCGCATCAACCTGAAAATTAAAAATCCTTTGATGCCAGAGACGCAGAGCATGTTCATGAAGGTTCGGTTGCAGTGCAGGAATCTCTCCTCTATACAGTCGTTTAAAATGTCGGACACAGAATATCTGGAGTAAGGAGGAACTATGTGACATGGATGGTCTTCTTTTCCATTCAGAGGCAAATGAAAGAAGACCACGATGTCATTTCTGTGGATGATCAAATGACTCTCAGGGGATCTTATCAGCAGCAGGCTCCCTTTATCTCTGCACACATTGATTGACAGATAGGCTTACCTGTGCAGCGTATAGGATATACCAACTTATTGTAAGTCACACTGGACCATGTCACCCACACCTTGTGGTCATCTCATTCATCCACGTCAGACAGCATCAACATGCTATGTATTCAGTATCTACATGCTGCGTGGCCATATTGTTACTCAATAGAAATGCCATACATGGATGTTGATGAGTCACTTATAATGAACATATTGCATAGTTAGGAGTTTCACCTTACTCCGATATATATTAGGTCCTGCCTGTATTGTGTATTCATTAAAACATTGTAACATGATACAGGTAAGGGAGGGTTTCTATGTCTATAAATACATTTGCCTGATTGCGGCAGATTAAAAATGCAACTCTTTGGAAATTCACTGTGATTATAACAAATTCAAATTACATGAATTCCAAAGTTTGCATTGGGTTTGCTTTTTCACATAATTTCTCCCCATCATTGTCTTACAGGTGATTTCACACAGAAACAGAGAACGAGGTCATGTATTTATATGGAGTATTTTGAATTCTTGGCATTTTTTTTTTTAATTATGTGCGCCTTGGCAGTGTCTGTGGGTTGAATATTGCAGGGAGATGAGAACAGATGGAGATGTAGGTCAGAGACAAAGGCAGGTATTCTCTGTTAATGGAAAAAAGGGTGTCTGATTCACTGTGGTTGGCAGAGGGGGGTCCTCTGTGCACACAGCTCTGCTCTGTGAGGGGTAGAAGTACGTGAGGAGGAGGAGGAGGAAAGCGTTGAAGTGGCCGGACCTCAGGAGGTTTCAGATTATGCAACTGCCATGAGACCACCACAGTTCCCTAAGCTGAATCAGTCAGGAGATGTAATTTACTGTCCCAAATAGAACATCTCTCTCTTTCTCTGTCTCACTCACACATAAACTCAAGTTCTCCCAAATTCTCACATTTTCCACATTTCCTCAATTTACAGAAGCCGAACCGCATTTGAGAAGAATAAGACGGATGTTTTCCGCATCAAAACACACAACGTGGGGCCTCTGAAGAAGCTGAGGTACTGTACAGTATTTTATGTGATCAAAAACCCCACAGCATGATTCTGACCTGTGATTTGCGTTAATTTATATATAAAGATATGTATATACTAGATACCCAGAATGCACAGCTACGGGTCACTGACAACATCACGGTTTATGCTTCAATATACCTCGCGCAGGATAACAGCAGCTTACAGAGAGGATCACACAGGAACATTTCTCACTTATTTTCCAGCTGTGGCGCTGGCCATCAGAGGATTTCATCCTGTGACAGAAGGTTAAGCCCCATCTGTTGGGAGTTAGTGTCTTGCTCCAGAGGAGGCTGAGTTGCATCACAGCCGCCACACATGAGCAGTGAAACAAGGCGGCAGGATACAGTTAGTCAGAAATTGCAAAAAGAAGAGGTTCTTTGGAAAATTCAGAGCTACGGACAATGTTTTGTCAAAACAATCCCAACTCAAAATACACTTGCTACTGACAATTTCCATAAGAACTGAGTAAGCTCCATTTACTGATGAAGATTGTTTGATATGGTTGAAAGCTCCAGAAATGGAGTAGACCTTGAGTTGAGATTATCAACCTGCTGCATCCAAAATCAAGATTGCTTCTACGATGTCTGAGGAGTGTAATCCATCAGTGGTACTCAGATGTTTTACGTAACTAAACGTAGCAATACCACAGTGTAAAAATACTAAAATTCAAGTCTGAGCATCAAAATACACTTATAAATATAAACTCATGCAAAATGCCCCATTTTATAATAATATATATACTCCTCAAGTGCAAGGCAGACTACTAGAAACTGACTATTTCTAATGTTGGACGTACTAGAGACGTTTCTACTTTAAACAGTTTATAGTAGAATAGTTTATACTTAAAGTTTATAGGAACAATATATTTGCTTGTATGTCTACATCTGACATAGTAGTTACTCATAAATTGAGTTCATTATTACGGATCCAAGCACAGCTGGTACTGTTGGAACTGTCCGGATTAATTGTGTGAGAGCTGGCAACCACTATTATTCTCCTGGTGGCCGTTTTTTTTTTCCTCTTTATTGTTTGAATGCTGGCAGAAGCCCATTTTTGGCATCAAACTACTCCCCAAAACGATTTTTGCAACAAAAATCTAATGAATATCAAATCTGGTTTGAATCTAGCTTAGGAACATTTATGTGTGAATCACACGGTGTCTCTTGTGCTTTAAAAGTTGTTTAATCCATAAACAATTCCCTCCAAAACGTTTGAAACAGGGAAGCCAGTTCCTTTATTTTTGCTGTACACTGAAAACATTTGGGTTTGACATCAAAAGATGAATATGAGACAAGAGATCAGTATTTCAGCTTTTATTTCCAGGTATTTACATCTAGGTCTGTTAGACAACTTAGAAGATCTTTTGTAACAGAACACAAACTTTTTAGGTGAGTAAGAGCAT
The DNA here is from genome assembly GCA_947000775.1 of Pterois miles. Taxonomy (NCBI): domain Eukaryota; kingdom Metazoa; phylum Chordata; class Actinopteri; order Perciformes; family Scorpaenidae; genus Pterois; species Pterois miles. The sequence goes on along the minus strand of CAMQGK010000229.1, from coordinate 12,030,976 downwards.
AGGAACAGACTTTAAATAGAGTAAAGTTAATAATACTTAATATTTAGTTGTAAATCCTTTGCTTGCAGTAACTGCATCAAGCCTGTGGCCCACTGACATCAACAAACTTTTGCATTCGTCTTTTGTGATGCCTTTCCCAGCTTTCACCACAGCCTCTTTCGGGGGTTTCTCCCTTCAGTTATTGCTTGCTTTTCTCTCATAGACAGCTCTCTGGTCTTCATGTAAGTTCCTTTTAACTATATAAATGCAGTCTGCACAGGCAAAACCCAAAGCTGAAACTGAGAGTAGACATTCAGCACCATTTATTTGAATAACCAGTGTAATAGGACACGCCTGGGCAACAAAAAACACCTGTCAGTCACATGTTCCAATAATTTTGCTCACTTTAAAAATGGGTGGGATCAAACAATGCAATCTTCTAAGTTGTGTAACAGATCTAGATGTAAATACCTGATAATCGAAGCTGAAATACTGATCTCTTGTCTCATATTCATCTTTTGATGTCAAACCCAAATGTTTTCAGCGTACAGCAAATATTTCATGGCGTTATTCTTCCATATCTAACCACAGTGTGTAGAAACAATAGTCTCCATTGTTTGGTATTTATTACTGCAGATATTCAAACAAACTAAAAAAAAGAATTAGGCACTGGTGCATGTGATTTGGAGAACTCATTTGTGATTGCCTGCAGGGTGAATTCATGTCACACTATGACTCCTCAGGATTGAGCACGACAACACAGGGATGAACGCCAGCTGGTTCTTGGACAGGGTGGTGGTGACCGACATGAACCGGCCCCATCTGCGCTTCTATTTCGCCTGCAACAACTGGCTGAGTCGAGAGGAGGCTGACAACCTGTTTGTCAGGGACCTGCTGGGCAGCCTGAACCCCATGGACGTCCCGAAATGTAGGTCACTTTGGGACAAACGCAGCACACAAAGCAGACCGACACAAAGGTTCACAAAGGTTAAAATGAAATAACAGCTGATTAAAATTCGAGATACCGCCACTATTTGCACAGCAACCACTGGATTTGAACATTTCACCAGAAAGACTACAGTTTAAGATAAAATACAATATATTGTACTGTATGTAACCCTTGTCACATGTTCTTAGAGGTCTAATGTCACTGTCTCCTTAGAATCAGTAAATAATAATAATAATAAAAATAGGTCAAATTTAAACACATAAAAGAAGAATCATATCAATTAAATAAATACTAATAAAATAATAAAAGAACAATAAAAATATGAATCAAGTCTATAAAATAGGTTGTAAGAAATGATTCAACAAAAAAACGTGCACTATTAGATGGATAAACTTTTATACATATAAAGCCACAACAAAAGACCAGAAAAAAACATTGTTTTGTTGAAACCTGATAATGTGTCTGGCCGGTTGTACACAAAGGTGCCTGATATCTTCTACGGTTTCATTTTGTAATGGAATTCCATCAGAGTATAATCCTCAGGTAAACCAGCCCATGTGTCCTCTGCTGCAATGTGATCTAACATCTTAGTACCTGCAGTCAATCAAGCAGAGCGCTGTGAAGCCGAGGCGCAGATAAAGACATGAGGACACTGTGCTGTGAGGGAGTGGTCAGAGCAAGATGGCTGTTACTCACACACACACACACACACACACACACACACACACTCTGTTATGAATATTTAACTTGGAAACCATCTCAGTGTGGATTTGTAAGTTAGCTGGCTAATGATAATAGAAAAATCCAACAAATTCTGATTAAATAGCGCTACTAGTTAGAAAATTGATTCTGAAAGATACTGATAATCATCATCTACTACACTGTTATCTTTTCTGCAACTAACAGTTATTTTTGTTGATTATTCTCTTGAGTTCCCGATTAGTTGTTTGGTCTATAAAATGTCCAAAATTGGTGAAAAATGAGTGTTTCCCAAAGCCCAAGATGACATCCTCAAATGTCTTATTTTGTCTACAACTCAAATATATTAAGTTTACTGTCACAGAGGAGTAAAGAAACCAGAAAATATTCACATTTATTTATTTATTTATTAATTTATTTATTTTTACTTAAACCGATTAATCTGTTATCGGAATAGTTAATTGTTGCACCTCTACTGTCTTTCTGCTGTATTGTTATATAAATCACTGTATCCTTGATTTCTTGTTTTTCAGTAAATAAGTACATAGTGAGTGTGTTCACTGCTGACATGAAGGGAAGTGGAACTGACGCTGATGTCTTCCTAAACATCTTTGGAGAAAATGGTGACACAGGTAAATTTATTTTGTTGTTTTTGCGACAGCTGGCTCCAAAAGCGAGTCAATCTCTATAGACTCCCTTTTTGAAATTCCCGACCTTAGAGGCAGAAATAAACATGTTTACTGCCTGGTACGGTACAAAAAATGGTTTTGGACTCTTTAGCTAATATGCCCAATCATGACTGTTGGTGAATTTTTATATAACTCGCCTGTTTGAATTAAAGTTTGGCAGAACTGAGGGTGGCCGGTTTGAGTGACAGGTGGGAGCCGTACCAGGTTGCTAGTTGTGAGCTGACTGCTCTGCTTCTTCACCCAGCCTGCCTCAGCTCCACCGACAATTCACGTCTTTGCCCATTTTTGGATTAGCTGGGAGTTAGGCTGTGTCATCACTGTCATAATGGCGATGGCTGGAGTCATCGCTTAGTGCTTTACAACAGCTCTGCAGAAACCTGTGGGTGACGTCATGGAGACTACGTCGATACTTTATGCAATCTATGATTTTTTACAGACCAAAACAGTCCAAAGCATATTAAATTTACAATGATATAATCAGAGAAAAGTGGTAAATCTAACAATTGAATATCAACATACTAGCCAGTTAAGTTTCTGTTGATCAAGTAATTCATCATTTTATTTAACACTAATAGCCATAATAAATACTGTTGTATATGTATTATTACAGAATTGACTGCAATTTGTAATTGCTTTGTTTATTATTAAAGGAGAGAGACGACTAGACAGTGACAAAGACAACTTTGAGCGCGGGTCAGAGGATAAGTTTACGATAGAGGCGCCAAACCTGGGAAGGCTGAGGAAGATCTCCATTGGCCACAACAACAGAGGTTCATCGGCTGGATGGTTTCTAGATAAGGCAAGTTCAATCTGGTACACATGTATGCATAATATCTACCAACGTGCACACATTCATAAAAACACCCTAATATGTCTCTCCAGGTAGTGATTGATGACATGGGAAATAAAGAAGTGTACGAGTTCCCAGTTAATCGTTGGTTTGCCATGGACGAATGTGATGGCAAAATACAGAGAGATGTCTTGGTTGGATCCGTGCAACCAATGGGTAAGAGCAACACAAGCCATTAAATCACTGCAGAAAAATAAACAAAACTTAGAGGACCAGTGTGTAGCATTTAGGGGGATTTGATATTATTTGTCACCGGTTTTTCCGGTGTATAATCACCTGAAACTAAGAATCATGTTCGTTAGCTGAGAATGAATCCTTCATATCCACAAAGGGAGCAGGTCCTCTTCACAGAGTCCAACATGTTGCTCCTCTGTGTTTCTACAGTAGCCCAGAACGGACAAACCAAACGCTGGCTCTAGAGAGAGCCTTTCACATTTTTACGCTACCTGAAGGCCATCATAGTTCTCTGACGTGCTTGTGAAATTGCAGTAACCTGAGCCTGCAGAGTGCAAAACTGATGTCTGACTTCTAGTTCATGGACTATTATCACATCTCTAATTGTGTATTTTCCTGCGTGTTAGGAATCATATATAATGTACAAGTGATGACTGGAGATGTGAGGGGTGCAGGCACAAACTCTAAGATCCACATGGTCATGCACGGCTCCAAGGGCTTAAAGAACAGCGGCAAAGTATTCCTGGAGGGTGGCGCTTTCGAGCGCGGTCTCATCGACATTTTCAACGTGGAGATTTGCGAACTGATCAGCCCGCTGAGCAGGGTCACCATCGGGCATGACAACGGGGCCGTTGGTGCTGGATGGTACTGTGAAAAGGTACTACACTTCTGTTTTTGGTAACAATTATTCTCAAAGTGTCAATCACCCACCAAGCACCCATTTCGCCCTCTAGGTGGTAATATACTGTCCATTCACGGGCATCGAGCAGACTTTCCCGTGTGGGATGTGGCTGGACGAGGACGAGGGGGACGGACTGATTGAGAGGGAGCTGTATGAGATGGTCTCTCTGAGGCAGAAGAAACAGAAGAGTGGGTGGCAGATCTCTCCTCAGTGAAAGAAAAGCAAACCACTCATTTTCTCTTTACCAAAACAGAATTCAAGTTGCATTTTATTGACTTATATGTGAAAACAGGGTGGCTTTTGATTACTCTTTATCTACTCCAGAGTACCCATGGTCCCTGTGGATTTGGACATCAGATGTGAAGGGTGCAGGGACAGACGCCCAGGTGTTTCTGCAGATCTATGGAGAGAAGGGCAAGTCTGATGAGTTCAAACTGGAAAACAACTCGGACAGTTTTGAACAGGGCCAGCTTGATAAATTCATGGTATCACCTGCTAAACTGAGCACATCGCAGCTTATTCCACTTCTCACACTGATCCTAAGAATTTTTTAAGTGTCTGTTGTTATTTTCACTGCAGATTGAAATGCCAGACATAGGAAGACTGCTGAAACTGCGCATCTGGCATGAGAAGAGACATCCATTTGCTGGCTGGCATTTAGCGAAGGTGAGACCCATCGATCTGTCTGTCTGATGTGACAGTGTAAGCTGTTAAATCCCCTCTTAGCACTAAATTAGACACTGGCCTAGAGTTTAATCTTGCACCTGATCTCAGAATTAGAGAGGAGAGACTGTAAATGCAGTGGTGGAAGAGCTACTCAGCTCTGTTACCTAAGTAAAAGTGCCAATATTATGATGTATAGGTACTCCATGACAAGTAAAAGTTGATCCATTTAAAATCAAAAGTAAAAGTATTTGTTTTTGATATACATACTGTATATTATATTAGTAGTTTAGTTCAGTGATTTCCAATCCTGGGGTCAGACTCCACAGGGTCATAAAATAAATCTGACGGGTCGTGAGATGATTAATTGGATAGAAAAGAAAACAGTGATTAAAATTCATCCTAAAAGTGAAATTAATGTGCCAAATTTAATATCAGTGGATCCGATAGTAGTTGTTGAGGCATAGATAGATAGATAGATAGATAGATAGATAGATAGATAGATAGATAAAATACATACCTCAAAATTGTACTTAAGTACAATACTTGAGTAAAAGTACTTGGTTACTTTCCACCACTGTGTAAATGAGGCTGTGATTCAAATGGTTTTGCAGGGAAAAAAACAAAAACCTTTCTCAGTGATACGCCTTTAGAAAAAACTCCAGTCTTCATTTGTCTGAAGGTTCGATCATGAGTGAAGATGTTGACACATGAGGCTGCGACTTTCTGCAGGTCACTTTGCTCAAAACTCTGACGATGGAGAAATATTCTTTTGAATGTGGCCGTTGGTTGGACATCAATGAAGACGACAATGAGATCGTCAGAGAGCTTCCAGCTACTGGAGCACTCATCGATGAGCCGTTGCCCTGTAAGAAACAGACAAATGTGCTCAGTTGATACTCATTATGTACAAACTGTTTTAAATATTCTCTGTGTGAATGTACTATAGGTGCTTTTTGTACTATATGTCCACCTTTCTTTTCAGTAATTAAGTATCGTGTTACCATCTGCACTGGCAACGTCAGCGGCAGCGGCACTGATGCCAGCGTCTTCCTCAATGTTATCGGTGACCTGGGTGACACAGGGGAGAGACTCATGTTTATGAGCAAGAACAATGTCAACAAATTTGAAAAGGGAAATGTGAGTACATCATTAATACAAACAAAATGAATTTGGGAAATGCACTGCAAACGCCTTTAACCGGTTCTCTCTCTGTCTTCCCTCAGCACGATGAGTTTCTCATCGAGTCTGTGTCCTTGGGCCAGGTGCGCAAAGTGCGTGTCGGCCATGACGGTCGCGGTGGAGGCTGTGGCTGGTTCCTCGATAAGGTGATGGTCCGGGAGGAGGGCCAGCCAGAGACTTTGGCCATTGAGTTTCCCTGTTTCAGGCAAGCAAATAATACTTTTCACATGACTTAAAGGAAATTTCAAATTTCATTTGCAGAAATGGAATATAATATTACTAACTGTGTTTTCATTAGTGTATAATCTTTGTGTTTTTGTTAGCTCAGAATGAGCCCTTCATATCTATAAAGGGAGCAGATCCTCTTCATTTACAGTAGCCCGTACTAAACAAAACTAGCTCTAGCAAGAGCCTTATGCATTTTTACATTACCTGAAAGACACTGTAGTTCTCTAACACGCTTGTGAAACTGCGGTAACATGAGCCAAAGAGTGCAACACTGTGGCACCGCCAGTCGCCGTCTGACTTCTGCTCCTAAAGTAATGTTGCTATTGTGAGCTAGATGAATGGTGTTGCTGTGGTTTGGCACTCAGATTACATTACCGTACATTATAGTCTTGGATAGGGAGGAGTGTGTGGAGGTGTACTCTGTTGCTATCTGCAAACACACTATTAGATGCCACCAAATCCTACACATTGTACCTTTAAAGGGAAGTTTGATATTTGGGGAATACAGCATCCTTGCAGAGAGTTCCCTGAGAAGATCAACACTAGTCTGGTTTTTATCTTCTAATCTAACTCTTGGCAAGAAAACAAATACATGTTAAATGTTCTTTTTAATTATTTAGTCTAACCCATCAAAACACCAAACTGCTGGAAGCCTCATAAATCGGCCACGCTTCCGTTCATTAGTTCTCCAGTGCCAAGTGTTAAGTAGTTAGGCAGCTGATGGATGAGTTTGCCACTACAAATAGGGACTAAATGCACAGTGGTCAGCCAGCTCTCTCCTTCAGTAACTAGAGCCAAACCACAAAGTGGAGGTGCAGTGTTACATCTCTGTCTGTCTGTCTGTCCTGTTAAAAGGGAAAGGTTTGGTAGCTTTCAATGCAAAACAATGTAGTTGTGTGCTTGTATTGGTTATGTTCTGTTTGATCTTTTCAGATTATTCACATTAATGTTAAGGCAAATGATGATTTAGTTTCCACACTAAATGCTCTATGGCTACTTTAAATGTGAAAATGTGATTTTAAATGGAAGTTCATGCATTAAGTATAAACTTGGCAAGATCTGGCAAATGTACAGTAATTGTTAAAACACATAGCTCCAGTCAATGTATTTTAATGTTTTGGTCTTACCTTTTCTCCCCTATTGTGTAAACTTGTTGCTTGTGTAAACTGAATAGGTTTCTATGTTTGTAAGTTATACATTCTTCCTTCCGCATATTTAAATATTCAGGGAGGTTTAGTCTGAGAGTTGATCTCATCCTTTGTTTACTGCTGGAGGATTCAATTTCTCTGTTTTTCTTCAGGTGGTTGGACCGTAATGAAGATGATGGGCAGATTGTCCGTGAGTTAGTCCCATCTGGAGATGGCCTGCGTCTTTTTAGTGAGTAAATAAATGACACTTTAAAGGGATAGTTTGGGTTTTTTGAAGTGGGGTTGTATTAGGTACTTATCCATGGTAAGTGTGTTACCTAAAGTAGATGACAGTCGGCACATCCCCAGTTTGGAGAACAGACACAAGTTACCAGATGGAACCAAAGCAATCTACTGCTGTGGACAGGGCATATCTTATTTTCTAAAAGAAAGGCTCACTAAAAAGAATCAATTTCAGTTTAAGTGTATGCTGTATTTAAAATATGTTTGCCACTTTACCTTGCCATAAGGCAGCTATGCAGTCTATGTTCCTGACGGGGAACTGAAGCTGATATCTATGCTCTCACCAAAGCAACCAGACGAGCAACCTCCGTGTTCTGTGAGGTAAAATTACAGTTTTTTTGGAGTCTGGTAACATTGGTAAGAGCTTAGATGAATACAGAACTTCAGTTTCCTGTCAAAAAGGGCAAGGTAAACTGGTGAAAATATTATAAATATAGCGTACATTTGAACTGCTACTTTTTTAGGTGAGCCTTTCTTTTAGGTGACTAAAATCCATTTTGCTGCCAGCCCCGTCCACGGCAGTACATTGCTTTGCTGCCATGCGGTAACTCTATCTCCATACTGAGGGCGTACTGACTATTATCTACTATAGGTAATATACTGATTATAGATACCTCATCCAACCACACTTTAAAACACACAGACAATCCCTGTAAGCCAAGGATAGGCTAAACAAACTGAAAAAAAGGATGACATATCTTATTAATGCTTGTATAAGTTACATTAATTCCTGTCTGTCCACTTTCCAAGATGTCAGCTACCACATAGCAATAAAGACAGGCAGTGTGAACGGGGCCAGCTCAGACTCCAGGGTGTTTGTCAAGCTGTACGGGGAGAAGGGCGACACTAACAAGATGATACTGGCAGTCTCCGACAACGACCTCAGGAACTACTTTGAGACGGGACGGACAGACATCTTCACCATTGAAACCTTTGACATCGGACAGGCAAGTTCTTCAGACACGAGTATACTTAGCAGAGAACAGAGTTTATCAGTATATCTTATGTCCTCTGTTTTTTACAGATCAACCGTCTCCTGATTGGTCACACTAATGAGGGCTTACGGGCCGGGTGGTTTCTGGACAGCGTGCAGATCTCTGTACCAGTTCATGGGATGCAGTACATGTTCCCGAGCCACCGCTGGCTCTGCAAAGATGAGGCTGATGGGAAAGTGGAAGTTGAGATCTATCCCAGTGAGATCTTGGACATCGAACAATGTAAATAACAACAACATTAAAAGTACTGTACAGTCAGAATTCATCATTTTAAACACAGTAACAGTGACTATACGTGTATTTCATCTGCCTCTCCTCTAACAGTGATCAACTATGAAGTAACAGTGGTCACAGGGGACGTGCGTGCAGGCGGCACCAACGCCAATGTCTTCTGTCAGCTCTATGGAGATGAAGGGAAAACTGAAGTCCTCGCTCTTAAGAGTCGCTCCAATAATTTTGAACGTGGCACCACTGAGATCTTCAGGGTCTGTATAAAGCCTATGTTCTCATGTCAATGTACGCAGGAGATTTAAGTTCCTGCTTTGACCACTGTTTCACACCTCCAACCCAGATTGAGGCTCAGGATGTCGGTAAAATCTACAAGATACGCATCTACCACGATGGGAAGGGCATCGGTGACGGCTGGTTCCTGGAGACGGTGGACATCAAGAGGCTGACGATGGCTATGGTGCAAGTCGAGGTGAAGAAGGAGGACACCAAGAAAGACAAGAAGAAGGACAAGAAGAAGAAGAAGAAAGAAGAAGAGGAGGTAGAGATAGTTGAGGAGCTGCAGGAAGTGGTGGAGACGTTTACTTTCCTGTGTAACCGCTGGCTGGCCAGGGATGAGGAGGATGGGGAGATTGTGGTTGAGCTGCTGACTGAGGACAACGAAGAGCTGGAGGGTAAGTAGAACATGAATATAATTTGTTCACCCATTGATGGTTTGTTTTAAGGGGAGACACTACAGCTGAATAGGTTAAAAAACATTTCCTAGTAGATAGCAACATGAAACTTACAGAGTTACTCACTTTAACACAATTATTTTTGTGGTACAGGTAGTTTGAAAATGTATGTGTAAATCTGCAAATGAGGCATTATCTTATTAAGTATTTGCTAATTTGTGTAAATTTCCAAAACAGAAATCTGAACATTTACTAAAAATATTGTTTAATTTGACTATTTTTATTATTATTAGAGTCTATAATTCAATAATTCAGGCTATGAATGATTTATGAACAGACCCCTCAGTAAAAACATCCAGATAGTAATGAAATTGGAAAGTCTGGTGGATGTAAGGGCTACTGAAGTGAAGATTTCTGGCTCAGAGTCTGAGAAAACCCTCATTTTGAGAAAACAGCCTTTAAAGATGTGTATTGTAAAATTTCACACATTTGCACAGGGGAATAGGATAAAAATCAAACTAATAGATATCACCATGAACCTTCCCCAGCTGATGACTCACAAGTTTTCTAAAATATAAATATGCAAATGAAGCATCATCTGATGCTAAACTTTTGGTGAATTTAGGGTATGTCTGCAGACGCAAATATGCAAAGTGAAGTAAAATAAGCACTGATGTGTGTATTTTTGATATTTTCTTCTTTATTCATTTGGATATTGTGGAGGTAAAATAGCCCACAATCTCAAACAGTGAAAACAGTGTTTTTGACTATCTCCCCTTCATTGTGACATTTTGAATTAGTGTTGCATTAAATCAGTGGTTCCCAACCTATTTTCCTTGAAGCCCCCCACTTGTATCTAAGAAAAGCTGTTTTTTGACCGCAGTGAAGATGTTGTTACTGAAAGGCTAAATGCCAACAGATATGGACTGAAGTGGACTATTTTATAGGATTTATCTTCTAAGTAGCAAAAAAATATATCATTTTAAATAGTTTTATATGTAGACTTTTGTATAAATTGTCCAGTAAGTGTATTTATTTATACATGTGTAAATCTAATTTTGACAGCCAGAGCAGACAAGTCCTGGCGCATCCTCTTGTGATCTTTGACGCCCCCCTAAGGGGGACCTGGACCGCAGGTTGGGAACCACTGCAAATATCAGTCGTGATGTGCACTTTCTAACTGTGTTTTCCTCTCAGTGAACTCATACGAGGTTCATGTGTTTACTGGGACCATGTGGGGGGCGGGGACTGATGCCAACGTTTACATCAACATCTATGGAGAGACTGGCGACACGGGGGAGCGATGGCTCAGGAAGGCAAACAACCTGAACAAATTTGAGAAAGGCCAGGTGAGCTTTGTTTCTGTCAGTTCTAGATGTGCTTGATGTGTGCTCGACATTTTGGGAAATATGCTTATTCACTTTGTTGCAGGGAGTTAGATGAGAAGATTCATAATTCTCTCATGTTTGTAAATTATGAGGCTCAGGAGACACTTAGCTTATAAAGAGTGGATCAATATGAGAACAGAGGCCTCACTCTTCCATTGTTCATAATGTACTGTAGATGTATTTGTTTGACCTGCTAACATGCAGATTAGACAAATTTTATTGACATTTCTTGACATTTCTGTCACTGGTTTGTTCACGTGTGACCCAGGAGGACATTTTCAACATCACAGCGGTAGACTTAGGGATCCTGAAGAAACTGAGGATCCGACATGACAACAGTCAGGCCAGCGCCGGCTGGTTTTTGGACAGAGTGGAGATTGTAGACAACAAAGATGACACCACGTAAGTCATGACAACGCTAGAAAGGCAGCAGAGATCCATCAGCACTTTAATTCAGATTTTTAACTTCATCTAGACACCAAACCATTGCCACTGGTTTCACAAAACAGCATTATCCTGCATACCAGGCAGAAGCGTTGCACATAAAATGTCTGTAGAGCTCCACTGTGTGGTGTGAAATGGTACTATATTCTGGTAAAGCGACAGCTTGTCTGTGGAGATTAGGCATCAATCTAAATAGAAATGGCCATTTTTCATTTTTTTTGGACACAGGAACATTTGACAGTCCGAAACAGAGATTATTGTATTGATACTATGCAGCCTGTACACTGCACAAAATACAGTATATTACATATTTATCATACAGTATGTTGTGTTTTAGGTACTTTTTTCCCTGTAAACGCTGGCTGGCCACAGATGAGGATGATGGACAGCTTGCCAGGGAGCTAGTTCCTGTGGATGAGGCCTTTATGAAGAAAGGGGATGATGATGATGAGGAAGACTCTGAAGCCACACTTGGCCTGGAACAGAAAGGTGAAAACAACATTACAGCTGCCCAGAGAAAGAGAGAAACACGGTGCTAAAGAATCAAAAGCTGGGTTTCCACCAAGAAGTCCCTGGTAATTTTGGTCCCCGGAACTACTTTTCAAGGAAGTAGAGGGTTATTTCAGCTCACTGTTGTCTGCGTTTCTACACTGAATGAGGGCGGCTGGTGTCTAAAAATCATGTTGAAAAAAAAATTAAACATTTACTGCTGCATAGTATTTACTGATGCACGCTGGATGTAATGAATGAAATGCAGAGGTGATGAATGAAAGTAAGAATGTCTGTCTCTACATTAAATCATCTGTTGAGTGTTTGAAGGTTATTTATTTGCGCTTTAGAACATCAACGCCATGAAACAGATCAGAAAATAACTATCTACCACTACTACCACACGTCTATCTCTCTATTCTAGTCTACAGTCTCTCTCTCTCTTTTTCTCTCTGACTTTTTAAAAATGAACCTAATTTTACTTTTGATTTTAAAAAGCAAAGAAATGTTCTCCTCTTGTCCTAAAATGGTCCTAAATCGATGCTAGAATACTTCCATGTTTTATGAGTGAAGTGACACAGTTGGAGCAGAGGTGCTGTATGTGTGTTTCACCAGTCTGCAATCTGCCCACCCTGAAATTTTCTGTACTTTCAGAAAGTACAACCCCCGACCAGGGTCTTATTTGGGGGTAAAATGTCCCCTGAACTTTATTTACTGGCCTCTAAAGAAGACATTACATTTGTATTAATTAATTAAGTTTCCCTAATATTTAATTTATTCTTTATTCTTATTATTACAGCAATGTCAACAACCTACACAATGAGGATAAAAACCGGCGACAAAAAGTATGCAGGAACTGATGCTAACGTTTTTATGATCCTGTACGGCACCAAGGATGACACAGGTAATATTTCAGACTATACTGAGTTTATTTTTTATTAAACTATTTTTTATATTTAGTTTATTTTAAATTACTTATTGATGTGTGCAGGGATAATTAACCTAAAGGCTTCAAAGACTCATAAGAATAAGTTTGAGCGGGGTATGATCGATGAGTTCATTGTGGAAGCTGTGGACATTGGACTGCTGAAGAAGCTGCGTGTTGGACACGACAACCGCGGTACAGTATGACAGATTCCCAGCCTGTGCAGTGAATCATGCAAAATTAGTTTCCAAGTGTGATCGCAGTAATTTGTGTTAATGTTTAAGGCGGAGGATCGGCAGGCTGGTTTCTTGACTGGGTGGAGATTGATGCCCCATCTCTGGGACTCAAGCTGCGCTTCCCCTGCGGTCGTTGGCTGGATAAAGGGGAGGATGACGGAGCCATCGTCAGGGACCTTTTCCCTAATTCTCTTCAGACGGAGCATTACACCCCATGTACAGTAAATCATCCAAGCATGACAGTCTATGTCACATCATACCTGTTATTTGTCATTTTTTGCACATAATTGATTATGTTTTTTCATTTGTTTTCATTCTGTAGTTGTTCCTTATGAAATTAAAGTTTTCACAAGTGACGTGTTTGGAGCTGGAACAGATGCAGATGTCTTCATTGTCCTGTACGGGCGAGATGCAGTGTGCACCCAGCAGAAGTCTCTATGTGTCAACAAGAGGGAGAGGAGAATGTACTTTGAGAGGGGAGCTGAGGACATGTTTATTGTTGAGGTACAATAACAGTGTACAGTCATAAATAGATAAATAAAAAGAGGTGCATTCACAAGCTCTGGTGACCAGGGCAGTGAAAAACAGCAAGGCCATCAGTGTATTCACTATAGTAAATACTGAATACAGTATTGATTTAGGGATGTTTTCTGTTCTCTGTGCAGCTTGAAGATGTGGGGGATGTGATTGAAAAGATCCGTATTGGTCATGACAACCGTGGGGTTAACCCAGGCTGGCATCTGGACAGAGTGGAGATCAGACGTCTGCTCAGGAAGGGAAAGGTACTGTAGCACTACTGCAAAATAAAAAAATACTCCATCAAAAGCAAGAGACCTACATTGTATGCATTATTCGCGAGTGGCAAAAGTGGCCCCAGTGAATGTTACACCAGAGGTGATCCAAGTCATTGTTTTGCAAGTCACAAGCCTCAAGGTTTTATACTCAAGGCCCAAGTCAAGTCCTAATCTTTGAGTTTCGAGTCCTAAAAACTAGTCATATTGTGCTCCTTGCCAAATGTAATGCCATTTTGCATCTCCATCTGTAATTTTTCGGCTTGAATGTTTTGCATACTGTTTGTTTTTTGTTTTGTACATGAATGAAATTATCTTTGGTATCCTTATTTCCAACTGGGACTCAGTAACATAAAGTTAGTTACCACCGCCAAGGATGGTGACCGGTTGGTTTGTTTGTCTGTCTGTTAACACGATTATTCCAAAAGTTCGCAATGGAATTAGAATGAAATATTCATAAATTTTCTTTTAAAGGAATCTGATCAGCCATGACATGAAGACCACTGGGTATAATACATGTGCAGTGTAACTGATGATGCCTTGATGATGCATTGATGATGCATGACCCAGCATCCTTCCTTCTGAGAGAGAGAGAGAGGTGGTGAGCAACAGTAGAGTTGCCATATACAACCACAAAGAAAGACGTGTTCATCTCTCAATACTTATGTAGCTTCTAACTGAATCTCTGTGGTTTGAAGTACTTTTGGATATCTGCTTTATTTTACTGTTTCGCTTTCAGCTGTAGCATTTCATTTCTTTCTCTTGACCGCACATCAAGTTTCGTTAACATTACGCACTTAATCTCTGCACTGTGTTGTTCCTTAATGGAGTCTGCTGTGTGCATAACACATTTTAGTTTAAAAAAAAAAAATCAAACATCTTAAAAATACGTAATTCCCTGATGTTTTGGCCTGGCGGGGAGTCATCTCAGGCCCAGTGGGCAGTGGGCCAGTATTTGCCTCTGAATTGTAGTGGAGTAGAAGTATAAAGTAGCATTAAATGCTAATTAAAGTACAAATACTTAAAAAAAAACAACTGATATTGATCTCAGTACTTGTACCTTGATGCTTAACAAACATTTGCTATAGAGGACGTGCAATGTCTGTCAACGTCTTACTTCTCACATCTACTGCTGACACACAAACACTATTTTTGGTCAGTAGGTGGAGACGTTCTCCTCAGATAGATGTGGATAATCCAGCATTGGGATTTCAGAAGCTCAGACAGAGACAAGACACTGTTCACTGATTCTTCTCTAACACACAAATGAAATACTCTCTCTCTGTCTGTAGGGTTCAGAGACTGTCATCTTCCCGTGTGAGGGCTGGCTCGCCAAGTCGGAGGGTGATGGAGAAACAGTGAGAGAGCTGGTGCCCTCTGACATCATCACTGAGAAACTTTCACGAGACGGAAGCCTAAAAGTCACCGAAGTGGAGGTGGAGGATGCCTTGGAGAGTATGTAAACATACACAGACAAAGGATACTGCACTTATACACACAAACATGTTGAAATATGTGCAGGTGGTCCTGCCTTGCTCCACCTCTCTGAGCACTGAAACATGACACTTTTCCCCTCAGGTCCTCTCTAATCCCTGAGTGAGTCTTTGTTATTTCAGTGGCACCTAACAGTGATGGAAAATTGATTTCTTTTCACTCTATTTTCTGCCTATTGCACTCAAACTGATCCCCCTGTGTCCCCCTTGTCTGTGATCATCACCCCCTACTGCAGCCCACACATACAAAGTGTCAGTGATGACAGGTGATGTGTATGGAGGCGGCACAGACGCCAACGTCTTCCTCACAATATATGGGGACCTGGGGGACACCGGAGAGAGGAAACTCAGCAAGTCGGAGACAAACAGCAACAAATTTGAACGGGGATCTGTAAGAAAGCATTTTCTGTTATCCAATGTAGTGACAAATAATCCTGACACAATGAGCAGCTTTATGAGAGAATTACAGCAATTATATCACACAAACTACATGATTAAAGGGATGTCTTATCTTATCTTCTGTCTTCTGTTATTTCACCAATGGTCCTGTCTTATCTCCCCAGGTGGATAAGTTCAGTTTAGAGGCCGTTGACCTTGGACAGGTTTTCAAGATAAAAATCCGCCATGATAACAGTATGATGAGTGCCGACTGGTACTTGGACCAGGTGGAGGTGGTTGACGTGGATACGGAAGAGGTCTTTCTCTTCTTATGTGAGCGCTGGCTGTCCAGGAAGAGGGAGGACCGACGGATTGAGAGAGTCTTCTATGTGAAGGTAGTGTCTGTGTATGTGTGGGAGGTGCCTTAAAGTTGTGCACAAATCAGGAAAGAGATATTAAAACACAATAGTAGGAAAGAGAATAAAAAGGGTAAGGTACTGTACCTTACTTACAAAAAGACAGATTTTACTTAGGTTTTTGGTTTCCACCCTATTACAGTGAAAGTGAGAGTTGCTCACAGCACTGAAAAATTACATTTGAACATCATTCTGCAGCTGTTACGATGCAGTTAGTGAGTGTAGTGAAGTGATGAGGGGGGTTTATTATCTGGAAGCAGGGAATGAAGATGGATGTGCGAAAAGAATCCTGCTGGTGGTGGCAGAGGTTAGTGGGGAGCTGGTGACTGGAGAGAAGGGCCAGACAGCAGGCAGTGATCCTGTGGCACAGACATGGAGGTTAGAGCAAGTCAGAATCAACAGGAGACTACGGCTGCAGTCAAAAAGTCTTTTCTCTTAGGAAGGCTTCTAACGGAGTAAAATGAGCTGTTCGAATTCTCTAAATGCTGAGGAAAGGTGCTTCACTGCTTCCTTTCTTATCTCCTTTAGCATACGGTACACTGGAGCATCCTTTACCAAAAGAAAGGAGATAATAACATCCCAAAATTCCTTGTGGCTGCAACTAAAGTGATGCACCTTTCAACCATTCATGAAAGCAAACAATATGCGTATCTTGTATAATATTTTCATACAATCCAATTAGTATACTAATTGGGATTCATATTGATAAATATGCGTGGACAGTGACAACTTTTTTGTTTTATTTTGTTTTTATTTACTTATTTTGCGTAACAATTAAGTAATAACAAGAATAACAAATAAAATTAACAGTACACATGCTGTATAGCAAACAAAATCAACATGAATAAATATTATGTCCGAAAAGGAGTGGGAAGGAATGTACATTTAATGATTCAACTCCTTCACCATAACTCAAAAAACAACTCTAATAAAAATAAATACCTGAAAGCTATTCCTTTGTTTATTTCAATTCCAGCCTTTGTAATGAAGTAATATTTTTCACCGGTTGATCATGTTAGGTCAGATAATCCTTTATTATACGTGTTGATGTAAAGTGTTTCAGCAGCAGAAGGACCTGCAGTATCTCTCTTTCACACACTGAGGATGAAGCAGCCTGAAACTGAAAAAGCGCGTTTTGTAGTCCATCTTTGGAACATTGTAGTTTTAGCACAGCACACCCACGTCACTAACATCCACCGCTGTCGCATCATAATTATGGGGACTAGTGAAGTGCAGTCAGATTCACTTGACACTGCGGTTGTCTTTTCCTAAGTCCTTCTGAATTTTCCTTCACATCTTTCCTTGACTTCCATCAAGGTCAAGGAAAAGTGGTTTGGAAAAGACATTAGGATGTAATTTTTTTTTAACTTTTCGAACACAGCTCGTTACTGTAGGTGAATCAGGATGTGTGAAGAGCCAGGTGTGATAAGTTGATATAATGCCGATGTGAGGCTTGAAGCAGGTGAAACAGCTTTGAAGCAACCAGGGAGCCAGAAGCAGGGTGAGTGAATGAGAGATGTAAGACATGAGACAGACAGGGGAGACCTGGAAACTCAGAATACAGGGAGACACAAGAGATACTGGGGGGAAAAAGCTGGAGCAACGGCCACGCCTGGGGCTCTATGAGGAAGTACTAAATGCTAACATCAGCATGCTAGCATGCTTCCAAATTATAACATTAACATGCAAATATTCTATGCTAATTACCACTGAAAAGTACAGCTGAGGCTGATGGGAATATCATTTGTTTCACATCATTTGGTCACTAAGGCTGCCTCAGAAATTGCATACTGTGTACTATATACTCTATGTGTACTATTGTTGAACATACTTTTGTGTGAATAAACAGTAGGAGGTATCTTTTCAGACGTACTGAACTCTAATAACTACGTCACATCCTAAGAGCCTCCTTGCAGGTTGGAGACATGTAGCCATGGTAACCTGTACCAATGTCATGTGACCAAACTGATTTATAAGAATCATAAAGTCTGAACTAATTCAAAAACTGTATAACACCTATAGAAAAGTGAAATCTTGCACGTGCACTTAAATTGAAGTGTTACTGACATTACAGAGCTGTCCGCCATTGTCTGTTATGCACGTTGTCGTTACTACCGCATTGCATTGTGAGATATTTATATTTACATGGTGTCCAGGGTTTGCATACTGTAATATTTCACCGGAAATTGTATGCAATTTGTGTACTGTTGGTTTCATACTAAGGTTTTGGACATACATGAAGATCTAACATAGTATTTTAGCGTACTACATAAACATCTAGATGCATCCAAACAGATAAACAAATTAAATATGTCTGCAAAACTGCAACCACCTATCTGTCATGGCCAACACCACTATGTTTTTGTTTTATTTATGGTGAACTGACCCTTTCAGTGCAGTCAGAAAACATAATGTTTTACTACAAGCATAGACTTTGTGTGTTTCTGTAGACCTTAGCATGGGTTTGTCAGCTTCATTGTGTGTGTTGTGTTTTTTCAGGGTTATGAAGGAGTTAGAGAGAGCCTAAACAGTAAAAACAAGAACTCGGCCCTGACGGTGAAGAGTGTCGACAGTAACATGAACAAAAAGAGCAAAAAGAAGAAGGAGGAAGAAATTGAGCTCCCGAGTAAGTAAAATCTCCAGCAGGCTGGGTTCATCCTCTGCTCTGGGAATGTTTGTCATTAATATTCTAACACAGACATCTTTACACAATCACTGTGAATGAATAAGTGCTGTGCCCTTCCTGTGCAGTCATACCATACCACATCACCATCTGTACCGGACTGGAGCGGGATGCAAGCACCACCAGCAGGGCTTATGTGATCATTATCGGGGCCAATCACACCCAGACAGAGAGGTTGTGGCTGGACCTGCCGGACAAAAGGAAGGGCTTTGAGGCCGGCTCTCTGGAGAGCTTTCAGTCTTACGGTTCAGATGTGGGGGAGATCAAAAAAGTCGAGGTGAGGGAAGCTTTTAAAGTTTCAGTGCAGCATCCACACACACACACATACACGTGAACATGCAGGGAAATACACCCACGTTGCTTGAAGTGATTGTTTCTCGTCCTCCCTGCAGCTCGGTCATGACGGGGCCACTCCTGAGAGCTGCTGGCTGGTTGATGAGCTGTCTGTTGCTGTGCCAACCAAGGGGGTCAAATATATCTTTGCTTGCAAGTGCTGGCTGGCCAAAGATCGAGGAGATGGTTTGACTGCAAGAATTTTCAACGTGCTGGATGCAGAGGCCATTTCCATCTCCCAGCAGGTATGTAAATGTCTTATGGCTGTGAAGAAACATCACAGTTAAATCAAATAACTGCAAGAGACGAGTATAATGAGTCAATTTCTGTCTTGTTATTAATGAAACCAATAGAGCTATTTACTTGAAGGAGTTGGTGCACGATTCCAATTATTTCCAATTAATACCTTCAAATTTGGTAAATCTCTTGGTTAGATGGGATTTTAAATTAATTTCATAGAACATTATTTAGAAAATAACACCTTCCAGTCTGTTATGTTACAAATATTAAAATACATCTGAGATGAGAAAGCACCTCTAATTTCTTGTTTTTTTTTTCAAGACGTCTTTTTTAATAGATTGTTACGTATAAACATCCAGTTTATAAAAAAAAAAATCGATATCCTTAACGTTATTGAGCAATGACACTAGAATCTTAGAATTAAATCACAACATTATTGATATAGAGTCACTGAAGATTTATAGTGTGGTGCAAGAATGTGTCGCTGTCACCCTGGAACCTGGAAGTAAGTGTTTTTTTTTTATGGGTTTTTAGTTATAGCCTAATGTTAGCTTCTTACTTCTAGTGATTGTATTCACACTTCAAAAATCATAAAAATGGTGTTCATTTGCGGAGATTATTTTATGAAACAAAACAAGCTTATTTTCTGCAATAATCCAAAACGTAGTGGAAAAATCCCATTGGCTTTTTGAACCATTGCGATGCCAACTTCCTAGTTGGCCTACAAAAATATGTCATCCCTGGAGCACTGTATTGGTGAAGGTTGATGAAAATTTTTATTTCATAGAGCTCATTTCATATCTATATTTTGTTAGGAAGAAACTTATAAATATTAGAAACAATAAGACAGTTCCGACATTACGATCTCACTGTTTATAGCCCCCCCCCCCCACATATCCTGCTTGTTTTCACTGCAACACACTTTCCATATACCATTCACTATAATGTTATGTCTACAGCATTGCCATCAACTTCATAATAGCTAAAAATATAACTATAACTATGCTTTAGAGGTAATACTGCTTGTGGGAAATGGGTACAGTATGTGAAGAAAATATTAATAGTCTAATATAATGTAATTTCATGTCAGATTATTTACGAGGTGACCGTGGTAACAGGAGACGTGCAGAACGCAGGAACAGACACCCTGATCTACATGTCTGTGTTTGGAGCCAACGGCAGCACAGAGGAGATGCTGCTGCAGAAGAATGAGGACAGGTAGTCGAGGATGGACACCAGTAAACAATGTCAAATAAAAAAAGATTCAGTTATGCTGCAGATGATCAACTCTGTGTTGTTTGTGTGGTGGACAATAGGTTTGAGCGCGGTCAGGAGGACACTTTCAACATGGAGGTCGATGACATTTCTCCGCTAAAGAAAATGAGGCTTCGTATTGATGGCTCCGGCAGTCGACCTGACTGGTTTCTGGATCAGGTGAGCTCACCTTAAATGTCAGAGATTGAGTTGCATTGTGGGCGATGTAAGTGCCAGGTATTGACAAGGAAGAACAATAGAGCTCAACAGTGAGGTTCTGGAAGTGAAAATCCATTTATGTTCCACAAGTCTGTATGATATCAGCCTTGTTTTAAGAAAAGATTTTTTTTATTCACAATGTCGTGGAGTATTGGAGTGGAGAAGTACTATACTACCCACAATCCTAAATGTAGCAGCAATGTCTCTGATTGGTGGAGCTCACCGTTACCACTGAAATGTGCTCATACGTGTTACTCCATAGTGTCTGCTCCTGGATTTGAAACCAGGCCAACATGAAGACGAAGAAGAGGAAGAACAACCTTTATTAGTCCCACGAGGGAAAATTCAATTTTTACACTCTGTTGTTTAACTTATACACAGTACATGCAAACCCGAAACACACACATGCACAAACAGGACCCATATACATGCATCAATGGAGAGATGTCAGAGTGAGGGGGCTGCTCTGAGCAGTTGGGGGTTTGGTGCCTTGCTCAGGGGCACCTCGGCAGTGCCCAAGAGGTAAACTGGCACCTCTCCAGCTATTAGTTCACACTCAGCTCAGCTCACTCAACGTGACCCTCTGATTCCCAAGCCAACTCCCTACAGACTGAGCTACTGCCGCCCCCAAATTGATCTCTCCTTCGAGCCGGATTCGAACCAGCGACCTAAGGATTACCATGTATGATCACCATTCGAAATGATTTATGGGATGAGTAGATCCTTTAAGCCCTCAAGCCGACATCTAGAGGTGATGAAGGCCGACTGTTGCGTTGCCTCACATCGCCTTTGTCTTGGCCGACTAGTTGCATTTGAACACACCGCAAAGACTACAGTCAGTGGCCAGTCAGATCGTACGTTCTGCACCTGCGTTAGAAGAAATAACTCTCCACACCAGCAGGTGGCGGTAGTCTGTATTTGCCATTCAAAAGAGAAATAGGATGATGGAGGACTGTAGACATTCAAGCCATTGTTGTGATACGTACAAGAAATAAAGCAGCATTTTCCGACCATTTTCACACCACTCTCACTCACCACTTAGCTTCATTCCAGTTGGCCACGTTGTCGTGAAAATATCTGTGTAGTGGAACAATGAAGATGAAAAATAAGAAGAGCCTTCTGTGTTTCTGTTCATGACTTTGCTCGTTGCTTGCTTTCCTTATTTGAGATTCTCTTCTCGTACACTGATTTGTTTAGGCTGAACCAAATCAGAGTGATTTCTTTCACTTCCTGGAGTTCGTCGGTGAAACGCCTCCGACACGGGCAGACTAGAGCCGACGGTGCAGGACACATCGCAAAAACTAGATCAATAAACACTCTGTCCGACAGCAGCTTCGTGTGCCAGGGCCTTTAATCTTACAGTAATTTGATACACAGTCTTGTATCTTTGCCTTTTTTCTGTTATCCATTGTTTTTTTCTTGCTCCAAATCAAACGTTTTTTTGTCATATAAAGATTTTCTGAAACGTCAGTGGAGTAAATGAATAAGAAATTTAATTCTAGAACCAGACCTGTTCTCTAGACGTGAAATAACAAAGATGATTTATCTGTTTCTGCTGCACCAATTTTAATACTGTTTTTTTTTAACTGTCCATCATAACTTTGACAATGCTAAATTGGAGTACTCTTAGACGTGTGCGTTCAGGAGATGTTTAAATGCAAGAAAATTGTCAAAGATTACAGCAAAAGGAAAGCTCTAGGAGGCTTCAGTCTCTAGAATGAACTGATCATGCACAGGTTTCCTCTATGCTTGTTAAGGGCTGATTGGATATGAAGAGGACACTGCAGATCTCATCCATAAAACATAAAACCAGGGGCATAAAAAGCAGAACAGTTCTTCCAAAATCAATAGTACAAAGCACTCACAGGTTTGTGTTTTTTATATTGGCAGTGTATGCTGTAGGTCACAGGATCATTCAATCTATTATATCACACAGTTCACAGACAAACACACACACACACACACACACACACACACACACACACAATCTATCCCTGCCCGCAAGAGAATGGTCAATGATTCACCCACCCACAAAGACACAGAGACACACAGCAGGGCCCAGAGTTCCTGGAGTGAGCATATTGACCCATTTTATTCACCATGCTGTTGTTTCTGGCATCACACACACACACACACACACACACACACACACACACACAATAATGAGTGGCGTGTGTGTTTTCAATATAGAGAAAACATTTAATTCTTTTAGTGTGAACTGATGTTTGTTAGTGCAGATATCACCAGCATACTGGTGCGTACTCCAGCAATATAATCAACAAAATGGTTGAGTAGTTTTTTCTCTTTGACCCTGTAAGGACAACATCACTGCTGACCTCCAAATCCAGTCTGATGTCTCAGGCCAAATGCTTTGATGAAACTGAACACATTTCCTATGCAAATGTCTCCTCTGGTAAAGTCACCATGCCTGCAGAGCAGCAGAGCAGTCAGGAACAATACCAAGCCCTGTCCGTCCGTGCCTGGGACTCAGCGACTGCGAACATCTCCTTGATTTGACCCTGCACAGAGCCCTGTGTGTTCAGCATCACAAGCAGATGTGCTGCCTTTATGGATCGCCGGGTCTATGTACTGAAATGGACACAACAGTGCACCGGGCAGACTGCCAGCACAGTAATCTGCCCAAATAAATATGCAGAATGGAGAGGTAATAGGAGTGTGGCTGACTGAGCCGAGTCTTTGTCTAGTAATGACATGTTTCCCAGGACTAGCGATCAGACATCCTGGGAGAGGCAGTGTTTGTGTTCATAACACATTAGTGTCCATGTATGTATGACACAGCGCTTATTCATGTAATCATCTTGCTCTTATCCATACTAGTGGCATGACTGGATATCGGTTCAGACTGAAATATCTCAACAACTGATGGATTATCGTGACATGTTGTACTTTCATGGTAGATGGATAAATCCTACTGATGAGGGAGAGTAACTCCCTTTGACATGGACTTGGACTGTACTTTGTAACTTTGCAGACCATTTACATACACAAAAACACTAAATAATACACTAAAGGAAAGGGAAAAAGCACAAAAGCATAATAGGTCCTCTTTAAAAGCAAAACAACTCAAAAGAGTATCATGACACACATCAACTCTTTGCTGTCAATGGATGTGTTCTTACTGCATTCAACCAAGCTCAGGTCACCCCACTGCTGAAAAAACCCAACCCAGGTTGAAAACTACAGACCAGTTTTGCTTCTACAGTCCTTGTCAAAAAATACTTGAGTGCACAGCCTTTAATCAAGTCTCTGAATTCCTGTCCAAGAACAATGTGTTTGACCCAAATCAATCTGGGTTTAAGCATGGCCACCCTACTGAGACTGCACTATTGCACTACTGGTCCTCCGCCTTATTGCTGCTAGATCCGTGAGCTGCCTTGGACACAGTGAACCACCAAATCCTCCTCTCCACACTCGAAGCATGGGATCTCATGTCCTACCTCAGGGAGATCTTTTAGAATATCTTGGAAGGGAGAAGTGTTCAAACCGCACTGCTTATCTACAGGGGTGCCTCAAGGGTCAGTGCTCGGTCCCCTTCTATTCTCACTATACACCACTTCGTCTGCTCATGGTTTCTCATACCACTACTATGCGAACGACACCCAGCTCTTCCTATCATTGCCTCCAGATGACACTACAGTCTCAGCATGGATCTTGTCATGCCTTGCTGCCATCTCTAAATAAATGAAAGTTCAGCCTATCTAAGACTGAGCTCCTCCCAGTCAGTCCCTCTATACAATCACTGTCAGGATTCTGAATGATGATGTTATGTTTGAAGAGCTATTTCTGTGCATCCAGGTGATCATGCGTAACCTGACCACAGAGGAGGTGTCTGTGTTCACCTATGAGGAATGGCTCTCCAGGACACGTGGACCCAAGAGAACCATGATCTGTGAGATGGCTGCTGTGGTGGACGAGGAGATGATGGTGGAGCTCACCACCTATATAGTCCAGGTCAAGACCAGTGACAGTGCGGGTAAGTCCTTAATCCTCAGAAAAACATTTAGTTAAGTTTATTACCCATTGGAAACGTGTCCTGCTCACAGAAGGAGCTTTTTCTTTTTGCAGTGATTGTAAACATTCATGAAACTTGGTATATTTATTTCTATGCTTGCATTATCAGACAGACATATTGTAAAGCAGTGATCTTTTTCAATATTTTTAAAACAAAGTCTCATCACAGGATGCATATGTCTGTGTTTGTTGTTAAGTTTTACAGGATACGATTTTTTAGCAGCCTGAAGGTGTAAAATGATTTAGTAATTCACAAGCAAAAATCAAAGATGAGGGGAAAAAAAGTCTAATTATAAACCATTTTTGTGCAGTGAAAGTTTTCTGCTTTCCTATACGGTTAAATATAAAATGACCCCTTGGAGGGTATTGACCCCCAGGTTGGAAACAGTGGGCTACCTCAGGTCTGAGAAATGAACCCGATGCGGAAGCGAAGACATAACTTGCATTCTTTCTAACAGCCAGCAGGGGGCGAGTCCACCGGTTTCAATAAGAAGTCTGATTTATAGGTCTATGAGAAAATGAGCCGACTTCTCACTTGATTTATTACCTCAGTAAACATTGTAAACGTGTTTATGGTCTAACATGATGTTCATTTAGTAAATTATGGTCCCATTTAGAGTCAAATAGACCATAAAGCAGGGGATGCTTTAGGGCTGGCTACCTTGTGGTTGACAGGTCGCTACCTCGGTGATGTCCGGTCTGGGAGTTGTCTGTGTTTTCGTCTTAGAACTTTAACCCTTTCACAGTTTGTTTTCAGTTCATGAAAGTTAATTGTAACAATTTGATCACCTATAAATGTCTTATTCAGTGTTCGGTTGTACTTAGCTCCACCCTCTTTTGGTTGCGAAAAAAACAAGATGGCGACAGACAAAATGACAAACTCCAGGCTTCAAAACAGCAGTCCACAAACCAATGATTGACGTCACACTGACTACATCCACATCTTATATACAGTGGAAACCACTGATCTAAAGGGTCTCAGTAATATCAAATAATTTTTAAGGTTTACACCAGAGAAAGAAGCAGAGCAATGATTGATCTTTGAGGAACACCTTTTAATGTATAATAAACATCTGGATCAGACCTGTGAGGAAGAGGATCTGAAGAGTTTAAATTTATGTATATTCAACAGATGAGGGCATCCACAACAAGTGCACTTATTAGACGTACCAACATCGTCTGTCTATGCTTTCATCTGTGGGTCAGCGTCAGGTCACATCCAGACTTAGCAGAGCAGCTCAGACATGCTCTTTCATCAGTAACACCCTCCAGCTCTTCCTGGGGGATCCTGGTGGACTCAAATGTCAGATGAGCGATTTTATCTGTCAAGTCGTGGCCTGGGTCCACCTCGCCATCACCTCTCTTGATTGTTTTCTGAACTCTTTCAAAATAAGACACTTAAGGGTAACCTGCAGGTACTTAAATGGCTATGTTCAAAGTGAATGATGGCTTGATATTTCTCAGATGAGTGAACTCCTCACCCTGTAATGCCAAATTAGCGCTACAACCTTGTCGAGGCTGTTTATGTTTGTAATCTCTTTCAGTCACAATCCAAAGCTCAAGGCTGAGGTCATGGATATGTACGAAGCTCTTCATCCTCATTTGACCCGTTCTTGTGCAGAGGTTTGTGTTTCCCAGGAGGAGCGGAGCTGCAGTAATTCATGTGTGACTCCAATGTGGTAATAAAAGAAATCCTCTTCAGAAGCCATCGACGCGGCTTTGCTCCCTTTTTTCTTCATGCGGCATTTTCTATAGCTCAGTAGTGCTGCTGATCAATACGATAGCGTGGCGAGAAGTCTGAGCCGACTTCAAAGGGCTGCTCTCTGCCCTCGGCTGTTACTGGAAGCTAACATGTAGCTCTGCTGCACCACCACTGAGGCTCTGGGAGGAATAATGAGCCAGGCTGACAGACACAAACACACACATAGGCAATATTACATAGGCAATGCTGTGCATAAATGAATGGTCTCCTTTGAGTTCATTATGAGATGATCCTCATGTGTAGTGTGAAGAGGCACCAGATGTCAATTATATAACCAGTTGTATGAAAATAAAAGATAACATCTATGTAAAATGCATTTTTTTATATCTAATTATTGCTAACACTTGTTTTGCTCATTAAAACTACAGGGATGTTAATTACAATATCAGATTTCTAGTTTAGTATGTAGACACGTTTAGAACTAGGACGCTGAAAAAACTGTTGCAGACTGAGTGAGGTTTGGGCTCACCGCCGCCTAATACGCATTCACTCAGTGTCTAACGCTCTGTAATGAAATAATAAAGCACAGAGGGATTAAAAATGTCTGAGTCAGAGAACTCAGCTTTCTCTGCTGCTCATTTTACTCTTTGCATAGCGAGCCTGGTTGTTAGTTGATCAGTTTCCTCAGCGCTTTGCAATCTCAGGATTTATTGGCAGTCGAAGAAATCTCTGCATTTGCTGAGCTGCATTGCAGTTTAATAGATCGACAACAAATTGGAAACATCAAGTGCATTTTTTTAGTTAACATTTTTATGAGTTAAGTAGAATGATATAAAAGCTACAATATGAAATGTCATTGCAGTGATATGGTTTAAATTAAATTATACTGTAATAATTCACAGTTAAAGGTGTTAATTTTGATATCCAGAGCATTAATGTAGCATCAAACCACAATTTGCTGTGTAGAGATATCGAGGAGTAATGTCCACCGTTACCTGAGCTGAGAATTAAGTCACTTTCCCTCTGTATGTCTTTCCGAGGTTCTCTGTACTTAGTTTACACCACCAGGCAAGCTGCCTGTGCTTTCAGCGCATGTTTGTGCATGTGAGCGTGTCCCAATGGCTAGCTCACGGCCACTGCTCTTCACTACGCTCACACAAGTTACAGCTGAGAGCGCCATCCCAAACGACAGCGTTAGTGCTGTTGGCACCAATAGCTACAAACCACTGGCTTGCCATTCCCTTGTTTAGAGCCGCTGAGAGGCAAAAGAAATGCTCCAAATTTCGATTTCACCTTTAAAGGAACATTGTGTAGCATTTAGAGCAGACCGGGAACCGGCCCTCATGATGGTTCTGCCCGGCCCGCGAGGTCTCAGACAAACCACACAATTTTACTTACGAAACTAAAATATCAGTAAAGAAAATAGCTTTTGTTTTGAAATGCTTGTGTATTGTTAGTGTGCTTCTTCCTCTCACACTTGACATTGATGTAAATTGACATGAGAGATGTTTGAAGTAGCGTCACCTGCTAAGGCGCCACGTCTATAATGTCATGGAGGTTGACGGTAAAGCTGTGAGCTTAGTTTGTAACGAACATGTGGCTGTATTCAAAGAATACAACTTGAACTGTCACAGACAAAACATGCATAAAAATACAGAAACATATCTGGAAATGAGAAGGAGAGGACAGCTGAGGAGCTGCTAGCTTAGCTACAAAAGCAGCAAGGACTTTTACAAAGCTGCATGCAACGAACGACGGAAATGTAAGTGTTAATGTTATGTTAAATGTTAAATCAAAGTGTTAATGTTAAGTTAAATGTTAAGTTTTGTCAATGGAAACATTACTACCCAAAACAGTCAGCCCTGTATATAATGTAATTTTCTTAATAATATGCTGTTTGGAGTGATTTCCAGTATAATAAATGCTGGAAAAGAAGAATAACAGTATGTTTCCTATAGTGATAAAATAGAGGTTACATCTGACAGTATTTGTTTGGCCCCCAACAACAATCTGGGTTTCCCATGTGCCCCCCCCCCCCCCCCCAGGAAAAATAATTGCCCACCCCTGATTTAGAGGGATCAATTGACAGAAATGGCATATCATATTTATAAGTATTTACATTTATCTTTGTTTGATCCAATACATTTTTGTTCAAGGGGAAGCAGAAATTTCTCTAAATGGTTGATGCTCTCCTGTCTCCTCAGGGGCAGGCACTGATGCCAATGTGTGGATGATCATTTTCGGAGAGAACGGAGACACAGGGACGCTGGCACTGAAAGAGTGCAACAAGTCCAACAAGTTTGAGCGCAAGCAGGTGGACACGTTTCGCTTCACGGATATCCTCAGCATGGGAGAGCTCTCCAAAGTGCGAGTCTGGCACGACAACTCAGGTTAGCTGTCGGCTAAACCGGTGGGCTGATAAAATCTGCTCTTTGTCACTGGCTTTGTGAAAAGTGCTATAAATGAAGTTTGCTGAAGTTCACTGAACTGAAGAGAGTCTGGCCACAGATTTGTAGGCTGACATCACAGATGATATCTGAGTCACCACTCTAATTTTTTTGAAAACTGAACAGGTGATGGCTTAATGGAGCTGCAGTCCGACACCAACAAACTGTTACATCACCGTCTGGCTTTGTGGGAACCTGAAGCAGTGACACAGCTTTTTACTCACTGGCCTGAAAGATTCCTGCATCCATTTTGTGTCATCATTCTTGACAACGTTTTTACTCACTGTCTTTTTTTGTTTCCTGATACTGTTACTCTCAGGTATTGCTCCAGGATGGCACTTGGAGTATATAGATGTGAAGGATGAGATCATGGACAAAACATTTCGTTTCCCCTGTGACCGCTGGCTTGCTAAGAACGACGATGATGGACAGATAATGAGAGAACTGCCGTGCGCTAACAACGACTACTTGGACCTCAACGAGAAGACGAGTAAGTCCAGCATATACGACACATTTTTAAAGTTGTAATTGTTAAATTTCAGTTCTGGTTGATGTGGCGACACGTGTTTACAACTGTGGATTAATACTACAGAGAGGAGCAATTATGCTTTTGTGCTTTTTCCCTTTCCTTTTGTGATAGTTTTTTTTTTTTTTTACATATAAAAGATGTGCAAAGTTACAAAGCCCAGGTCCACACCAAGGAGAGTTATTCTTCACAGAAACACTGCTGCCTGAACTGCCTGAAATGCCATTTTTGAAGTCCTGCCTTTTCTTCCGTATTGTGGTGTGGTTTCCCGTCATGCGATGATTTACCGCATTCTGATTTCATGATCAGATGGTTCCCTTTCTGAGGAGTAAGCATCTAATGGCAATCTAATCTGTGGCTGCTCCTTCTCGTTCCAACACTTGGTTTGGTAATCAGAGACTATTGTCTTTAGCGCTGTTTTCAGCTCCTTTACCTTCTCTGTTCGTAAACTGCTACTAGCTGGTAAGTCCCATGAAAAGTTGGTGTGGACTTGTGGTGACTTTACTGACTGTTATTTTGAGTAATAACATATACAGTATTTCAGTCCCAAGGCATCTTTATGTATGCTGTATATGTGGAAATGATGTATGTTTGTGGACAACTGAGACTATTTACTTGTACTGTCCATGTTTTCCCTAGAGTACGAAATTTGTTTCACAACTGGAGACACTGAAACCAAAGAAAATGCCTGGATTGTGCTTGAGGGGAAGAAGGGCCGATCAAAGGAATTTGTAATGGAGAACTCCTCGAAGAAGAAGAGGTTCTTGCGGTAGGTACTTGGTGCAAAATTGACTTAATGGGCTGCAACTTGTTTACATGAAGAATGTGCTTTCTCCATGCCTTTACACTTATTATGATAATCCCAGCAGCACTTGAGCTCAGACCAACGCTGCAATCCACTATGATGACATTACACCAGAACAAAGTGGCAGTGACATGAATTTAAAGTATGTGGGCCAATTTAAGCGAACAGCTACTCACTCTCATATGTTTATTTTCCTCTCTTCTTAGAGGAAATGTTGACAGGTTTGAGTTTTCGTCCAAGAATCTGGGGGACATTGCTGGTATCTGCCTGGGCCACACACCCAAGGATGGAAGGAAAGTAAAGGGGGAGGTTAACTGGCATGTGGAGGAGGTCGTTGTCACGGAAAGGGAACTGGGAAACAAGTAAGACATCAGTTAGTGCTTAGTGACCCACGTCTACATCCATGTGGAAGTCATTCATTTTACTCATACCACTTGTTAATAAAATCATATTCTTTCTTCTCTGCATTATCACCTCAGGTACATCTTCAGCTGCAAAGCTCTCATCCCTCTGTCTCCAAAGAGGGATGACTTCTTGACCTTCGAGTGCACAAAGGCCATCGAGAGCTTCGCCAGTAAAGCCCGAAGCCTGGTGCCTGTCAAGTATGAAATCATCGTTATCACGGGCGACGAGAAGGGAGCAGGTACAGATGCCAATGTTTTTATTACTATCTACGGCTCCAATGGAGATTCAGGTTGTCGACAGTTGCGGCAGAAGTTCCGTAACCTTTTCGAGCGCGAGCAGACGGACCGTTTCCTGCTGGAAATGCTGGACATGGGCGAGCTGCAGAAAGTTCGGATGGAGCACGACAACTCTGGTCTGAGCCCCGGCTGGCTGCTGGACCGCGTGGAAGTCACTAACACAGCCAATGGCGTTACCACCATCTTCCTGTGTGGGAAGTGGCTGGATACTAAGAGGGCTGACGGGCAGATCACCAGGGTCTTCTATCCGAAATACTAGATGAACTGTGTATTTATACAAACTCCGATTGCAGAGAGATCTCCCCTAATGTTTTAAAGTAATGACCAAAGAGATTCTGCTCTGGCAAGTTTTATATCTCAGGAGGTGAGACAGATTTTTACATTCATAGTTTTTTGATATTATTATATTATAGTTATATATGTAATACTACCTGGAAATATAGCCTGCAATGAAATACTGTGACAACATCTTCTTAGATCAGGAAACTGAATGTGCCATTCTTTTTAAGTTTCATATGTCAGGGATGGTTTGTTCAGTTGCTTTGTTATAATTTAGGTTTTATAAAATATTAAACTATTTTGCAATACTGAGTACAGCGTTCAACCATTTGACTCATTGATGGGTTCATATAAACAACAGCCAAACCTACAGAGCTATATTTTAAAGGTGCTCTATATGATAACCAGAGCATTGATATTGCAGCAAACAGCTATTGTCTATGTAAAGCTATAGAGGAGTAATGTCTACCTGAGCAGAGAATGAAGTCCATCTCCCTCTGTGTGTGTTTTAATCCAGGCTTTTCTGTGCTTTGTTGATTTAGCCGGGCTGGCCTTTTAGTGCATGTTCGTGCCTCATTGGCTAGCTCACGGCATAGCTCTGATATGGTGGTTACAGCCCTCTGGACCAGCAGGGCCGTTGCGGAAACATGGCACCCTCCCTCCGGTTCCCCCCAAACTTAAAACTGTCAGCGGTATTGCAGTAGTTTTCACTGTTAGCACTGTTAGCTGTGAGCCGCCAGCTCAGTTGAAAGCCGTGTGGAGGCAATAGAAATGCTCCCAATCTCACATTTAGCACCTTTAAAGGTGCACTGATCAATACTTTTGTATTAACTACTGTATAAAGGCTATGCGTTGTGTGGAATAAGTCACTCATCGTGACAAACCCACAGAGAACTCTCATCTGGCTCACAACTGGGATCTTTATTGTTTCGGTTTACTTTTACCACTCTCATCAGTCTGTTTCCAGCAGCAGACAACTGTTTTCAGCTCTGATAAACCCCCTTTACACTACCTACACTGCACCAAATGGCTGACAGACGCCGTTTGTGACTAGCTGGTGAAAAACAGTGGAGCATTTAGCAGGTAAAGAGATATTTCCCCTAAAAACATACCAAAACTGAAATAAATGAAATTAGCATTCAACCTAATATATAAAGCAAAACTTTACAAAAATGTGTATAAATTGATGCTCAGTACATTTTGATATTTCTACCTGATGTGAGGATTGAAGATGGCTGTATTTTTACTTTTTTATTTTATCAGATAACAGCTGCTTGACCATCCAAAGGTCAAATTTTATCATCTAGGGGAAAATCACTGAGACCATGTTATTCCCAAATATAAGACATAAAACAACTACGTGTCCATTTTATCCAATTTATTACAAAAAGAGCACATACAAAAGGATAATATACAAGCCATGAAATAAAATTAAAATAAAAAACAGAACAGTTTGGGTTTAGCAATGCAACTTTTGAAATCATTATCATTATTATTAGTAGTAATAATAAATAAAGTACAAAATTCCACCACATGTGAATCTAACATTTACCCATTATATGCTCATCCATTTCTTCATCAACACACTCATCACCATTAATGCGCTATTGCTTTAATATTAATGATAAATAGTTCTATTTTCAGATAAAATATCCTATATTGAAAAACATTGCGCAGTCACAGCTAAACAGCAGAGTTTCATACAAGGATGGCGGCAGCCCTTTCACTGGCACTTTTTGGGATATTTTCTCTTCAGTTTTGTTTTTCAGTGTCAAACAGCAACAAAATTATTTTTTTTTTCTGATATATTCTTTGTATATATTTTCACCATATACTTTTAAACCATTGAGACTATATTGAAACCTGAGAAAACATGCATTTTTAGAAAAGGTTGTGCTTTAAAATCCTTGTTTTCCTTTTAGACTGTGAAAGGAAACAGGATAGATTCTGAGAGGAGAGATGGACGGTAAAATAAAAAAAAGAAATGGGGAGTGGGAGATAAACAGAATGAAAGAAGGATTACTGAAATATTTGTAAAGCCCACAGTGAAACATGCCTCTTTATAGTCAGAACTATTTCCACAATATGTAATGCTATTGTCCTACAGACCAACAGCTAGTTTGGACTTCAATTTTGAGGATAATGGCTTTTGTAGACACCTGTCAAATGTTGTCTCCTTCACAACTCACTGTTTTAATTAATTATGCAACCAATAAGGCATGGTGGCTTCATGGATTGATTGTTATTAATGGTTTCAGTAATATGGAAATATCTCCTAACACTTAAAGCGAGGCACTTGTTATGCTTAAGTCTACAAACTGAAGAGAAACACCAGAGAGATGAAAATTAAAAGGTCGATATAAAGAGTTAAAGCGAAGGAACATGCTTCACAGATGATCGTTATTAAGACCCATAGTGCATTGTGAGAAGCAGAGCGTAAAAAACAAAAGCCAGAGTTCTTAGTGGTAATATTAAATTATCTAAACTAAACTTTTTTTTGCCAGTGAGAGGGTTCCCATATTTAAACAAGTGAGTGCAAAACAAAAACAAAAATCACTTCATTGCAGTTTGTCCACTACATCACAGCATGGGGGATCAGAGAAATTGCATTGAATGGAATGTAACCAAGATCCACAGCACCACATGAAAGAGAGAGAGAGAGAGAGAGAGAGAGAGAGACACCAAGAGAGAGAGAGAGACCAAGAGAGAGAGAGAGAGAGAGAGAGAGAGAGAAGCCTTTTTTCCACCACAGGAACTTTCTCTCAGAGCTTGGAACCTATTTAGGACCACAGGGGCTAGTGTCTAAATAAAGTTCATTTTACCCTCAAAAAACGCCCTGGTTGGGGGGCAGGTAGTCCAGGGACTAAAATGACCAGGAACTTCTTGGTAGACTAAGTGGGAGAGCAAGGTTTGGGGGACAGAGAACCCCTTTTTTCGACTGCAAGAACTTTCCCTCAGAACTAGCAACCTTTTGATAAACTCATTGCATTATTACCACAGGGACCAGGCTCTACATTAAGTCCTGGGACATTTTACCACCCTAGCGGGCCCTGGTTGGAGGGTAGTACAGGCATCAATGGTTTGCAGGAACCTTTTAGTTCCTTGAAATGTAGTCCTGGGACTAAAATAACCAGGAACATCTTGGTGGAAATGGGGCTAGAGAGAGAGAATAGAGACTGAGAGAGAAGCCCCTTTTTCCCCAGAATTAGTTACCTTTTGAGGAACTAATTGCTTTTTGACTGCAGGGACAGAGGTCTAAATTAAGCCTTGGGACATTTTACCTCCCAAAAAAAAAAAAAAAAAATGGGCAGAAGCAAACTTTTAGTTCCTTAACAAGCAGTCCCGGAACAAGGAACTTCTTGGTGGTAACAGAACTAGAGAGAGAGGGAGACTAAGAGAAAAGCCTCTTTTAGACAACAGGAACTTTCCCCTAGAACTAGGAACCTTTTGAGGATCTTGTTGCATTTCACCTGCAGGGACCAGGCTCTACAGTAAGTCCTGGGATTTTAACCCCCCCAAAAGCCCATGGTCAGGGGATAGTACAGACAACAATGGGCTTAAGGAACCTTGAAAAGTAGTTGCGTCGGTAAAATTACCAGGAACTTCTTGGTGGAAATAAGGCTTGAGAGAAAGAGACAGAGAGACTAAGAGAGAAGCCCCTTTTCCACTGCGGGAACTTTCCTCTGGAACTAGGAACCTTTTGGGCCCTGATCGGGGGGTAGTCCAGACAACAATGAGCTGAAGAAACCAGAACTAAAATTACTTGGAAGTTCTTGGTGGAAACAGGGACAGAGAGAGAGAAATGGAGAGAGAAGCCCCTTTCGACCGCAGGAACTTTTCCCCTGAACTCTTTTGATGAGCTCATTGTGTTTCAGATGCAGGGGTCAGGGTCTAAATTAAGTACCAGGACATTTTTGAGGACATTTTACCCCCCAAAAAGGCCGTGGTCAGGGGTCAGTATAGACAAATAGGCTAAAGAAACCTTTTAGTACCTTGAAGAGTAGTCCCGGGACTAAAATTACCCGGAACTTCCAGGTGGAAATGAGGCTCGAGAGAGAGAGAAAGACTAAGAAAGAAAGAGACAGAGATAGACGGAGAGCGGGCTCAGTAGCTCAGCCTTGGACAGTAAACTTTGCACAACCAGCTAGTGGAGATCAAACAGCAGGGCTCTTTTTTTTCGTTAACTTTAGTGTTCCAAAAAGTACAACTGCATGCAAAGCATTCCCATTTAAAACAATGCAAAAATGAGGTAATAGTTTTTTTTCATAGCATTTTTGTGTTATTTCTAAATAAATAAATTATGATTCAATTGCCCTCCCCCCAAAAAACTATATAAAATTAAATACATACCCACAATATCTACAGTTAGTAATAAATTATGATTGTTAAATACTTAAGGCATCTCAACTGACAACACCCTGTGTAAACTATGAAAACTTCATCACAGATGACTCCACTACAGGAGGAGGCAGTGTCGACACTGGCAGTGCACAAGACAGTGAGAAAGTAATCTGAGTTAATTGATCCTTAACCCAGGAGGCTAAAAAGAGTCTCTGGGCTTATCCTTTACTATCACAGTGCATAGGACAGTGAGGGTCCTAAAGGCATCCTGTAGAACTGAAGCCGACACAAAGGGTTAAAAAAAAAAACTGGTCAGGCCAAGCATTAAGAGCCTGACTGTTTTCCTGCTGTTGTGTCTGTGTGCACTGCGAGAGGGAGGCTGCCTCCGTCGCACCACGTTCTACATGTTCTAGCAATACAGCATAGCAACCAGCATAGCAACCACAAGGGGAGGTCTCTCACACAAATACACAAGATCAATACGCAAGCTCCTCTCTCTGCTGAAACACTGCATGAATCTATACCTAAATATAAACCAACGCAAATGCAATACCAAGGGAAAACCTTTTTTGTTGCTATAACTATTGTCACATGTGCTTGTTCTTTAGGCAATAAGGTAAACATCGAACAGAGGATCCCATCGTTTCCACCAAAGGAGACAGGATGAACACGCGCTACAAGTCAGGGGAGCAGCCACTGACACCGCTTTTTTTTTTTTTTTTTTTTCGTTTGTTCATTCGTTAGTGTTGAGAAGATAGTCACAGCTCAGATTAACTAAGTCATGCAAAGCCGTCTCTGTACCTTTTTAAATTGAAGAAACGCTACCAAAGCTAACAGCCCAAGTCGACGATGAAACATGCATTTTTAGTACACACTGTTCTGCCACTGGCCCTGCGCCAGATGAAGATACAGGTACAAGGGCAGCTAAAGTCTTCCTCCCACCTCCCAACTATCTGCAGCTTCCTTTTTTCATCCCTTTTTTTTTTTTTTTTTTTTTGGCTTTGTGTTGTATAAGCACTCCAGTGGCCATGCTGTTAACCTACAGTGAGTTAACACCGAGGTGACGCCTCAAACCCTTGAAACACACTCACATTTGCACTCTTCTGAACATCCACGCATTTGTTAGACACATTCTTTAAGTCACACACACAGCAGGGCAGAGCACACACACACACATGAACCTGCGCATCAGGTTCAAGCTACACCGTGACAAAATGCATTTTGGTAAAAAAAAAAAAAACACTTTCTACCTATTTTTAAAATACACGACGACTCGATCACTGGGCTCTCACGGCAGTGAAAGAGACCTACTCACACGACACCATCTCACATGACACCAACCCAAGGTAAATGTACAACTGTATTGCAAAATGTCAAAGCTGCATGATAGAATTAAAACACTCCTGGTGCTCACCCCCTCTAAGAAGGCGACACCAGATATCACTTGTTGGTTACTGCTACTCTACTACGACCACAAATGATCTTTAGGTAAACATGGCATCAGAGCATTTGTTAAGTTTTCTCGTGTGGCAGAATATTCATTTTGATTGAAGTGTGTTTGAAAAGAGAGAAATATATATATATTTTTATATATAGAAAGAGAGAGAAAAAGAGAGAAAGTAGCCAGCTCAGTGTGGGGTTATGTGTTCTCCACTCTTCAGGACATTAAGTCATGGCTTTGAGGACATGCTACACAGCCCGGGGCTACCTACAGCACAACACCACAACAGCAACAACACCCCACTTACGACCAGCAAGCTACAAGTAAACCCTGTGTACATGAGTATGTGTGTGTGTCTGCGTGTGTTTTGCCTCCAGAGGGATGTGCTTCTATAAAGAGAGTCCTATGCGGCCTCTCGTGCAGTTAGTTTTCCTGGCTTGGCTCAGTAAAGCGTGAGTCAGACGGGTGGTGATGTCACATGAGGTCTGGAGACATTTGGCAAAGCACCCAACAGGAGGTGGGTGTGGGTGGGTGAGGGGTGGGGATGGGGTGGAAGAAAGCAGGAACCACACAAGGGTGATTGACAAGGAGGGGGCTTGAAATCTCATCAGCTGTCAGGGTTCAGCTGTGTTTCGATGTCGACTCGACAGATGGGACACTTCCTGCTGGTGGCCAGCCATTGGTCCACGCAGCCCTGGTGGAAGAGGTGCATACAGGGCAATCTCCTGGAAGATAAAAGAGATGTGGGGGCAGCGTTGATTCACGGTGCAATACAGTTATGTGCTTGCAAAGAACTTGTGACAGCAGTTAGTTAACAGGGAGTTAATTCTGTTCATTCAGGCATGCAAAGACGACTTCTGTTGAGTCATCAATCCTGCACGCCCCTCAGACAGCTGAGAGTCCACATGCTGTAAACCGACCCTCTTTCCTCAACCCGGAACACAGTTGTTACCCCCTGGATTTCACACTACAACTTAGTTTGAAATGCATGTGTAGGTGCACATGCTCATGTCATTGCTGAAAAGAATAGCTCAACATTTTGGAAAATATTTGCTTTCTTGCGAAGAGTTAAACGAGAAGACCAATAGTCTCGTTGAATATGAAGCTAGAGCCTGCAGCGGGTTAGCTTAGCTTAGCATAAAGGTGGGAACAGTTAGTCTGGTCCTGTGAGATAGTAAAATCCGCCTACTGATTGTCTTATCTATTGTTGTGACAACTGCTTCAAGCTGAGTCAGGCAGATTAAAGCTGGACGTGGTATAATATGGAGTGACCCTGTATGTCTACTGTGAGCCAGAGGGAGGATTTGGTTATGAGTTAATGGTTTGTGATGTATTTAGCATTTGCTGACAAATTTATTTAACAGCAGAGGATTCACTGGATTGAGAAGTCTGTAACTTTTTATGTAAATATCAGAAGTGTCCAGAATACCATTTTTTGAGCTTCGAAGCTTTGGTGAGAAATATTCAGAGGTAATCAAACCTTCATGGCGTGATGTTCTTCTATCTGTCTCCATCTCCCCTATT
Source organism: Pterois miles (assembly GCA_947000775.1). Classification (NCBI taxonomy): domain Eukaryota; kingdom Metazoa; phylum Chordata; class Actinopteri; order Perciformes; family Scorpaenidae; genus Pterois; species Pterois miles. The sequence goes on along the minus strand of CAMQGK010000229.1, from coordinate 11,992,467 downwards.
TACACACACCTCTACACACAACAAACAGCTATATCGTCCAAGAATATCTAATAATAACTTGTGCTGAATATGAATAATAAATAATGCTGTGGGATTATTCCTTATTTCATGGGCTATTTTGGGATTTTTTTCCATTATTTCACATGAAATATGTCTTTGCATTTATTCTTGTAATGTACTTATATTTATCTTATCTTCTATTTATTTAGCTTTTTATATTTATATATCTCTATCATATTTTTCTATGATACATTGTCATATTTTCCCGTGACATTTTTCTTTATCTAGCAAAATTTTTCTACATATGTTTTTCTACACATCATCTATGTATGATATCTTAGCACATTTTTCAATTACATATTTCCTATACATTTTTTCTATGATATTTTTTATTGCAATTTTACAGTACTCTAAAATTTTTTACTGTCTTACAGGGCGATAGCTCTTAATTATACTTTTCATGTCATTGATTCTCTCTGTTTTTCTGTGCGGCCTGCCAGCTACTATTTTTTTTAATCTTGGGCTTTCTAGATGTTCTTTATCGTATTGCTGGTTATTTCCAACTGTTTTTGCTACGCCTCCATAGTTGTGAGAGCCGTTGTCTGGGCGTTGCGTCCACAGCTGTGTAATCTTTCCTCTTCCCTGATTGGTGGCTTTGACTCACCTGAGTATTGAAAAAGTTTTGATCGATCACGCTGATGAAGAAACGCGTTTGCCCAATATAATAAAAACGACACTTATCTGTGAGTTCCGGAGATGTTGTTGCTTCGGGATTTTTTTGATTACCATGGCAACGGTCAAACCTTTGAAGCATTCAGGTCAGCCCCATACAATAACTATCTATATATTTATTTTTTTAAATTTCATTTATCTATTATCCATTTAATTTATCTTCTCATCTAACTCGCAAGCAGATATATTTGTCCAAAAACTTTTATTTTAAGCTTAAAATGTCCTTTAAACAAAAATTATATTTTTGTGGAAAAAGTAGATTCTGGAGGCTACAAATCATTCCTGACCTGACGTCCTCTCCATCCTCCAGCATGGACAAGCAGATGGTACATTTCTCATCCACATCTGTTTCCTCCTCCTCCCCGATCTTCAGCTGCAGGGGCTTTCTCTGTTCGCAGGTCAGATTGCAGACAGAGAAATGGCAGGGTCAGAAAAGCGAATACAAACCGTGATGATATTCAATAGTGTGTTGTTATTACCAGTTATCTGCCTTACCTTCTTGTATTTGTGTGGAAAGGTGAATCTCTCTATGGTTGTCTGGACAGCTCCTCTACTGACACTCCCCAGCCGGTCCTCCAGCTGCAACAGCTCCTGAGGAAAAGTGGGCTTGTGGTTGAGTGTAAAGTAGAATAAGATATAACAGTAATACAAATATAATAAGAAATCAGCTACATCATGGAAATCAAGATGAGCTTGCTATGGAAAACTGATATCAAAAACTAACTCATTTTTTCAAGCAATCCTTAAAGCAGCAGTGGGAAGAAATGGAGCAAATGTAATTAAAAAAAATATATTATTTATAAAACAGTCACTATATCCAGACAGTAGTACATAAGACAGGTAATCTGAAAAATATAATGTGTCTCTGTGTCCTCCGGAGCTTTTAATGGCATCTGCAAGATTTCATAGACTGGAGGAAAACAAAGAATCAGAGCTGATCTGGAGTCTGTCGTCTCTGAGCAGCTGTCAGTCACTTGCGAAGCTGTAAGATGAGAAAGTGCTCCGGCTGGTGAGCGGTGCTTGGTATTTCCTCAGCTGATCTCAACATGGCTGCCTTCAAGATGTTTCTGAAAACATCTGAAGAGTTGGCCTTTGAGGAGTTGGAGGAGAGGAACGCTCTCTCTGAAATGACCTGTGATTGGCCAAAGTCTCCCGTCACAGGCTAGATTTTTTTAAAATCCTGAAAACAGAGCCACGAGGAGGTGCACAAGTCATGTTTTCTCTCAAAACGCTTGAGTTACAATATGCTGAGAGGTTATTATGTAATTGTTGCCCATTGATTCCAAAAGCTTTCTGCCTACTGAAGCTTTAAAGTGCACTTTTTTGCAGCATCTACATTTCCATGACAGCTTATCAAACTCAAACATCTGCTGAAGAGGATGATGTGATATCATCAAAAGCACCACAACAAGTTACTAAATGTAACTTGAGGTGAGATTGTTTTTGCATCTAGAATAGAAAAGTATCCATAGTGTCCTGGCTTTGATAGATGGATGTGGGGGAGTGTATGAAATGTATTTAGAGACAGATTTACCTCATAACTTTCTCGCACAGCGGTGGCGTGCCTTGAAGGATTCAGACTCTGCAGCGCCAACAGGTGCAGCTGGGGGTACGGGTAGTTTCTGATTTCATGCACAACCTAACAGAAGAGAGCTCTTCATCATATTGCAGCACTATTATAGCATGCAAACAGTTTTTCTCCATTGCGTTGATGCATTGTTGGAAATTTTTTTTTTTTTCTTTGAGAAAACTGAAGGTGACACTAAACTGTTCCTGAAAACAATTGTTCGAAGTGTATCAAATCAATAATAATAAACCTTAACATAAGGGCAAGATATATTTAAAAGACAAATAATTATTGTTAATAAAATTCAGATAAAAACAACAGGGTGACCAGCATACCACTTGTGCAGAGGATGTGTTCCTAGGGAAGTGGTGCAAGCGAGGCGAGGCCAGGTAATGCTGATAGTGCTGTGGAAGCTGCTGGAGCTGGTACTGGTGGTGGGGGAGGCCCGCGTCAACGCTGAGATCCCTGCAGGCGCACAGACAGCCGACTAAATCAGCATCATCACCCATGCCAGGCCATGTGACAGACAGACAGATGGGCGCAAAGATGATAAGGTGGGACCGTTTCTCGACTCTACGGGACCCTCGTTAATCTCCTACAGTGACTCACCAGTCGGTGCCTTCGGCCAGGTACCGCTGCTGCTGGGTCATTGGCTGGGGAACGTGGAGGGGAGGGGAGTACTCGTAGCCTGAGCGCAGTCGGTGAGGGTTCAGGGGAATACGCTCCTGGGTTCTTCTACAATGATATATAAAGATGCACCCAATTATAGAAGCATTATCAGTCACTATAAGCACCTTAGATGTGGGTCATTGGGGGCCTACTACATCTATAATGTTGTAAAAGTGAAAGTGAGACTTAAAAACAACATGTTGTAACATGTAAACCTGAGTGAAACATCAGTTTTAAACAAAATAAACGCTTCTTTAGGTTTAGGCAATAAAACTACAACTTCTTTAGGTTTAGGCAACAAAACTACAACTTTACGTTTAAGCAATAAACTCCAACTTCTTTGGGTTTAGGCAAAAAAAAAAACAGTTTAGAGAAAAGGTGTTTGGGGTTAAAATAACTACGAACACAAAGACAACTACTCATTGTTGGTTTCACACGGGGTGCGATCTCCGGTCTTCTGGATGGAAACCGTGTTTTGTGGCTTCCGCTTCTGCTCCTGTTGTAATTACTACGGTCCCTAGAGGTCACTGTCATGTTCTTTTATACCTTCTTTTGGTGATCTACCATGCAAATAGATGATCAAATTTACTAGCAGGTGTAGTAGGCCCCTACTGACCCACATCTGTGTGGCTTATAGTGACTGATAACGCCCATTCAATAGCCTGACAACAGTCTAATGGGCTGATAGATAAGATAAAAATGCCTGACTTCTTCATGTGTATCTGTATTTGCATGTGACTCTACCTGGAGTGCGGGAGAATCCTGCGGTGCTGCGCTTCAAGAAGCTGCTGCTGGATGAGGTATTGCTGGTGTAAGGCCTGAGGTAGGAATGGAGGCCCCGGCACATCCTGGAACTGAGGGGGCGCAGGCAGGGCAGTGAGGGGCGGGTGGTGTGCCGGAGGCAGGTGGGTGGCCAGGCCGGTCTGAGGCGGCTGGCTGGCGTGTCCTAGAGGGAACTCTGCTGAGATGGGCGCCTGGGGAGCGCCCAGGTGAAAGTGTCGGCAGGAGGTAGCATGGCTGTGTTGGTGCCTGGTGAAGTGTGCTCCTACGGGAAATAAATGCAAGGTATCAGATTTGAGCCAAATAAGGGTGGGATCACTTTAGACAGACACCACAGAGAGACCCAGACAGAGTACATATTGACACAAAAATAAGCACTTTCTGGCTTTCTCACACACACACACAAACATATAACAACCAATCACACGGAGAGATCATAAAAATAGGAGAGATGTGACACAGGAAGAGACGACACAAGACAGACAAAACAGCAGATGGAGGACGCAGACATTGAGACCCCTGTGGAGCGCCATCTAAACCCACACAGATTGCACCCAGTGGCCTTCCTCTCCACTTGCCATAGTGCAGCCAGCAGGAAGGATGGATCTTCACTAACAGCCTGGTGTGTTTCCAAGAAGATCTACAGCACCGAAGGTTGTCTGGTCCACTGCTAGTCAATTTAATAGATTCGGCCTCTGTATTATGTCTGCCGTTTGAAGGAACAAACATACGACAGTAGGATTCTCATCAGCAACTGAAAAGATTATCCGCCTCCATTTCTACCTCCCCCCTCCCTTCTTATCAGAGGTGGAGGAGACGAGATGAGATTGTGTGGTAGTCCTACTGAATCACCTCGCTATTAAGTTGCACAAAAGAATCAATACAAATTACTCCGAGCTCAGAGAGGAGGGCTGGAAGGAGGGTGAGGCAGGGACAGACAGCTTTACTCATTACAGCTTTCTAGCTCTCTGGAACAGGAAGCAGACAGAAAGGTCTGGTCTGGAGGACGGTGTGTGTATAATGATGTACCGAGTGTTGTGTGTTTGCATGACTGGAAGAAATAATTGTCTCATCTACTGTTGTGTCAAACTGAGTCAGGCAGATTAAAGCTGGACGAGGTGATTTGGCTGTTTTGGTGGTTTGGGATAAATTTGGCGATGGCTGACAAAATCTAATTAACAGTAGATGGTTCACTGAGCCAAGATCTAATTTACACATTTTCAACTTTCTTTTATGTAAACACAATATCCCTTCACTACATGTTCATTTAAAGGGATAATACAACAGTTTGGGAATATACTTATTTACTTTCTCTCTCTGAGAGTTAAAATAGAGGACCAGTACTGTTCTGTTATAAGCCTATATACAGCCATACAGTTAGCTTAGCTCAGGGCTGCCCAAAGTGTGGCCCACGGGCCAAAGCTGGCCCGCCATAAGGGTCAATTTAGCCTGCCAGATGTTTCTAGTGAAAAAAAATTATAATGCTATTTAAATATGTAGCATCTCTAATTATTATTTTTCATAATTTGAGTGACATGCAAGAAGTTGGTTTGGCACAAGTGAGGTAATAAAAAATGGAGAGGCAGAGACAGCGGCACATGCACAAAAGGCATTTTAATTAAGGGAACCTGGGATCCTAGTGCCATTTTGCATCTTAATACAATAAATACGTTTTTGCTTTTGGACGTGACCAACCAGTTTTGGACTGGAAAGACTGGAAGCGGGGTGCCAGCCAGCCTGGCTCTGTTACTAATTAACATGTTATATTTTACTTGTTTAATCTATACAAACAGAAATGTGTTGTTTTAGGGGGTGGACTACTTCTTGGCTTTGAGAGGCTGCCAGCAGAGTCACCAGGAAGTTACTGGTCCCAGCCAAGACATAGTCACTTTGGGTTCTTGTATAAATTAAAAACACAAGATGTAATATGTTAATTAGTGAGCTTGCATTACTTTTGGGCAGAGCTACGCTAGTTTCCTCTTCCTTTGGGTTAAGCTAAGATTTAGTCTTATAATTAAACATGAAGAGCGGTATCAATCTTTTCTAACTCTCCACCAGAAAGCACATTTCCCAAAATGTCAAAAAGTTCATTTTAATTCTTGTTAATATGACATATCTGCATGGCTGTTGTTTTGCTCTGTTGTATATAGCCTCAGGACATGGGAAGCCAGTGAACCTCGAGAGCCATGAGCAAACTGAAAACAACATTTGGCTGGGGAAGTAGAGCAGAAATGGCAGACTGCTGGTTTGGATTGGTAAAAGGCTGAACATCATCACTTTTGTATGAAGCCTGTGACCCGGTAAGACTGGACTCAAAGTGAAGCTTCAAGTAAATATCAAATGATTTGTCTCTGGGCTCTTTCACAGCGTGAACCGCTGACATTAATATTTGACATATTGCAGTGCGCTGCCAGCCAACAGCCCTGATGTTGTTATTGTTACATCTGTGCTCTCGACTTTGACTTGCAGATATAAAATGCCTGATTGGTGCAGAGCAGACCCCCACCCATCTACACACACACACACACAATACAGCACACACTCATCCACTCCCATCCACCTCTCGTCACCCCTGAGCTGCTGCACAGGCAGCCCCTCCCCCACGGTGTGGCTGCGGCATGGTGTCCCTGTGTGAGTGGCAGCCCTAAGCCCTGCCCAGCCGTGACTGCAGCAGTCTGACATCAAACCTGCCTCACTCGCCCCCCCCCCCCCTCCGCTTCCCATCACTGCAGCTTTACAATCGCACCTCCCCTCCAACATAATCCTTCTTCTGCCTGGTGCGGTGGTCTTCCATCATGTGACACCGTGCAGCCTTGTGTATGCAGTGTTTCACTGAAACCACACCAGCTGATATCACTGATTAGCACACAATCCCATTCAGACTGAGGGACTAATGAGTGAAATCAGCTTTTATGTTGCACAGCTGGACTGGAGACCTGCACACAAATGACTCCACATGCTTGCACACCACTCACTGACCTTGATGCTAAACATCAGTCATATAAGGACAAGGTAAGTGCAGGGTGGAAGACAAAGCATCTGATATTAATGCACAGCTACGGTGAAATAACTTGTGCTTTACAGCTGTTGAGTTATTTAAAAGTCTGTTGCTGCAGTCGGAGGAGAAAGTTGCCCAACACACATGGCGGCGTCTCAGACAGACGCACCTTGTGTCAGCACATAAATAACTCTGACTATTTCAGACACTGTGAACAGATGTAAGGCTCAAGTGGCTGGAACGTGACAGGAAGAAGTGCCAGGCTTTAAAACTCTTTAAATTGCTGAGTTTATGACACCAGAGCCCATGCTGCGTGTACCCACTTTTAAAGTTTTCACAGAAGCAAAGGCTTTTTTTTTAATGCACTGTTTAAAGCAAGAGCGACTCTTAAACCAAGTGCACATTAAAAAAATTCATAGGAGAAAAAAAAAAAACATTTTGTAGGTCTAATATAAACATTCAGAACTTTTGGTGGACAACAAAGTACATTATTTACTGACTTCCTGCAAAAAATATCCAAATATCTGCACTTGTGCTGTTATCAAAAGCTACAAAGACACAACTGGATACTGAAACTGAAGGAATTCATTTTTAAAACTGAGAGTAGCGACATGCTTCTGTCTGATTTTATTTGCAGAACTGTGTCAAGGTCTGTTCTACTATTAATAATAAAAGGACTGGATGAACGAGGCCACAATTTTACTTTACATACAAACATACTGTAAAACACTTTACAGATAAAATAGTTTCCATTTGGTGACTGAACCAAATTGATTACTTATTGATAATCAGTTGATAGTTCTGACATTCTCAAAGATCCGTTGTTTAATAAGATAAGATAAGATATTCCTTTATTAGTCCCACAGTGGGGAAATTTACATCCATACAAAGATTACGGGTGGTTATGTGCCAGACTATTTCTTGGCAAGTATTTCACCTGAAAGAGAGAAATAGTCTGACACATAACCGCCCATACAACTGCTGATTGACATCTTTACACAAATGAGACAAACGGGATATAATGCATTCATGAGTGAGCTTTATAGGAGCTGGTGTTACCTTTAGACAGAACCTGTCTAGATGTTTCTCCCTGTTTTCAGTCTCTATGCTAAGCTAAGTTAATCTGCTGCTGGCAGAGCTCAGGGCTCCAGAGCGCGAACATTTTATGCGACCAAAAATCTGTTGAGTGAGATTAAATATTTTAATCAGGCGTACCTGATATTTAACAGGTGTGCGTGTCAAACTGTGCGCTTCCTCGAGAAAAAAAAATCACAACCATAAAATCAAAAGAGACCTATTGATTGCTGCGGCGCCCGTTACATATGGTGCCTTCAAATGGGGTTGTGTGTACCGGGTTTTCGAGTTGGGCCCATGTGAACGCCCCCCTCGTGTCGTATTCACGACCTCGTAAGTGGAAAGTTTCTGAAATCTCAGAGTTCACGACTTGTGACGTGTTTGTTGCCGTTGTGAGAAATGGTGGAGCCCACGGAAGTTCATTTATCGGTGCACAATAAGTTAGTATTGTGCAGTATACTGTAATTTTAATCGTGTATTTTTTTGGTAATTTTATATGGCAGGAAAATAATCCTCTGTCATTACGTCTGCATTTCCTGCATTATGTCACTTGCTAACTTGCTAACTTGTTTGCCTCTGCGGCTGTTAATATTGCCGTCGTTTAGCAGCGATGTTCTTCACGACTTAGCCACTTGGACGCTACGCCATGACATGTTCATGACTTCGCATGTTGTAAACACGGGTTCATGAGTTCCATTTGAAGGCACCAATATGTCCCATCCCCAATCAGCCCGGCCCAGACCCGACAGCTTTGCTGGAGGTCTGTCTCCCCAGTCCCTGATAAAATGCCTTAATCCTGACTACGGCGTCAAATTCATTTCACTAGAGGGATTGGCAAAAACTGAATGCGTGTATTGGTTTACTTTTGTTTTTACCATGTCAAATTGGTAGAGAATGGTGAAATTTCACTGGTATTGGTATCAACTACTACATTTCTGGTATCTTGACATCCGTAGTATAGGTCTATGGGAACTGACAAAATGTATTATTTTGGCACCAAAGTGCACAGAAACATCTTTTGGGTGCACCTACATGAAAAAGTTGAGTGCACCAGTGTAACTAATATAAAAGGTTATCTGGAGCTTCATGTTTAGTTTAAATAATCTAAATCTCAATAAGAGGATTTCCTAAACTGTTGGAACTATCCCTTTAATAACACACAGGACTGTGCCACTTACAGAATAATGGAACCCAGTGTTTCACGTAGGGATGCACTGATCCGAATTTTTCAGTCTCAATACCAATAGCGATATCTGAGCTTTGGGTATCAGACGATACTGAGTATTGATCCGATACCAGTGTTTAATTCATCAGCTGTATGCCTCACTTTGTGACTGGGATCATTATTTTATGTGTAAAACAGACTTTCCTATTTTTGTAAAACAAAATGTGACAAACAAATACATTATAATACATAAAGTTACTGAAATGTTATTTAGCTAATATTAAAATAATAAATTGTACACTAGCAACTTGAAAACGTAACGTTAAAAAAAGAAGCGTAAGAAATCTTCGAAATTAACAGGAATTACAATTCAAGTGTAAACCAAATTGGCTAGAACTTAAACAGAGATTATAATTATAGTATACACTGGATGTAGAGTATAAACAGAGATGAACTGAATAGATTGGCCCCATTGTCACTGATACCCGATCCAGCTATTAGTCAGTATCAGCTCGATATCCAGTATGGTATCAGTGCATCCCCAGTTTAATGTATATGGAATGAGAGGTGTTTTTGCATTAAGCAACCAAGCGGTCAGTACCTCGAGGTAGAGTTGGGCGACATCATGATATATTTTGCCATACTGTTTACATACAGTGGTGTGCAACAGTATAATATCTTTGGGTGTATTAGGCCATTTTAAGCAATGCTGCAAAACAATATTGGATCTTTTATGATGTTTACTGAGCCAAAAAGAAAGTTAATTTTTACAGACTTTCACCATATATTGACATCAAATATACAAAATTACACATATACCTAGACAGAGGATTTTATCCATATCATCCAGAGTTGTTCCAGAGTTACCTCATCACCAATGAGCACCAATGAGTGGATGTGAGGGAGGCTATGCTTTGGTTTTTAAACAACAGTGTATGGATTAGGAGGAAATGACAGCGTGTAACATTAAATATCAATGCTGGTGTTATTCAGCAAAAACATGCTTTTCTTTTTCTTTTCTTTTTTAGAAATTTGGTTGCCCCCTACTCCAAAGTAAGCAGAGCAGTGACTTGAGAAGAAACTCTGTCAAAGACAGCTGAGAAATGAGAGCACACAGAGAAGAGTGAGGGGACCGTCTCAGTGACAGCACAGTGTGGAGGGAGGAGGGGAGGAACACATGGAAATCAGCAAAAAGCACACTGAAGGTTAGAAAGAAAACTACAGTCTTTATTGGAAAATATTAGTATGTGTGGCACTGTGTGATAATAGTAATAATAAGAGTAATATACCCTATATAACCATAATAATACCATGCAAATAAAGACCGAAGGCAAGGCCCGACCATGCTCTCTGTAGGGTTAACAGAACAGAAGCAGCATCCAATGAGTAGATGTGTATGCTTACAGCACATTTCAGTATAGCAGGGACATCTCTACACAAAGTTTACATTGGAATCTGCTGTTCAATGTGGAAAAACAAAAAGTATAAAATGACCATGCATTAGGATCTAATACAAGAACATAAGGTAGAAAATCACAACCAAAGAATAAAAAGACATTTTCATTCTAAAAGGAGATCTACAGCAGTGCAGGATATACACATCCCTGTAAAATGGATAGCATTCTGGAGGTGTCTGAGGAAAAGACCTGAGAGGGGGGCTGTGATTGGTAGTGGGGGGTTTTCAAATGGCGAGATGAGTTAGACCGGAGTCTCGTCAATGTATTGTGACCGACTAAATCAATTCAGCTAGTGGGAACAAAAGGCTTCCACACATGGATAGGATTATGCTGTTTGGATGCCACTATAACAGGTGCAGTGCACCATTAGCCGTGGAAATAACATCACACAAATTGCTGTGATTTTACAGGTATTGGCCAATTGGGGAATGTTAGGATAGCAGGTCAGATTATTTAGAAAATGATGATCAAACAAAAGCTGGTACAATGGAGTGCTGCAGGGATGACGTATTTTTGTAGGCCAACCACAAAGTTAACATCGCCCCGGTTCCCTCGACAAAATGGCATTGGGATTTTTCTAATGGGTTTTGGATTATCGCAGAAAATAAACTCGCGTTTATGACACTTACTCGTTTTGTTCTGTAAGATAATCTCCACAATTGAACACCACTTTCATGATTTTTGAAGCGTGAATGCCATCGGCAGAAGTAAAAAGCTAATGCTAGGCTATAAACGAACAACACGGCGGTCACGTCACCACCGCTAAGCTAAAAGCGGAGTAGTGTTCGGCGTGATGATGATTGGTAGTCTAATTTAGCCACTTGTTTGCAACCGCTTTTTTAAAGTCACTTAAAAACTTAAAATTCACAAGTAGGAGCGCACCGATATCGATACTGCATTAAATAGCTGGATCGGGTATCGGTATCCCATCTATTTAATTCAGTTCTATGTTTAAATACTCAAGTTTTAATTGCTGTTTATGTTCTGAGAAATTTGTTGCTTCATTAAAAAGGTAGTAATTCCTTCCATTAAATTTGATTTTTTTTTTTACCAAGTTGTTGGTGTTCATTATTTTATTAATAAATAACAAATTGATTAATAGCTATGTATTTATATGTCGCATTTTATTATACAAAGTTAGGAAAGCAATGACTAAGTCAAGCCTGACGTTGCCTTATGTATAAATGAATAATCCGAGTCACTTCCAGGCATACAGCTTATTATTTAAACACTAGTATCGGATCGGTACTTGGTATCGGCAGATAACCAAAGCCCAGATATCGCTATCGGGACTTAAAAAGTCGAATTGTTCTTCCCTGTTTGCAAATGGGATATTTACTGATATGTTATGTCGTAGAACAAAATCTCTTGCGCTTGTGTTAGCCACAGACCTTATTTTAGGTATCTAACTAAAAACCCATTCAACAAAAACTCATTGACTTCCACACGAGGGAACCAGAAGTGCTAATATGCTAACTGCTTTCCCGGTTTTGGGGCTCATTCCTGCAGCACTCTATGCACCTTCGCAAATATGGGACGGAGACAACATAGAGTTTGGCTGTAATCGAATCGGGGGAGAGGATCAAAATGTATCCACTTTACAGAAATTTACAGCAGAATGTAGTCTATCCACACTGAATGGGAGAATCACAATGACAGTTTGTAGTAAAGTCTAAATGCTACAATGGGTTATTCACTGAAGAGCAACATGACAGTTTAAATAAAGACTTTCTACAGAAGGTGTTATTCTTTAGTCTGTTACACAGAAGGATACGGTATGAGTGGGAACTCGGTTTTAATGCCAATGTCGTCTTCAGATGGAAAGAGGAAATGAGGAAGAAGGGGTTCACAATACAGCTAGATGCAGAGAACAGGCAGAGGCTACGGCAGACAGCAGCAGATGATCGTTAGCTACACAATGGAGGGGGACAAAGGTCTGAGAAATGCGGAATGTAGAGCCAGCCTCGATACTATGGAACAGGAAAAAAGAACACAAATAAAAGCACAATGAAATCATTGGTGCTACTGCATGTAGGTTTAACAATCAAGTCATTACCTCTACTATTATTATTACTACATAATCAACACAGATAGCCTACTGAAATGGAGGGTGATTATAGTTAAGCCCAATTCAGTGTGTGATTATTCATATTTATGCTACGTTTAAGCACCTGCAGTAATTTGCAGGTTTCATGTGACGCTTTTCATCCGACAAACATTTTTGAGGTTTAAAGGCACCATTTTATATCATTTCAAACAGCCATGAGTGTGAGCTACGGCCATTACACTACCTGTATTTAATGGGAGAACTCTTAGTTGAAAGTAATTTTGGGTAAAAATGAGCGCAGGAAATCAACAGACTCCATGCCAGTTGCACACAAAGGGACAAACATCCCTTGTCATGTTATAGGATTCGGATGCATGCTTGGACCAAATTAATGACAAAAAAAGCTCGTGGGTATTATTAGCTAAAGCTGAGCTAGTAATGAAGCTACTGGTTTGTTCAGTAACGTTAGCTTTAGCGGCGACCGCACACACACACAAAAAACGCACGTAAACAGCGCGCAGTGAGAGATAAACCAGACCGCGCTAGCACAGCTGAGGATAAAAGAAGAGAGGGGCTGCCATTTGACAGCTGCTGTCATTCGGCCCGGAAACATTATAAAAACAAACGTTTATACTTCTTCTATCATATTAAATGCCTTTCATCACACTAAAAACGTTTTGACGGCCATTCACGCGACGCTACAGTTAGCAAGAAAGCTAATGTTGTCACTGTCGCTAATACGCTGTTTTTGCTAGCAGGTGTCAGCTCTGTTTACATCATTTGAGGACATTTAAAAGAAGGAAAAGCCGAGAAATTTGTTAGGGTTAGGATAAGAAAATTCGAGATAGTCATACCTCTATTTCTAACTGAGCCGAAGACGGGGAGAACCAGATATCCAACATGTACTAACACCATCCTGGGTCCTTCTTTGTTGTGTGGGCAGCCAGTGAGACAGATGGTCCATGGAAATGATCCCCTCCAGTCCACAGCACATTCAAACGGACAGGCTGCGCTGCGAGCACACACGGACGCGGGCAACCAATCACTGAACCCCCCGACCGGGACCCTCCGGCTCTGGCACCTTGCTCCACCAATGGGAGGAGCAGCCGGGGCTGGGAGGGCGGGGATGTCTGTGCTGTGGACAGCCCGCCCCTCCATGACTGAATCCTCAGTCCACCAGCCCAGATAAGGTACTGTACTTGGTACTCAAATAGACATCTGCTGGTTAGATTTCACCCCAGAGAGGCACATTACTAATTATTTACAATTTTGCAAGAATATCACTGAAAATGACATAAAAATGGAAATTAAATATTTCCCTGTAGTTTAATATTATTCAGCAACTTCCAGTCAACTCAATTTCTGATGGAAATATTGTACTTTTACTCAACTAGGCCTATATTTTTAACTTGATTTTATATGTAAAACACATGATCAATTTATTAGAGCAACAATTAATTGATCAGTTGTAGGGATGCACCGATACCGGACCGGATATCGGGCCGATACTGACTCAGATAACCTGATCGGGTATCAGCAACAATGGGGCCAATCTATTCAATCCAAGTCTATATGCATGTATATTATTATATGCTAACATTTTAATTCCTTTTTACATTTTGACCAATTTGCCAAGATACTGTTGTATGATTTATTATTCTAATAAGAAATAATTTATAACTATGTATTTATTTGATATATTTTGTTTTACAATGTTAGGAGAGCAATATTTAAGTCAAGCCCGCAGTTGCCTCACACATAACAGAATAATCCCACTCACCTCCACACTGAGGCACATATTGATTAAACACCGGTATCAGATCGGTACTCGGTATCGGCTGATACCCAAAACCCAGGTATCACTATCGGGGCTGAAAAAGTTGGATCAATGCATCCCTAATTAGTTGTCAACTATTAAATTAATAAAAAACTACAGTATATTGATAATTGATTAAGTAGTTTGAGTCTTTTTTTTTTTTTTTTTTTAAGAAAAAAAGGTACAAATTTTCTGATTCCAGCTTCTTAAATGTGAATATTTTCTGGTTTCTTTACTCCTCTATGACAGTAAATGAAATAACAAAGCAAAACAGGACATTTTCACCATTTTCCAACATTTTATAGACCAAACAACTAATTGAATAGACAAGAAAATAATCGCTAAATTAAAATAATTGATAGTTGCGGCCCTACAATGTATGTAATATGGTAGAATATTGAAGATTAAAAGCCCGGCATACCCACACAGGTGTTTTCAATTGTATTGTGGACATTTAAAAAACTATGCGGGGATTCACACAGGGTCACCAATCTCATATTTAGCATTGGCCCTGTTTAATTAAATTGAAAGGAATTAAATTAAAAGTTAAATATTACCCAATAATCTATCACATATTATTCAACATTTCCTAATGACTTTGTTGGTTACTTTTCATTAGAGATGCAAAACTGAACCATAACAAAAGAAGTGTTCAATGACACTGTTGAGCTTTTGCACCATTATTAAATACAGGTCTGCTAATTATTTGTAGACAAGATGAGGCAAGTATGTGAACATAGACCTACTTGACCATTAAGTAGCCTGCCTTATTTCATGTATAAAGTCAGTGTTTTGGCTACATATAATATAGAAATATCATAACTATCAATCAATCAGTGTATCTATAAACATATTTTGGAGATCAAACAGATTAGAATAGTTATGTGTTTCTTCTCCCTAATGCGCAAAACAAATCGAACCAAAACCAAAATTGTGACCCAAAAACTGCAAACCAAACAGTGGACTTTCACTTCCACCGAGTCCCAGGTGTAGAAACAATAAGATGAAATAATTTAATATGCTGTGGTGGAAAGTAACAACTAGTACAACTTTGAGGCACCCTAGTTTATGCTTCTTTATAGTGCCTCTCCATTAGACCTACATTTATTTGCCATGCCAGTTATCTTAATTTTACATACAAAACATACTGTATATAATATGAAGTAATTTATTAGATTAAAGGTTTTGCACACAGGTGTTTTTAGTCCATAAACAAAAACACACTTATGGAGACCTTACAGGAAGATTGGATTTATTCATTAGTCATCATCACTGGTTTAATTTCCCTTTCCTATAAGCACACTGGACATCTGACACTCCTTTTCATTCCTAACATGAGCAAAGACTACATAAGCGGTATGTAAGAAATTTAATTAAATTATAGTTTAATCTTATTATTGTTCAAACAGCCATCAGGGGAAATGTAGCGAATAATCTGCTACAGAACATTAAGTAATATTCGGCTCTCATTATAATTCCTTTGAAAAACAAACCTCATCCTCTTTTCGGAGGGCAGAAATGCTCAGAAGTGTGTGTCCTGAAAACGTCTCTGCCTTCAGTGTTAAGCCTGAAGGGTGAAGGAACAGATGGGCATGGGGAGGCTGAGGGGGTCACAAAACTCTTAGTCCCATATGTCCTCGTCTTTCACTTCCCACCGTCTTAATGCTTTAAGCCTGCTGTACCACACAAAGAGCCTCTCGCAGTGCTTTACTATCAGTGCAGGTCAAACCCTTTACTCACAAACAGACCTTTAATACTGACTTATTCCTCACTTTTTACCACAAAACTTAGTAGTGTCAGCAATGTTTGATTAAAAAAAAACTCTGTTCTGTCACTTTGCCCTGTATTTCAATGCAACATGCAATATTTTCAGAGCTGCAACTAACAATTATTTTTTATCATTGATTCCAATAAATAATTTATATGAAATGTAAAAAAAAAAAATCCCTGAGGCCAAGGTAATATCTTCAAATGTCTTATTTTGTTTTAACAAATTTAAAATCATTTACAATGATTTATGACAAATCAGCAAATTCTCTCATTTGCAAAGCTTTCACACTTTTTCTTGAAAAAAAAAGTTATCAAAAAAGTTACATATTATTTTGCTGTAGATCAATTAGTTGACAAATCACATCTAAATATATTTTACATTTGCTCATTAGGGCTCTAACTTGCCTCACAACAGAAATTATCACGATCAGGGGTGGAAGGAAGTTGGTTAAAAAAACAGCTACAATCGTGTGCGGCTGGCACTAACATTTTTTTTCATTATTGATTAATCTGCAGATTATTTTCACCATTAATTGATTCGTTGTTTGGTCTATAGAATGACAGAAAATGGTGTCAATCAGTGTTTCCCAAAGCCCAAGATGACGTCGTCAAACGTCTTGGTTTGTCCACAATTCAAAGATATTCAGTTTATTGTCATAGCAGAGTAAAGAAACCAGAAAATATTCACATTTAAGAAGCTGGAATCAGAGAATATTTACTTTTTTTCTTAAAAAATGACTCAAACCAATTAATTGATTATCAAAATAGTATAGTAATGAATATATTAGTTGAAAACTAATCGATTGATTATTGCAGCTCTACAGCTGTGAATTATTTTTACCAGAACATGCAAGAAAAACTGAGTGGTAATCAGTAGTCACATGCTCTGTGTTTGCTGGTGTAAAGCCCTCTGGTGGTGGCTGCAGCAGTCAGTAACAAGCGAGCTGTCATTTTGAATAAACCCAGAACAGCACTTGTACAACACAGAACGTAAAGCTGCGTCATTCAGACTAAAAAGACATCTGCAAAGAGGAAGGATACTTATTTCTGGCTCTTGAGAAGGAGCCAGCACACTCGCTGCTCTGTGAGGCCACCACTGCCCTGTAAAAATTAGCATACAGCTGATGTTCTGCCCCGAGGGTGAAAGGAGCTGGCTAAAGGGCTCCTTTGGTTTCAGGAGCAGGGCCCCGCAGACTGCATTGCTCCACTCCCTCATTGTCCTCTTCATGTGAACTCCATATGTCCCCCTAGCGGCAGGTGTCACAGTGTGACCTCTGACCCGACATGACACGTCTGTGGGTGAGGGTGATGTTGTATTGTTCACGGCGAGCCAGTTGTCTAGACTGTTTGGAAACTGGATGAAAGAGAACAATGAGACGCGTCAGATTGTACCTATGATGGCAAATATTCTCACTCGTACACAATAGAACATACTTGTGCAAAACACTTTCTGATAGACAGGACTCTGGCCTTCAGATTAGGGCTGCCGCATTAACGCAACTTATTATTTTTAAGTTGTAGTGGGCTCAGTTTTTTTCAGCTTGTGGGTTAGGGTAGGGTTAGTGAGGATACTGATATCACATGAAACTAGAAAACCTATAGGATCCATTGGTACCAACCATGTCATACTAGCTTTTCGCGAAGGAGATTAAATAACGCTCCAAACTTGCACTAAATTTTGGCGAGGAAAAACTGTCATGGTCTATTCAAAGGGGTCCCTTGACCTCTGACCTCCAGATAAGTGAATGAAAATGGGTTCTATGGGTACCCACCAGTCTCCCCTTTGCAGACATGCCCACTTTCTGATAATCACAGTCAGTTTGGGGCAAGTCAGAGTCAAGTCAGCACACTGACAGCTGTTGTTGCCTGTTGGGCTTCAATTTGCCATGTTATGATTTGAGCATATTTTTAATAAATAGAATTATTTAAAATAAATATTTTAAATTCAGTACCTGTGAGGGTTTCTGGACAATATTTGTCAATATTTGTGTTATTGATTTCCAATAATAAATATATATACATTTGCATAAAAAATTGCTCACTCCCATGTTGATAAGAGTATTAAATACTTTACAAATCTCCCTTTAAGGCGCATTTTAAACAGATAAAAAAAATGTGTGATGGATTTGCAATTAATCAGGATTAACTATATACTATCATGTGATTAATCCTGATTAAATATTCAGAATCGACTGACAGCCCTACTTCAGATACATTTATCAGCGCACTGCCCTTATTGTAAGATCTAAAATTGAGATTTGAAGTAAAATTTAAGTAGCGTTGTTTGCTAAAGTTGTCTGAAAGGATGAAAAATGTGTAACAAATGTCGGTGTCTTCAGTTCACAGACTTCAGTCCCAATTAGACTTGTTTTGACAGCCACATTTACAAGTAGACATTCATTAATCAGACTACATGAAACAACAAAAACTGCCTTCTCTAAGTGACACCAGATATTTGAAATCCCAACAGTCAGAGAACAACTACGAGACAAGGAAATAAACCGCTGTACAACAGGCTCATTAAATAACGCTCTATTTATTTAGTTTTAAAATAGTTTCTTTTTGTTCTACAGACATAATTTCAAGGAAGTTAAAGACTTGCAGAAGCAACAAAATAAACAGCTTTTTTTGTAAATTTAAAATACTGACAGTAAAATAAAACAATAAGAACAGAAGAGCAAAGCTAAATTACTGTAATGAGGATAATAATCTGACTTGAGGTTAAAGATGTGACCAAACATGCTATGTGCAACCATAGTCGTGCATCGCTGCCGTTATGTTCTACCAAACCTCTTTCACTAAAGACAGGAGTCTTACTAACATTTCATAATAACTCTAAGGAACAATAGCAAAAATGGATTTTGCAAGCAGAAGTGGTAAAACGGGAAAAGAATCGTCATTACAGTGGTAGCTGCATATAGTGGAAAGAACTGGCCAAAGGAAAACAAAAATATCACATTATACTAAACTGGATCTTGAGTTTGAAACAGAATTCAAGTCACCTCATTTCACAACAACTGCATTGACTTCCAAATGAAAAGATTTTGACTTACAGAGCAAATAAAAAACTGGAAGCAAGTTTCAAATCCAGAAAGGAAAAAAAAAAACATAAATTCCACTTAGACTTTGGTTTAGTTCGTCATATTTGGGATATTCCCTTCCCTTCTGTGACCAGCAGAAGTAAAATAATTTGATTTGACAATTCTCGAGCATCACTTAGGAACATAGATGTTATTCAATATGAAATAAAAGAAATCTCACGTGTTAAAATAGTGTGTGAAGTTGGATGAAAATTGACCAGCGTAACTGAAGTACTGCATGAGGACAAAAATAAGACCACAGGGAGAGAAAGCGAGCAGCCCTGAGGATCATCAGGGTAAAAACAGTTCATACAGTAAAAGGTTCTTCTAAAAACGCCCCGACATGTGGGTACAAACTCAACCCCACCTATACCTTTTTATGTTGTGTGCTAAATTCACATCTATTATTAAAATATTTATTGTCGAGATAGCAAAATCCACTGCTTTGTAAGGTAAAAGAATATACGATTCTAAAAGAAAATAGTGCACTTTTCAAGGCATTCAGGCCATCTCGCTTTGCAGTATTTAATGGAAGATACATTTCTTCAGTTGTTATAATAAAGGGGGTCCCCAGAGGTTTAAAGGTGTTTGCATCCACTCGCGAAGATAAGCATGCAAACAATATGTGCACCCAGTCAGCACTGCAGGGTCATACATTCACTGATAACTACGTCACCTGGGACACTCTGACTGTGGCATCCAACATAAAATCTATGATTTAAAACAAAAGACAGAGGATGTCTATTGCCAATACACCACCACATATTATGTGGTTGACATATGTTGTATTCTATAGTGTTTGTATTTTTCCTTCAGTATAGGTTTAACAGGATTTTTTTGTGTTTGTGTTGTCACGAAAAAGATTGTAATATGGTTGTAACAGAAACAAAAGCCGTGGATTTTAATCAAAGACATTTTGGGAAATACACTTAGAGTGCTACAGGAATGTGTCCTAAAAGCCAGACATAAATTAACATTTTAGTACTTCTGGTTCCCCCATGTGGAAGTCAATGGGTTTGAATGGGTTTATAGTTAGATGGGCTGTGATTAACACAAGCTGAAGAGATTTTTAAGTTTTGTTCTATGATATAAAAGACATCAGTAAATACCCCACTGGTGAATTCTGAAGCTTTTATGCATCTTAAAAAAGGTTGCTAACAACTACTACTAAACGTCATCATGCTGACTCATGCGACCTTGGTGTAGTTCCACTTAACCTAACGTTAGCTTTTTACTTCTGGCGACTGCATTTACGCTTCAAAAAATCATAAAAAGTGGTGTTCATTTGCGGAGCTTATCTTACAAAATAAAACATGTTTTGCCACAGAGTTTATTTTCAGCAATAATCCAAAACCCAGAGGAAAAACATGGCTTTTTGTGGAGGGAACCAGGGTGATGCTAACTTCCTGGTTGGCCTACAAAAATATGTCATCCCTGCAGCACTCTGTTCGCTTTCTGGTGAAGAGTTTAGAGCTGCATTGATTAATCGATTAATTAGTTTTCAGCTATGAAATTAATCACCAACTATTTTGATAATAGATTAATCAGTTTAAGCCATTTTCTTTGGGAAAAATTCAAAATTCTCTGATTCCAGCTTCTTAAATGTGAATATTTTCTGGTTTCTTCATTGACAGTAAACTGAATATCTTTTGAGTTGTGGACAAAGCAAGATAGCTGACGTCATCTTGGGCTTTGGGAAACACTGATCGACATTTTCTGACATTTTTTAGACAAACAGCTTATCAACTGATCGAGAAAATAATCGACTGATTATTCGACAATGAAAGTACTAGATGAGAAAATCGATACCACTCATGACTAACAGTGGTATCAATCTTCTCGTCTTGGCAAGAAAGCGAAAGAGCGTAATTCCCAAAATGTCTAACCATTCCTTTAAGATAAACCAAACCCTTCCTGACAGCACCAGAGCACTATGCTGCAGAGAGTATAGTGAAGCAAAGCTATCAGTACAGACTGAACTACATGTGAAACCAGTGGTGAGACTTTTGAAGACAAAACTGACCCTAGACCGGCAAACTTTGTGGTCTAATCTAAAACAGAAAGTGTACCAGCTGCCTTGACCCCAGGTGACTACAGATACAAAAATGCCGAATCTGAAAATCTGCCATTCAGAGTCTGTAGTGAAGCAAGTCAACAGCCGTGTCGTGATACCGACCTTCTCTCGAGCAGCAACTTGATGTTTTTCACAATACGCTTTGCACAAAATGCCAACCTCCGTCCATTATCGAGGGGTAACTGAGGTATTAAATGAAGGTAGGATATTGCTATCATTAACAGATAAATCAGTCCACCTGCACTTGATGTGCCGTGCCATTTTACTACAACTAAAGTCAGAGCCAAGATCAGGGAATCACGTCAGTAGAATGGCTTTGATACACAATGATTGTTTAACAGTAAAGTTAAAAACAAGCAGCGCTCCGGAGCAGGAAGAGTCCAAGAGCGGTTACAGGCGAGGCCGCAACTACAGGAAGGATTTCAGCCATAACATGGAGGCAAGGCAAGAGGGATGAGGGTGAGGGGAAGGAGGAGGAGTGAGATGGAGAAATGAGGAGTCTTCAGTGTGTACAGGTTGTTTTAAAGTAGGTATTTGTGTCCGGCGTCCTCGTCCAGTGTGAGGTCCACCACTTCGGGAGGGGACGCCCAGTTGGGCTGAGGGGAAACAGTAGTCCAGAGCTGGGGTTGATTTGTGCTGTTTAACTGCTCCACTGAGTTCTCCTTCCAGGTGGACAGACTCTTTATCACACCTCCGCATGGGTGGGCACATCTGGATTTAGAAAAAAAAATTTATGATAGTTGAAATAATTTGTTAAAATAAATTCACTGTGAGTAAAAAATACATTTTAAAAGCAGCACTGTCAAAGTTAATGCGATAATGCGTTAACACCACTAATTTCTTTGACTTATTAACGCAATCCATCTTTCGGAAGTTGTGGCGGGCTCAGTTTAAAAGCTACTGGTATCATATGAAACTAATAAACCTGAGGAATCTAATGGTACCAGCTTGTCATGAAGGAGGCTAAATAACATGTGGTTGCAGATTGCAACCAACTGAGTACCCCTCCGCTCCCTCCTCCCTTTCTAAGACTATAGTAATGTGAGCCACCCAGTTTAAAACTGCAGTAACGTCATTCACCTCACTCAGAGGCCATCCTGACCATAATAACACTACTTTAGGAGCAACGGAAGTCAGACAGCAGCTGGCGGCACCACGGTAACGTAATTAGTAATTAGGGCTGTCCAATGCAAATTTGTTTCAATGCCACTAATTTCTTTAACACATTAACAGATCTTTCAGAGGTTGTAGTGGCTCAGTTTTAAAGCTAGAGTGAAGATACTGGTATCATATTAAACTAGAAAACATATGGAATCCATTGCTACCAACCATGTCAACGCTCTAAGTGCTAAAAAACTGGCATGGATATTTTCAAAGGGGACCCTGACCTCTAACCTCAATATATGAGAATGTAAATGGGTTCTCTGGGTACCCAGGAGTCTCCCCTTTACAGACATGCCCACTTTATGATGATCACATGCAGTTTGGGGCAAGTCATAGTCACGTCAGCACACTGACAGCTGTTGTTGCCTGTTGAGCTTGAGTTTGCCATGTTATGATTTTAGATGTTTTTTATGCTGCGAAGGTTTCTGGACAATATGTCACTGTTTGGTGTTGGTAATTGATTTCCAATAATAAATACACACATACATTTGCATAAAGCAGCGTATTTGTCCACTCCTGTGTTGATAAGAGTATTAAATACTTGATAAATCTCCCTTTAAAGTACATTTTGAACTGTTTTCCCACTGAAAGTCTTTACCGTGCTTTCTCTTGCACTCCGACTATTTCCACCTCGCTGTCAGAGGAAGCAATGTTAATCTGGCCCTTGTTGTTGTGTTGAGAACTTTCCTTGTGCGACAGCGCTGCCTCCGCGTGGCCTGAAACAAATAAGAGGAACAGAGTCACACATTGTGAGGAGGACCCAGAGCAGTAGAGAGCTGCAGGCCTCGCTGACGCATAAAGACTGCAGCTGCTTTGACACAGACAAGAACAAGACAGTGATGAATCTGACACTTGTGTGTGTTTGAAAAGCTGACTGCATAGCATGGAGCGACACATTGGGACAAAACAGAAATTGTGGACTTTATATTTTGACAATGTTGGCTACTCAGTCATAAAGGCTATTTTGTCTTGAAGCAAGGCAGCGAGAGAGTTTTAGAGCACCCAATGCAAGCCAGTGGTGTGTGGGTTGAAGGCAGTACTTCAAAAAAAGGTGTCTTGCTGATATAAGACCATTTCCCCACATAGAAAGTTGCCACCCATGCCTCTAAATGTCCTGTCTTCACTGAGAGGAGTGGAAATTATCAGTTTGGATTCAGCGGGTTTGTAACTGACCTGAGATAGAGCACAGAGCTCTTATACACCCAGAGTGAGCTGCCATATCCTGGCCTCTGTGTGTTTTTAGCTCATGCTTTATCACCGTGGGCCGGACTGTCTCCACACTCATACTCTCCTGGTTAGAATCAGTGTCTGAAATATCATAGTGACCCACTACTGGAAGCCCGTCTGCGGAAAACAAAGAAAACACTTCATTATTCAAATCATGCTTTGAAATCGTAGGACTGTTTGAGACTGGACACTGCATCCATAGTCCTGCTAGCTGCAGCGTCTACAATATACACAAGATAACACCGTGTTTTTACACCAATAGTGAAATTAAACAGTTTGGCTCATTCAGTTTATGCTGTAAAACATGAACAATTACAGAAACGCCCCACTCTTCAAAGCTACACTAGTGAGGCTTTTATATTACAAGACTAAATAAATAAATAAAACCTTTAGCATTTCTTTTTCTCTCCATTTATTGCTTTTAAAATAACAGCCATTCACATAAAAACTACACAAGAATACAGTCGTTACAAAACACTTCAAAATGATCTTAATCAGTGAATGAAATGTAGTGGGATAATAACAGCCAGACAACAGAAGAATAACTCTGCGAGGAAGAGCGGAGACATGTATCTTTGTTCTACCCTGTAAAAGGAGTCCCTGGGAGAGAGACACACACACACT
Source organism: Pterois miles (assembly GCA_947000775.1). Lineage (NCBI taxonomy): Eukaryota > Metazoa > Chordata > Actinopteri > Perciformes > Scorpaenidae > Pterois > Pterois miles. Next base: position 11,968,223 of record CAMQGK010000229.1, on the reverse strand, counting down.
GCTATCATCCAGACGTATCTGTGGGTGTGTGTGAGGGGGTTTCGTCTGGACAGCATGTACTAGGAGAGCCTATGAATAGCTGATTGGGTTGAAACAGGCAGGTACCAGGGTTACCAGAGAAACCGAGGACTTGCCGATGTAAAGGCCATGTATTAACGATAGAAAAAGGACTAATGTAAACCAAGAGAGTCTCTTTGGTAAACAATGGACTCTCCTTAGTGTTGTTTTTAATGCACACAGTTCGGCTCCCTTTACCATGTTGACAAAAACAGTTGATTTAAAGGGTAATTTCAGTTTTAACAAAAGCAAGACAGCAGTTGTTGGATCCATTTAAACCCAAATGTAAGTAATTATGTACCAAAAACACCATACAATTTGAAACAAAACCATTAGGCCAACAAGAGAAAACAACTAAATAGATAAAATGTCCCATCAGTCATTTATCAGCATAAGCAAAGCTATACCTTGCACACATGCTGCTGATGAAAACTAATTTGGCCTTGCACATTCTATATACTAATATAACCACATGCAAACAGGTGGGGAAACAATGCCTCCAGCTTCATCAGTCATTGGGGCTACATATACACATAAAGAAAATGTTTTTTTTAAACATACTAACTATAATATGATTAGGCAAAAGATTCCCTCATCAATGTCTGTGATGGTTAGACAGTGTTAAGAACTGTGACATGATGGTCTTCTACATCAGTAAAAGTGACGAGAGGGTTGAAGAGGACTGTTTCCGCCTCAGAGACCACAGGATCTGAACCAGAGAAGGCCACTTGATCACTCAGATCAGTCCGTTTTTAGGAAGTCAGTAAACATCGCCATGCACCATACTGCAGCTGGATTACTGCTATACTGTACATTTGTTAGTTTGACGCCTGGATTTTCAGTTTAAAGTCAAGCTGCGGGAACACGCGGCGGAGACACAGGCCAAGCTGGCAGACCAGTGCAAATAAAAAATTTTTGTTACTTTTGGTGCCTTCAAATGGGGTCGTGTTTACCGCGTTCACGAGAAGAGTCCATATGAGCGCCGCCCTCTTGTTGTACTCACGGCCTCGTAACTGGAGAGTTCATGAGTTGGGACGTGTTTGTTGACGTTGTCAGAAATGGCGGAAGCCATGGACCTTCATTTTTCGGAGCATAAGAAGTTAATATATTGTAATTTTAGTTGTATATTGTTTTTCTTCATAAATTTATAAGTCTAAGGAAAATGATATTCCCAGTGTCCTCATTTTTTTCATTATGACTTTGCATTCCCTACATTATCTTGCTAAATCGTTAGCCTCTGTGGCTTCTAGACGCTGACAGTAACCGTTACCTAGCAGCGGTGTTCTCACGACTTAACCACTTGAACGCCAAGCATATCGTGTACATCAGAAGTTCTCAACCTTATGTAACTTGAGGCCCACTTCTGATTGTTAAAAAAAAAAAAAAAAATCACCTCGGACCACCTCCACCTCCAAATAAACGAGGACAAAAAACATGACAAAAAAGGAATAAAAATAAACCATGCTGTATTATGTGTAATGCCTCTGCCAGCTGTAATATATTCAGGGTCATATTTCCTCACCACACTTTGATTCAAAAAATTATCCATTTGGTGTCATTGCATATGAAAGAATGTTGGCTAGCCAACAGTTGCAAAACACGTTATCTCTACCTGATGATTTGTCTTGGTGTGGTGATATTCAAATACAACTGGTCTTTGAAATTATGCATTTTAATCTGAAGTTTTTTATGTAAATTCTGGAGCATATATTGATGTAAAAATGTATATTACTAAACAAATATTCTTGACCCACCAATAGTCCTTGGCCCAGTGGTAGAGAACAGCTGATGTACACGATTTCCCATGTTGTAAACACAAGCTCATGAGTTTCATTTGAAGGCAGCATATTATACAAACTAAGATTTGAGGCTCTTGACATCGCAGCTAATAGCCACAACATAAGAACCGATGCCTTATCTGATGTCCATAATCTATACATAGGCTACTAAAAATAAACATTGGGAGTCACTCCTCCCTCACTAGTTTCTTGTTACTGCACAAAGGCAGCAATAGCAGCAAATGTAACAGAGGGGCAAATTACAAAATGTAAACCCATCTAATCTAATCATAGGATTTTAAAAAGCAAGAAATCATGTGGGTTAGTATATTGTGTTTATATTTATAGTCAAATCTATATTGTTGTGTAAATGTTTTGATGTTAGTAAAGCTATACCACCAAAATAAAGGTTGCCACAAGATTTGTTAAAAGTCCTGAACCGTTTACAAGCAAAGTGCAAACCTAGTTCAGGAGAAAGAAGGGTAATGTGGAGTGTTGAAACTAGACCAGCAACAATTAATCGATTAGTTGCCAACTATTAAATTAATCGCCAACTATTTTGATTGTTGATTAATCGGTATGAGAAAAAAAAAAGTTAAAGTCAAATTCTCTAATTCCAGCCTCTCAAATGTGGATATATCTGGTTTCTTTACTCCTCTATGACAGTAAACTTGATATCTTTGAGTTGTGGACAAAACAAGACATTTGAGGACATTATCTTGGGCTTTGGGAATCAACATTTTTGACCAATTTCTGATATTTTATAACCCAAACAACAAATAACCAGATTAATCAACAATAAAAATAATTATTACTTGCAGCCGTAGTTTAACCTAATCTCTAAAGAAATAGTGCTATGATGCCCTAGCTATCATTCCCAGCATGAATTCAGAATGACAAGGCACATGCTATTAAGCAGCAGCACCCCACCTGGCCCTGTCCTGATGGCTGTCCAGGTGCTGTAATGCACAGTCTGTTACTATATGAATGACATTATCAGCTTCTCTGTGTTCGTGTACAGCTGGTACACATAAACAAACGAGCCATAACGATAAGTAATACAATACGAGCCCTGACTCTTGAGATATGCCCCGTGTCCGTGTCACAGATGCTGCAGAAATCAAATGGGTGAGTTGAATTATTCTGAATGTCAAATCTCACAGTGATTCAGTGCCAGTAGAAGCGCTGGGCCTCAGGTCAGCACAGAGTCATGTTCAAATGACCAGCTCAGGCCCAGCTGCTGTTGTTGGTGTATCCGTGTAGTGACCTCGCATCATTTACCTATTAATACCCTTTGCCATGCGTTCTGCATCAACTAGTTCTACACTGGGTGAGCTCAGAGTATGTAGAAGTGAAATCTAAACATTCAAGAGACCGGGGTCTGGGACACCTAGATTTCCATTCTGAGTGACCACTTCAGGTAGGATGTTGTTGTTGTTTTCATAGGGGTGGAGGTGAGACTATTGTTCTCTCGTGCCAACATGTAGGCAGCCATAGTCTCAGAGGACTCTGATGATGGCAAAAAGGAACTGGGTGGGGACGGGCGTACCCCCTGGGAGGCATGCTGCTGCCCCTCTACGGCATCACTTGAGCGCTTCGACGAGTCGTTGTCCGAGTCGAGGTGTGCGAGCTTTTCCATCCAGATGCGGAAGCGCTCCTCGGTCTGGCGCTGCATCACGGCAAATCGCGTCATGGCCTCCTCCAGAACGCTGCCGATGCCGTTCCTGTCCCACGAACTGGTGTCCAGCAGCCCATGAATCTGGGCGCCCACTCTGGATCTCTCCGATGCACGTCTGAAGCCAGCTTTAAAGACATTGAGGCCAAGCCATAAGAAAATACAGTAGCATGTTCATGCTTCGGAGGTGGACTTTTGTATTAAAGAGAAAATGACAATTTGGTTTTTGGTTACGTGCAGATCGACTCTTTCATGCTGATGGACTACATCATGCAGTTGAAGCACTCAAATCTGTGTGCGGGATGTAAAGATGGTTGAAAACAGGTCATGTAGTACGGATCCCTAGAGGGAGATAACTGATGTCTTGGGCGACTCATTCAGTGACCATGATTTGCAAAGTGTGTTACCTGGACTGGACTTTGAGGTAAACACCCATTTGACGCAAATTCATTACAGACCTATGATGAAGGGCAACAGATATGTCTGACTACATTTTCCGCTAAAACTCTCAATCACCTCGGTAAAATATGCGGCAGGGTTAGTAACAGTCAAAATAGGCACTTTGTATAATACCTCTACAGTGCTCCTGCACTAAAATCTAAGACTAGATGAACTTCACACTAAGTGACCTAAACAATAATGTATTAAACTAAAAACCTTGACACACCACCAGCTAAATTCTGCATTTAACAGAAAAGAAAACCTGTCTACCAGAACCAAGCCAAAATATGATATGCTAGGAAATGCAATCACAGTGAACAGATCAGCCTAAAATAAAAGCAGTGACTTAAACAGAAACAGCAGGCCTCTAAATAAATACCACCCAGCTAGTAGCTACTCAACTAGCCCAAGAGTTTCCTACAGTCATCAGGAAACATTAGATCAACTAAGTGAACAAACATGGGCCAATCAACGTGCAGACAATACTGTCAGTGTATATCTGTATTAACACACTTCTTAGTTTTCAACATGCAGCCATTAATATGTTCTAGTTAATGACACAAGAGACATGTGACACATCAAAAATCACCTGTTTGCAATTCTAAAAAGCTTCCTGTGTAGACAGTGATGTGTATTACAGACCTAAATAACTGTGCTTATATTTTTAAGGAAAGTTCATTGTTTTGAATTTCTTGTAATCTTTAAAAGGCCCTGACACACCATGCCGACTGTCAACCATCGCTGAGCATCTGTCAGCCCAATTTTTGTAGTGTGTCCCGCACCGTCGACTCTAGACTGCCTGTGTTGGAGGTTTTTAAGCCGATTCGACATTCGAATCCACGGCAGAGCTAATTGGTGAGAGAAATCACTCTGATTGGTTGTTCAGCTTAAATGAATAAGCGCATGAGAAGAGAAACAGACTTGAGGAAAGCAAGCCAATGATTATGCACACAGAAGGCTGTACCCATTTTCCATCTTCATCTCATCTGGTCATTCCAATACATGGAAATTTTTCAACACAGTGAGTGAGAGTGGTGTGAAAATTTTCGGCAAAGGCCACTTTGTTTCATATAGGTTATTCATAACAATGCCTAGCATATCCCCATCCTCGGTCTTCTGGTTTCCCTTTTTGAATGATGAATACAGATTAGCACCGCCTGCTGGTGTGGAGTGTTATTTCATGCGCTCACTGTCGGCTGTACTCTTTGCAGTGTGTTCAAATGCAACTTGCTGGCCAAGATCAAGGTCACGTGAGGCGACGCAACAGTCTTCCCTCATAGTCGCTAATTCTTTGATGTCGGCTTGGTGTGTCTGCGCCTTAAGGACTATTCAAAAGCTGCAGAAAAGCACTAAATGCGTGGTCTTTGGGTGCTATAGACATTCACTAAATGTAAATCTTTAAATTTAATTTCAAGCATTCTAATAAAATGGCACATTGAAGATTTTGAGTCTAAATTTTCAAGTATGAAATTCTAGATTTCTACCACCACATCAACGCTGAACAGTAACTGCAGAGTCTTTGCAACTCAGACTAACAGCAGTGTGATCATACACCATTCATTGTCTATTTACAGCAAAGGCTGAGGATATAAATGGCTCACTGGTTGGATTGCAAAGCTCACGATATAGGTTAGATTAACATTATCCCTCTGTGAGTTGAAGAATGTCCACTAGACTTCCACAGCATGCAAACAATGAGACAAAGTTCTAATAAAACATATATTATATTACTACAATTGACTGGCCATAGGCCCTCCTAAACACACAGTCTGTATATCTAAAACAGGGTGAATGAAGAGAGATGATGAGTGAGGAAATCAAAAGGAAAAAGAAAGTGATTGATAAAAACACAAACAAAGCAGTGCTTGAACTGATCTGATATTGCAAATACTCTGTACAGCCCCATTACATGTTCTTACTATATGTGGCAATGTGTCTGATTGATACCCATCTCTGATTGTCATACACTGTAGGCCTATATGTTTTTCTATCACTATGTGAGACAGTGTTTTACATGGGATATCTAAATGGCTGCTGGTATTACCGTGTACTACTACACACTGGTAGTAGTACTGTGCTATAAGCATGTGTTGTGAACACTGGATGTTACCTGAAATATCTGTCTTGATTGTCTTGCTACCTCCTGAAGTGTCATCATCCTCATCCTCAGAGGAGCTGGTGCTGGAGTCGCACGTGAGCTCGCTGTCACTTGTACTGCTGTCCTGCAGCAGGTTGTACTTCTTCCGTGCTGCTGCCTCCCGTTTTTGCCTCAGCAAACGCATTCGCTCCTTGTGTTTCTGGCTCCGGTGACCTTTCACTTTTGCCAGCTTGCCATTGGTTTGTTTTTCCTGCCCTCCTGCTGCCACTAAGACAGGCTGGCAGCGGTTTTTCTTCGCAGCCATTGCATTAGGCGGCATCTCGCTCTCTGAGCGTGACCGCCGAGACTTCCTCCCCCTGCAACCATAGCAGATGATTGCCTTCCTGCTGCCTGCCCAACATCATTTGCAGCTTCCATGTCGCCCTCTTCCTCTTTTCCTGTGGGAGGAGCAGCACCTTCTTCCCCTGAGGAGAGTGTGTCTGAGTCAGCAAGGTGGCCGCTGGATGAGGGGGAAAGCATGCAGGGGTTTGAGGAGTCACTCTCATAGATATGACGAGATGCAGGCTTATCACTCCCTGTAGAGGCATGCTGGGACTCTGGGGAGTCTCGGCGGAGCTCCTTCATCAGGCATGGCATGGAGAGGAGACTCTGCTCACCCTCTGTATTCAAGGGGCTGTCTGCCTCCTTCTCCCTCGGTGGTGAGCTGGTACTGGTGGTGGTCTCTGTTTTCAGATGCTCATCCTGCTCTCCCTGAACAGAGCATGTGGCTGATTGTGCTTCATCAAGGCACTCTGGGGGGCACTCAGCATCCACAAATTCCTCTGCCTTGTCTGAGTCAGCCATCTTCATGCTAGTTGAGCCCAGAGCCCAAAGGTCCAACAAACATGGACCAATGTGCCTGGACAGGAGCTCACCTGCTGGAAGAAAAACATATCACTAATTCACAGTCAAGATCAGTGCATTTGTGCAAGAGGCTGTATGTCTAACAACATAGGCAAGATTTAAGAGTTTTATTAAAACAGTAGGTATTCAGAATTATTATCACAACCCCAAAAATGAAATACTTTTATTTTAACATGTAAATCTCCAGTTCAACTATATTGGTAAACAATGCTAGCATATAAAAACTATTTCCCTCCTTTACAAACTCACATAAAACGCTGTTTTAAACGTATCCTGTGCATTCTGCACTGGGTTAACATGTTGCGTAACTACTGACTGTTCACATACTAAATAACAATAAATAATCACATTAAATGTTACGCAACAATTTGGCCAGATATTACCATTAGCGATATTGCTGGTATGAAATTACCATTAGCTAGCTTGTAAGAGCAATGAACGTTACTTTTATTTTGACATTTACTTTACTTTTGTCTCAGACAGCCCAATAATGATTTCATAGAGGTCTGTCAAACCTTTTCAGCCACATTAAGCCAATTGTGTGCACTATAAGACATTAATTGGTGACTGAATTAACGACTTCAGTTAGTTGTGTCTGTGGCTAGCCGAAGCTAACACAGGCTCGGATCCAGATAGTACTTTTAGTTGCGTAGTGAAGCTAACCTCGGTCATAACTTTACACTCTGCAAACTTGGCGACAAGAAGGCGACAAGTCATGGGTAAATGTTCAGGTTGCAGGACAGCTGCCTCGCCAGATCCTATAAATGGAAGCCGTATCTAGCCACCCAGGGGCGTCACAAGCAGGATAATGTCAGCAGCTAACGGCTAACGTTACCTCAGTCAAAGCAGTAGCCAACTTAGCATTTCAAATCGGCTGCGCTAGTTACAACTTACCGCGGCGTTAGTTCTATTCTTCTTCTCCCAGTGTCAGACTTTTCAACATCTTCGGTATTTTGCAGCCTCTTTGACTTACAATGCATGAACAACGCTCTGCTAAATAGACTTTACTTCTTGACAACTTGGAATAATTTGAACGCGCTTTGGCGCAGTGCGCTCGCACCTTCGCGAGCCCTGTTAGCCGTTAGCTGTGTATTTATTTTAAAATGTCTCCATCAGCCGTCTTTCACAAAGCTACATGCGCCACTTCCGGGCTTTTCTTCACAGTCGAGCGCCCCTGTGGGTCGGATAGCGGTACTACAGGATGAGGCATGCAGGACGGATAGACGGGTATCCACACTGGTTGTGGTTCAGGGTCTCCACAGAGATGTCAACGTGATGTCTTCCACATTACAATAATAGAGGAGTGAATCTGACCATTAGTGTACATACATGTACATTAAATCATGCACAGTTGGTACTTTACTTGAGTATTTAAATTGTATGCTTGCCTGCTGTATACTGCTATATTTCAGAGTGAAATAATATACTGTTATCTGACAATTTTGATCATATGTATACTGTATGTATGGTTTATATACGTAATTTTACTGTATTGTATTTACAATACCTTGTATAAAATTCAGTAAGTGAGAGTGAAAAAAATGTATAATATTATTGATATGATGATGATATTATGATATGATGTTAATGGGAAAAAAGCCAAAATCGCGTTGATGGCGCCCATTACTTTTAAAAATGTGTTTCTACCATAAACCATACCAGTAATATTTTTTGTGCAACTTTAATTAAATTTCAAAGCACCTTAAACAACAAAAAATACTATTGGATGTTTCATGAGAAATACATATAAATATTACTTTTTTTTTTAGAAAGAAAGAAAACAATCTATATGTTGGTGTAACTTTGGTATATATATAATTATTTTTTATTGTGGTCTTATATATTTAGTGTGGCATATTTAAATGTATTTCATAACTTATTTATCGCTCAATAATGTATTTATTTAATAGATAAAAAGTAGTGGTTTAATGGTTTATTTTGAAGTACTTCCGGGTCACCGTGACCTTTCTACAAATCGGTTGCGGTGTCCGCCATCCTTCTCTCTCCGCTCCGGGAGCAGGACAGACCCAGGACACCGACATGCTGTCAGTACGCGTCGCAGCGGCTCTTGCCCGCAGTCTGCCTCGACGGGCTGGATTTGTAAGCAACTCTAACTTCTTTTCTGTTTATATTCATGTCGACTTCCCTCAGAAAATACTGAATTTAATCAGATAAAAAGTCAGTGCGGTGCTGTGCATGCACACGTCTTTGCGCCGGAGGACACCGGGCCCTTCACTTTGCTGACTTCAGTAGCTGACAGACGGCAACACGCTACTCACAAGATAGTACAGTGCGTTTCAATGGGTGATTAAACGATAAAGTTAATCTCTGAGCTGTGTGTTAATGTATTGTCATTGGGTACGGCTAAGCTAAAGTGCAGTAATGACAAACGTAATTTTGCATTGAAGGTCAGGTTTGTCTTACTTTAGCTTTTTAGCTTTTATGCTAGCTTCCGTTGCAAATGCATTTGCTAAACATACTTGTCTCTGTATAAGAGAGGACTTTTGGATGGATGTTATACTGTTCTGGCTAGTAGCTGTTATTAGTAAGGGTGGGAGGGTTCATGAAATTCACGGTTCGGTTCATGGTTTGGTGTCACGGTTTTTGGTTCGGTACATTTATGGAACAGCAAGGAGGCCAATTTCCAACTTCAGTTTACATGCATTTCATTTATTTGGCAAAATAAGTCAACAGTAGACTGACATCAGGAACAAAGCACTTCTTCATTGTCGCATCTTATGGCTGGACTTCTGATCTAAAAGATAAGTGCCACTGTGTCATCTAAAAAAAATTAATAAATAAAACAAATCCAACAAAAGGTCAGCATCAGGTTAGACAGCACTAGAGCTTTTTTAAACAACAGTAACGTATAGTAGGCCTGCATCATATGAGGAAAATCTGCCTTGTGCAATAACAGTGCTCAATATTGCAATGATGATATGACTTGTGATAAATAAACAAATATTGATGTGTGCATATTAGTAATACTTATGTCAGCCTGGTTGTTTTTAAATTCAGAACCAGATTAGACTTGAATATTTTAATACAACTAGGACACATGTTGTTTCTAGAGCAGCAACAGTAATGTTTACAACCGCAAAGTCATCATATAAACTCATTAATATCTCTCTGGGAACAGTCTAACATATTATAAAATAAATCATCTTCCTGAGTGAAGTTTCTAAAGACTGAAGAACGCAAACATGAGACAGTATCAGTCCTTCCTCCTGTCCTCCTGTCCTCTGTCCTCCTGTCCTCTGCTGATGTGAACCACGACAGGTCCTACTGGTAGCGAGGAGGAGCTGCTTTGTCCCAGCCAGCTGATGAGTTTACTACTAAGATACATGACAAACTAACCTAAAGTCAGACTACAGAGCCTACTGCCAGCTTTAGTTTCAGCTTTTGTAGCCGATGATACGTTGCTCCTAAATGTTATGAGGATAATATATTAATAACACGGAGGATCTGTAGTTCGAACCCTTGTCAATAACAGCCCATCACCGCTTCACTGCTACTGTGCCACCCTTCACAATAAAATCCCCGAACACAAACACTGAACACTGCTGACTAGAAGGAACTAAAGTCATTTACTGACAAGTTTATCATTCGCTGTTAGCCAGTGAGCTAACGTGTGGTGGTGAGTTAATAGCTGTGGTAGTGTAAGCACAGCGGCAGTTTTTGAGAGACGTGCAGGAAAATCTGGTCCGCCCTCGCCAAAATCGAGCCAATCACAACGCACAACCTCAGTTTCAGTTACACTGCACATGTGCTGCTAAAAGTGATTTACAATGAAGTGTAAGTGGAAACGGCTCATATCAAGTCCCAGTGTGTGCTTCTTATGTACTAATATTACATTTGAGTAATAGAGCCAAGCATTGTTCTCTGAAAAATAAATACTAACACCTAGAAAGTGTTTCCACAATCGTCAGACTCTTTTAACAATCTAGGCGAGAAAAAAAAAACTGTTCTGTTTGCTGCATTTCCAATCCAGCTAGGACATGGTGTCCTAATAAATATTAATGCCTTATTTTGCATGAATATATGAAATAATAGAAGCAGCACCAATACCAGGAAATATAACTGATAATAATACATGTTGGTTCATGTTGTGTAAGCAAAGACTAGTACACAGTTAAACCATGTTTTTGTGTTGTGCAACAAACAGAATATTTTTGCACCCAGATTGTTAGAACAGAGCATTTCAGAGAGACCAAGCGGCCTGATTTTGAAATAAATATGTAATAGTGATTATTTTGACTGATGTTGCAATTGTGATATGATTTGGGATTTTAGAGGGAATGCTATTTTTTATATCATTATTCTAATTTTCTTTGAAAAACAGAGTAAAATAATTATGGTGTGATTTGTGTGGGGATCTGCACCAAATGAAAATGTTTTCTTAAGTCTGTACAATAAGATGTGTCAGCCAGGACACCTCTGCCGCACTACAATATTTAATTTCAAATAGTATTTTGACACATTAATTGTACAGCTCTAACAGTGACAAGTGTTATTAAGTGACCTTCTAGTTTTTTTGAAATATACTGTATTGATTGAGTGTATTGGTAATACTTGCGTGACTCAAACTGGGACTATAATTGGCATTCTTACCGTTAGTGTTGACATGATAATGGTAAACTGGGAAACTCACTAGGTTAGGACAGAATGTTAGAAACACTTCTCAGTAATGATGCAGTTAAATTCAACAGCACACCTCAGTGAGAAATGCATAAAGAAAAGAATACAGAAATAAATAAGTTGGAGAGAATAAACAAGGGGTGAAATGCAAAGGGAAAATCAGGCATAAGTAAATAATTAAATAAATGCATTAATCATATATACACACACAAATGAAAATAAATATAAAATAAATCAGAATTCAACAATAGACAGATAAATTAAAGAATATATGCAAATAAATAAATAAAAATGAATATGAATTAAAGAAAATCATACAAATGTATAAATTAAAGGGACTATTAAACAGAGTAAATAAAAAAGGGAATTAATACAAAGATACAAAAATTAAAGAAGCAAATTAAAGCAGAAATATTCTGTCATTTTATCCATTAACTAATTGCTACATTAATTTTTAATATTTTTGCATTTCGTGAATTATATATTCATTTATTTTTTATTTTGGCAGGTTCGGGCCTCCATACGTTATAACCTCCTTGAAAGAAGGTTTATTGCAGGGCTCTTGCATTAGTTTGAAATGGATGTACAGATCTTGCTGATTTTTATAATTAATTTCTGTACTTGTACCCATTGTTTTATTTTAAAGGTATCCAAGAACGTTGCTGCAGCATGTGTTGGAGTAAAGAATATACACACCACCCGTCCATGGCTGCAGAAAACGGGTCAGTGTTTCAGGAATGCTGTATTGGCCTGCTGTGCAAGTTTAAAATAAATAAATTAATACCCAACAGTGTTCCCAAAGTTGTTAATGAGTGTATCTTTGCATACATTAAAGGCACAGCTGAGGTGTCCTCCATTCTGGAGGAGAAGATCATGGGAGCTGACACCAGTGCTGACTTGGAGGAGACTGGTCGCGTGCTGTCCATCGGTGATGGTATTGCCAGAGTGTACGGTCTGAGGAACGTGCAGGCTGAGGAGATGGTGGAGTTCTCCTCTGGTCTCAAGGTAAGACTGATGATCTAACCCTGCTTATGACCCTTACAACAATAGACATATTCAAGATATACATCAAGGCACAACAACACAGAGGCTCCGTAGTACGAACCGACCATGACGGCAAACTTTATTACTCCTTTAAACCTTGACGAAGGCACCGCAGGCCAATCCACTCCTTCCACTCTTACCTTTCAGTAAAAGCGCTAGATAGATTAGAATGGATCATACAGATGCAGAGTCAAAAAACGCGTGAAAACTGACAGCTGTGCCTGGTTTATCCTTTTATCCAAGGTGCTTGGGAGGTTGCACTACTGTAGCCATTACTAAGCAACCAAAACCTGTACGCTGCAATAATAAATTATTTGTAGGCACAGACGTTAGTAACAGTTGTTTCCTCTCTTATCCAGGGCATGTCTCTGAACTTGGAGCCCGACAACGTTGGTGTTGTGGTGTTTGGTAACGACAAGCTGATCAAGGAAGGCGACATTGTCAAGAGAACAGGTGCTATTGTAGATGTACCTGTTGGTGAAGAGCTCCTGGGCCGCGTTGTTGATGCTCTGGGAAATGCCATCGATGGAAAGGTAAATGATGATGATAATAAAAATAATCAGCATTTCTATAGCTAACACAGTGTTTTACATAAACACAATTAATCATATTATTTACAGGATGGCACCACAGATTGCACTAGTTGATAATACTTTTTGTTCCACTGTTTCAACCCACAGGGTCCCCTCGGCTCTACCACCCGCAGACGTGTGGGTCTGAAGGCCCCAGGTATCATCCCACGTATCTCTGTGAGGGAGCCAATGCAGACTGGCATCAAAGCTGTGGACAGTTTGGTCCCCATCGGCCGTGGACAGCGTGAGCTCATTATTGGAGACAGGCAGACTGGGTAAGAGGATTCTGCTCAAAGTGAATACTCGAACACATGGCAGCATTTGATGCTGTTACAGCAGTGGAAGTGCTAATGCTGACAAGGGGTGGCAAATCTACAGTATTGTAATAGTTTTCAAGTAGCCATGACAGTTTGTGGCTAACACATAAGCATAAGAACTTAGGGCTTTAAATCTGTGTTGCAGCAAAACCGCTATTGCCATCGACACAATCATCAACCAGAGGCGCTTCAACGAAGGGACCGACGAGAAGAAGAAGCTGTACTGCATCTACGTCGCCATCGGCCAGAAGAGATCCACGGTGGCTCAGTTGGTGAAGAGGCTGACTGATGCCAACGCCATGAAGTACACCATCGTGGTGTCTGCTACCGCCTCCGATGCTGCTCCGCTGCAGTACCTGGCTCCCTACTCCGGCTGCTCCATGGGAGAGTACTTCAGAGACAACGGCAAGCACGCCCTCATCATCTACGACGATCTGTCCAAGCAGGTGAGTTGCATTTAATCTGACTGTTTAACACAGAGAAAGTCAGTTGATGTAAAAAATTTTAAAGGATGGGCTCATTATTTATTTATTTATTAAAGGTGTTTATATAATTCTGTAGCTTTACAGTGATGTTCTTTATGTATTCATTTATATATCTGAACATTCACATTTGGTCAAAGGATGTATGTTTTAACTAGTGCTGTCAGGCGATTAAGAAAATTAATCTAATTAATTACAGGATTTGTAATTAATTAATCTAATTAATCACATTTTAATCTCATACCTCTAAAAGCCCCCAAATAAAATTGAATTCTAACATTACAAAATTTATCATGACAATCAATAGAAACACCAAAAAATTTAACCACATTTTTATTGTAATGTCTTTATAAATAATTTCAAAAGAAAAGCAAGCACATCAGCAAACCAATACCAGTGCATTTCTCAAAATGCAATACAAAACAGTTAAAAAAATAAAAAATTCAAAATCTCAAAAGCACAAACAGTCTCTCAATCAAAATAAACAAACTGACTCAAACAGCAATTCAAAATAATATATAACATCCTCTAAAAACAACATCAATACAAAGCCAACAGCGTTTCCTTTTAAAGCAGCAACGTTACAGGAACTACAACAGACAACTCTATTGTCCTTACCAGTTCTCAGACAAACAAGCTTTTTACATTATCTGTGAGGCTGCCCTCTTCTTTTAATATGTTACCTCAGTGAAAAAGTCTCTCACATGCCCAGACGTGGCAGCGGTAGCCAGGTAGGAGGAGAGGACAGCTGTTCATCAGCTCCTGCGTGAGCTGCCCACCACTCCAGTGGACACTTATCATTCAATCACGGCTCAGCTTTGTACGGGCTAGAGGCCCCTGCTCCTCCTTGTCCGAGTCAGAGTCCGAGTGAAGGTCCGAGTGGGCTTGCCTCGCTCTCCTGTGTCACGTCCATCTCTGTTGTCAGTCACCCTGCTTTTGACTAGTGGCGGAGGACGAAGTGACGCCACTGCAGCCTACGGGTCACTCAATGGCCAAATTTAAATCTTGCGCATTACTTGCCACTCATATAATTCGTTAATTTTTAGCGCGAATTTCACATAATTAATTAATCTAATTAACCGAAACTACAGCTCTAGTTTTAACATCAAAATTTCCCAAGCCATTCTAAAAACCTATATTACCTGAGGTAGATCTCTGCATGATGACGCTGTTAATAAACAGTATATATACTGTACATCCTTATAGTCAGTATATTAACGTTCTTACAGTAACTTAGTTGGCGGTCGGTGTGTTTCAAGTTTTTAAAAGCAGCCAGGAGTATTGGCACGTAAGTTAAGTAATGTACGTGTGGATGCCATGCTAGTTTGGATCCAAACATCACATAAAACTGATCAATGAGCAGAGACCAGCAACTCCTGTGTTCTGTAAGGTAAAATTTCTGTTTTTGTCAATGGAGTCTGGTCAGTTGGCTTTCAAGAAAGGGATAAAACGGCTTCAGTTCCCTATCAGAGAGGGCTGTCTGATGGCGAAATAAAGCTGTGAAAATTTAGTGTTCACTTAAAACAGATTTTTTTTTAGTTGAAAATGTCCATCCACAGTGCTATTTCTCCTATCGTCAAAGCCACCAGACCACAGTCACAAAATCAGTAATTGTACCTTGCAGAATGCAGGAATGTACATACAGCCCCACTTAAAAAAAATGTGAACTAACCCTTTCAATTATGTCAGAACTTAAGCACAGCTAACATTGACTCAGGTAGTGCTAGCACTCACATTATCCATAACCTTATTGATTAGTTTTGATTTGTGTACTTTGGTAATGTACATCACTGCTTTTTTCTAACGGCTGAGCATTTCCATTTGGAAAAAAAAAAACTGAACAGAACACAGATGGACCTGCCCTTTAACAAACTTGAGATTGCAGATGAACAGCTGTGTGTGTTTTCTTTCTGCAGGCTGTCGCCTACCGTCAGATGTCCCTGCTGCTCCGCCGTCCCCCAGGTCGTGAGGCTTACCCAGGAGACGTCTTCTACTTGCATTCCCGTCTGCTGGAGAGAGCCGCTAAGATGAATGACAATTTTGGCGGCGGCTCCCTCACAGCCCTTCCCGTTATCGAGACACAGGCTGGTGACGTGTCTGCCTACATTCCAACTAATGTCATCTCCATCACAGACGGACAGGTGACTATTCGACTTTGACTTGCGTCATCCCAAGTTATTAATGGACCCAGTAATTAAATGCTACTTTCTCCCTCAGATTTTCTTGGAGACTGAGTTGTTCTACAAAGGTATTCGTCCCGCCATCAACGTCGGTCTGTCTGTGTCACGTGTTGGATCTGCTGCCCAGACCAGGGCCATGAAGCAGGTTTGTCTCTCTTGTAATCACACATCTCACAGTTTTATCACAATGAATGTCTTTGATTCTGACTCATTGATTACTGTCCATCGCCAGGTGGCTGGTACCATGAAGCTGGAGCTGGCCCAGTATCGTGAGGTTGCTGCCTTCGCTCAGTTTGGTTCTGATCTGGATGCTGCCACTCAGCAGCTGCTGAACCGTGGTGTTCGTCTGACTGAGCTTCTCAAGCAGGGACAGTACTGTGAGTGTTGATGTTAAATTCCCCCTCAGGAAGCATCTCTCTCAGAAAATGGATCCATTCTACAGTTTCTTTATGTATTGTGACTGTCATGTCTGACTTTCATGTTTCAGCTCCTATGGCTATTGAAGAACAGGTAACAGTCATTTATGCAGGTGTGAGGGGACACCTGGACAAGATGGAGCCTAGCAAGATCACAAAGTTTGAGAAGGCCTTCCTGCAGCACATCCTGAGCCAGCACCAAGACCTGCTGGCAGCTATTAAGTAAGTTTCTTCTTGACTAGGGTTGGGTACCAAACGCTATTTGACCATTATCTACTATCGGTGCCACTTAAATTCCTGAGCCTCAAAATAATAGTTTGAAGTTTCATTTATAAAGTTGACGAAACATTGTGTGCAGTAGTCCACCTTCTCTTTCTCGCCCTCCATCTGTAATTTTTTGTCCTCAGTCCAAAATTCAAAAATTATTGAAGAAACAGATAAAATCATTTCCAAAATTCCCATATTCTGCTTCGGCCCATATTTATTGGCATTTAGCCTTTCAAAAACAGCATTTTTTCACCGCGTTTGCTCTCTTGCTGCAAACAAAGGTGTTGAGAGGGTTTTCTCCTGTGCATGGCAAGTAATTAGTCAGGAGACATGTCATATTTTGCCGGATGAAGCAAATATGGTTATATTTCTGCAAAAGAGTTACTGGAGTTTGTAGAGTACAAATAATGCTGTTATTTATTGTTAAATTATTGTAGTTGGATTAGCTGTTATTTATTATGTGCATTTTTTTATGCATTTTGTGTTTACTGTATATTTATAACCGTTCATATCTTGAAAATGTTCAAATTTGCTTCAGCAATAAAAAATGCAGTTTAATGTTATTTATTTATTTATTTACTTATTTTTAATTGTTAAGGCAGGTTTTACAAGCATCGTTTTAGCAGCGGTACTAGGAGAAAAACAAATGATTCCCAACCCTGTTCTGAACAGCAGCATTATAATGTACAGTATATCTCTATACATTTTGTAACCAACCTCTTCTTGATTGCAGGGCTGATGGCAAAATCTCTGAGGCATCTGATGCTAAACTCAAAGAAGTAGTGTTGAATTTCCTCTCCAGCTTTGAGTAAAGTGGTGCTTTTTGTTCTGGTTGTTTTCATGTCCACACAGTGCAACGTCAGTTATACTTTCTATGAACTTAAAAAAAAAATGGCACTTGATCTTTACTGTACAGAAATCTCTTAACAGAGAATAAAGTATTCCAACTAGCTGACTTAATCGCCTCTTTTTGTGTTCGGAGCACTGCGGTTGGGTCACTTCCTGTTTACCATGATGGGGCAATTATGTTGTCACAATTTACAGGTCCAGCTCATCATTTAACATTTAAAAAAAAACTGAAACAGAGGCTGATATAGTGCCCAGCCACACCTCTAGACTGTTAAAATCCTGCCTCTCATTTGTTGAGCAGAGCAATTAAGAACCAGATGTGCACTGCTGTTTCAGCTGGTGTGTCTTGTGTTCCTTTGAAAGCAATGCAGATCATCAGATCCTATTTCTTTATGATCTGAGCATCATCATTTGCCTTTGTTCTCATTGTGAAAGTGTTAATCTATGAAATCATCCTTGAAATGTTCATATGCAGCACAGGTATATGCACAGCTTGTCTTCACCAGTTGATTTACATAATGGACTGAAATGTAGGAATGGCTGCAATAATGCATGAAGATAGCGATGACAGGCTTTCGGGTCATTATACGTGGCTAATACCACAGATCAGTCACATTTAGATGAATTTTGAGTGAGGAACATTATGATGGAGCCAATTTTACAACCAGCAATTCAACTGAAGTTTCAAAGAAAGTTGCTTTTATGGCTCAAAACTCTTCCAAGTCCCACTCTATGAGTTGTGATGGTCAACAAATCAAAGAACTGTCTTAGTGTGTTTTTTATTTTAAAGTGACTGGGCTAAGGCTTCCTGATGCTTACTATTTCTCTGTATAGTATTTATGACAAGCAACCATCAAGCATTGAATCAAATTACCTCTTAATATGCCACATTACAGTATAGGCCTACAGTAAAGGCTCTATCATCAGTTATATATCTACTTGAGCATTGCAATGATTAATCAAGTAAGATAAGCTATTCCTTTATTAGTCCCACAGTAGGGAAATGTTCATTTTGTCAGCGATTACATTAATCGCCAATTATTTTGATAGTGAATTAATTGGTTTGAGTAATTTTTAAAGGAAAAAAAAAGTCTAAATTCTGATTCCAGAATATTTTCTGGTTTCTTAACTCCTCTATGACAGCAAATAATAATATCTTTGAGTTGTGGACAAAAAAGACATTTGAGGATGTAATCTTGGACTTTAGGAAACACTGATTGATAGATCTTTTCACGGTTTTCTGACATTTTATAGACCACACAACCGATCCATTAATCGAGAAAATAGCAGATTAATCGAAAATCAAAACAGTTGCATCTTTGTCTATTTATACCATGTGTCTTAATGCAAAAGCAAAACCCACTAAATGTTGCAACTACAGCGTCCTCTGCTGGTGAGGAGTAGCACATGGTAAGTGTCTAATTAAAAAATAAATCCAATTAAGATATAACTTGTAAATATGTTTGGTACAGGCCAGTACCAACAGGCAGTTAAAAAAATATTACTTGAACCCAGGAGTGTTGTGATACAGTCATTGACGATAACTGTGATATTTAAAAATCAGATATTGGTATAGAAATAATGCAGGGCCTCTTAAATCATTTTATATATACAGCTATGGTTATAGACTCTCTTTCCACCTCCCTACACTAATGCACAGTAATCAAAGTTAAAGATGAACTTGACTGATAGCATTTTGTTTTTTCAAATTTTCAATAGATATCAAAATATTGTGAATTCTTGTGGCCACGATAATCGTGTGGTAAGAATGATTTTGTGACATCCTTAGCTGAAACCCATAAATGTTTCTTCTATTTCTGAAATTTGCACCGACACGAAGAAGCACTTAAATTCTAATTAGTCTTTATTACTGAGAGTGAATCAAAACATTTAAATCAATAGCAGTGACTATAAATCTTAGTGTGAATGTTTATGAAATCTGGCTGAACAGCCCTGTTAACATGAAGTAGTGACTAATTTAGTTAAACAGTACATCAAGTGAAGACGTGCATAGTAAATATTTCATAATAACATAAGTGAAGGTGTACATTGTAAATATTTCACAAATTGAACAAATTCAGTGGCAGAGTGCATTCTTATCAAAAACGTATCAATCTAGTAATCATTAGTGAGACAAACTAAATAAATTAAGACAAATATGTCAATTAAATGAAATAAATAAGTCATAAATAAAATAAATAAGCATTAAAAGCTAACGGTGACAGCTAGAACATGTTACACCCAGTACTGTTTGGTGTGCACTGCAGGTCTGTGGTGTTTCTGTTTGGGTACATTGTTCTGTCTGACGTAGCAGGGGTCGTAATAATCCCACTCCAGGGCTGAAGCCAGGACGCCGTTGGACAGACCGTCACTGTCTGCTGAGAGAATCCGCAGGGAGACACCTGAACACAAAACATGGGAATATCATAGAAATGCTGTATGGAAGATTGCAGCTACATACTATAAACTCTATGTATACTTGACTAGATCTGCTTTCTAGATTAATAAAGTGCTCTAATATCAAATTAAAGTGCACAGAACCGTCTAGCAGGTGGACATTCAGAAGCAGATTAAAACGATTTGCAGAGGTCTCCCTCAACATTATCCAATCTAAATTATTTAGATATATATCACATATACAGTATAGGGCCTGTAGCATTTATCCAAGCAAGACACCAAAGTTTACTTTCCTCCTCCTGTTTCTCCTGTCTACTGAAGGTTATTAATAACAGTCCGATTGATTTCAGTGCAGCTGAAGGAGAATGAAGTTTACCTGCACTTGCACCGAAGTCGCTGTCTAGTCCAGGACCCACTGCAGACGTGTTGAGACAGGACGCCTCTGAAGGAGGGTTGGTGAAGTCGCACTCCATGTCCACTTTGTCTAACACAAGCACCGCAACACCTGGATTCACATCTGTCAGCATCTCGTAAGTACTGCTCCGACGAAGATGACCCTCATGTTCTGTCTCCTGCTGTGAGCAAGGGATAAAAAATTCACACATTGACTTAAATTTAGGCTTTATGCTGTGGGTTAAATCAGTGGTTTTCTTATTTTTAAACTAATAATCAGACAATTTTGTACAGAATTCTTGCTGAGTATCATAATATTGACTTAAGCTGCAAGTTAATGAAAGCTTTTAATTTCCTGCTGTAAAGTAGCGGTTTGTGTGGGCGTCCCGACACCCACTGGGGGTCGTGAGGTCTTCTTAAGGAGTGTAAGACCATTATTAAACTAAACTAAAAAACTAAATTGTTAATTTTAAAGCTTGGATTATTATATAACATAGCACAGCTTTGTCCTGCATTAGAAAAGAACAATGGCCAAGCGACAGGGAGAAGAAAACACTGATAAAAGACATCTATTAATATGACTGATAGTTAAAACTAAAAAAAAATACAGTTGTTCTGTACTGTTATTGTCATGCATTGAATAACCATAAAATGTCACTTAGTCAGGGGTCGTCACTTTACTCAGTGATTGAAAAGGGGTCCTCGAGGGACTTCCAGGGGGTCTCCAGGAAAATGAGGCACGGTTTATTTTCACTATTAAATTCAGTGAGTAAAAGTCAGTGACTATTCTGATCATAGCTCACTTCCTCCACAGTTACGTCCCCAGCTGTAGGTGACAACTAAAATTCTGGTCTTAATCATAGTAAACAACCCAAATTATTCAGATGGTGGTTTCTGAAGTGAAATCTTTTCAAATGAGGGTCTGTGATCTAATATGTGACCCGAAAAAGGATAAGATCCACTGTTCAAGAAAATATAATTAATGTATATATTTTTCTGTCTCATTTCTATCACGATATAGGATACTCCCATATTTATTTCTCTATATTTTCACTTGAAACTGTTATGATCATCTTGTACTCAAGTTCTTAAAGTGAGAAAATACTGCTTTTCATTTGTCAATTATTTAACTCATACAGAAGTATACAAAATTAGGCTTTACCATGAGGTTATTTTATATATTTTTATTTTTATTATTTATATTTTATTTATTTACTGAATTACAAGACATGCTATACCATAAAAATATATTCTTGTTGAGATATGAAATGACCTATATATCGTGAAAGAACATTTTGGCCATATCGCCAAGCCCTAATTTCGCTTCTTTTTTTATCAAATTAAAACAGGAAATTGGGACCAGATATAATGTTCAGGGGGGTAAAAAGGGGCCCAGCAGTTCATTTTTGTCCCGGGGCCCCCAATTAAATGAATCCAGCCATGGAAGAAGAATTTGGCATGCCCTACAGCTTTGATAAATATGTTTATTTTTGTGTTATGTTGTCCAGGTTTAGGCTATATTTCTTGCATGTGTTCTTGAATGGATACCCTCTAATGGCTCTGGACTCAGTAGGCCTCCTCCTGGTTCTGTTGAGTTAAAGTGGACTCACCGTTGGAGAGTTTGGCGGAACAAGGTTCACTCTGGTTTCCGCCTCCGAATCACTGGACTGCGGTAGCAGCGGTGCGCTTTGACACCACCCCGCTTTACTGGTGCCGTACGCACGGGAGCCGGAGCGCAGGTCGAGTCTGGGGGTGAAACCAGCCGCAGAGGAGGTGGCCCGGATGGTGCTCGGTGCCCTCAGGGACCCTGAGCCGGTGGCACCATCTGGCCTCAGGAGCCGGATCCCGGCCCTCTCTCTGGATGAAGCCCTGGAGGAGGTGACCGGATGGGACAGGACAGGCTCCGATAAAGACATGTAGGCTCTCCTCCCGTCCTGCAGCGAGGGGAAAGCCACCTCGGACACCCTCCTGACTCTGTGCAGGGTGGACTGCAGCAACATCTCCTCTGCGTCCTCGCGCTTGTTGCTCCTCTTGGAAAGGATCAGTAACTTGTAACCCAGGAACAGGCAGTTGAGCAGGAGCAGGATGACTACACAGGGTATCAGCAACAGGACGACTAAAGTCAGGTTAGTCACGGGGTAACCCTCAGTCAGACCGGATGGTGTGCTCTGACTTATCTGCGACATTTCATCCCAAATGTCATGGAAGGGGGGATTTTGGAGACCTGCTGATCTCAGTTGAGATTTCACGGTTTTCTGAGCGCACAGGTGAGTAGACGAGTCAATCAATGTGGACTACTTTGTGTTTGTGTTTTTGATCGAATAGCAACATGTCAGCCTGCTTCTCACATGCACACAGTCTGCAAGTAGATGCGTTGTCTTTCGCCACCCTTGTCTTCATCGTTGTTACAAAGCAAAGGCTTGATCTGAAACGATACAAGGCGCACTCAGCTGGCAGCCACACAGATTACAGATGGACAGGTGTGTCCTATTATGTGCAGGATGTTTGGCGCTGTCATTGCAACCAATCACCGCTGGATGGCAGCAGGCGGCCAGACTCCTACAGCCCTGTAGTGTGGATGGGCCTATATTCATATCCATGTTTGTGATTTTATGGATTTTGGTGGCTGATGATTTGTTGAAGAGTCCACTATACACATAGGGGAGAGCGGGGACAGGGGGACACACAGAAGCCATATCCGAAACTGCATACTATACTAAATTAGCAGTGTGTACTGATTTGGCCAAAATGTAGCAGGTAATATGCAGTATGCAAAGCAAAATCTACATTATGCCAAAAATACCCATCGGGCCCAAGCCCCCCAGTCGTTGATCCCACTGTTTGTAGTGGCCAAATGGTGACACTACAACTTTGGTGTTTGGTGTATTCCTGTTTTAATTTGCTTCTTTATTTATCTTTGTATTAATTCTCTTATTTATTTTGCATTTTATTTATTTATGTATTATTTTTATGTAACTTACAGTCTTAAAGTCTAAAATCCAATAACCCGAATCTAAGGCCCCAAAATGTCTTAAAATCTCACGAAATGTCTTAAATGGGGGGGTTGGGGGTGGGTTGGGGGAGCCACCGTTCAGTCCCGAACCGACAAAAAACAGGTGTGAGTGGGGGAGGGGATTTTCCCCTTTGGCCTCCCGCGGGGCCCCCCGCCAGACCCAACCCCCCCCCCCCCCCGGGCTCGTCTGGAGCCCCCCCCCACCTACATCTCTCCCTTCTCATTTTGTGTTTCTGGTCTTCATTACCATGTATGAGTTAAACAGAGTGTAAATTAAATTTCCCCATTGTGGGACTAATAAAGGTAGATCTTCTTCTTCTTCTTCTTCTAAATCCTGTTTTGGCAGGTCTTAAAATTCATTAACATTACTTTCATTTCAAAAGAAATGCATTATCTTGCTTTTAAATGTTTTGTTTTTTTGAGCATGCCGGAACAAAACTATATCCAGAAAGCATTTGGAGCTACATCTACACCAAAACCTGAGGTGCTCTGGACTTAAACACAAAACATCAGTCAAATAGCAGCACTGACGATATCTTTCATATCCTTAGTCCTTTCTTGCCAGTATGGATGCAAAGTAGGTTTTAAATTGTATTCACGATGGTCTTAAAATGGTCTTTAAAAGTATTAAATTTGACATTCGATAACCTGTAATTGAACAAGACCCACTAAGGGAATGTTTTATAAAGTGGCAACCAGTTCATTTTCCAGTACATAATAAGTGAATATATTGTAATTTAGCCATATATTGTTGTTGTTTTTCTTTGTAATTTTATAATCTTTGTATGTTTGAGAAAAATGTTGACATTCCCAACAACGTTGTCTTTTTTCTCTGTCATTATGCCTACTACTACATTATGTTACCCACTTGCAAGCTCACTAAATTGCTATCCTCT
The DNA here is from genome assembly GCA_947000775.1 of Pterois miles. Lineage (NCBI taxonomy): Eukaryota > Metazoa > Chordata > Actinopteri > Perciformes > Scorpaenidae > Pterois > Pterois miles. Next base: position 11,943,807 of record CAMQGK010000229.1, on the reverse strand, counting down.
GTGGCTGCTAGACGCTGACAGTAACTTATTGCTTTTGCTTAACAGTGGTGTTTACACAACTTAACCATTTTTTTTTGTTGAACCTTCTTTTCAGCATTTTTCCTTTTATTGATAGTGACAGAGTGAAAATCAGGAAAGAGGGGGCGACATTCAGCAGGCCGGATTCGAACTCAGCGCCGTTGCTGCAAGAACTTAGCCTTGATATATGGAGCACCTGCACTACCAGGTGGGCTACAACAGTGCCGCACAACTGAACCGCTTGAACACGAAGCATACTGAGTCCATGACATCCCATGTTGTGAACACAAGCTCACAAGTTATTTGAAGGCACCGATACACATACACTGCAACTAGAAATAAACTGGGACACATTTAGCATGTTTAAGTTTAAAAATGTTAAATTGTCTATATATTGTATTTGTGACATCACAAATGGACAGAAATCCTGACGGCTTTTTTCAATAACAGTCTCTGAATACAGGCTGTGTATATTTCTCTGTGGATTGAGCATATCAATACTGTCACACTACTTATAGCACTTAAGCCTACTTTATAATAAAGAAATAGCACTTTTTACAATATGGGACCTTTAAATTATATATATATTTTAACCCAAAACAAGGCGTCCCAACTGTCCTGGATTGGATTGGGCTCTAAAAAACGAGATAAATTGTTAGTAGACACCTGTATCTGTTCAGGGATCAAATTATTGTCATTACTGTTCAAATAGTCTGTGAGTAATGGAAGGATATTTGGCGTTGATACAAAATTGTGCCAACCGACACTGGTCTCCCCTACGCTGCACATGTTCATCACAAAGAAGAGAAGTCAGAATGTCTTGTTTTTTTCTTTATTTTTCATGCTTTCCAAACATGGCCGTTAATAAATAATACATCAGCTGCTGGCTCATCGCAGAATATATACAAACATTTCATATAATTCAATAGAACATTTGACAGATGAATCTCTCTTAGAGACAATATTTCTGCATTTTGTACACAAAGTAGATCCTTGTACACAAGTATATTTGCTATTGTAATAAATCAATGCAAAAGATCAGTCATATGAGCACCATATAACTATGATAAAGTTTTTTCTTCTTATTACCACTCAGGTTTAAGGAAGTCTATACAGACTTGAATAGCACACTGATATCCTGCTGTAGGTTTGCAAGTATAACAGTACAGATAACCTTTTCATTCAAGAGAAAGGCAATGGACGCCCTCAGATACCAAAGACCCCATTCATCAGCTCTGAACTCTCTGCTTAGGTGGCATCATAGTTGTTGTGCGTCATGCCTGCAGAAAGTTATCTCCTCGCCAAACTACAACTCGCTTAAGTTTGCCATTTCCAAACACAATAAGAGGTTGTGATTGGTTGTGATATAGCACCTTGGGCAAGGCTGTGTTTGTGAATCAACAACAACATACACACATGGTGAAGCTGTGTCAGTCAGAAAGCAGGCTAGCACTGGGCCAGGCTGTGCTTGATGATCTCGCGGGACTGTGGCGGGATCCTGTCGGGGAAGAGCACCTGGAACTCCACCACCAAGTCGCCGCGCTGGGACGGGCTCTTGGGCAGGGGCAGACCTTCGCCCCGCAGCCGCCGCACAGCTCCTGGTTTGATGACATCGCTGCATGGTAGAGGCATCATCCGGTTGTCGAGGGTTGGGACGTTAACTGTGCAGCCGCAGAGAGCCTGGAGAAGAAAAAGACAGAGAAAGATTAGTTCTGTAGATCTGTTATAATTAGAACATGTTTCATAATGCTTCTGAGGTGGCGTTGTTATGACTGGAATGAAGCACACTTCAAAAAATCAATTAAATGCCTGATTTTACAAGTGTCAAGTTGCATAACAGATAAATATGGAGTGTCTGTCTTTCTTTGTTATGCAACAAACCAGTGTTACAGATGTTATAATCGCTGCTCTACTTACAGGCCATGTGTGGGAGTTAAGTGCTTCAGTGACTGAAGATGGAGGGATTGCTTTTAAATGCCACTCTGTGTGACTGCTACCCTGATAATCTGTGTGTGGGCTGCTAGAAGTCAGAGCCAAAGACGGAGCGAGCCAGAAAAGCTCGTAGAGGTCTGCAGCGCGCATAGTGGCTGAGAGGGAGAGTGATGTGTGATTCATGGGGGCAGTCAGCTCTGAGGCTAAATTTAGCTGCTGCTTTCTCTCGCTCCGCAGGGGCCAATGAGGTAACAGAGGCGTTGGCAGGCTGCTGCTGCTGCTCTGTTAGCGGGGGTCTGTCAGCTCATCGTAATCTGGGGGCTCAGATGTTCTAACAGAGCACCATGTTCCCTCCTCACACTATAATCAAAGACATCCCTGAATTTGGCAGATTTCATGCCTTCTGACATTCAGTAATCTCTGGTATTTCAGAGAATGCATCATTCTAGTTATGTAAAGGAGAAGATGTGGTGGATGGATGTTGGCCTTTCTCTGAGTAGGTGTAAGCTGTTGGCAATTACATAGTATATCTACTTATAGACTCTCTATGTGTTTCATAATAGATCTGATGGCCTCTGTAGGAGTCAAGACCTTTAACTTAAATGCACCAAACTCACCTCCTTGAGGGTGATCTTGGCCGTGAAGACGATGTTGGAGCCGTCCCTCTTGTACTGCATGTGCTCCTTGTCCCTGAGAATGAAGGTGATGTCCGCCGGGATGTTGTTGGGCGTCTCATCTCCTTCCCTTGGGAAGGTGATCTTGGTCCCTGCTTTCCAGCCTTTCTTCACCACAACGTTCAGAACCTTCTCCTCGGAGCGCAGGCTGCGGCCGTCCGGGTTGAGGCGGCTGCGGGTGATCTTCACGTGCTTGGTGCAGCCCTGCATCACCTCCTCCAGGGTCACCAGCAGGTCATGGACCACCTCGTCGCCCTGCAGCCGCCGCTGGCCCCTCCGCAGCCCACCCTCGCAGCCGGAGAACCCGCCCACGTGGCTGAAGGGGAAGCGTCTGAAGGGGTTGAAGAGGTCGTCTTCGCCGTCTGCGTCGTTGCCGAAGAAGATGTCGAAGTGGTCGGAGCCGTGGAAGAAGGAAGAGAAGGTGGCGTGGGGGTCGGTGTGGAAGTTATTGCGGAAAACGTTGCCTTGGCCCGCCATTGACATTCCATTTTTAAGACCTAAAAGACAAAGAAAACAGAAAGAGTTCATTAAAATGCATTCAAATCTGCTGCTTATTCTAATATTGGTGCTTCTTTCATGCAAATTCTGCCTCTCCCTCTAGAAAGTTTTCAGGAAACCTCTTACATTGCTGAATAATTTATCAACCCCACAGCTGTTTATGCTGCAAGTTTTTATAGTTTTTTTTTTTTTTTTATAGTTTTATAGTGCACCTCACCATTTAGCCTTAATGAAGGCATGAATAGTTAATGCATCAGCCTATCCTTTCAGTAAATAGTCAGATGTCAGTTACTCTCACCTTCTTCTCCAAACTGGTCATAGATGCTCCTCTTTTTGGGGTCAGTCAGGATCTCGTAGGCCTCGGCGATCTCTTTGAACTTGTCCTCTGCGTCCGCATCGCTGTTCTTGTCCGGGTGGAACTTGAGAGCCATCTTCCTGTAGGCCTTCTTGATCTCGTCTTCGTTGGAGTCGGGGGAGACGCCCAGGACTTTGTAGAAGTCCTTGCCGGTGGGTTTGATGGCCAGGCAGGGCGTGTCCTGCTCAGACTTGATGCTATCCTGTGGAGACAAGAACAATAAAAACCTGGTCAAAAGATGTACTTTTTTTTTTTGCATATGAATTGGAATTCTTATAGTAACATTGGTGCATGCTGCAAGAAGGCTGATGATGAATAACTAATGCAAATTGAAACATCCACCCCTTAGAATATAAAGCAGGATGGTTCATGTATTGGACATCTTGCTGAGCGGTATTAATATGCAGAAAATCAGCCCCTTAGGCAAAGACTGTCTTTGGGAAAACACCCGTATTTCAGAGCTGCTGTGCAAATGCATGCATTTTTATAAGCTGGTGCACATCCCCCCCCCAACGACCCGGAGTCTCTGCAGCGATTGGCTGAACGCGAATCGGCGACTCTTGCATTTTGAATGAATCCACAGCAACAGACGATTAAACACAGAGATGCAGCTACATGCAAGCTTATTGTTTTACAGCAGATTGACTAAAATTATATTAGAAATTATTCTGGCAGTATAAAATGTATTGATGATGATTTAAAGAACTAAAGGAAATATATAAAAAAAATCAAAAAGTGTACTTACCGCTGATGATGAAGATCCCGAGCTGTCTCCTCTGTGCATAACTCGCACTTTGCACTTGACATTAACATTTTTGTGCTTAACACCGAACTGGGTCCAGATGAGAACCATGGTGCTGGTAGAGAGTGAGTGTTGTTGGGCTACGTGTCGCTGTCCTGGTGCTGAAGGCGCTCCGGTGCTCCGTGCTGTCTGCTCTCCTCTCCGGTTCTCCGTTAAATAGCACCGCGGCAGCTCCTCTACTATCCTCTCTCCCTCCCACGCAGCGTGACCGAGCTTTCCCCGGCTCCGCCCATTTCCTCACTCGCGGCAGGGGATGCCGGTGTCCTCAGACAGCTCGGTGCGAAGCCATTGGCGCTCCGGCGATGATCACGCGGATGTTGCAGCCTCCCTCTCCATCTTGAGACTCGCTTCCGGAGTTCTTGAAGGCAGAGCCGAGCAGACAGTCACGACTCAGACTGGAGAGAAGATGCAGACATGCAACTCTAAAACTCCAGACACGCTGCTTACAGACAGCCACCTGCTCAGTGATGGAGCCCCTGTCCTCAAATGACTCCTTAGGTCCATTTTCTACATCTGAACATGAGCCCACGCGTTTTAAAGGCCATCAATCTGCTGCAGAGAAAGAATGCATTGAATTATTGTAGTGGGATATTTTAGAAAAGGCTTTTTTAAGTAGCCTATAGTTCTGCACTGATATAAACAGGGATGTGAAAGAGCATACTCACGAGTATATGATCAATTAGGGTTGACACAATGACATGATTGTCAAAATATTAAAATATTTAATTCACAGTTATTTATCTGTCCAAAACGTACCTTAAAGGGAAATTTGTCAAGTTTTTAATACTCCTATCAACATGGGAGAAAGGAATGCAGCTTTATGCAAATGTATGTATACATTTATAATTGGAAATCAATTAACAACACAGAACAATGATACATAATGCACAGAAACCCTCACAGGTACTGCATTTAGCATAAAAAACAACAGTGTCAGAGTGCTGACTTGACCATGACTTGCCCCAAACTGCAATGTGATTATCATAAAGTGGGCATGTCTGTAAAGGGGAGACTGGTGGATACCCATAGAACCCATCTACATTCACATATCCTGAGGTCAAAGGTCAAGGGACCCCTTTGAAAATGGCCATGACAGTTTTTCCTCCCCAAAATTTTGCCTCCTTCTTGACAAGCTACTGTGACATGGTTGGTACCGGTGGACTCTTTAGTTTCATGTGATGATCTAGATCTAGAGCTGCACTCTAGCTTTGAATTTGCATCATGTTATTGTATTGTTAACTTTGACAGGCCCAATTTATATAGTTTAATGGATTTTAAGAAATAGCGCTAGCAGTGGTGGAAGATGTGACAACAGCAAATACATTCATGTGAAATACCCCGTTAGAAGCAAAAGTCCTGCATTCAAAAACCACACGAGTATTGTCAATAAAATGTAGTTAAAGGAACAGTGTGTAACATTTCAAGGAATCTGTTAGCAGAAGTTTTAATAATTAAGAATTGTTATGTTTTTGTTAGCTTACAATGAGCGCTTCATATCTACATAGGGAGCGGGTCCTCTTCATGGAGTCTGCCTTGTTATGCCGCCATGTTTCTACAGTAGCCCAGAGCGGACAAACCAAACACTGGCTTTAGAGAGAGCCTTTGACGTTTTTACCTGAAGGCCACTATAGTTCTGTGACACGCTTGTGAAACTACGGTAACGTGAGCCGGAGAGTGCGAAACCGGGGTACCACTGCCACCACATGGCCTTGCTCCTAAAGGCCCCGATACACCAATCTGACAGTCAGCCGTTGGACAGTTTGGGGAATTTTCTCTTTGGTGGGCCTGCTATCAACTCATATCTGAAATGTGACCCTAACTACTATCTCTCTATAAGCCAAAATGTCTGGGAACCACTGGTTTAACCTTTAACAACATATTTTGCTTATCATATATCATATCATATATCATATCAGCATTATCATATTTTTTCTGAAAACTAAAAGTAAGTAAGTATCTATATTTGTCAAATAAATGTAGTGGACCCAGACTTAACATTTCCATCTGAAATGTAGTGGAATTGAAGTATATAGTAAATAAAATGAAATACTCAAGTAGTGTACAAGTACCTCAAAACGGCACTTAAATATTGAAGGCTACTTAAAGGAGCAGTGTGTAGTATCTTCCGGTGAGGTTGCAGATTACAACAATTGTGAAGGACTGCTACTCGAAATGAAAACGTGAATGTCTCTCTCCAGAGCAAGTTGTTGTAAGAGTGTGTGCATGTGGGAAGTGAGTGGTGAAGAAAGAGAGAGAGAGAGAGGCAGCAATGGCAGTGAATAACGTTATTGACTCCGACACAAGCAGGAAAAGTTAGCAGAGTTTGATTTGTCTGTTCAGGGTTACGTGGCGGACTACATGAGGACCCGCTCCCTATGTAGACATAAGCGGCTCATTCTAAGGTAGCGAAAACACAATGATTCTTATCATCAGGTGATTCTACACATATGTATTAAATTTATATACAATTTCTGCCAGAAGATCCCCCTAATTGTTTCACACTGGTCCTCTACGTAAATCTACTGAGCTACTTTCCACCACTGCATAGCACAGCAAATGATAAGACCTTGATGCATTGTATCTCCACTTCCCTAATGTGTGGGGGAGGAAAAAAAAAAGTTTTTCTTATAATTAAGCATAATCCAAAACAAACGTGCAGCAAATTACAACCATAAAAGTTTCCACTGACTGACTCTGAATGTGTTCAGCTTTATTTGTTATAGCTGAATTTAACTTGGAGCCAAACTGTTCTCACTAAAAATGTCAAAAAGCTTTACACAGGCTGTATTTATCGGCCATTAGATTGTGCAGGTGTGCATGTAACTGCTTCCTCCCCCGTACTTCTGCATTACTTAATTATGTTTAGTGCCACAGATAATAAATACGAGCCAATGCAAATGAGCCAGTTAATAGCCAACAGCGGTGGAAGGAAGGGCAGCTTCACGTTATGTAACTGAAATGTTATGCAACTGTAAGCGTTCACACATCTCGCTCCTGTGAAAATTCAAGATATCACCTTAAAATCATGTTGACTGACAGGAGGATGCTGATCGCCTTGCCAGAAACAAAAACATTTCTGAGAGTCATAATAATAAGACATTTTACAGAAATTATTGGAGTAGGGAGATGGGCTGAACCTTATGTTTGACTTTTTAAAAGCTAATAACTTTGCCCTGTTTAAAAGTTAAATATGTTATTGGAACAATGCTTAATACAAAGCTCAAATCACACATTAGCGGCGGAATTAGCAGCTGACAAAAACATAACAACTGTGCTTCCTGTAGGCAGAACATTCAAGCTGCTCCGTCTAAATGATCAGTTACCACTGAGTAAGTGAGCAGGGCCTCACTCATTAGTTGAACAGGTTGGGTTGTTATATCATAGGATATGATATATTTAACTTTACCGCACTTCTGTTATGATGCAGAATAAAGTGAAGGCAACTGCTGGGATATACAGTAGATAATGTTTAATCCCTATTAGTTAAAATTGTTCTACTAGCAGTTATACGGTATAGTTCAATGTATCCTCACACAATGGTTTGTGTGATTTCTTATGAAAACTTATTCCTCATTTCAAACAGGAGAGACTTGTGTTGAATGAATGATAATTCATTACAAAGTGCACAAATTTATGAATGGTGAAAAGTCTTTGTCGATTTAGACCCAACGTGATGAAGTTAGGGGGAAATGATTAAGTAGTTGGATTAGAAGTATTCCCCCAGGTCTAGACTCTGGTGATGGTGTTAGTGAAGGGATTTGAGGAAGATCCGATGAGGGAAGTGGAGCAGGCTTGCTCTGATGTGATGAGCTGGAGGTGATGGGGTGGTGGAGGGTCGCATCGGTTTGTGCTGCAATGACAACTGACAGCAGCAGAGAGGAGAACCGTTTTTAAACTTTTGACAGCAACAATGTGATTGGTTTAGGGAGAAGTGGCAAGATCTGATTGGTCACTAAGTGGAGCGGCCACAATCAGCTGACATAGTAGGAACCCATGAGAGCGAGAGATAAATGTGAATCAATGCGTGTAACCAGAGTCTTCCTGACTGAACTTCCGCATGGGCTTCATTTTTTTGGTATGTTTTCTTATAATACCATGTCCAGCAACATGTGCCAATTTCCGCTTCAGTACTTTCAAAATAACACTACTTAGTTAGGTTTACAAAAAGATTGACTTGGTTAGATTTAGGCAACAAAACTACTTAGTTACGTCTTTGAAATGACTAAACACTAAGGGCTGCCTTGTGCAGCGGTAGGGAACGCTATTGGCCATGACAAAGCGGGAAAGAAAACAGGCTGGAAAGCTATTTTTTGACCCACCCATCCACCTTGACCTCCTCCCTCCACAGCATTTGTCGCTCTTTAACCTTCCTGGTACATACGAATTATAGTACATAGGTATAACCATGAACGGTGTATGGAAGCAGCCTGTCCATGGTGTACACAAAACACATTTTTGGACTTAAATATTCTGATGTCTTTTTTCAGTAAAACTCACAAGAAAACAATGAAATAAAATATAATTTTTTAAAATTTATGTACAGTCCCTAACCAGGAAGAGACTTTGTAAAGATAAGAAAAGAAATTGAGGAAAGTCTATTTATGGCAACTCGTGTGATCAAACTAATCTAAAAATATCTGACAGACCCACATTGCCTAATCATCACTACGAGACGGCCTCGCTTTTGATGAAATGAAGTCATCTCCTCGAATGCCGCTTGAAAAGGAGTGTCAAAATATTTCTATTTCGAGATCATACTACCAGATTACGACACAGAGTCGAGTCTGAAGCCGGCAGTGTAGCCATGGATATGGAAATCAGTGTCAGGGAGCGTACATACATGGCAGTGCTTCCTCCTGTGTGATGCTGCATGCATCCAATGGGGGATGGAGTTTCCTGAGGATTCTCCTTTCGTCTTACAGGAAACGGGAGACAAATTTGGTTTGAACATGTTGAGCCAGGAGCGTCATGCGGGAGATAGCAGCTCTTACATACTATTCACAGATCGAGCGAGAGAGAGTGAATCACAACAGCCTCTTTCACAGCGCTCATTCTCTCCCGCCCACGGGAACAGTCTGTGTGTTTGGCCTGTTTTTCACACATTCACGCCGTTTCCCTCTCGTAGAAACACATCTACAAAGTTGCCTGTCAGTCTCAGAGAAAATGATGCCAATTAAAGTGGCGAGCGGCACCGACACTGTTATTGTTAGGCGACGAGAAGGTGGGCCGCTGACATGCAGCCTACTGTTCTTGTGGTGTTGTTTGGTCTTCTCACATACTGAGTAGTGGATGCAATGAACAGCCACTATCTCTGTGTAGCTGACATTATCTGTGATTATGCAAATACTCATATGAATATTCATGAGTGCTTTTAACTATAATTATACAGTGCCATGAGCAGATTTTAACACATGATAAGTATGTTTATAATGCATTATGGGCTTCATAGTTGCCCTTCTTCTTATATGTGGAACATAATGTGGCAGGTTAGATATAATGTTGCTGTCAATCACTGAGAGATTAACTGTCCACACCTGTGCACTCACAGAGTGGGTGTAACATTATCTATTTAAAATCAATGTTGTATGAATTATCTAAAATGTTCTTGATGAAGGTTAAAGGGACCGAAACGTTAGTATGATCAATAAATTGTGGTGGTGAGCAAGAGCAATGTGCTAGATCTTCTTTATAACTTCACATGGAATACAAGACAGTTGGATATTTCCTTTCCCTGCTTATCCCAATGCACACTGTGCCCATATATAAGCATCACCAGCTGCAATCAAACATCTTACATCCTTATACAATTAGGCACAGAAAATAATGGACAAAAATCCTACCCGATGGCATCATTGTCGCATACTAAAAAAGACGCAATCTACTCAGCTTTGAGAGCTTTACTCATTTTTGTTTTCTCAGTTTAGTTTTAAAATGTGGCCCAGAGCCTGTTTCCAGATATATCCAAAGACAAGACAGTGATGGAGTAACTCGAAGCGTGATGAATGGCAACTGTAAAATACCACGTCATAGAACTACATTTGGGCAATCACCTTTCTCCATAAAGGGCTGTCAACTCTGGACCAAAAATCAAATTAATTCCAGATATAAAGTCCCATGCCACAAAGATTAAGTGCTGGCTAAAAGCAAAACAGAGCGGTGTCCATTTTTAGCAAATTGTAGTGTAAATTACCAAGATGTATTGTGCTGTATAACTGTACTGTGGTAGGCTATATGTCTTGTATGATGTGTATTTTATTGTATTTCCATATTTGTAGTGTATTGTGGTTTTATCATATTGAAAACTGTATATTTTAATTATACTGTACATGTAAGAGATCGACTATCAGTTAGCAATAGCTAATGCTGATTTCATGCTGATGTTATGTATAACTACGAATGAGTGATATCTGTTTACAGTGACACCTGGCAGTGGCTGAGGCAACAAGAGAACATTTTGTCCTTGAGTTGATGTTTTAGAAGCAGAAAAATCAGGCAAGTGCAAGGATGTGAGTGACTTTGATAAGGGCCAAATCGTGATGGCTAGATGACTGGGTTAGAGCATCTCCAAAACTGCAGTTCTTGTGGGATGTTCTCAGTCTGCGGTGGTCAGGACCTACCAAAAGTGGTCTAGTGGTGCTCACATTGCTGAAAAAGAAAATACTGGTTCAGATAGGAAGGTGACAGAACACAGTGCATCACAATTTGTTGTATGGGGCTGTGTAGCCGCAAACCGGTCAAGGTGCCCATGCCGTGCTACTGTTATGGCTGGTCGGTGTATGTTAAATTGCATCAAATCAAAAGCAGATCAGATCCATGCAGACCCACCTACATGCCATACATGCACGCCAACTAAATGAAATATAAATAAGTAAATAAATAAAAAGCAGAATTGCTTCCAGAAAGACCCCCGCTGTAATTTAGTGGTATGGGAGGTGGATGGGTCTACCAGACAGTCTGTGTGTTATAATCAGCTATTCCTTCATGTCTCATGTTCATGACATTCAGTGTCATTTGCACTTTACAAACATAGCAGTTTTAAGCCCAACCGTGTTGTTTTTTCCTAAACCTAGTCACAGTGGTTTTATTTCCTGAACCTAAGCAAGTGTTTTAGTTTAATTCACAACTTTAAAGCTGTAGTAGGTAGAAATAGAGCAAATCTGATTAAAAATAATTATATCATAATTATGTTATTTTCACAAAGCGCAGAGCAGAGCTGTTCTGGAATCTGCTGTCCAGCTGCCGTTTATGAGTCAATCACTTGCGGTCATGTTACGCTAATGCCTTTTTCTCGCCTCAAATGTTTTCAGATACATCTTGTAGTGTACTGTTTAGCGGTAAAATGAGAAAGTTTGTGACCTGGCAGCCATGTTGCGATCTCTTGAGGAAATACCAAGCACCGCCCACCAGCTGGAGCACAGCCAATAGGAACGCTTGCTGTCAGAAATGTCTTCCGTCACAGGCCATTTTTTAAAGTCTGAAAACACAGCTTTGAGGAGGTGCAGAAGTCTAGTTTTCTCTCAGAGCACTTGAATTACAATATGCTGAAAGGTTAATGTGGATTTTTTGCCCAAAGATACCAAGTAATTGTTACCTACTGAAGCTTAAATATCGTAAAACTACAGTCATTATTTTTGTTATAGGCATAGTCTCACATTGGTGCTCTTATTTAATAACGACACTTGTGAAAGCAAGGGATTTCTTTTACTAGCAATAGTAGAAATAATGATTCTTCGGAGGTTGACAGCCCCATACCAGTAGCATAAACCGTAGGTCTGCTCACCCTGTTCTTGTGCTACTTATACTGTTGTTATTCTGTTGATAATGGACAGTTATTCAAAACAGTTATAAAACACTTTGGCTTACTTTTGCTGAGATACCGGAGCAGACAAACAGCCAGTCCAGAGACTTTTTTCTCTGCATGTATGCAGTTGTACGTGACTGTATGTTGAGGTTTCAGCCTCGTCCCTCTCTTCTCTGTGATGTTTTGTGGAAGTGGTATAGGCGCTGCCTGCCTACAGGGGACTCTGGAAGGTGAATCACACTGCTGTGAACACAGAGGAAGTGACACCAACCTCATCTCACACCATCCCACTGCCAGCACTTATCCTGTCCTTCAAAGGTTGCCGGATGAATCAACGTTGTGTAAAAGGCCACGGAAAAGTCCAGTGATTAAGGTGACTCTGACCTACAGGCGGAGGTGGATGAGAGTAAGTATACTGATTAAAGTTTCCTTCTGTAATGACTTCAGAATATTTAAATGGTTTGAATTGAGGAGTTATTGGGTTCAAATGCAGAGCAGAGAGAGAAGAAAATACACATTAGACATTCAAGAAACTGTCATAACAAGTCATATCTTATCACCAGCCAAGAAAATGAGATGTTCTCATTTTCAGTTTCTCCCCCTGCCCTCGTCTCGCACCTTCTCCCCCAATGTACCGCACACCCACACATGTCTGGGTGTGACTGTCTCTTATGTGTAGCACCAGCTAGACTGAAGCCATGCTGGTGCACCAGATACCCAGACAGGCAGATGGCAATAAATACACACAAAATGATGCAGACCCAGACATAAACGTTTTATCAGCTAGTGGCTTCTTTTCGCAGAGAAATCTTCTTGCTTGAGGGTAAAAAGCAGAAAGGTTGTCCTCAAAAGGGGGAGATGAGGACAGGAAACGGAGAATGGCGGCAGAAGGCATTTGAGGACAGGGGAAAAAGCAGATAAGCAGAAAGGGTTTATAAAAACACATCAGACCGAGAGAGAAGCACCGAGGGAGGGGTAAAGAGAAATGATAAGAGAAACAGATCGAACCGACCGAAGTGCAGACGGCAGTGATGGATTATGGGATGGCAGAGAAAAAGGTGTTTTTGCTTTATGAAATCTCCCCCACAGCTCGCTGTATGCACCGATGAGATGCTCCGCTGCATTTTAAATCAGTTCACAGCAACCAGAAAAACTGTGCTGTTGAGACAGAGCGATAGACTGTTAGTCTCTGCTTTCTACCAAATGAATAACACCACAAGACTAAATCCAATGTATATAATCACATTCCTACATTCAAATCTGCTCTGTATTTCCTCTGTATTAGATTTACAGACAACATACGACTTTTGAAACTACTAATTTTGTTACTACTTGCATTATTTTACTTGTGATATTACCACTACTTCTATAATTAGTGACATTACAGATTACAGACTGCTACTGCTTTCACTATGATTAATATTAATGTTATGCTGACATTTGATTTAATCTGATTTCATTAGGATCCCCATTACTTGGTGCCATAGCAACCAGCTAATCTTCTAGGGACCACATTAAACCTACAGTAGGCAGAATATTTTTGGCATCATTTGGCAAAAATCCCATTATAACCTTTTAGCATGTTGTAATTCAAGTGTTGTGAGAGAAAATTAGACTTCTGCACCTCTTCATGGTTCTGTTTTCAAGCTTTATCTTGTCTTGGTCAGACTTTGACCAATCACAGGTCATTTCTGAAAGAGAGCATTCCTACTGGCTGTTCATTCAGCGGAGGCAGCTGTCAATCAGTGTGAACTCTGATCAAATATACATCAATATTCTGTTTTTGTAATGCCCATTTCTTTTTTCTAATGTTGTCAGAAACATCTTGTATTGTCTTCTAGCTGGTGGGCAGTACTTGGTATTTCCTCAGTTTATTTCAACATGGCTTCCAGGTCACAAACTTTCTCATTTTACAGCTAAACAGTAGACTACAAGATGGTTCTGAAAACATTTGAGGAGAAATAGGCATTACAGTTTGACCATTTGATTGGAGTTTACGAGTGACTGACAGCTGCTCAGAGACGGCAGACTCAGCTTTGATTGGTTGTTTTCCTGCAGTCTGTGAAATCTTACAGATGTCATCAGGAGCACCGGAGGACACAGAGACACAGAGACACACACAATTTTTTTTACCTGTCTCATGCATTACTGTCAGGAAATAATTTTTTTGAATCATATTTGCTCCATTTCTACCCACTGCTGCTTTAAGCGTATACAGACACATTGAAATATCATTCGAAATACAAATACAAGAATAAAAAACTTAAAAATTACTATTTCCAGATAGAACTTAGACACCTGAGAGAGCACACCAAACAAAACAAATATCATCTATCACTTTGGCTACAACTAGTAAAGGATCAATATGTAAGATTGACAGCTAGCGTTTTAAAATGGGTAACAGCGGTTCAAATTCAAAAACTGGAGCCGTGGCTCATTCGCACCTCTAGTGTGACTGACAGCAGCGCACGTTATCACAATTTGAGGGTTGACTTCTGGACACAACCTCTGGCCAGCAGTAGTCAGAACCACTTCACCGGCTATGTGTCTCAAGTACTGGCTGCCTTGATAACTCAGCTCCACATGGACCACAGAGAGATGTGTTGAGGCTTTTCAGGTCGGGTACAGTCTAGCGTTAACGTTATCTCTGTTGGTCCAGTTCATTTGCTTGCTTACATGGCTGCAGAAGGCTGTTTGCATATTTGTTTCACATATAGCAACAGGGGGTGCTGAGATTACGTACATTATGAACTGGATTGGAAATATCTAAGGAGAACATACTGGCTGTGGCATTGTTGTCAGAGAAGCTAGTATTGCAATTCAATATATTTCCTTAATCTCTGATGACATATCATGGTCATTTTATGATTTATTACAGTAAATACATTACTTTAAACATATAGGCTAGATAACCTCCTGATCATCTCACGACCTCTCACATTATCCATCTATTTCCTTACAGCTTAGCTACCACAAGATGGATCCCACCATCATACCACCTTTAGTTTATGGCTGACAAATAAATGACCGACGTGCATCTTTAACCACTGTCCTATATGAGTTTTGTTGCCTTCTAATACTAAAATGTGTACAAATTTGTTGGCAGTACATACCTGTTTTATTCACTGTACTCAGACTAATACCTTTTATGAAAAATAATTTATAGTAGAATATTCTGATATTAAATACAGTAAAACTGGGTTTAAACATGCATTAATAATTATTAGTGAATAGTGTATATTAGTGGCAACTTGTTATAAAGCGTCATCACCACTTCTAGCAGGATGTAAAGGGTTCTGACTCATGTAGACTACCAAGTCCACTCACTGTCCTCCAATGATGAGGCTCGTATTGTGTGAAGTAGTTTGTTCCATAACAATAGAAATAAACAAACCTATATACATATGCAATGATGGACTACCAAAAACTGATTCTGCTGAAAATAACTGAAATCCAGCCTACAATCTGCGGTCAGAAAAATAGTTGCACCTCATCCTGCTCCACTGAAGCCTAACTTTCCCTAATCACACTTTAAGGAAATCACCCAAACTGTCCAATAGTAGGACAGACTGGAGCAGCACAAATTTTAATACGGCAAAACACATAAAAGAGTCAAAATGCATCAAAACCCATTCTATGACATGACTAATGACCTTTCTTCTAATGCTTATTAAACATTTTCAATGGCATAACACAATGTACTGCAATGAGAATCAAATACAAAAAAATGTAAATAACACAGTACAGTTACAGTGTATAGTAGTTGGCTATACATAGTATACTTATACTTAAAACACAGTTTTAGTATGATACTGTAAAGTAAAATCAGAAAAAAAAGTAAAACAGTAAAGGTATTGTAAACAGGTAACTGTGGTAAGTTACTGCAAAAATACAATAAAAAGTCAGTGTTTCCTTGGGAAGTGCTGCCCTCTGCTGTTTATAAGGGCTACACTGCATGAGAAAATGTTTGCCATTTAGAAAATATTTCTCACTACAATGCCAGCCATTTTATATGACAGATGTTATTATATAAGAGAGAAAATACCAAGACTGTATATCACCAAACCATTTAGCCAGTTGCCAGAATTTACCACTCCCAGAGGTTAGAGCATCTCAGATCCGCTACCGACTGGCCCTCCATCATTCAGCATGGCCTCTTCTTGGCCGCTGCTCTGCTGACTTTGCTGAGCTTTCTCCGAGGCCTTTAATTGTCTCTGGTAGCGCCAGTTCTCCTCTGGGTAGGAGACCACAGACAGAGGCGGTCTGCAGATGGTTGGGTTCTCAGAGGAAATGAGGAGGAAGATGAGAGTGGACAGGCAGAAAGGCCACGTGCAGGCCGGTAATGCGAGCTGAAAGGGGATGTCACAGAAAAGGGGAGCGTGACACGTGATATGAGGGATATTTGGGTGTTCGGATTATAGAGTTTGACTTGTGAGGAGAGTTTCTCACCACAGACATCAGTTTTGAGATCGCTGCAGTCATGTATGCGCAGAAAAGTGCTGGAGGGAAACATTTTTATGTTAATGTGGTAATAACGCATTAATGCAAATTCGCTTTAACACCACTAATTTCTATGCATTAACTCAACTTGAGATTTTTAGGTTGTAGTGGACTCAGTTTTAGTTTTTTAGTAAAGATACTGACATCAAATGAAACTTGAAAACCTAAGGAATCCATTGGTACCAACCATGTTATACTAGCTTCTAGTACTAGTAGGGAAGGAGGTTTAATAGTGTAAATAAATCCAAACTTGTGCTAAATTTTGGAGAGGAAAAACTGGCATGGCCTATGTCCCCATGGTCCCTTGACCTCTGACCTCAAGATATGTGAATGACAGTGGGTTCTCTGGGTGCCCACGAGTCTCCCCTTTACAGAAATGCCCACTTTATGATAATCACATGAAGTTTGGACAAGGCATAGTCAAGTCAGCACACTGACACACTGACAGCTGTTGTTGCCTGTTGGGCTGCAGTTTGCCATGTTATGATGTGAGCATATTTTTATGCTAAATGCAGCACCTGTGATTGTTTCTGGACAATATTTGTCATTGTTTTGTGTTGTGAATTGATTTTCAGTATTAAATATGTACATCACTTTTCATAAATCAGCACATTTTCCCACTCCCATGTTGATAAGTATTAAACTCTTGACAAATTTCACTTTAAGGTACATTTTGAAGATTAAAAATCTGTGATTAATTTGAGATTAATCACAACTAACTATGGAGAATCATGATTAATTGCAATTAAATATTTGAATTGATTGACAGCAGTAATTTTTACTGAAAAGCATTTTATGTGTGGCTCCCTGAAGGAGGACACTAATCATGCTCGTTTATCAGTCTTACCACATATTAGAGCCAGTAGATGAGTTTGCCATGTTAGGACATAGAAGACCCCTCCGATGGCAATGCAGGATAGAGCACTGTTATATCCCCACAGCCCTGAGTAAATGTCCCTGTGAGGAGCTGCAAGAGCAAACCCTGCACCACACATAAGGTACAATTTGAGAAAACATGACTTATTCTGGTGCCCTTTGAAGAGCCAAAGCTCCCGCTGTAGCCTCAGCAGACACATTATGCATATTTCTATGCAAATGAGGGAGAATCTTTTCACCACACAGCATGCCAGCAGCAGAGCCCCACATGGCATGAAAGCAGATAGTTGGTGAGGAAAGCAGCAGGGCCAGAAGGATGAGACCTCCTGTCCAAGGACTGTTGCAGCCGTACACCTGGCCAACACCAACTGGCACTGACAGGAATAGCTGCAAATAGAAAGCCTCCATTTACTTACATTTTCAACAATTAAAAAAATGATGATGTGTAATATAGCCACTTTAATGGTTTAGGTTACGCAGAGATTTAAATTTAAAAAATCCTTTTATACTTGAGAGATATTGAGGCTTTCCATGGAGTCATTAGGAGGGTGCAGATGGTCATTTGGCTGGATTTCCACCTGAAATTGCGGAAAAAAGATGGTTACATTTTCATTAAACACTGTGTGCGTCTTTCTTTGTATAGCAGGGCTGTACTGTACCCCTGGAAAGTAGGGGTGATTGGCTCCTGTTGCTGCAACATGTAGACACACCAAAATATTAAAGGGCAGAGTAAATATTGGTACGTCCCATTTACTGGCAACTGATGACAAAGCACTGGAGACTACTGGGCTGTGAACAGAAGCAGGAAATGGATTACTGATTGGGCGGAAAGGCAAACTATAACATGCTGACATTATGATCCCGCCTCGATTGGTTATGTTTAGAATTTGAACATGTGCAGCTTAATTAGCTAGTTTATGGCTGATGAAACAATCTGTTTCAACTAGAAAAGCTCAAAATGTCAAAATGTCAGCATTGGAAAACAACGCAGAGTCATCCTTTTAATTTTATTTTTTATTTTTTTTTTATTTTTCTACATATTTCCCCCTCTCTTCTCTTTTCTCTTCCCTATTTAATCCCTTTTTTTTTTTTTATTATTTTTATCATTTTTTTCATCCTACTTTCTTTCATTCCTACCCTCCTTTCAACTAATCAAAAATTATTATATCATTCATATAAAAAAAAAACATAACTTCCTTAAATCAAAAATTAACCACACGGCGGGGCTCAATTTCACACTAATAAAACTCTCAAATTTTTTTAAAAGTATTTTCTTTACTCTCTATCCTTTATTGTACAGTATCATCAGTTGGTATCATCAGTCCTGTGAGTCCCGTGAGTCACTAGTCAGTGAAGTTAACGTCAACCACGACTGTTTCCTAACCTAACTAAGTGGTTGTGTTGCTTAAACCTAACTTCTGGTGAAAACGCAAGTTTATTTTGAAAGGACACTATGTGTGTAATGAGCGTTATTGACATGATGTCACTGGTCCATTCAAAAGTAACATAAGAGGGCTACCAAGCGGCGGTATATGACAAGTTGGGAGTGAAAGCAGGTTGGTGTAGGAGAGCTACAGTGGCCGACGCAAAACGTGAAAACTAGATCCAGTTTTTGGTTTGTCCGTTCTGGGCTCAGTATGTAGATATAAAACGACTCATTCTAAGGTAACGAACACAACGATTCATGTTTTTAGCTGATTATACACTAAAGAAAATGTACTTATTAATATATATTCTATTTCTGCCAACAGATCCACTGAAATGCAGCACACTGTTCCTTTAATTAGTCGTCATTTCAGCTCAAGTGATAAAGTGTGTGCAATAAAATGAGTCAGATGCAATTTAAGAGAACACTTACCACAACATGGACATGAACATATTTGGCAATAACAGCCACCAGTACCAGCTTCCTCTGGCGGACAAAACAGCCATCAGTATTCCGACCAGCGTTCCATTGTAGCCATATAAACCTGCTGATATGGCCTCCCTGCAGGGAATGTGACAGATGTGCAAAACACACTTAAATAAGAAACACAATGAAAACAGCTCAGTGTGAGAGCTAAAGAAAGTGTAGCCCCAGGGAATAGAAGTGGATAATGGCTAATGGTAGGAGGAAATGTTGTTGTTTTTGAAACAATAAAGTCAGATATGGATACAGAGATGCTATCCAACCTGTTTTGTCCCAGCAAGATGGCAGACACGGTGGAGACAAAGGTACCCAGCAAACCGCTCAGAGCCCACCAAGGGTTCTGCAGGAAGAGGCCGGCCGTGATGAGGAGCCCACTGAGAGGGTTGTTGACCAACATGACCTGGGCCACCCCTCGGAAAGTCCAGTCCAGCAGCTGGACTACCACAGCCTGTCCTGTCATTGAAGCAGAGTGTTTTTGATTTTGTCGTCATCTAAATTACAACAAAAATAGGCTTAAACTGAACCCATGTGATATTCTATAAGCTCATCACCTACTTTTCACCCAGTCTCCACAGAGATGCATGTCACCGGTGAAAAGCCCAACAGCTCTGAAGAGAAAGGAACGAGCTGGAGCTTCTTCATGTGGAGGCCGGTAGCTGTTGTCCATACTTGCTGTCATTAGAGTTTTAACTGTCATTTTACTGAGGTATTATGTATCTTCTTTTTTGTAGCCAGTTTTCTGAATAGTTTTAAAACTGATTTTTAAAATTTGTACCGAAGTACTACATTATTTATTATGTCAGGTATTGTACTTTGCCATATTGCAAGTCACATCAGTAACAGAATAAAAGCAAAAATCACATGAAAAAGTTGTTTGCAAAAAAATAATGCTGATGCACCACCCGGCATGCTTGGAGACCCAAAATCAAGGTTGTGCCTAGAAGGTAACCCACAATTTGGAAAATTCGAGATGGTTAGGGTCGGGCATTAACCTCAGATAGTTAAAGTTAGGATATTAGCCTCACACAAGTTTTTGCACGTTTTTTCAATTTGCAGATCACCTTCTAGACACAACCCCAAATCAGACAAACCCACATTTTTGCATCTTCTTACCCCAACCAGGAAGACATGATCCCAGTGGCTGTGTACATGGACGCCGATCAGAACAACAATCAGCATGAACCACCTCTCTCATTCGGAATGAAATTTCTCTCCAAATGGGCCGTATCGGATCAGAATCTTCCGATTGACGTGTTTACATGAAGTATTTTTATTCTGATTGGGCCTTTATTCCGATTATTTGTGTCCATGTAAACATAGCTTACGTGTCAAGCCCGCCTTCGCCCAATGTGAGACCCCGATAAGCGGTTGCAGATGGATGGATGAATTTTGCTCTCTAAGTGCTTCAGTTTGATGCATTTAACTTTAATATGATCAAAATGCTCTCTCCCTTTCAAAACTCAAAATGTAGCTATTCATAGTAAGAAATAAGGGTACTTTGTGTCAGAATTTGAGGGCTCTAAATGGACACAGCACTTCACTATTGTTTTTTGTTTGTTTTTGAGGTTTTGGGATGTAGTGCCTCTTTTTAGTGAGAGAATAATTATTTCTCAGCACCTCTGGAGTGGTCACAGAGCCACTGTTCAGCTTGAAGCAAATAAAATTTAGGTTGAAAAAGTGTGACCCCCTGAAAAAATGTAATGCCCCACCCTTTTGAATTTGTTTCTGCAGCCCGGTCTGTCTCTACCACAATAATTCAGGGAGTTACACCCATCCCCGGTCTCCCCTATATCTTGAGAGCTCTCTATGGTATGTTGCAGAAGAATCACCTTCTTCCTCTCTCCATGTTTTCCCTGAATGAGCTGCATATCTGAGGCAGCAAGTAACTGTGTCTGTTCTCCTCCTTTAAGTCACCTGCCTCTCTCCGGTGTCCCTCTCTCTCTGCGCTCAGCTGGAGGGACCGACCACGCGCTGCAGCAACTTGCGGAGCAAAGCTCGCGAGACTAGGTGACGTTATCCCACGAAGAGCACTGCGTGGAGCGTAAAACTGGCGTGTGGCGTGATTCGGCGAGAGATTTCCCTTCAAACGACAGCGAACGGAGGCTGGAAGTGTGTCTCGGTGCTCTGCGTCCATCGAGGAGCTCTTACCTTCAGTGACGCCTCTCTGCTGTTTGTTTACAGGACAGACATTTTGACTCACCACAGTGTAATTAATTAATTAATCAATTAATTAATTAAGATTAATTATGGCTGGATTCCATTCAGCTGCTGGCTTTTACAGGTCACCGGTGTGGTGCATGTTTACTCGCTGTCACTCTCAGCCTCTTTCAGCTCCAAATGTTTGAAAACTTTGAGGAGCAGTGGGGCAGATAGGCCTAGTGGACTGGTTATACTGGGACAGACAGGCCGAGTTGTCCAATTGTAATTCATGCCATTTTTGTTAAAACATCAGTGCTAGCTGGCCAGCTTAGTGTTATCTTAAAGGTTTTCAGTGTCTTGGCTGAATGACAATGTGGATGAGGTCTTTGAATTCAATGATCGCCCTTGAGCCGAGATCAAGACTTCTTGTGCTTGGACACAACAACAAACAGACCGGATCAAGCAGAAGGTAAGAAAAATGTTTCATTTCTCTATAGTGTCCTCTCCATGTTGTCAAGACACATAATAATAATCTGAGTCTACGTTTCAAAAGCATGCGAGAAGTGCAGCCAGTGTTTAAGTGCCTTAAACCTGCATTCTTTCTAATATCCAGCAGGGGGCGACTCCTTTGGTTGCAAAAAGAAGTCTGATTGTATAGAAGTCTATGAGAAAATGAGCCTAATTCTCACTTGATTTATTATCTCAGTAAACTTTGTAAACATGAGTTTATGGTCTCAATTGCTAGTTTCATGTCTTTTTCAGTACAGCATGATGTTCATTTAGTAAATTATGGTCCCATTTAGAGTCAAATAGACCATAAAGCAGGGGATGTTTTAGGGCGTGGCTACCTTGTGATTGACAGGTCGCTACCACGGTGTTGTCCTTGTTTTCATCTTTGAACTTTAAATCTTTCACACTGTGTTTTTAGTTCATCAAATTTAATTATAACCCTTTTGGTTGCCTAAAAAAGTCTTATTCGGTGCTTGGTTATTCTTAGCTTCAAATATCGCTGAAAAACAACAAAGTTTAACCTTTAACTGATTTACTTTTTACTTCTACTTTTTACTTTTATCTAAGTACATTTTTATGCCCCTGTGCTGGATATCTCAGAAACCCATGGAGGGAATTACTTCAAATTTGGCACAAACGTCCACTGGCTTCAAGGATGAACTTAACTCATAACACAAGAATTCATATGCTAATTATGACAATTTCACACAACTGTCTGACAGGATAAAATGATGAAGTGATGACATCTTGGACAGACGTGGATGTAAACTGCAACTTGACATGTTGCCGGAGGCATGAAACCACGTGGTGGTAATTCTTGTTAATTTGCAGCAGTATTACTTTTACTTGCATATTCTAATACTGTTTCCATCTCTGCATTTTAGTACAGGAAGTTATATAAAACAGGTTTTCAGTAAACTGACATTGTCAGGTATTGTCATCCACCCTTCCCTGATATTATTATCTCCTTCCTGCACACAAGCTAAGTGAACAAGTTTCACTTTTCCTCCCTCAGGTGGAAACAGTTCCAACAGAGAAGTGTGAGCTAAACTCTAAACTTCACTGTCAGTTCGCCACATCTTTTTCTATACTTTAAATTTAAATATATTTTTTTTGAAGATGCGATCAAAGCAGATTTCCCGAAGAGCTTCCCACTGTTACCGTCAGCATCCCCAGTCCCAGTTCGCTGCATGAAAGCCAGGGTGTTTCTGTTGTTGAGTGAGCGCTGAACCTCTTGATCTCTCAGCTCTGTCTGGAGTCTCTTTCTCTCTGCGCCACAATACTTCTTAGGAATCAACAAATATGGAAGCTGCTGAACTCAACTCTGCAGTAACTTTTGTGATTGAATGTGTGATCAAATATAAAACGATCACCTGTTATCTAACCGTGTAAGTGTCCAGAGGTTGGTTATCTTCAAACCATTAGGTTGTTATGACTGTGCAAATCTTGATTTCTTGATTATTGTTTTGTTTTGTGTTATTTCATATGCTTGGGGCTTTTTTCTCTCTCTCAGTACTGCAGATTGCTGCTGTGGCTGACAAACCAAAGTCTCACTCACTTCCCTCTTGAATACCAGGTGCAGGATTGGTGCTTATTCATTAGGATAGCTTGTTGAGTGATGGCAGCACCTTGGCTAATGACTTGAGTTTTACAAAGTCCAGCCAAACTCTGGGTTCAACAGTGATTAAACGAGAGCATCAATCTTCACATCCAATCAATCAACCAATAAATATATCAGTCAGTAGGAAAATTAAGTTAAAAATCAGTTCTAGTTCTTATCCTCTCTTTGCAAAAAAATCTGCCGGACACGGCTGATTTATTAATTTATCATTCATGGTCAAGTTGATTTATTAATCCCAACATACAGTCAAGTAATATAGAGTGGACAAATGTGCTGTTATTGAATTTACCGGTTACATTTTATTATATGATTAATACATAGCACATGAGAAAGTGAGAAGTTTCCAGTTCTCCACACCCAATGTTTTAACCGTTTCGAGTCCACCATCAGGGTTCTCAGAGTGCACTGCATTTAGTGTGAATGCACTTATGCACTCAAGATAGCAAGTGTAGGTACGAAGTAGGAAGTTTGCACATTGAGACACAGCATATGCTTGAGGACTGTACCTTTGCAAAGGTGCACCATATTTTTCTAGCAAGCCAATCAGAGCAGACTAGAGGGGACTAGTCAGACTGTTGCGTTCGAACTGATGAAGTCACTTGGATAAGGGGCGAAACGTCTTCAGAGACAAATCTAAGTCCAGTTGCCTTCGATTCAAATTTTTGCCAGAATGAACATGACCTGGATGAATGAGAACCTCCACAGACAATCAGAGCAGACTGTTTCAGGAGGGGGGCTTGAAGAGACAGGCGTCAAAATGGAGCGTGAGGGTGAATACAGGTGTATTCAGACAGACGGGATGAGAAAATATAATTAATAATACATTTTTCTTAAACATTAAAGCATGTAAACATGTTCTAGTAGAAACACCAAATTCCTGTATTCCAGTATGAACCTGAAAGTGAGCATATATCCCCTTTAACGTCTTATACCGTATAACAAATATTATAAGAAATGTCTTACCTCTCTGAGTTGAAGACAAATCACAGCTCTGTTATCCAACCTCAAAACCTTAAAAAACTCCCGTCGTTGGCTCTTGAGCGGAGGACCCCTGCCTGAAGCAGACCAAAGTCTCTCTATTCGTCTCCACAGCTAATCAGGGATAAGAGTGTTGTTATTAGGAAAGTATTTCCTGCTCGAGCAAAACAGTAGCCTTTGTTTCCGACTTTCACCCTCTGAGCAAATACAATGTGGAAGCAGGGGATTGTTGTGAGAGGTCATTTCCATGCATTTAAGTGGTTTATTTTTCTTATGCATGCACAGTATGTGTGGCTATATGATCACATTAATCATCACAACATGTAAACATCAATATACTTTAAAGCCCTTTATTTTGACCAGGTTCGTGACTACATAGATAGGAAATCAAGATGTTATGGACCAAATGATGGAAAGAGAAAACATGGTTACACAGAGCTTGATGTTCATCTTCTACAGTAAGTGAGACGAGGCACAGTCTGAAATTTGAGTCACACAAAACTTGGTCTCCTCTCCACAAAGTAAAAATACCACACTGATAGTTAAACAAAGACGACCTGCTGTTCAAAATGGTGGAAACATTAGTATGAGGTTCATCCATAGCAATAACTTTCCTTCCAGTTATTTGAACATGTTTATCAAGCAACACATAAACTAAAAGTAAAAGCGTGGGAGAAAAAAAAAGCCAGTTTTTCAAACGGTTGTCCCTTTTATTTTGAAAATATATGGGAACTGTCCATTTTTAACCATATGTTATGTATGTATGCATTCTGTTATCTTATGTTACGTATGTTTCTTTTATTCTTATGTCACGTTGCATCATGTTCCGTAAAAAAAAATCAGTATAACTTATAATATTCACTATAATGAGCTCAGCTGGAGTCTTTAAGAAGAAGAAAAACAGGAAGACATAATTGGGAAAAGGAAACAGACATGATAATATGCACATACAGTACGAAGATTGTGGTCATATATGCACTGAAACTGTACACATCAATACACAGATATACAGACAGACAAAAACACACACATTCACACATTCACACACAGAAGCAGTCTTTGGTCATGTTTTCGTCTGGATTTTAGAGCGAGTCAACACCGTGCTGAGTGCTGAACTCCTGGAAGTCCTCTGGGATGGTGTCTGTGGAAGTGAGAAGTCAGGTGTCATGAGACGAGCTCAGAATCTAAACCAGTTCTGTTCACAGCTGTAGCCTTGTTGCAACAACATAAAATCTAAGCTAGTATTACTGTCCCACTTTTCAGATAGGTTATGAAGGGCATAAAGGAGATATGTGTTAAAGAAACAGCAAAAACACAAGTGCTCCAAGTGCATGCAATTACACTGGTTCAAAATATAAAAACTAATGACGTGGATTTTCGATTAAGTGCTCCTTCCTTACCATTGCAGCGGTATTTCAAATTGGACCAGATGATGTTTTCTTGAGAGAAACAGAACACGCCGAGTCGTCCTCCTCTCATGGTCGTGTCAATAGTCACGCCGGAGTCTGCCACCAGCTCACTTCCTTCATAAAATCGCGCCCTAAACAAAAGATGGTTTTTAAATTTGTATTATGTGTTCCACTCTTGACACTTTGGGGTAATAGGCTTATTCGCCTTCTTGCCGAGAGGTAGGTGAGAATGTACCTGGAGCTGGCAGCCAGTCAGCTTAGCTTAGCATAATGACTGGAAACAGGGGAACAGCTAGCCTGGCTCTGTCCAAAGGTTGAAAAAAATGCCAACTAGAACCTATAATCTCACTAACATCTAATTTGTTTAATCTTAACAAAGAGAGTAAAAATGACCTTCCTGGAGTTTTATTGTCACCGTCACAATTCCAGGAAGTTATTTGAAAAATACATCTTGTACAAAATCACAAAATAGTTGTTTTACAACTAAATTAAGGCATCATAATTATCGATACCAGTTTGGTACTATGATAAACAAAAGTGAAACAATAACTAAATATGCATACTAATTTTTGCTAGGAAGTTCAAAAGAACATGTCATAGCTAATAACTAAACTAATCATAACTAAACAAATCTAGATTAGATTTGAACACATCATGTAAGAATTTACATTAGCCCAATTCTATTTTTACTGTATAGAGCCTGAACGCATCATAATGTAAATCATTGGTGCCTCCATGTTGAACCTGGCAGCACGAGAGCTGAGAAACGTTAGCTGTTAGGAGCCAATAAGAAGCATAGTCCTACACGGTGTTAACGGCTAATGTTAACTAGCTCTCATCCTGCCGATTTCAACACAGATATTTTGTTCATGAAGTAGCATCATCAGTGAAATATTATGGTACATCACCTGGATGCGTTGATAGTGAGTTTACTGCGTCCCAAACAGATTTTCTATCAATAATGGGACATTGTTAGTCTCAACCCCTAATGGTACTAAAGTACCTGCAGCACTGTAGAAAAGCAAGTATCATTATTACCAGAATTTGACATTCACTTGGTGCTGAAGTATTGGATCTCATGACATCCCTAAACCAGGTTGGCTACAATAAACAAGATATGTGTTAATTATTGAGTTTTGGTAGGTGGATTTGGTACCTTCAGACAGAGCCAGGCTAGCTGTTTCCCTCTGTTTCCAGTTTTTATACTAAGTTAAACTAACTGGCTGCAGTATCTTCATACTGAACAGACATATATGATAAAGGTGTATCTTCTTACCCCGTGAGAAAGCGAATAAGTGTATTTCCAAAAATGTTGAACCACTCCTTTACACAATGGAGAAACAGTTAAGCGGTTTCAAGGTGCTTGTACGGAATCAATATGACGAATATTAAGGAAACGTTTTGTCGTACCTGATGTATCCAACCTGTGGGCGGTGCTGCAGGTACCAACGGTAGGACACTTTGTCCTTCCAGCCCACATTTCTGGGGTCCTTCCACAGCAGACGCACCTGGTCGTTGGTGTCTCCCGTGTGCCACAGCGAGTTTCTCAAGTGCTCCCCGGGGCCCGATCTAGACTTCACAGCCTGATGTAGAGCGACAGATAACAGAGAGAAGTGACGGGGGGGGTTTGGAAACAGACAGACAAGAGAAGAAGGCAGAAATATGGAAAATATGTGGAGGGATAAAAATAGGATGAGCATGAATCTGCTGCCTGGGGATTTCAGACACAACTTGTGCTTTCACCTTAAGTTGGATGCCGGGCTCGGCCACAGCTCTGAAGGGTGTCGCTTGCCAGTAGGTCTGTTCAGTCTGCTTCCACATCACCACGTAGAAGGAGGACGAGTCCTGGTAGCCAAAGATGAAGCCGGCGTAGTCGTCATCAGTCACTGTATTTACGTGAAACGTGCCCTCAAAGTCCACTCCACTGAAAGCAGTGTAACCTGACAACACAAAGTTTAATCAGTGAGTTTTTTCTTGAGAATATTGTGTATTTGACTGATATTCAACTGTAGGAAATATGTCTTACCAACGGCGAGTCCTGGGTCACTATTCATGGTCTGAACAATTTCCATTCCCTGTATGAGAAAGTGAGAAATATGTTAATGAGGAGGTTTCATCAAACTAATTCATTGCAACATATATTTTAGGTTATTACAATTAGTTTGACATGCACTGTACATTTAGTTTATAGCAATGGATAACGCCTGCAAAATACTGATTTGTTCTGTAACTGACAGTGTAAACACCGCATAACCTACCGCCTTCTAAATTGATATGGCGCACTTGTTAGCAAACTATTTACACATCCAGCAGTTATGGAGTCATGTTTCTGATCACCTTTCAGCTCTGTTTTTGGTCTCCACCAACTCCTGAGGGAAATATCTGCCTCTTTAGCTGCTAAATACTTTACTATAGCCAGGTTTCTACTGCATGGTACGGCTCTGCTCGACTCGATTCACTTTTGGTATCAGGCCCTTTACTTTATGCCATGTTTCCACTGCAGATAGTATCCCTTCGGTTTAAGTGGGATTCTCAGCTGATCGCTGTAGTTTTTTTTTTTTTTTAAATATCTGGGTTGAGTAAGCTAAATATTGCGGTCACTGTTGATGGTAGCTTGGCTATTTAAAAACAGGTTTGTGAAGGACTGCATGGTGGTGCAGTGTCGGTAGCACTGAGTGTCGCAGGTTTGAATCCAGCTAGGGCCCCTTCTGTTCTGAGTTTGTCAAGTTTGTATGTTTTCTCGGAGTTCTCCGGCTTCCTCCCACAGTGCAGGTAAATTGATGACTCTAATTTGCCCCTAGGTGTGAATGTGAACGTGAATGGTTGTCCGTCTCTGTGTCTCCGATGGACTGGCGAGGGACGAGGGGCAGGGTGTACCCCGCCTTTGCCCAATTCTAGCTGGGATCAGCTCCAGCCCCTCTGCCACCCCTAACAGGACAAGCGGTTGCAGAATGATGGATGGATGTTTGTGAAGGATGTGTCATGCTACACTAGTGTTGAGTTTCAGCACTTGGTAATCTCACCTGGTTCAAAACAACCCAGTTGGGGTCAATCTGGGCATCGCCTTCAGGGTCCAGCACCACCGTCTGATAGGCCCTGAAATCAGTCAATGTCACCTCAGCGTTCTCGGGACAGTTGTCAATCCTGTCAATCACTTTGTCCTGGTCGAAGTCAGACTCGCACACGTCTCCAACTCCATCATCTGAGGGACAACAGAGGGGGGATGTAGATTTAAATTAAATTAAGAAGGACGGTGAATAATTGTTTCATGGGTACAGGTGTTTGGATTATACACACTAGCAAAGATTGTGTCGCATCGATTATGCAAAGTTATTAGCTCCCGTCTATCCCTTTAAAACCAGCGTGTTTCCTGCTGTGTCACAATGAGGAGATTTTAGACTGGCTTCCACAAAAATGTCAGAAAACAGCAGAGCTGCAAGGCCTGAATATAAAACATCCTATATCTGTCCTTTCTTAAGAGGCTATTCACATTTTAGCCAAAGAACAAGGCTGCATGCTGCATTTGTTTAATTCAAATGGATTGTATTGAAGCTCACTCTAGTCTGCACCCTGCTGCTTGAGTGTGCTTTCAGAATCACAAATGCTGTATTTGTACAGCAGTTTCTCTGGCACATTCGGTAGTGTTTGTATCTTGTAATATGTCAAGTGCAGCTCTGAATCTGTCTGAAGATATGGCTTATTAAATGGAAGGAAATACACATGTGCTACAGCTAGCTAAATGTCACAGACTGTGGTTCTTTAGCTATTTATGCTCAATCTGGCAAATGCATGAATGTCTTTTGGGCATCTTGATTAAATTTTGAAACGGGTAAATACATTTTTCATGTTTTGGTATATTCTAAACTGTTGGCTCCATTTTGTATCACTTAAAGGGGATATTTCATTCTGATTTGGCTTCCCTTAGAATAAACCGCCCACAGCTAGAGACCTACCTTTGCAAAGGTGGACCATATTTTTCTCTCAATCCAATCAGAGTAGACTGGGCTTTTTCTGGAGGGGGTCTTAAAGAGACAGGCACTAAATGGCACTAAAACTAAAATACAAATATGAACCTGGAAATAAGCATATGTTCCCTTTAACTGTCAACAAAAAGTTTGCCCAACTTGATTTGAGTTGACACTCCACTTCCACTTTTTTCCATGACTAACCTGGCAGTGAGTCACAAATGGCAGCAGACTTTTACCCAACAAAACTGGCACTTAATGCTTTCGGGTTGCTTTAGTTTAGGTACGAAACTGGGGCCCAGAATGGCTTGTAAAGGTCAGGAACAGTTCAGGGATAATATGGATGTGGAGAGGAAATTCTGAATTTATCCCCTGGTTTTCTGTCAAAGATCTCAACAGTCATATCTGAACATTACTGTGAACTGTTTTGACCGTATACTAAGAGGTGCTCTGCATTTGAGACTCACTGTTATCGTCAATCTGGTCAGGGTTTGGTACCAGGCGGCAGTTGTCTGGACCCGGTGGTATGGTGTCAGGGATCCCATCGTTGTCGTCGTCGTCGTCACACTCGTCACCCAGACCGTCTTTGTCAGTGTCCAGCTGGGAGCTATTTATCACGAATGGGCAATTATCCTTGGTATCCTGGTGACCGTCGCCATCACTACAGAGGAAGTGATACGATCATATGATGGGAATAAAGGCTTATAGTACAACAGTAGAAGGACACAACAGAGAGACAGTATTTTTATTTACCTGTCTTGGTTTGTGTCACAGGAGTCTCCAACCAAGTCGTTGTCAACATCAGACTGAAACAAGAGCAGAGTTCACTAGTACCATGAAGTACTCCGATCCTTTACTTTAGTAAAAGTACCAATACAACAATGTGAAAATACTACTTTAAATATACTTTAAAATCATTCTTCAGTAAATTTGGGGGTGCGTGAGATGACAAATAAGAGCAGAGAGAAGAAAAAAAATGCCACAAATTGGTATATATTTTACTCTAATATTTGTTTTTTGTTTGTTAAATATTGGGTACTTTTACCTGTTTAGGTCTTAAAAGACTGTTTAATGGGGAATTTGTGTAACTGCTAACAAATCGTAGACATGTGAAATGTGATTGAGTCCCAAATTGACCCTGATTTTTTTTTTTTTTGAAGGAGGTCACGAACCAAAAAAGGTTTGAACCACTGGTTTAATCTTTAATATGTAATATTTTATAATCATCATATATTTTAATGTATATATCTTATCATATATTTTAATGTAAAAGCTTAACCTCAAAGTAACTAGTAACTTAAGTTGCCGCATAAATGTAGTGGAGTGAAAAGTACAGTATTTTAGTGCTGCAGTGATTAATCAATTAGTTGTCAACCATTCAATTAATCACAAACTATTTTGATAATCGATTAATCAGTTCGAGTAATTTAAAGAAAAACGTCAAAATTCTCTGATTGTAGCCTCTTGAATGTGAATATTTTCCGGTTTCTTTCCTCTTCCGTGACAGTAAACTGAATATCTTTGAGTTGTGGACAAAACAAGACATTTGAGGACGTCGTCTTGGGCTTTGGGAAGCACTGATCGTCATTTTTCATTATCTTTCATTACTGATCGACATTTTATAGACCTAACAATGAAAATAATTTTTAGTTGCAGCTCCACAATATTTCTCTCTGAAATGTAGTGGAATAAAAGTATAAGTTAGAGTAAAGTGGAAATGGCAGTACTCAAGTACAGTACAGGTACCTAAAAATTCAACCCATCCATCCATCCATGTATCTGGCTCTGACTGACCTGGTTCGGGTTGGGGATGTCGGGGCAGCTGTCGCAGGCGTCTCCCACTCCGTCTCCGTCCCGGTCCAGCTGGTCTCTGTTCTGGACACGCTGGCAGTTGTCCAAAAAGTTCTTCAGGCCTGCTCGCCAATCAACAAGAGGAGACGGTTGGTGTTACTCAGTCAGTCTGACTTTTTCTCAGCAGTGAATATCGATTATTGTCATGTATGAGTGCAGGTACAGACAGCGAATAATTACTGTGGTAGGATAAATACTGTTTTCATTGTTGCTTATTCTGGACTCGCACAAAGAATATACTGAAAGTGCATTTTCATTTTCAAATTAGAGTTGCGACAATTAATCGACCAACAGAGTATTACCTGCAGCAATTTTGATAATTAAGCACAATTATTTTTCCACCAAGAATCTTTAGTTCCAGCTTCTTAATTATGGGGATTTGCTTCATTTCTTTCTCTTATGTGATATATAAATTGAATGTCTTTGGGGTTTTGGACCATCGATCAGACAAAACAAGCTATTTGAACACATCACCTTGGGATTTAGGACATTCTTCATTATTTTCTGTCATTTTATCGACCAGTGGATTGGTGGAGAGAATAATTGACAGATTGTTTATAGTGTAAATAATCCTTATCTGCAGCACTATTACAAAAATTTCAAGTTTCTTTGTTTGTCATATGCACAACAATTACAGCAAGCAGTCGTTGGTATTGCAAATCATGGGTCTCAGGTTCCCTTCAGCAAAGAGAAAATCACACAAGTAAAAGCAAACCTCTGACCTCAAGATATGTGAATGAAAATGGGTTTTGTGGGTACCCACGAGTCAGATATACCCACTTTATGATAATCATATGCAGTTTGGACAAGTCATAGTCAAGTCAGCCCACTGACAGCTGTTCAGAGTTTGCCATGTTACGATTTAAGCATATTATTTTTATGCTAAATGCAGTACCTGTGAGGGTTTCTGGACAATATTTGTCATTGTTTTGTGTTGGCAATTGAGTTCTAATAATACATATATACATATATTTGCATAACGAAGCATATTTGCCCATTTCCATGTTGATAAGAGTATTAAATACTTGATAAATTTTGAACAGATAAAAAAAAATGTGATTATTTTGTGATTAATCACAATTAGCTATGGAAGATCATGTGATTAATCATGATTTCATATTTTTAATTGATTGACATCCCTAATTAACATATAGAAATATAAAATAATCATCATGTTTACCTGATCTAGTTGATGTATTTAGAATTTCTCATCCCTAAAACCAATCAAAGAGATGTATAACAGTAAGCAAAATGTTTTTACCTTCTGTCATTTTCTTTACAAACACTCACACTGAGTGAAGTCAGTCAATGAAATAGAGAAATTGAGACATGCATACTGCTGTTTGATGGACTGAATAATTATAGGGCTTGTTATTTGTAAGTCCACCACTAGGTTGCACTGTTGTATTTGCTATGTAGGTGAACACCAGTTTAAGTTCCGATACTGTTTTTTATTCATCACAGGGAAGCAGCAGCACCACAAACATAAAGGTCAAGCAGCAGCGATGGAGGGAAAAGTGTCTTCTCTCCTGTGGGGGTTTTGAGGTGTAATCATGCTGGTGGATGATCAAAGCTTGTGTTCGCTCAGGGGTCACACTGCTGTTGGCCTTCACTTTCTTTTTTTTTTTTCCTGCACTGCTGTTTCTTATGCCTCAGGTAGCTTATAAAAACATCCACACCACTACACAGTCCCTGTAACGTGATTTAGAGAGACGTATACTGAAGAATGTGCCTGTAATTTAATGGAAGAGCAGGGTGGCGATGTGAAGGAGAGAACAGAGTAATAAGTCATAACAGTGAGGGCCTTCGGTGTTGGTTATATAAGTGCGAGCATCAGTGCTGGTGATGTAATTTATCTCCATACCGTCTCCATCCATGTCGTCGTCGCAGGCGTCCCCTTTGCCGTCGCCGTCGGTGTCCCTCTGGTCGGGGTTCTCCACCGTCCGACAGTTATCACAGGCGTCCCCGTGGCTGTCCTTATCGCTGTTCTTCTGGTCCACGTTGGGCTTCAACCAGCAGTTGTCCTGACACAGCACGTGTATTTATGTTATGTATGTAAAATAGAAGTTTGCTGTTTTCCTGTTTTAATGCTAAGCTAAGCTACGGATATATTTCTGTAGGATGAAAATGAGACTGTATTTACCACCAGGACAGTCTGGGGTTAAAGGGTCAGTTCAGGCAAATTACAAAAAACATGTTTTCTCATTTACTGGTGAAAAATACATATCATCCCCTGGTTCCAGCTTATTAATTGTAGGACTAATACTGTGCTTGTAATGGTATACCAGTATTAAGGATACTGTGTTATGAAAGTTTACGGTTATATTGTGTACATTTGCTTATCTATAGTATGGAAAAAAGACTAAAGTGTAAGTAAGTTAAAGATACAGATAATTGTTAATAATCTTAGGATATTGTTTTCAAAGCTCACAGCTGATGTTATTTTTCATTTCGTAGGTAACTTAACATGCCATAGTGCTGCTAGTGTATAAACTGACATGCTTCAGTGATATAGTTACATGCTATTATTATTTATCATAATTATGTTAAAGGTAATTGTAACTGATGATAATACTACTACTATTACTACTACTACTAATAATATAATAATAGTGCTGTAATAATCTTACTGTATTAATCTCATTGTTACAGCCCTAATACAAAGTTTAATGTCAATTAAAGATGTTTGGGTTTTAGGCTGGTGGTTTGACAAAACAAGCAATTTGAAGACCTGGGGCTTAAAGGAACAGTATGTAGCAATTAAGGGATATATCTATAACCAATTGGCAATTTATCAGTCTATTTTTCAGTTCACATACATTTTCATCACTTCTATTATTAATTCACTTCTCTCTCTTCCCTTATTTTTGTTGCTTCCACACTTGAGGTCACTTTCCTTAAATGACAAACGGCAATTTGGTGCTGTGAATAATTAACGTAAGATGGTGAAAATGATGAAAAGTGGGTCTGTTTTCATCATATCATAAGTTTTTGTCAAATCAGCTTTAAATGAATCAAATTTATCACTCAGGTTTTTTGATTCACATCCTTTTGATGGCTCCATTTTTCAGTTCACATGCATTTGCATTTGTGAAAATATTTCCACCAACCTGCTCGTTTGGTATACCGTCACCATCTGCGTCGTCGTCGCAGGCATCTCCATAACCGTCCCTGTCGGCGTCCTCTTGACCAGAGTTTGGAACGTAGACGCAGTTATCCTGTGAAGAGATGTTGCAGTAAAAGTATTTAAAGAAGG
Organism: Pterois miles; assembly: GCA_947000775.1. NCBI lineage: Eukaryota > Metazoa > Chordata > Actinopteri > Perciformes > Scorpaenidae > Pterois > Pterois miles. Next base: position 11,908,713 of record CAMQGK010000229.1, on the reverse strand, counting down.
CCTGACTATCGCAGCAGTTTTATTTGCTGACAGTTTGCACCTCGGTTACCTTTCTACAGTTCGGATCTTTGCATTTGAGTTTGTCATCTGGGTATCCGTCGATGTCGGTATCTTTCCCACACAGGTATCCATTACCGGCCCAGCCAATTCCACACTGACGAGACAAAGGAAACTCAGACAACATTTATATGGAGTTGTGCTTATGTGCATTATCATTTGTCTGCAGGTGTGACAAAACCTACCTGACAATGGACCGACCCGTCCCTCTCTACGATACACTGGGCGTTGATATCGCAGGGGTTGGTCAGGCTGTTGCCACAGCTCGTCTCCGGCTTACAGCCCTTCACCTGATCTCCTGTGAAACCTGTCTTACAGCTGCCGCAGTGGTAAGAGCCCTGTGCAGGAATGAATGAGGACATCTGGTTTCTTTCCACACAAATGATATAATTGTCCCACAAGAGCCATGTGCGTAGAGTTGGAGTGACATTCTACAGTGGTCTTACCACGGAGTTGTGACAGACTGAGTTTGCGGTGCAGCCTCCGTTGTTGGGTCCTTTGCATTCGTCAATGTCGTCACAGACCTGAATTAATGAATATAAGATGTGAAATCATCCAAAGGTTTGTTTTTATGACAATTTACATGATTTCCTTTTTTTCTGATGTCACATTTGATTAGACTGTTAACAGGCCATTAAATGTGCTTATAAGGCTCATAGATGTGGGTCAATAGGGCCCTGCTACACCCAACAGCAGGCCCCTAATGACCCACATCTATGGTGCTTAGAGCCACTGATAATGCTGATTTAATGGCACGACCTTGTGATTGACAGGCTGCTATTATGGCATTTTTGTCTTTAACCCAACTTTAACCCTTTCACATCATGTTTGCAATTCATGAAACTTAATTAGAACCTTTCTGGTTGCCTAAAAATGTCTTATTTAGCATTTCAGTGCTTCTGGTTGCAAATAAACAACATGGCGACGGTCAAAATGCCGAATTCAAGGCTTCAAAGCTGCAGTCCACTTCGTATATGCAGTCTGTCCCTTTTTTAATTATTGTGGTCTCATTTTGTCCTTGATATTCTGTCCACTCTTTTACCTGTTTGTTGGTCTGGGCAAACAAAATGCCCACACCCTCCACTGCCAGGCCGGTGTAGCCCAGTGGACAGGCGTCACAGCGGAAGCCCGGGGCGGTGTTCACACACTTTACTCCAGGGAAGCAGGGGTTAAACTGGCACTGCAGGAAAGGAGGAGGACATGAGCTCTGTTGAAGCTGAAAAATGTATGTGGTTCTCACAGGGCTTCTCCCCAAAAGCTTTTAGGTTTGATGACGCTCATGCAAAAAATGCAACACTGAAGGGGCCAGTCCTCATAAAAAGGGGTCAGTGCGAACACGACAAGACACACACACAACCGCAAGCACACACACACATGCCTGTACTTCTATCCTCATGAGGACCTCATTAACAGTCATGCCTTAACTTTGACCAAATTCCCAAACTTGTACTTTTATCTGCTTTCACTCTTGAACCCCATTATAACATATTATTATCATTGGAGTTTCATGTTACCAACTAATTTCCTGTCACCTCTCTGCTACTTATGTTTGAATAAAGACAAAATACCCCAAAATAATTTAAAACAGAGTATCCAAAACAAATAACACTAACTGCAGGCTCAGATTACTGGTTTGTCTGCACAATGGTAAACTTTCTGTTTGGAAATATACACATCTTATGAACAGAACAACAGCCTCAGGCCCACACTTACCTCATTGGAATTGGACATAATTTGCACATTACCCACCCTCCTGTTACATGGCTAATTATCTTTTTGGTATCAAATTGGGGGAGCACACAATGGATGCTGGCTGTTGGACCCTTTCTACCACCTGCCTTTAAGTGTACTCTGGAGTATGGGTGGATTTAACAAGCTGTTAGTTCACAATCTTTTTCATTTGGATCCAAAATCAGAATATGAATATGAAATAAATATACGGTACATATGATCTTTTATGTCTGTATAGTTTAACTTTACCCATCTTAACCTCAGGCCCCTGCTCAAAAACGACATGCTCAGAATGAATAGAGTGTATTTCTGCAACTACAAGGTCTATTTGAATAATCTTAGTATCATAATAAAGGTAACACTTGTGAGATTTCCACAGAGGTGTAAGCATCAGTATATATGTTACTGGGTACTGTAAATGAAGATGGAACACATCATAAATGACAGATTTCAATTCTGCATAACAAAGTTGTACACTTTTTATTTATGTATTTATTTTTTACATTTTTTTTGGAGAAGGTTTTTTCATTTTTATTGATAGTGCCAGTGGTAAAATGGGGAGACAGAGGGGACGACACGCAGCAAAGGGCTCTGGGCAGGACCCGAACCCAAACAGCGCCCCAAGTTGTACACTTTTAACGGTGAATAAGTAAATATCCCTTTGGAATGATGCAGCTGCAGCCCAAAACCTTTAGCAAACCATGTCAAAAGCTCTGAACATTACCTGCGCATAGACTGGTGTGAAATAAAGTGAAGCAGAGCAAAGATGGAGAGCTTTTAGTCGAGGCATGTTATGGCAGGATTTCCAAATTTGGGCCATTTGCGTACCACCTGTGCCATTTTCCTTGTAAAACTCATGTAATTTCATTTACATGTCACTATAGGTATTAATGCCATCTAAACTGTTTTTGGCTTTCTTTTGAAAAATCAGTCGGTCAGACCTCTTTACATGCTAAAACCAAAGAAGTGAGAAATATATTGTAATTCAGTAATCAGTCAGTCTTCTGCCAACAGCTTGTGGTCTGTGCACATGCAGTCAGTGTTCTGATCTGAAATCTGCAAAAACTTGCAAAAAGTCACAAGACTCGCTGTTCGACAACCAATCCTGACCAAAACTATTCAAGATTACTGCCTAACCTTAACCATCTCGCTAAAGCTTCCCCAACTCCCAGGTTCCCTTCTAGACACGACCGGCAGTCAACCAACACAATCACTAAGCTTTGTGCAAATGACACGCAATGATGTCACCAATATGCAAATATTTCGTCATCTGGTGACTTTTAGCGACTTTTGGTGCTAGTGCTAGCTACTTTAATTTTGATACTAATAATTTATTTTTAATTTTGTTGCAGAGTGCAAATGCTCCTCCATGCAAGTGAATACAGATGGCTGGAAACGACTCAAAAACAATCCAGAGACATTGGGGTCACCGTTAGCAGTGTTGACATGCCCTTGAACACAACTTTTGGTCATAAAACCACAAAGGTAAGGTAAGTTATAGTTCTGGCATTATAAAGTGAAGTTTATTCAGAGTGATACGACTTCATTGATATCTGTGGAGTCTTAGCTTTCATTGTTACATATTGTTTGTTCTGGTAGCATGAAGTAACAAAATTAGCATTATTATTAGCACCATGTGCGTGCATGCACCACATGTTTTTGCTGTGTGCTTATTTGGTTGCTTGTTGTTGGAATTATGTTTTGTTTTGGGATGCAGGATACTGCTAACATGTTTAACGTGTCCTTATGTGGTGTTTGTACTGGGGACACTTGAGTTCAAGAGGTTTTAATCTAACCGTAACTCTAATCTTAACCATAAAAACCCATTTAGCCCTAGAATACAACTCCAATTGATTCTCACAAGAGTAAAGAAACACACACGTCCACACTGAGCCTTACCTCGTCCACATCATCACAGTTGAAACCATCCCCGGTGTACCCGTCAGGACACGGTCCACACTCGACGCCATCCGCTGTCTCTATGCACATATCGTCACGGAAACACACACCTGGGCCGCACCTTGGTTTCACCACCTCAGTACCACCCAGACCTTTGAACATCAGAGGGAAAACACACTTATTTCACCATTTGCAATTTTATTTAGTTTAAACAATCTAATAGTATTCATTAAGCATCATATGTACTGGTGAGTGTCGTGATCATTATAGGGTGTGATCTTACCGCAGGCCTGACACTCTGAAATGGTGTTTCTGAGAAATGAGGTCTCTTTGACCTGGAAAAGGTCAAACATAAACAAGTTTATGTGCAGTCAGGCGAGCTGTCGGGAAGGTTAGGGATGAGGATGCAGGGATTAAGTGGCCTCAGAGGAGCTGTTAGTGATAGTCACCTGCTGAATGAGCACGTCTTTCAGCTCATTTATCACCTTTGTTAACTCCAGCATTTGATTGGACAGCTGCTTCGTGTTGACCCCTGAAAGAAAAGGACAGTTATTTAGTTAAAGTGAAGCAGAGGTGGGGGATTCTCTGAGCCTGCTCTGACAAACACGACTTTTGTTTTCCTAACGCTAGGATTGTTTTCCTGAGAAACATTTGTCCGTCTCTGTGGATGTTTGCTTACCCAGAGTTTGGACAGAGTCTCTTTGTTGGAAATGACAGTCTTGTAATGAAGCAACATTCTCAAATGTGTCCCCAACCACCAGTTTGAGCTCGTCTAAACTCTCCTGTTAGAATAAAACAGGTCTAAGTAGACAAATAAGCCATTTGGGAACAATCAGATCCTTATTCATTATTGTATGGAAATACTGTGGGTCACCTGGTCTCTGGCTTGCATGGTCTTCAGGTCCACCATACCGTAGCCTGCTGGCAGACCCTGGAAGACAGCAGGGAGATCCCTGACCGTCTCTACCAGCCTGCAGTCCAGATGCAGCTCCACCCCACCTGGCCCCTGCTGCTGCATCCCCTTCAGGTGGAACAGCAGTCGGTGTTGTTGGCCGTCTGCCAGCACCAGGTTGTTGAAGGTTACAGAGCTCATCCTCTTGTCACTCCGCAGGTAGCGTAACACAGCTGTGAGAGAAGAGATGGGAAGAGGAGGCGGTGGTAGCAAGGAAGAGATAATAAGGAAGAGATAATAGAGAGAAACAGAGGAGGAGGGAAATCAAACGGTTTGTAAACGGTTGATTTATCCAAATTACAACAAGACTACGTCTCCAGCCTCGCTACTTATGCACTGCTGTGCTTTGAGCAAAATGGTAACATCTGCACACTAACATGGTCACAGTCACTGTTCCCCAGTTCAATATTCTGTTAACACACATTAAGTAAACTTTTCAAACATAGGGCCCTATGTTCCCCGTATGTCCATGCCATGTCCAACAAACACAAGGCTGTTTCATCCAGGAGACCACTGTTTGTGTCCCAATGCTTCACACTTCACTTTCACTTTACAATCAGCTGTTCATTTGTGTCCCGTGTTCACAACATCAAGTCACATTTGGTCTGTAAAAATGTAGCTTTTAGCCCAACCATGTTGTTTTTCCTAAACCTAACTAAGTGGTTTTGTTACTTAATCCAAGTGGTTTTGTTTAGTTCACAACATAACGTGTTTACTCTACTGTTGGTATATAATGAGTTATGATGAGAATGTGTTGCTTATATAGAGCTGAGATATCAGCCCGCTCTCATTTCCAGGTTGTCAAAAACATACTTATTTTAACTCAAACCACAATCTTTTTCTAAACCTAACCAAGGAGCTTTGTTGCCGAAACCCAAGAGAGGTTAAGGGGTCTGTATGTGATGAGCTGGGAATGAGAATGGGTTGAATGACCCCACAGTGACAATGCTAACATCTTAATTTATGCAAACATTTGCAAAGTAATACCTGTGAAAACCAAAAAAAATGAGCTGAAAGATGCTAAAATGCTCCACAGAAGTGAGCAAAACTACAGAGTCATGATAATTCTCTGTGGGTTTATCATTATTATTACAAGGCTTTGTAACAAGCAGACTGTTGTTATGTATAACAGACTGTTGTAATTCTGCTGTTGGACTTAAAGTAAGTAGGTGTCTGTGTAATAAGAGGGATAACGTACAGCTAATATCAGCCTGTCTGGGTTTATTTCACAACAATGGTCGGCTCGCTATCCCTTACTAAGGGACTCCTTTTACCTCACACAGTCATTTTACACATTAATACAAAAATGTTGATCAGTGCAGCTTGAAACTGAGCCAGAGCTTCTTTGTCAGTGTCCTACCTCTATTCAGCTTCCCCATCACAGTGAACTCAAAGTACTTGCTGTTGTCCCTGGGGTTGTACAGGGTAAACACACTGGTTCCGGTCTTAGGCTGCAACTTGAAGGAAGTCAGGATGAAAGCCTCGTTCACCCCTTGCTCCGCCAGACCCCCCTGCAGCAGGTCTGGCAGGCAATCAGGCGAGGTGAGCAGATCATAGACTGTTGACAGGGATGGGAGAAGAGAGAGAGAGGCGGTAATGCACATGAGTAATGGAATGATGAGATATGAATATTTACAACATGCAGCCGCACCGATCCCTGAGTAAACACATCCTGAGTCGGCGAGGAGAATATGATGATGTTGACCCAGTGTTTGTTGCTTTTGCGAGACGCACTGTGTCAATCAGTCAGCACAAACCTGGCAGGCTGAGTTGGCTCAGAGAAATCAGAAAGATGTGGATTTTGAAGCAAATCAGAGCTATGTGCTGTGAAGGTTAGGTGTATGGTGTTATTATTTTTGTTAGACCTACACCAAAGCTGCTTGGCTGATAAAATGTGAGCTCTCATTTTCAGTCATATTGTTCTCCGAGGCAGACGTATGGCAGACTTTAGACATATCTACTGACTTTGCTGGTGTGAAAAGCCACAGGGATGCTGTACACTTATGGTTAGAGTCCTCTTTTAATATTGTGACTTGGGAGCTGGACTGCCCACGAGAGGATGTGCGGTGAATCTCTAGTCTACCATCTGCATGCATCATGAATACACAAGCACCCTGAAAGCAGACTGCAAGGCCTACAGTCATGAGGGAGCAAAAATTGCTCCCAAATGCTCCCAGAGACTGGCCGTTGTCAGCCAAGATTGTGAAGCATGATCCCCAGATGAGGTCTCTCCTGTTTTTTTCTTTTAACTCTCTCCTTGTGTTTCGTACGTCACATTTCAGCAAAACACGGGGGCTTTAGACATGTCGCAGTTAAACGTGACTAAGCCACCGAAAGTGCCTGCTAAATGTTGTCAACATTGCTTTCACTTATCTTTTGTATTCATTATTGCCAAAATCACCTGTTGAGTTTTACAAAGTCAAATAGATCTGTTTTTGACTCAATGTGACTCATCGGCCCATTAAATTGACAAAAATGAACAAAACAACAGAACAAATGAACCTCAGTGCATGTTTTTACTGTAACACTACAAAGGCACACATAAAGCACACATTCTGGCTGTTCATAAGTCTTGTGGACAGAGGGCTTTGTAAGGGTCAGGGTCATCGTACACCATCCTGAGAAAGTGCCTCATTTCACCTCCCCGATTAACCTCCGATTTCAAGCTTCATAAAACTAGTTCAGCTGAAAGCCATAAAGTAATCCAGTGTCTTGTCCTCTGCTTAACACCAGCATATAAATCTGTCACGACTACAGAGTGCTATAAAGAGTACAAATGGGCAGCATTCTTCATTTTACTGCTTAACAAATACTTCACATCTGAGGGTCTGCGTGCTGCAAGCTGTGATTCATTGTAGTTTCCTGTTTAGAGGTACGCTCTAGTCAACCATTAGTAATGATGAAGGAATTACATCACCAACATCAGCATGCAATTAAAATAAACAATGAAGTCACATTTTCACATTTAGTCATGAGTAACCTGCCTAATACAAGCACAGATCCATTATAGTTCATGATTAAAGTAAATAAATAGCGTAATAATGGTATTATGCTCTCAGTTCCATTTGACTTGAGACAAAAACATCTAATCCTCCATTAACTGACTTTTTTGGCCCCTAAAGGCTACCCCACAATACAAGATTTTTCAGATCTTAACAGATGCTGAAAATGTGAGAGCCAACACATAAAAACATGTTATTATAAATTTAATGGTTTTGTTCCTTGAGTGTGTGGAGAGCAACAATATGGCCAAAACAGCACACCACATGCTAACAGAACCCCCCAAACCAGACAAAAAAACAAAAACAAAGATCTCACAAAAAATCTTACAATGAAACTTTAACTTACAAACATGACTTAAGTATAAACAAACATGGTGGACGACAGACAGGAAGAATTAACAATGCTAGTTTTTTACTACTTTGTACTGAAAATTCACAAAGGAAGGATGAATGAAGTCTTGGAGACAAGTCAAATAAACACTTGTGATATTAGTCTGTGAATGTTCTCATTCATCCAGGTCATATTCATTCTGGCAACAATTGAATCAAAGGCAACTGGACTTAGATTTGTCTCTGAAGACGTTTCGCCCCTTATCCAAGTGGCTTCATCAGTTTGAACGCTGCAGTCTGACTAGTCCCCACATGTCTGACAAACAGTGGAGTTCAACCCAGGTTTTAACCTCTGTGAAAGTGTCCGCCCACAGTCCAGTTGCCTCTGATTCAATTGTTGCCAGAAAGAAAACCTGTGTTATTGCCACTAATCAAGAAGTTGGTCCTCCATTTCTGAGTCCATCTTACTACTAGTTTATGCTTAGCGTTTTTCATTAGCTTGTGCATTAGCTGTGGCCGGCATGACAGCGGTGACTGTCCTTGCGTCAGCTTGGTTTTCAATTGCTTATGGTTCTTTCCTGCGTGACTGCATCATTGGCTGTCCCTGAGGTTCTTCACACTCAACAGGATCTGAGTATTGAACATTTTTAATACATTACAAGATGGACGTCCATGTTGCCTAATCCTAACCAAGTTGATCTTTTCCTAAACCTAACTAAGTAGTTTTGTTGCCAAATCTTAACCAGGTTGATCTTTTCCTAAACCCAAGTTTTTTTGTTGCCTAATCCTAACCAAGTCGATCTTTTCCTAAACCTACCCTGAGCAGTTTTCTTGCTTAAACCTAAGGAAGTTGTTTCATTTGAAGACAGAAGTTTATTTTGAAAAGACAGTATGCATGTAACAGGTGGAAACTGACACATGTTGCTGGACATTCGTAGGAAAATGAATGACAAAGGAGGAACAACTTTTTCGCAACATATATGTACTGCTGGACAGCTAAACAATGAGCTGAGAGTCACTATAAAGCGCTGTAAAGCCATGGAGAGGTGCAGATTTGCCTGATAATTCTCTGTTGGTTCAAAACAACTACGAGCACCTCCTTTCACATTGTCATTTAATACATTGTTGTTATAGAGATATCGATTAAAGCTGCTTTAAAGCTTAGTCCCTGGGAAAGGAGTCTTTGTGCTCTGAGTAGAAAGTGAGTTTCGAATTCCGGTAATCTCAGCTCCTGGTGAAGTCATCCTTGAGACACTCATATTGATCAATAACCCTTTACAGAGCTAGCGTGGCTGCTTTGTGCTACTAAAGTCTTACAGCTTTGAGCTGATGTCTCTCCTTTTGAACAATTCCAGTCATGCAGACAGTGAGTCATTTGCAAGGGAAATGATAGATGATGAACTCCATTTAACTGGACTTGTTTTAATCATAACATCAGGCAGCTTTGGTCCAAAGATTGTGGGGATTAATGGGTGGATGAAAGGTATGCCATCTATCACTGGAGTGATGTGTAAAGAAGCTGATAAACTATCAACGCCAATATTTCTACATGTCGTCTGCAGCTCCAGGTTGCGTGTGACCTTGAACACATTTTTGTGACTGTGAGAGAGGGAGAGGGAGAGGAGAGTTTGTGCGTATGTGTGACTTGAAGTTCAATATTGTGCCCAGATCGTCTCTGATTGTTCCCATGTGTGTGACCTAGCTGGGACTTTGTTTGAATTAATACGAGCCAGAAAGCTGAACCTCCTGAGGCTGAAGTAATCAAGCAGATCTGGCTGGATAGATATGAAAAGCAGGGTGACTTTACTTCAACTTTTATTCTTTATCTTTGTCTACCTCCTGTCACAAACACACAAATGCATTCGCCCGCCTCATCTCTTCTTGAACTGACGGGGATATTTAGCATTTTATTCGTACCTCAGTGAGTATCATGCACCGCGTCTAATCCTTTGTGTTCTTTGGGTATGCATATGATATTCTCTTTCACAGTGCCTGCTTTATCCATTATGCATTGGACTCATACATAGTGTGTTAAAATACCCAGTGGTGGAGCCATTAAATCCTTCTTGACAGATAATGAAAGTGGAGGATTACATCACAGCCAGAATGTCAGAAAAAGGCGGCATTCAAATGAAATCAAAGACATCTTTCTTTGTGCGTGTGTTAAAATTTAAACACCTAAAAAGATTATTTTCTTTCATGAACTGTTGTCATCCCCAGCAGCAACCAGAGCTGTTATTGCCAATCAGTGGCATTTAAATAATTGATACGAAAAGCAAATTAAAACACTTCAAATAGCACTCACCTAAAGCCTGGGCTTCCACGTGTAAGCTCAGATTTAATAGCAGCTGCGAGGCCAGAATCAAGGCCGTCCATACACCCATTTTGTCCTTCCACCTGGTCCCAGATCAGCAGTTTCTCTGTTATCAGTATGTGACACTGTGGCGGGTTCCCGTATGTCTGCGCCTGCTGTGAGTGGTGCGTTTGTGTCCGTGCCTCCTTTTTGAATCAGACGTGAGACAAGTTTGTCATGGTAGGAGCTGCAGACTGTTTTGGTATGAATGTGAAAATCGCAGGAGTCTTGCTGAGGGAGGAGCATCAGGGCCAGAACCTGCCTTTAAAACCTTCCTCAGACTGCCCCATGCAGAGAAGGAGTGACCTGGAGGAACTCTTTGTATTGGCTCCTACTGGCTGCTACCAATTCCCACAGGCTCTTACACAAATGTTAAGTACATGAGGAGCTAATGATGCAGTTTAGGAAACCCATGTTTGGCCACAGAAGTCATGTTTCGACTCAGATTGAGCCCAGAGTATTTTTAGACCGAACACTTTATACAGTAATTTGACTTTGAGTATTAATTTTACAGAGAGAAGCACAGAGAGATTCTTTCACTTTCCTTCCAGGGATCAGATGTGACACCTTCCCCGTCGTGCCCTCGTTTCCCCCCTCGGTCCCTGGGCAAAGTCAGGAAATGAGCGCTCTGGAGCCTGCGCCTTAACAAGCCGCGTTAACCCGGCCAGCAGAGCTTCAGACAGGCCGCTGGCTCATGCAGCCTCCAGGTCGTCAGCAAGTCTGGCACCACTCAAGTTGCCACATTTGGCAGAGACGAGGAGGGTCGGGTCTTAATGATGTTTGTTTTTCCGTTCCTCTTTGCGTGTTGCGGCTAATTTTTAAGCCTTATTCCGTGATTGAGCATAAAAAGCATACTGAATCTGTAATGATGTTTCGGTAATTCAATAAAAGCCCAGTTTCAGTGGCTGCCAGATGATGTTCCCACTTAAAGGGTAAACACATGTATCTATAGCAACAAACAGCAGCAAATGAGTCATAGTTTCCGTACGTCTACCGCAGGTGTTCCTTGTGGTTAGTCTGCACACCGCTGCTCCGATTTGCCATTTTGTACCGATATGGACTCCATCCAGTCAGCAACAGGACACCCAGAGTTTTATCTGCTATCTGATTGGTTTTCAGAGTGAACCTTTACAGGCGTTTGGGTTCTGGATCACAGAAAGCCCCACAGACCTCCATGCATGGTTTGCAGCTGCGGTCAGGAGCTCAACAGACCACATCAGTCTGCTGGAGGACCTGGGCTGAGTCACATCATGCTGCGGTTGATGAGGTCAGACAGTGAACGCTGCAGCTGGTTTGGAGATAAAGCCAAAACCCAAATGTCTCTGACACCATCTCCCGACTATTTTTATTCGTGATACCAGAATGAGCGAATCCTGAGACTCTGACGTTCACACTCGTAACTCAGCTTCTTTTTATATGCTTCATTGGCAGCAGACACTGAAGATTATAGCATTGCTGTACCCACAATGACAACTAAACATACTGTGTTACCAATAAGTAATATGCAGCAGCCGACCCTAAGCAGTGGTTTCGTGCAGCATAAAAAGACAGTAAGGGCTGTTTGCGCTCTCAGCAGAGGTCTGGCAATTAGCATTTTTCAAAACCTTTGAACCGAAAAAGAAAACAAGACAAAGGTCAGAAACAAGAATGATTAGAGGTGCATAATAGGAAGCATGTGGCCCGTTAATAGCTACACAAAGGAAGATGTTTTGTTGTAATCCGAGGAAGAAAAAAAGAGAAACACAAATATTTTATCAATTATGTTTATTCTCATCAGATCCACCCACAGTGGAAATTTATCCTATGTTTTGTTTTTGTCTTCTTTCTTACCTATGTTCAAGTTCTTCATGGTGCTTTCACACCGAACCTGTTTGCGTCAGTAAAAACAAACTCGGGTCCATTTGCCACGTTATTACAGCTCATTTGTGCTGGTGTGACAGCTGTCAATCAAACTCTGGTACAGACCAAACAACTGAACCGAGACCGCTTGATAAGGTGGGTCTCGAGATATGCAATTTTAACATGATTTCAAAAGCTAAACTACTAATAAAAAAACATTTGTTGATCACAATCTGTTCAGGAAGTAATCCTCTAAGTGATGTGCATAAGGCCTTGTACGTATAAAACCTATTCATGCATATCAACACGTATATTTGTCACTTTGGTTATTTTTCCTGATTTAATGATGTTGTGCTTGTATCTGTAGGGCTGGCTGATATGGCCGAAATGTTATCATGATATGTTTTTTTTAATATTGATAATTAACACAATAGATATTTATTAATAATAATAACAATCTTCAAGTATTATCCCTTGGACAAGTATTTATCAGAATGAGACACAGCCAGCTAACATCCTGTTATCGCTTTCCTAACATTAATGGGGATAAAATAATTTAATCGTGCGACTCTTCTCAAATTTCCAAATGTTATCAGACCAAATTCAACAAATTCTGATAGTTCAAAGAGTCATTTTGCTGGGTTTTGACGCTCAAAACAATATATCCACAGTTTTACAGCCCTAACTGTAGCCGTGGAGTCGGCTATGGTGGATGTATTGCATGTCAGTCTGGTGTTTTTGTAGGTAGAGGAAAACAGATTCAAAACTAACTTTATGGAAAATAAATCTCTTAAATGTATCATTGTTATCGTAGAAGATTTTATTGGGAGCATTTTTTACATTGTTTAATTGGCCAGCCCTGATTTGTCAGGTCTTTAAGTCCATTAAAATTTCCCTTGGAATAAATAATCTGTGAATAGATAAAAAATAAATAGTCTGTGGCTCAGAGGGTAGAGCAGGATGGTTTGCAGTTCAATCCCCGGCTGCTCCGGTCAGATGTCGATCTGTCCTTGAGCAAGACATTTAACCCCAACGAAGGTGTGATGAATGAGTATTTAGATGAGATTTAGATTAGATACTGATGGGCAAAGTTGGCACCTTAGTAGCCTCTGCCATAAGCTGTATGAATGCTTATGTGAATGGGTGAATGCCGACATGTAGTGTTAAATGCTTTAAATAGTCAGAAGACTAGAAAAACACTGTACAAATCCAAGTCCATTTAGCATTTACCATCATCTGGGAGGGTGAGAAGTAGCTTGTACCTTCCTGTCTCTACCTGTTAGTCATTACTCATGACATGTGGCCGATTTGCTGTCTGATAATACTAATAATGCTTATAATCAATTATTTTTTCATGAGCTTTGAGACACCAAATCCTGGAATTTTATTTCCCCACGAGTCCTGACGATGCAGGATGACAATCACCAAAACTGTCCAATTATCAAGTTACCCGTCAGTCTGCGGGCTAGGATCATTTATCAAACTTCTTGGATTTATTTGTCAGCAGTATGCTGTGCAGAAATGTTTGCATACTGTCACTTTAAGTCCTTGCTTTTTCTTACTTCTACCCCATTTTATTCTCGTGGTGCACATCAAATATATTACAGAATTGGTACACATAAACAGTAATTTGTCTCTTTAATGACATTTTCTGGCATAATTGAAAAAGATTTACGGATGAAGAATGTGTTAGGAAAAAAGGTTTTATATCCTAGCTGTAAAGCAAATAATTACATTCACCACATAAAGGTTCCTCCTCACAAGAAGTTCTTTCATAAAGCGACTTACATCAGTGCCCTCTTGTTTGAGGAATGGACAGGCTTTTACAACACAGCTAACCACAGCTGGAGGTGACCATAAGTCTCCTTGCTTCGGCACTGAGTGCTTAAGAGCTCATTACACTGTGGGACGCAGTGTCTTACAAGCTCTGCACTGTCTTACCTGATCAAGTTATGTAACAGCAGCCAGTCAGCAAGTCAGAGAGGTTTGATCCAACACCTCATTAAATCTGCAGCATCTATCAAAACCTCCACCCTGTCTGGTAGAAGGAGACTCACTCCAAACCCCAAATTACAGCATTAAATTGCCTGAATTTTTGGTATTAGACAGTCTGTGAAGCAGAGGCTTAATAAATGGACCCACATCCTGCAGCATATTTAGACTGCAAACTCTTGAGCCAAATTGGTGTGTCATGGTGGATAAAGCTGTCGAGTTTGCTGGAATCGTCTAACGCAGCAGAGGGCATGAATACAAATTATACATCAAAATCTTATAGATGCAAAATTAATCAGAAAATTTAGTCCAAGCTGGAACAGAAAATCTTGAGAAATGAGGCAATGCTCATTACAAATATAGATTTATTTGGCCTTGAGGTATTCAAACCAAATCAATGCAAACATATTTGTTTGAGCTGAATGTGAGTTTAACTACATTATTAAAACCTTTACCTTTAGGGCATTTTTTTTTCTTTATGTGATTACTTCTGTATTCTGTATATTTTTAAACTGTTGTTTTTGTTAGAAGTGCTTTCACATAATGCGGATATTACGTGACGAAACAAGGTTGATTTTTTTTTTTTTTGTGTGTGGAGCTTTTGTATTGTGTTGAGTTGCACCTGTATTTATAAACCAACAACACTGAGGCTCTGTACTCTGAACTAGTGAGCAACTCTGGGTCTGAAAAGTGAAGCCAATGCTGAAGTGCCTTAAACCTGCGTTCTTTCTAATAGCCAGCAGGTGGCGACTCCTCTGGTTGCAAAAAGATGCCTGATGAACTGATCATAAATTTATGGTCTCAATCACTAGTTTCAAGTCTTCTTCAGTACAGCATGATGTTCACTGAGTAAATTACGGTCCCTCTTAGTGTAAAACAGGGCATGCTTAAGGGCGTGGCTATCTTGTGATTGACAGGTTGCTACCACGGCATTGTCTAATCTTGTGGTTGCAAAAAGCCAAGATGGTGACAACCAAAAACCAAGCCCCCAGGAAGAGCGCCATGGTCGTAGTGGCCAATGGTGGTACTGCAACATCACATGATGCCATTGGGCCCAAAAAAAACTTTTTCTTATGGACTTAAATTGAGAAAAAAACTCTGTAACTCAACAGATACATTTTTTTTTAGGTGAATCAGCTCCTCAGTACGAACACTCCAATAGCCTTTATTCAAGTCGAGTCTTCAAGTCGACCCATTGGCTTTATGCGCCACTGAGAAACTTTCATAGGAATGAATGGGCCCTGCCTCCAACGCTGTATCCAGTTCTGTTTATACATCCATGCAAAAAACTAAGATGGTGAATGCCAAAATGTTAAACTCGAGGTTTCAAAACACATTTTCGGCGTACAACTTTAATCCTTTCACAGTGTGTTTTCAGTTCATAATAGGTAATTACAACCTTTTTGGGTCACCTAAAAATGTCTGTGTTTGGTTGTACTTAGGTCCACCCAAGATGGCGATGTCCAAAATGCCGAACTCAAGGCTTCACAGCAGCAGTCTGTAAACCAATGAGTGACGTCACAGTAACTATGTCCACTTCTTATACACAGTCTATGGTCCGAACCAAGACAGCAAACTTTATTACTCCTTTTAACCTTGATAAAGGCAGTGCATGCCAGATCCGCCTTTTCTGTCCTTACCTTTCATAGTAAAAGCCTGAGACATACAGTATAATATTTGGGGAATATCTTGCATTTTTGTGGTGTTTATTCATCACACCCCCGGTGTGTAAAGGCCTTTAGTCTGGTATGTGTATAAAAAACAGGAGTTCTCTAAGCCTTAGAAAACCAGCTTTGGAAACGGGAAACAAATTAAACCTTTCAATTCCATTTACCTGACCGAATCATCCGCCTTCACATCTGTCTGTAAAATCACTCAAAATGATCTCAGTTGTGGAGGCTGTAACGCAAACCTCAACACCCTTCTTGGAAAAACATGGTTATTACACTAGGAGCCTGATGATATGCACACAAAGGTTTTCTCAGAATAGCCTCAGTGAGATTGGGGGAACATATCGTTTCTAAAACAACAAAGTGGTTTCAGTGTCTCGCTACGTAATGAAGGCCCATGCAAAGCTGTCGGCTGAAGTCACAACTGATGGTTTTGCCATGTGTAAACTGTGAGTTCACTCTCGGACCGTCTCAGACGATCCAGCTGCTCCTTCAGTCACTCTCACCAGCTGGATGTGTTCACACTCACTCAGTCCATCTCAATGCATGTCTCACCTACACCTACACACCACATACTGTAGATGGAGACTGCTGTAAATCATCACTCTAGATACTTGACACCAAGTCAGCCACACAGTTCTCTTTTTTTCACACCATCACCCCCAACGCAACCTTTTCTTATTTTTCTGACCTTTCTCTCATTTTTTTAGCCACGCTAGCAGCATGACTCAAGGGATGGCAATGTCAGATCACCTCTTGGATCCAGACTGAAATAACTCAACAACTGTAGGATGGATTGCTGTGAAATTTTGTGCAGACATTCATGTTCCCAAGAGGATGGATCCTAATGGCTTTTGTGATCCCCTGAGTTTTCCTGTAGCGTGAGAATGAGGATTTGTGTGAAAGGTCTTGACAAGTTTTTGATTTCCACTAAATTTGGTGCAGACGTTTGTGTTTCCCTCAGGATGAATGGTAAACTTTGGTCATCCCTTATTTTTCTAATTCTTACAATGCTGTGGTTTATGACTAAAAACCTGCAAAACTAATGAGATTTCCATCAGCTGTAGTTTGTGTTTAATGCTAATTTGCCAACATTAGCTAAAACCTGCTAAAGAAGATGCAAACATTGTCATGTGAGGATATTATAGCAATGCTAACAGTAGTTTTAAGCTCTAAGCAAATACTGCCTTAAAGGAATACTGTGTAACATTTAGGGGGCTCTATTGGCAGAAATGCAGTATAAAGATAAGTTTGTTTTCTTTAGAGTATAATCACCTGAAAATAAGAGTCATTGTGCTTTTGTTATCTTAGAATGAACCCTTTATGTCTGGAATGGGTCTTCATGCATGGTCTGTCCTGGTGCACCACCATGTTTCTACAGTAGCCCAGAACGGCTTGGGCCGGTGTCTTGCTCCAGCTGTCGCCGCCACTCTCTCTCTCTTGCTTCACCACTCACTCTAGGCTCTAGATAGGGCCATTTGTGTTTTCACGTTTTTGCATCAGACACCGTAGTTCTCCAATATGCTTGGCACAATGGAGAAGCTTTAGTTGGTTGCAATCTGCAACTTCACCAGCAGGTGCCGCCAAATTGTACACTGTACCTGTAAGGAGCTGCTAGCATGGCTGTAGACTCTTAGCGACAGGTTATAATAAGACCTTTTTTGTACAATGTGTTGTCTGACCACATCAGAAAATGTTGTAGTTGTTCCGAACAGCTGCATTTGAAGGCGAAGTTAGTTACAGAAATGGTTGGACACAGTGGTTGGCGGAAGTAGTTCTGATGAAACATACTGACAGCATTAGTCACGTTTACTCTCCTCGGCATGAATGTCCCATTTTACACAGCTCAGCAACAACAAGGATTCTTCATTGAAAAACATGTTTCAAACAATTGCTTCAGGATGTGAGGACAAAACACACCTACTGTACACTCTACAGAGCAGCTTGTTTACACAGCCTGAACCGTGCTACATTGTGGTCCATTGAGTCTTACTCCAGGTGCTCTCATTAATCCTTCATAGTTCTGGCACATTGAGACCCAGCATGTCTGGGCTAGAAAGGGCCGCCATACGGTGGGAAACAGCACATGGTGGGAGAGAGCACACTGGGTCATTTGCTCAGACACAGTCTAATTGCTGCAGTGTTCTCAAGAGTGGCAACGAGTATGAAAAATGCAAGAATCTCTGTCTGAAAATGTTTCCGGCAGGGCATTCATTGTTCATATTGAATGTCAAATCACATCTGAGGAGACTCAATGATCTCCTCGTTCAAACATTAATTCTGTATTCATTGAAGCAGACATCAAATATTGGAGATGGATGCATTTATTCAGCCTGATTGCAACTGTTTAAAAACAAAAAAGTTTCTTTAATGTGTAGGAGTGTTATTATGTGTCTGAGTGGGAGTACATCATTCTGTTATGTGGATTTATAACCTACTGTTCCTCATAATAAGTGGTCTCTGAGGGGGAAATGGGCCACATGTGTTAAAGTGAAGTTATGTGAGATGGCGGCTCAAATTAGTGACCTTGTTTGAATGTTAAGGCACTGACGCCATGCCAAGTTAACTGAGCTTCTTTGTTACATCCCAACTCTTTGAAACAGGACTCTATTTCCTGTCTAGCAGTATAGGAGCAGGAAGATAATGCATTTCCCAGAGAGAGTGAAAAGTCCGATCTCTAAAGTGGAGTCCAGGAAATGAACAGATTTATTCCACATTTTGTCTCCCTGTCCTCTACCTTCAACAGCTACAAGCTCTTTCGTAACACTGAATGCTCAGACTCCCGCTGACCACCGTATTCCTCATGTATGTGGAAGTCTGCTGTTTCACTCGGAAAAATCACATGTGACATTTAAGGCTGTAGTAATTGTCCCCTTTTTTCAGGGAGGATATACAGGGTCAGCAGACCTTAACACAGTCCCCTGCTATGAAGAAGTCACCAGGTTCACAGCAACAGGGATATAACTGTGAGAACATGGTGATTTACAACAGCCTGTGCCACCTGTGACTGCCTGTTTGCCCCAAGCTGAGGATAACGGTATGTTGGGGTTGAATCAGGGACAATCCACGGGCCAATATTCATAGCTTAAAGGATAATTCTGGTTTATTTTCATCGCTTTTACTGTAATGTCTCTTGGTTTTGTTAAACTGGACGTATTAAATGTCATCAGATGAGCCAAGAAACTAGTTCTAGTCATATTTTAGTCAGTTGACTATTGTTGGTCTGTTTTTAGTCAACTAAAGTCTACAGCTGTCACCATCTTTGTGTACAGTTACCATGGTTACAGGTAGCCGCTGGAGCTAAAATTTAAAGATAGCTTCTCAGTTCTGGCTTGTGTGTTTTCGTGGCCCCGGATGTTTTTGTAGGGGGCGGCAGTAGCTCAGTCTGTAGGGAGTTGGCTTGGGAACCGGAGGGTCACCGGTTCAAGTCCCGCCATGGACCAAGAACTGAGTGTGAACTGGTAGCTGGAGAGGTGCCAGTTTACCTCTTGGGCACTGCCGAGGTGCCCCTGAGCAAGGCACCAAACCCCCAACTGCTCGGGGCGCTTGTCAGGAGCAGCCCCATCACTCTGACATCTCTCCATTGTTGCATGTTTGTGCATGTGTGTGTTGCGGGTCTGCATGTACCGTGTATAAGTTAACAACAGAGTGAAAAAATTGAATTTCCCCTCGTGGGACTAATAAAGGACTATCTTCTTCTTTATGCTTAATTGTCAGTGGGACTATGGATACATTTCGTCCTATAAATCTGTTGCGTTTTTTCATTCCAAGACCCACTAACGCTAGCTAAGATTAATTGAGATTGTAATGCAAAAAAGTGTAGTCAAGCAGGACCACCATTTTCCAGCAGGATCCATAAATCCATTTTGAAGAATAGACATTTTGGGTGGTTGTATTTCATCATAGTTTTTTTTTGTATTGTTTAGTGCTAGTATTAATTGTATTTGTCATGAAAAAAAATCATCAGGAAATATATTTTGTTCTAGTTTTTCAAAACCAGTGGGTAACCTTCAGGTTCTGAAAAGTGAAGCCGATGCTGAAGTGCCTAAAACTTGCATTCTTTCTAACAGCCAGCAGGGGGCGACTCCTGGTTGCAAAAAGAAGTCTATGAGAAAATGAGCCTACTTCTCACTTGATCTATTACCTCAGTAAACATTGTAAACATGAGTTGATGGTCTCAGTCGCTAGCTTCAAGTCTTCTTCAGTAAAGCATGATGTTCATTTAGTAAATTATGGTCCCATTTACAGTCAAATAGATGAGGAGAGGGTTTTGGGGGGGGTTTCTTTGTTATTGTTTTTTTTCTTCCTCTTTTTTCTTGGGTCTTGTTCTTTTTTGTTTTTTTTTCTTTTTTTTTTTTCCCCTTCTCTCTTTGTTTTTTTCTCTTTAAATAATTTTATTTTTTTTTTTTTTTCTGAAAATATTTTATTTTTTTTTCTTTTTTTTTTTTCTCCTCCCCCTTTTTTCTCTTCGGAACCAAAATGGCGACGGCCAAAATGCCGAACTCACAGCCCACAAATCAATGGATGACGTCACTGTGACTACTTCTGTTTCTTATCTAGTCTATGCTTAAGATGATGATGCTGTTGATAATAATCATTGTACAGAAAAACACACATTTATGCTAAATACAGGAGGCCAAAGTTGAACAATAAAGACGATCTGTAAATATGATGGATCATCAGATACATGATTGTCTGATGTTCTGATAATCATAGCCTATTCTTTTGTGAAAACATCATGTAGTTTATCTACATTGTGATACACCAGAATTCAACCATTTTGCTGAAACTTTGATTGCAACATTACAAAAGATAAATGGATTGATGGCAGTCAAGGCTGATGAATGGACGCTGCCGAAGCACATGTAAACATTTCACCTACCGACAAAATACTTCCTGTTGTTCCTTGTTGTGTGAAGCTGATGCCAAAACATACACTAGTAACTAGGCATAGTTTACACGTGGGTGTGTTAGGTGTTGATGTCTGTGAATGGAAACCAGGTGCTTGTGTGCTCTGCCAACGCAGGCTTGTTGTTGCACCGTCAGCTCGGTGCGTCTACAAGTAGCTTAATGAGCTCAGCAGGACGCCTCACATCAAACACTCCGCTGATGGCTGATAAACTCGTTGGGTTTGGTCGTGCTGGACAACAAATGGGCACGTTTATGTTCAAGGCAGCGCAGCGAAACCTCGGTGTGCTTCTCAGGATAAATCTAGGCCAGCTATTTTCATGAGATGTTAAGAGGAAACGGCTTTCCAGTTTACGGGAAACCAATAAAATGTCAAATCCTTGACTGCTCAAAGCGGCAGCTTGTTAAAAAAAAAGACCTGTGAGGTAAGGAATGACAAAGGCAGATGGAAAGAGACAGACTGGTGTGATGTCATGTTAGACGAGAGGCAGAGCCATTGCTGGTGGACATCAGGTACAAAAAACACTATAAGAACTTATCAGGACAAATCAGCAGAGGGACTTTCAGTGATTTACCTCATTAAAAAGGGAATACATTTTAAACAGATGGCTGTGGCTCGTTTTCAGGTTTTCAGCAAAAAAATGTGTTTCCTTTTAGTTTTCTATGATTACCTACAAATGATCTGCAAACAAAAACTAAAAATACATTGTACACATACAGTATAAATTACTAGCCCATGCTTATACAAACAGCATATAACATTTAGGGGGATCTGTTAGCAGAAATGGAATATAATGTTCATAACTATGATTTCACTAGTGTATAATCACCGGAAACTGATTGTGTTTGTTACTTTAGAATGAGCCCTTCTTAGCTACATAGGGAGCAGGTCCTCTCCACCACAGTGTCGGAGGCAGGACCTCGTTCATTCCTATGAAAATTGCTTAGTGGCACATTTAGCCAAATGGCTTTACATCTGACTGGAAAATTACCGGGATTTTCCAGCCATCTTCCTCATAAATTGGGACCATGGAGCAGGCGCAGCAGCGTCCGCTCGGTCACATGGCTCGGTCACAGGGTCACGGCTATGACGCTGTCGTCACTGCTTGTTAAGTCCGCCTCCTAGCCCTCACCCCAGCCTCTGTCTGGGTCTCATTCAGATGAACAGAAGAAGGGAAATAACTCTGGATTTGGCTATTAGTGTGTTTTACAAATTTTGGGACCTAATGATTTAAATAGCGGGCTGCATGGTGGTGCAGTGGTTAGCACTCTCGCCTCACAGCAAGAGGGTCCCAGGTTTGAATCCGGCTTGGGACTCTTCTGTGTGGAGTTTGCATGTTCTCCCCGTGTAAGCGTGGGTTTTCTCCGGGTTCTCTGGCTTCCTCCCACAGTCCAAAGACATGCAGTTTAGGTTAATTGATGACTCTATATTGCCCATCAGTGTGAATGTGAGCGTGAATGATTGTCTGTCTCTATGTTGTCTGTCTCTATGTGCCCTGCGATGGACTGGCGAATGGTCCAGGGTGTCCCCCGCCTTCGCCCAATGCCAGCTGGGATCGGCTCCAGCCCCCCTGCAACCCCTAACGGGATAAGCGGTTGACGATGGATGGATGGATGGATGGATGGATGGATGATTTAAATAACGGCTGTTCAAGTGTACACACTGGGAAGTTGATTCACAATATTACAGACATCTCTTTCCCAATGTAAGTCTATGGGAAAAAGTCTTTTTGGGCCCAATGGCATCAAGTGACAGACATAGAAGTTATATTACCGCCGTTTGGCCACTATGACAATTGGCATCAAGTGCTGGTGCTCTTCCTAGGGACTTGCTCTCCATGATCCGCTATGTTGCTCCGCCATGTTTCTACAATAGTCCAAAACAGACAAACCAAACACTGGCTCTAGAGAGAGCCTTTAACTTTTTCATAGGGCTCTCACACAATTAAAATATTTAATCGCAATTAATTGTGATTGTCCATAGTAATTAATCACAAATTAATCACATTTTTTATCCCTTCAAGATGTACCTTAATGGGAGATTTGTCAAGTATTTATTACTCTTAAAGTAAAAATTTAAAAAATATGCTCAAATCATAGCATGGCAAACTCAACCCCAACAGGCAACAACAGCTGTCAGTGTGCTGACTTAACTATGACTCCAAACTGCATGTGATTATCATAAAGTTGGCATGTCTGTAAAGGGGAGACTGGTGGGTACCCACAGAACCCATTTTCATTCACATATCTTGTGGTCAGAGGTCAAGGGACCCCTTTGAAAATGGCCATGTCTGTTTTTTAACGCTTGGAGTGTTGGTGTGGTTGGCACCAGTGGATTCCATATATTTTCTAGTTTCATATGATACCAGTATCTTCACTCTAACTGTAAATCTGAGCCGCTACACCCTCTGAAAGATCACTTGCATTAATGTGTTCAAGAAATTAGTGGTGTTTAAACAAATTTGTGTGTGACAGCCATAATTCTGTTACTGTGGTGCCGCCAGCTGTTGTCTGACTTCTGTTGCTCCTAAAGTAGTGTTATTATGGTCAGGTTGGCCTCTGAGTGAGGTGAACGGCGTAACGGCGGTCTTACTCTCGGGGGCTCACATTACTTCAGTCTTAGAAAAAAAAGAGTTAGCAGAGGGGTACTCAACCTGCGGCATTCTACAACCGAACTACAAGATGGCACCAAATCCTACACACTGTGCCTTTAATACAGCAAAACTTTGTGCTTTTTATTAAACAAGATTAACATTTGTGCACCAGGATGAGACTGGAGGAGAAGAATAAAAGACCCAAGAGGCACATTAAACGTTTTGAGGAGTGAAGTTTAATGGGATCATGATTGTCTTTGTCGGAGGTCAAATATTTAATTGGTTTACGGGACAAAAAGCACAACCAGAGCCACTCCTACGTTCACTCAGCCAACTAAAACTCTCTACATTAGACACACCATCAGAGCAGGAAGAACCACTTTCAGCAGCTCAGTGTTATAGAGGGTCATTACTTTTGACAAATGACAGACATTTTGCTTTTTCAAATGTTGGGGCGCAAGGCCACCACACATTATCTTTCTCATTTCATCTGAACACACTGTTCCCAAATAACCATTTTTCATCTCCTCCCATCACAGGGATTTATTGTTCTAGCTGGTCTCTTTCTCTCCTTTCTCTTGTATCTGGGCAATCTCTCCTCTCTGATTATGCTTTAGCTGGTTGAGATCAGTGTTACTCTCCAGGAGAGTAAAAGTGACCTCAGCGTGACTCATTGGTCGGCATCCATCCCCTCTCCGGGCTCTACAACATGCACAGACTGACCGAGAGACAGACTGGCAGAGTGCTGCTGGGTAGACAGATGAACAGAGAGACAGAGGTGCAGACAGGCAGGGTCCTAAGGTTGCCCCGTGACGAAGAGGGAAGGAGGCATTTAGTGCGCTTACAGTCTGACCTTACTGGCCAGACTGTTAGCGAATGGGGGCACTGGGCTACAGCCGACATCACAGCGTGCTAGTCGTAGAAGCGGCCAATCGCTTTCCTATGTAGATCCTAAAAAGAGAAAGCGGAGATTGATTATTTGCTAAATTCAGCAGTTATCCAATCATTGCTTTGCTAGCTTCAGCAGGACAGTCAAGCTTTGGATTTCTCAAAATGAAACGTCCAGTCAGACATTGCAAAAAACAGTGACGTAAGTTATCAAAGTGAGATAATCAAAGCTGCTCAATAAGGGTACGAATAACGTGAACGCTAGCACTAGCTATGTTAACTGTGCTAAGTTTGGAAATAACTGAAAGAGTTAGGACAGAGTTTCTGAAGTGGAGTTATATGTACTACTGCATTCTACGAGGTAAAATTGTACCGCTATGTGGACGCCACATCGTACCCAAAAGTCACACAATATCACAAATGTGTCCTGCGAGGAACAATGACTGTTTTGTGAATGGAGTCTGGTGGCTTTAAGACTGCGATGTAACTGCGTCAGTTCCCCATTGGAAAGGGCTGTCTGATGGTGAGGTAAAGCATATGCAGACAGGAGCAGCAGAAAAAATGCCTTTTAGACACCTAAAAAAAATCACTATCAGTTTAAGTATTCAGAATATTTTGCAAAGCTTGCGACCTTGCTGTCAGACAACCCTTGACAACCGGGAAACTGAAGCTGTTGTATTGCGGTCTTCAAGTCCAGACCAGACTCCATTTACAAAAACACTCATTTTACCTCGCAGAACACAGATTGCTGGACTACTGCTCCATTGATCGGCTAGTTTGTTACCGTGTGACTTGCGGCTCTAAACTAACGTGGCGTCCACACAGCAGTACATTGCTTAGCTTCTGTGTCAGTGCACTTCTCTGGCTCTACAATAACTGGGAGTATGCTGACCACCATCTAAGTTACTGTGTAACGTTAATGCTCTGACTATGAGGATGTATAGCAGCGTCATCATGCAGAAACTTTGCAGAAAATACCATTTTGGTGCTAAAAGTTCAGAACTTTGACTAAAATTTGAATGATCAGATTTTAGTACATATGCAAGGAAGACCACTGGGAAGCGAATGATATAAAAATGTCAATGGACCCGTCCTTTTAGTAAATGTGTGTCTCACCCGACTCCAAGTGTGAGCAGGTGTGAAGCCAGCAGAGAGGGAACGAGGATGAGGAGAACATCGGAGGAGAAGATCCCTCTCTTCATCACCTCTGTCTTCCTCACGCTGAGGGAGCTCTGCTGCTTCGGGTGCTGGAACACAAACTCTCTGCAGAGAAAGTGAAGAGATGCCGGGAAAGGGAGGATAGAAAAGAAAAAGCAAACAAACAAACAGAGATAATGAGAACACAAGAGAGTAGAGGGAGGTTGCGAGACAAGTAGCAAAGTACTGAGAGACCATTAAGAGCTGCTACCTGTCAAATAGACTTATTGTATTGCAGGAGATTAAATGTCAAGTGTGGCAGTGTAAATGAAAACGAGGGTGATTCATGTGCTTCTCAACACTCTAAGGTATAATCTGTAAACAAAATTTAAGACGGTATTGGAACATGCTGTCAAAGTTAAACTGAAGAGACACAGGTGACTGACAAGCGCCAAGAAATAATTACAGCATGCAACTTCGCATAAAACCACAAAACTGTTGTTTTCATGTTTCTGTTTGTGTATAGATTAAACAAACTAGATACAACATGCTAAATAGTGAGCTTTAGAGGCGCTGGGAGGCAGAGTTTTGAACTTTAGAGGAGCAAGGCTAGCCGTTTCCCCCTGCTTTCACTCTTTATGCTAAGCCAAGCTAATAGCCTCCTGACCCCAGCCCCATACTTCTCCGAACATTCAAATTTTGGTCAAAGTATTTATATTTTGGCATCGAAATGCTATTTTTCCAAGCTCTCCTAAAACAAAAATCCTAGTCGGCATGCTCCCAGTTTGGAGAAGCAGACAGGATTATTGACACAGAAGCTAAGCCATGTACTGCCATGGACGCCATGGTAGTTCGGATCGAAAGTCACATGATAACACAAACAAACTAACTAAATGCAGCGGGAGACCAGCAACTCCTGTTTCTTGCAAGGTAAAATGACTGTTTTTGTGAATGGAGTCTGGTCTGGTGGCTTTGAAGACAGCAACATAACTGCTTCAGTTCACCATCAGAATGGGCTGTCTGGTGAGATAAAGCTGCTGTTATATAACTCTCTTAAAAGCCACCAGACTCCATTCACAGAAAAAACGAATTTTACCTCGCAGAACACCGGAGAGTACATACAACCCTACTTCCAAAAATCCAGGCTAACCCTTTCTGTTATTTCCAAACTCAGCACAGTTACCGTTCGCCCAGCTAGTACTAGCATTTTACTTTGGCAACCTACATCACTGCTTTTTGCAATGGCTGACTGGGCGTTTCTTTGAGAAAAAAACAGAACAGAACACAGATAGACCTCCGTTAGTGGTCTCGATCTTATCTTAACTCTCTGCAAGAAATACTATTCCTTTTAAACCATTTAACACCTGTACACCTTTGTATGTGCTTACAAGTACTTCAACAACTTAAAATTACAGCAAACATGAATACATTTAAAAGATTAATGACTTTTAAAGAGCTTGTCTTACTTTGGTGGCATATTTTCAGGTCTACTGGACCAATCCCACACCCAGTCAGTGTCCACTCGCCGCTCGGCTTCTTCCTGCAGCGCACACAAAGGACCAGATCAGAAGACTAGACCCAGAACAGACAGTCAGGACAGAGACAGTGACATTAACCTCAGAAACCTACTGATGCAAGCTGATCTAAACTACTTAAATAAATGGAAATGAGTGGCTGGAAAGTAGGAAATCGGTATAAATAGTGTATAATAATGATAATGTCAAATCAGATGTATGGAAAGTGTACTGGATTTGATTAGTGTAGTTAATGGGCTTTAAATATAAACCAGTTGTATTTGTTTTACATTGAACATAACAAAAGGGAGGATGCCGTTATCTGTCAGTGTTAGGAATGAATACCTGTATGGTGATACAGTCGCTGTCCTGCTCACTAGAGGGTCTTGGGGAACCGGTGGACTGTGGAGTCCCCATCTGTGGAGGACTGTGGACAACAAACAGACATTTACAACATGGGTTTAGTACCGAGATACTGTGTATTTCTATTAAAACAAGCAAACGGAGAAAGTAAACACACATATTGTGAAAAACAAGCAAAGTTCCGCTGAGCGTAGAGTGAAGCTCATTACTGTGTGATTTATTCTCGCACCTCGCTGTGCAGCTCAAACCCCCAAACAACAACATCAAGAAACCAACCTGTCTCTACTCCTCTCACACTCCAGCTGTGCCTCCAGAAGGATCCTCTCCAGCTCCCCCTGCAGGGCGGAGGAGATGCTGTCCTGCGACCCTGACAGACTCTCCCTGCGGCTCACGGCTGCGATCAGCTCCTCCAGCTCGACCCAGGAGCCTGACGAGGAAACAGTACGATCAGCAGACGTGATGACGCTCAGCCAGCCGGCGAGGACGCAGACGGAGGTGGGGCTTCATGCACATCTGTTACTCCAGTGGTTCCCAACCTTTGTCCTTAAGGGACCTTTTTTTCTCTTACTGAGTAAGCTGACAACCCCCTGAGTAAGTGCGTTATTTATGAATATGTCATATTATATTTAATGCATAACATTAACAGTTCTGAACAGTACAGTGAACCCAAATAGTGAACACAGTAACTGCAGGAAGTTTGTGTAAAACAGCAGATTATTTCCTGTGAATATTGCATCAGAGATATCCTGTTATTTCTAGGAACTTTATATACAAATTTTGTCTATATTATGTGTTTGTATTTTTTTATTTTGAACAATCATACATACTTAATAGGCTTCTTTTTTTGGCAAATGCAGTGTTCTCTTCTCCCTGATGCTTGATCATAGTTCTGTTAGTTCTTCGGTTGTTTTAACTGCGTACTTTTCTAATTTTTTATGTTGAAATAATAATCCAAACTTTAAAGATGACAATTCAGTTTAGTTTTCTTGACAGAAATGAATGATAAATGTCAAATGGAGCTGCGTTTATATAGTGCTTTTCTAGTCTTCTGACCACTCAAAGCAATTTGTAGGACATGTCAGCATGTGCTCATTCTCATACACTGATGGCAGAGGCTGCTGTACAAGGTGCCAACCTGCCTATCATGATCTAATCTAAATACTCATTCACACACCACGCACAGTCCTCAGGAGCAATTTGAGGGTTAAATGTTTTGCTCAAGGACACTTGGATGGTGGACAGACCTCTCTAGTCTACCTTGACAGATAGATAGATAGATAGATAGATACAGTCGATAGCTGGATATAGGCCAACTGTACATTTGTTTAAAAATATTGTAATTCAAGCGTTCTGAGAGAAAACCAGACTTCTGCACCTCCTCATGGCTCTGTTTTCAGACGGAAGTCTTTGACCAATCACAGGTCATCTCAGAGAGGGCGCTCCTATTGGCTGTAGTCCGGCTGGTGGGTGGTGCATGGCATTTCCTCAACTGATCTCAACATGGCTGCCAGGTCACAAAAATTCTCATTTTTCAGCTAAACAGTAACTACAAGATGTTTCTGAAAATATTTGAAGCCAGAAATAGCTATTACAGTAACAGAATATTGATTCATATTTGATCAATGCTGCCTGTTTGAACGTTTGGTCAGAGTTTGCGAGTGATTGACAGCTGGCTGGAGGGCAGACTCCAGATCAGCTCAGACTGGTGAAATCCTGCAGATGCCTTTAGGAACATCAGAGGACACCAGAAGACACAGAGACACATGATTTTTTGAGTTTTTTTTTCAAATTGCCTGTCTCATGCACTACTGTCAGGATATAGTGACACTTAATGAAAATAACATGTTTTAATCATATTTGCCCCATTTCTACCCACTGCTGCTTTAATCAAGTAAAAATCAACTGAATTGTTTTGCATTTTCCAAAACACTGTTGTCCACATCAGTGATACTGACCAGACTTAATGAAAAACTTGTCTGATGTAAGTCATGAAACATGAAAAAATATTCTTATTAATGAATCAAACTGCATTAAATTTTCTCTAAATGATGCAATTCACCTGTTAAAAATCTCAAACTTGACTGTCAATTCTGTGAGACCAGGAGTTCGTAGAGACTCAGCTGTACGGGGAGGAGTTTAGAGAAGAGGAGGCCAGGTCAGATCCTTTATCTGAGACCATGCTGCCACACCAGGAAATTGGTTCTTAATGATTCTTCCAATTTGTTTTACATCCTTTGAGCTATTACAACATGCTATGCATGTTAATTGAACGTGTGTATCTTACTTCCTAACTGATCATAACCTATTATTGTAAATCTGTGTGATAAAGGCTACTTACTGTACCTGGGAGCTGGAGTCAAAACCAGTAAGTAAGGCAAACTAAATTTAGAAGAAAGCGGTTGTATATTATGTTATGTGGTATTTACTTATGTTTGCTATAATCCTGATCCTGAAGAAGAAAGTTAAAGGATTCATTCTTTAAGAAGTGGGTGCATTAATAATGTGAGACAACCTATGCACCTTTTGTTTATTATCCTTAGTTATGGTATGCACGGCAATGTATTGATTTACATTTACATTTCTACTCCAATGCTAATAAAACCCTATACTGTCATTATAGTCCCTCACTCATCTCACTGATATGTAACTTGTTAGGTGATTTGTTCTTATATTAATTGTTGTAGTAAGATTCTCCATTTTTGCAGTATTGCAATATTATTTTAACCATATTTGCCAGTTAGTTTCCTTCTTGAATGCTACAGCTTTGGTGTTGTTGTGTGGTGACAGACGGTGACTGATGCAGGATGTTCCTACCAGCGAGACGCTGAATGCAGGATGGAGATCAGTGTTGTGTTTATACATCATGTACACAAACGCACTCCGACTCAGAGTGAAAGCCTGTTTTTGTCCATCAGTGAGATGTAGAAGCACAACACAGCCTATGAATGAGTGAATGAATGAATGAATGGACACAGCGGTTCATTGGGTACATGAGCAGGAAGAGATTTACACATGCACCCTGGTGTATGTGTGTGTGTTTGCCCAGCTAAACAGTAGGGCAGGGCTAACTCAGGCTGACAGCATGCTTGCTTACGTAAGATCTTATTTCTGTTAGAGATTAGCCACTCACCCTCTCCCTTCCTCCCCATGTTTC
This sequence comes from Pterois miles, assembly GCA_947000775.1. Lineage (NCBI taxonomy): Eukaryota > Metazoa > Chordata > Actinopteri > Perciformes > Scorpaenidae > Pterois > Pterois miles. Next base: position 11,878,330 of record CAMQGK010000229.1, on the reverse strand, counting down.
TCTCGTCATGCTGCCTGTATCCCTCTGTGACATAGGCACCATTTACAAAATATCAACACCTCATCTGCCTACCAAAGCATCCTTTGCTCTCATCTGATCTCCCTAATCCTCACTTTACCTGGGTTTTGACACTCTGTAATCACACAAACAGCAGCAGAGGGGGTAGAGACATGAGTGGGCACAGAGCTTGGGGGAGGGACTGTGCCATTGCCCTAGTTATTTATTTTTTTTACAGAGGGGAGTTATGACGTAACGACTGCCTGACTTATCTATCTGTAGCCATTCTGCATCACTAAATCAGTTTCTATGGAGCAATCCTGTACACATTCATCTGTGCCACTGCCAAATCAGCTTTATGTAATGTGGACAAGAGCTGGATGTTAAAGAGACTCAATGAACTGCAGCACAACAGGCTCATGTTTGATTTGCTGTGAATGTCTGCTTCCAGTTTAGGGACTGTACAGAAATCATAAGGGGGAGGGTTCTGTCTTTTTTGTTTTCGCTGAAGGGAGGGTTGTCGCAGGAGAGGAAGGCCTTTAGTTTTTACTTGACTCAGATTGGTATTTCATTTCACCTTTTTCAAGCAAGATATACTGAAAGAAAGAGTAGTTACACCAAAAACACCCAAAAATGCCATTTGTGTGTGCCATGCACCACAAAGAGGACAACAGTGTAACTATAAGTCAGTTTCTGCCCATCAATTTTAATACACATTTTAAGTCTCTGCACAAAAGTGCAAATGCCTGAAATTTTGCAAGATGAAGATGCCATCTTCAGTGATTTAATAGCACCAGATTAGAGAATTAACGTCAACTACTGTATAGCTCAATGCACCCAACTCCTAATAATTGTATAACAGTAGTGGATGGACACTCAAATTAAGTCACATTTTCTTTTGCAGATTTTCTTGAAATTTGCTTAAAATGTGCATTACATTTAGATAGAAACTTGAAGAGTAGTAATAACTGTTCATTTAGTGGCCATTAGCTTAAAAGTAGAGAGCAGCTGGGACTCTCTGCCATTATACATGTTTGTTGTAATGTTTATAATGTGCATAATGTGCATTTGCTTTTTGGCAACCGCTAACTCCATCCTTCATGTGTACTTGTTGTACTTGCTGTATAAAATTTAGGGCTTGTTACGCAAATTTGTTTTAACGGCATTAATTTCTTTAAACACATTAACTTGTGATTTTTAGGTTGTAGGGGGAACAGTTTTAAAGCTAAAGATACTGCTTCATATAAAGCTAGAAAACCTAAGAAATCCATTGGTACCAACCATGTCATACTAGCTTGTCATGAAATTACACTTACATTAAATTTTGGTGAGGAAAAACTGTCATGGCCATTTTGATCGGGGTCTCTTGACCTCTGACCTCAAGATATGTGAATGAAAATGGTTTCTCTGGGTACCCACCAGTCTCCCCTTTATAGACATGCCCACTTTATGATAATCATATGCAGTTTGGGGCAAGTCATAGTCAAGTCAGCACACTGACACACTGACAGCTGTTGTTGCCTGTTGGGCTCCAGTTTGCCATGTTATGCTTTGAGCACATTTTTTATGGTAAATGCAGTATCTATGAGGGTTTCTTGACAATATTTGTCATTGTTTTGTGTTGTTAATTGATAGGCTATAAATGAACTGCACCACGGGTGAGTATACATAACAAAGCTGTAAAAGCAGATGAGTTGGTGTGATGATGTTCAGTAGTCTCATTGAGCCACTTGTTAGCAACCACCTTTTTTAAGACACGTAAAAGCTTCATAATTCATGAGCGGGATATTTACTGACGGATTTTATATTGTAGAACAAATCGTTAAAATCTCTCCAGCTTGTGTTAATCATGGACCTTATTTCAGGCATCTAACTAAAAACCCTTTCATAAAACCTATTGATTTCCAGACCAGGGAACCTGAAGTGCTAAAATGTTAACTCATTTGTGGCTTTTCAGACTCATTCCTGTATCAATTTATCATTATATGAAACTGTGTCACCATAACATAACGTTTATCCATATTATTTTTCAACTTTAAAATGTCCCACTTGGTATATATCCTGGTCCCAATTTGTAAACACACATTTTCAAAATTAATACTTGTATTCCTATGGTTTAAGACCATCCATTGGGAGAGAGCTGTTTATGTTTACTAATATTTTTTGGATTGACTTAGAACATAGGAGTAACTTTTGAAAATGGGTGTAGTTCCCCTTTAAAAAAAAAATCTAGGGGAACTGCATCCAGACTGATGGTCGATATAATGTCCCAGATATAGATATCAGTATTGCTAAGCCTGGTTTGCTTTTTAAAAAGTTAATTTCCTTCATTTCCATACAGTCCCTTAGTGTCCTGCTGCCCATAAATAACATTGTTACGCAGCATCCTATGTGCCAAGCATTCAGCACAGCGGAGCTATAAGTGTCAGGAAATCTCCACATCTTAATTGGCTTACAGAGATCCAAACAGGTGAGTCAGGGAATCCGTTTACACAATAACAGTGCTGGTGGCAACAACAATGGCAGCTTCACTGGCAGAGCCTCTTTCTCTCTGTGCCATCCTCTCTCACACCTGCTGTCACTCAGATGACAGCAGATCTGGGCGCACTGAGAGAATGAATGGGCTCATTGTGTACCCACTTTGTTGACGGGCCTATTTGTATTTTGGGAAACCGATAATATAATTTAATAATGATCTAGCTGGTAAACAGCGACGTGTGAGCCAAATGGCTGTAAAAGCAGATAAATACATGTGATGATATAACAGCAAAACAAACGGCCTGGTCCATGTAGCACCATCACTCACCGTAGAGTCCGTCTTCTGGTGTCTGCGAGTCGGATAGAGACATGCTGATCTCCGGGGTGTGGATGGAGAGAGAGCTCGGAGAGATGCTGACACTGGCCGAGGACGAGCAGGTGCAAATGGGTTTCTGCCTGGTTCGCTTTTGTCTCAATCACTCTTGTGTTTGTTGTGATCTAAAAAGGACACCGGGCACCGACGCTGCGCTAATCCTCCCTCCTCCTCCTCCTCCTCTTCCTCCTCTCCTCCTCCTCCCTCTCCCACGTGTCAGGAGGAAAGAAGTAAACAAAACAAGATAAGAGCTCAGCAGGTAAAAAGCCACACTGACAACAAGGTGCGTGATGAAGCAGTGTGTGTCCCAAAAAAATAGTCCCTCAACCACAATTTAAAAAAATAATTTATCCATAAGTTATCCATAAGATCATTATGTAAGACTTTGACTTATATTTAAATTTTAGAAAGCAAATTTGACATGAAACTGCTGCGCACAAACACCACTTTAACTTGTACATATCACACATAATGTTCTTTCAGCTCACTGCTGATGATGTTACATAATCTATTACAAAATTGGAGCCATGAAGTCAGGTCATATTGAACCCTATAGGCCTCTGGCTCAGGCCCCTGCTTGAAAATGAAATGCCCAAAATAAATATCTCTCCAATTACAAGGTCTGTTTGAATAATCTGTCCATCATGGTAAAGGTAACACTTGTGAGATTTCTCCGTCAGCATATATTAACAATCAATTGAAATATTTACTTGTTAAGTATTTAACACTCCTATTAACATAAGAAAATAAATTATGCAAATATATGTATATATTTGTTATTGTAAATCAATTAACAGAACAAAACAATGAGAAATATTGTCCATAAACCTGCTTTAGCATAAAAAAAATCAGCAAAAAGCTGAAGAAACGCTCTCAGAAAATGACTATAATAATTTGTCAAACACAGCATTTTTAATTTAAAAAGAGTGGATTCATTTCATTTATTTTTAAATAGGAGGGTACTTTTTTTCTGGAGAAGTAGAAATTCTGATCTGATGGTGGCACCACAGGCAGGGTTACCAAAACATTAATATTTCATCTCCCTCTAACTTTTCTCCTGTCCCATCCAGCCAGTCCCTCCAGTCCCAGTCACCTGACCTTCCCTGCCCACCTGATCACCTTGTGTTTCCCCTTTCCTCATCAGGAAACATGAAATATGGAACCTGTTGCCAACCTCTGCCTGACCTGATGAACTCTGGATTTCCTGTATAACCCCCTCGGATTTGTTTGCCTGTTTGGACTGTCTTCAAGGAGTTGACCCTGCCTGCCTGTAAGCTTATATTAATTTATATACCTTCACTTTGGCCAGAAATCCCTGAACTGAATCAGTCTGCCTAGCTGTCTGCATTTGGGTCCTATTGCTCGTATCAGCCTTGACATACAGATACTGTGCCTCCTTGGACTTTTCTTCTTCTTCTTCTTCTTCTAGAGAGCTGCTCTGTTACTTTTTGACCTGTCCATCAAAACCTGCAATATTTTCTAGTAAGCTCAACCAAACTGGCCTGACCCACGGGTCAACCCATATTTCTTCTAGCAGATGCACTGTGAGTAAGGAACAGTCTTATTTTGATTAGGGATGTCAATAGTTAACCTGTTAATCGCTAATCAACATTAAGCATTTAACTGATAAATGCTATCGGTTATCAGCAACAATACACACAGCACCGTAGCAGCTAACGCTCCCAGACGGTGAAGTGGGAACATGAACGCAGCACCGTGGCTGCTACAGTAACTCTCCTGATGGTTAACTGTTGACTCAGTTGTCTGTTGTGCTCATATACTGCAGCTGGCGCACCGCTACATGTGAGGCACAAATCTTGCCGGTTTTATCGGTTTCGATAATTTTTGATGCAAAGATATGGTCATTAGCATGAATTTAGCACAGCATAGAAGTGAAAGCAGTAAATAAATAAATAAAAAAAAATATTTTGTACCTGAAATAAGTTAATAATTGCGATAACTAATTGTGATCTCAGTATTGCTCAAAGAAATCGGGACTATCATTTTGGCTGTAATCGTGAGACCCTGCCTACTGGCTAGCACCTTCAAAGTTATTGCCAAAATCTAGAAAATATCTATATTTTAAAAGCACTCCCTTTTTAATCTTTGCCAAGCTGCATATAGGCTGGAGGACCCTTTGATGTGTGCCTTAAAAACATCAAATGAAACAGACCAGAGCAGATCAGGATGTTCATGGTTGCTGCAGCGTCACATACCTGGAGAACATGTGAGAACTCAGCGCTGCTATATTTAATCTATTTTTTTAATGAATTAGATCAAGAATGTGTTTCAGATTTTCCCTTTGGTGTCTGTATCGAATGAGCCATATTGGCCTCAATGATTCATCTATTTCTGTGGCATCCCTTTAAGACGCTTGGCATCAGCAGCGCACACACCCGGAGATGGATGTCAGTCATGTAGCCAGAGAAAACAGAAACATACAAACGTACTATACTCTCATCATGATGTTTTCACCACTTCACTCCATTTACTTACTAATAATTAAACATCCAGTCAACAAAACAATGAGGGTGAAATGGACATTTGAGGAATTTTGTCCTTTCCTGAATCATCTGGAAAGTGTTTTGTAATGGATCACTTTAAGAACAACATCACCACCTGGTGGAGAGAGCAACCACAAAGCTCTGACTTGTCCTGAGGCAATTTTATCTAACACCAAAATGATAAAACTTTCATGTATACAGCTCCATACTGATTTAACGACAACTTTTTTCAATCACTTATCATAAAGACGTATTTGAGGTAGGTGAGAGGACCAAGCTTTAAGAGTGATGTAGTGTATTGTTGTGCGTCCTGGTGCATAACAGCAGCCTGAAATCTCTCTGCTTTCACAGTCTATCTTCTCGCCCATTTATTATGTTGCCAAGCAGCATTTCTCTTCTGACCTCCAGCCTTGTTTCTAGACAAGAGGACAGACACGGAAAGTCATTATACGGCCCAGAAACAAAGCAGGAAAAAAAAGTTCCCTCATCCATCACGGGAGCTTAAGATCTTTGACAATGTCCTGGACCTCGGCTTAGATCAACGAGAGAGACGCCAGCTGTAGTCAGGTCCGGCAAATGACTGCCCACCTCGTTCATCCATCATGCTCCAAACTGAGATAGCGAAATAATAAAACCTTTTTCAGGTAATGGCCACAGTTAGATCTCGCCATTAGGCACGTCCCCTATCCTACAACCTTGTATTAGGCTGTGATTGATGACTTGATCTGAGTCTACATTAAAGGATCTGCTTAAAATTCACTTTTTTTATCGTCAGTCAGGCTCAGAGGCTGATTAATGAGTGCCAGTGAAACTAGTGGTGTACTTTTGGTGGCTCTGTTGGTACTATGGGGAAAAAAATCATCTGATTGGCTGTATATGTGGGGAGCTTTTGGATTAGCTTGATAAATAATAGTTACAGTTCCTGGGCTCACCCTGAGAGGATGGTAACTGACTCATGTGGACAACACAAAGCCAGATAGGGAGGTAGGGAAAGATACAGAGAGGAAGAGTCATCTAAAACAACATCTATGACGCGTCCTAGACACACTTTACTATGACACATTGATTTATAGATAAGACTTGCACTAGGGCTTTTGAAAAAATATCTGATTGCAATTACTTTGACTGATATAGCATTTGCGATATGATTTACAATGTTAGAGGGAATGATGTTTTTTACATAAGTGTTCTAATTTTCACTGATAAACAAAATGATTTCAGTGTGATTTTTGCAGCGATCCTGCACCAAATGAAGATGTTTTCTTAAGTCTGTAGAATATGATGTGCAGGCCAGATTTCACCTTTAACAAATATTGCGATGTGCTCCTCATCCTGCGATTTGAAAATTGCAGTAGGCCATACTGCGATTTTGAAAACATTTTGATTCATTGTGCAGTCTTAGTGTGTACGTACTGTATATAGAGAAACAGGCTGTGGTGGAATAGTGTTTTTGCTAGAGAAGGTTCCTAACTGAGTGTATTGATCCAGAAATATCTAACAAGCTTTTCCCACCAAAATTAGCATTTATATGCAGTTTTTTAACACGGAAACTCCACCAAAAATAGCCAATAGACTCCATTTCCAGTTGCAAGTATGGTGCCGTTGCTCTGGACTTGACGTTCAACGTCATGGCACCGTTGTTTTGTTTCTGTCGAGTTGCAATGAGGTGTGTTTCGATGATCAGCAAGGTAAAATTACTGTTGTCTGACTGGAGTCTGGTGGCCTTTAGGACAGCAGATGCTATGTTTTGTATATTAATCAATTATAATAATTATCCAAATCCCTGTCGATTGTATTTATTATATATTCATTTCAACACACGTCACAGAGCATCACACCAGAAAAGGGGAGAAAATTAGCGTGTCCATCCAGCTGTCCATATTGTTTCCATCACTGCCGAGTTGAGCTGGTCGATAGTCGATAAATACCTGTGACTACTGCAGAGTCAATTGTCCCGGGAATGAAAGTGGGTTTCAAGTCCAGTGGGAAAAGGGATTGAGTGGCAGCCATGATAGGAGCTTTTTGAATTCTCTAAATGCTAAGGAAAGGTGCTCAATGCTTTCTTTCTCATCTCCTTTAGCATAGGGTACACTCATTGATGTACAATAAGAACTGGATACGGTGCCGCTGCTCAGCCTTGCGTCCAGTTTTTTTCCAATGGCCACCTGTGGTATTGCAATGAAAAATCCTCCTGCGGCCTAAAACGGAAAACCGAACGGCAGCTCAAGGACGCGGCCAGCAGAAGAAACTTCAGATGCTCCAGGCGGGCAATGCATCCAGTTCTTATAATACATCCACGGGTACACTGGACCATCCTTTACAAAAGGAAAGGAGATAAAGCTGCCCCACAATTCCTTGCAGCAGCAACATTTAGAGTAACGCATGTCAATAACATCCACCATTGCAGAATTAAGTATAGCCCAGTGTGAGTTCAGTAGGATTCTCTTAGCACCATGGTTGTTGGAGCTTCCCTTCAAATCTTTCCTCGACAATGTGATATTTTCCATCAAAGTCCAGCAGAGGTTGATCTGAATGTCATTAGTTTTACAGAGATTTGATTGAAAACCAAAGTATAGGACAGATAGGTTTCATCTTGTTGGGACCATGAACATCTGTACTCAAATAAGTGACAACGCATTTTTCAGATAATCCATTGGATCTTCTTTAAATAATGCATAAAGCATAAAGCAACATTTAATCCATCAGTTGATCTCAAAAACTATTCAAATTTGGGAGAAGCATGTTTTTGCTTTTTTTTTTTACTTAGATGGCAACAATATGCAGCAAATGCATTATATGATGTCAGTACTGTACATAAATTATTTCCATTTCTTGAATTGTTAGGATAAAACTAATATTGTTTCTAAAGAGTAATTGCAGTAAGTAATTTTAGTTTATAGTGGTCTATTAGCATTGTCATCAAAGCGTTCATGCAGAAGCTACTGCGTCTGTGTCTGAAAGTCTCTAAAACTACAGAGAACTGTTTTTTTTCTTCTTCAAAGATGCCTTGACCCTCACACAACTCCACTATAATCACCAGCAGGATGGCTAAGATGGAGGAGGGCTTCAAACATTGTCAAAATATAATGGATGATAAACTAAACTCCACCTATAAACTCTGCCAGCAGAAGCTCTTTGTCGTCTGTAAACTCAAGGTCCTCGCTGTTGCCGGTAGACTGCTCCACCTGTTTGGGAGCCTCATAGAGTCTGTACTCCTTTAATTATCCTCCATCTGCTGCTTCGCCACGCTGACAGTCTCCAACAGCCACAAACATAGCTCGTCTTTCAACTCATCATAGCCGTCAAAGTCGCTGCAGCCGTGCGAAGCAGAGCTCTCGGTGGAGCACACGACCCTGAACAACCCTTCTGTCGGTGCGTCAGCCTGCTTCAACCCAGCTGCAGGTGCAGATCCTGGGTCCTGGTCCTCAGTTATCTGAATAAGCTGGCACAACAGATATTAGTTTTCATATTAGTCCATGTTTTAGATTTGTGTTTTATTTTATAATAAAACTACAACTTCTTTAGGTTTAGGTAATTAAATTATGACTTTGTAAGGTTTAGGCAATAAAACTACAATTTCTTTAGGTTTAAGTTAAGGGAAATCATTGTGTTTTACAGCCACATAGACGACTACACACTGTTGGTTTCACACAGGATGTGAACCCCAGATTCTTGAGTGAAAGTCCTGTGTTTTGTGTCCCATCCATCATCTTGACCTCTACCTATAATGGAGTTTCACGTTGTCTATACTACAGTACGACAGTGTGTTCCTGGATAGGTGTGTGTGTACAATATGGGTTGCTCTAATAGCTGAAAGGCTTGACTCTATATTCATGTGTATGCTCCATGTATTCCATAAGTATATCCCATTATGTATCGTGTCCAATTTACTCCTATTACTGTAAATTCCATGGGAGTAATTGTGCTCTTTCCATGAAACTGTATCTGAAATCCATTCAAATAACAATTCCCGGAAATGAGGTCTAAAAGTAGAACATCTGAGAGATGTAAAAACAAGATTCACAGGGATGTTAATGTGAGCCTGATAGAGAGAGGAGATGGGACAAGATAAGTGATCAGAGCTGATAAAAGGGATGAGAAGCCTCGGCCCTTGAGGCATGTAGGTGTAGACTTTATCTCTCCGTCTCCGCCGTATAGATACAGCGATGATGATGGGGTTGATGTGGAACAATAAGAGAAAAAAAAAACAGTTTGTCATATTAATCAAGGCTGGACACAAACAACACGCTCAGGACGTCAGACAGACAAAGGCAACGAGATGCGATTCATTTAATACAGATGGTGTTTTACCCTTTAATTTGCATGCACAGCACACATTAATTTAGCGAGGCCCGAAAACACTGGAGCGGTTTAACCTTCGTTGACTGTGGATCTGCCTCTGCTTCAGAGGGCCATTGTCCATGTGTCTCTATTATCCTGCTGGTCACGGTTCCCCGCCTCTGCCCCCACTCATATGGGAGATATCTGTAGAATAATTCTACCTGTCTGTTCCTATCTCCTTCTCCCTCCTTCTCTCTATGCGTGACCTTTCTGCATTCCTCTCCAGCTGACCTTGGTGTCCTGTTGGCTTTTTCCCTTTCCCGACCTCACACTACTAGCTGCTCTCTGCCATCGCCCCCTCTTAACCACCCCGTGCCCCTCATTTCCACCCCCTACTGACTGCTTCTTCCCTCTCTGTCCCTGGGTTCCGCCCCCTGGATCACTTTGCTCCCCTCTCTCCTCCCCTCTCCTCCCTTCGCTGTCTCCCTCTTTGCTCTCTGCAGCTGTACATACTCTGCTTTTTAATTAGACCGAGTCACTAGCTCCACCTCCGACTGCCTCCTACTCTCCCTCCCTCCCCTTGCATACAGGGGCTTGCATGGCGACACGGAGAGGAGGTCATGATGGAGAGACGCAGAGAGAAAGGGGGAGAGAGGGAAAAGGAGCAAGACAGGGGGAACTGAGAGGAGCATCTGAGAGGATAACTGCCTGTTTGCTCACTCTTGTCTTCTTGCTCCCCCTCCTGTCCATTCACTTCCACTCACAGCACAGGCGCTCAGACAGCTAGGTAGGCACAGCGGAGCCCAGAGCTCCGAGGGATGGATAAAAAGGTTCCCACGTGAAAGCCATGGATCCACAGAAGAAGAGGAGAGTGAGATAGAATAACCAGAGAGGGAAGGAGAAAGAGGCGAGGTGAGGAGGAGAGAGGAGAGGGAGACGAGAGAGAGGAGCAGATGGACTCTTCACAGAGGAGAGGAAACGGTGTGAAGCTCACCGAGCGGCAGTGACAGAGAGGTGGGAATAAGAGCAAACATGAACGCCAGAGGGATGGAAGAATGGGCTGAAGAGACGTGAAGGAATAGCGGAGAAGAGGAGCGAGCGTTTGTGGGAGAACACAGAGGGGAGACAGGAAGAGAGAGATGTGGTACGTGTGACTCAGTTCTGTGTCCTGATGGAAGATAGTACAGCAATCTCCCCCATCAGCCTTCTCTCAGCATCACCATAGAGATAACCAAGTGAGGAAGATCAGAGCTGAGGACAGATTTAAAAACACCACACAAGTGTTTATTATTTTGTGCAGTTAGCATCTTTTTACTTCTGGCTGTTTTTACATTCTGATGTGCACGTCCTCGCACGCGTGCACACACGTGCATGCATAGATTTTGTTTGTGTTTGGCAGGTGTGCGTGAGTGTGTGTGTATGCGCACATATTTATTCTGACAATGGGGGTGTGTTCATAGCGTGCCTGTGTTTGTGCGTGTGAAATGGGATGGTACGTGTGTGTGTGTGTGTGTGTGTGTGTGTGTGTGTGTGTGTGTGTGTGTGTGTGATGCTGGGATTTGCTTTACTGCAGGTGTGGGAGTTATTTTCTGAGATTGTGCAGCTTTATGAGGAGCTTTAAAGAGTGAGGAGCTTAGATTGGTCTGACAGTGGTGTAGCTTTGCAGATTCCAGCAGCGTGCTTTCAATGCATATTTGTCATGAGCAGGACTGTGTGTGTGTGTGTGTATTGGGGGGGGTGGGGGGGCGTACGCAGAAAGTTTGAGGAGGAGGACGAGGAGGAGGCACTGAGTGAGGGAATTCCATTTGTATGGATCTCCTGTGTGTGTGTGTGTGTGTGTGTGTGTGTGTGTGTGTGTGTGTGTCTAAGCAAGGTCCAATGCATGCTAATTTTCAAGTAATGTGTGCCATTTTTAATGCATTTCAATAATGTGCTTTAACATCATGCATTCGCATTTGCACATCATTCACGTTTCTCAATTAACTTATCTCACAGCAATCTTGTCATTGACACGTTTGATACAAATGTAATTGCGCACACACTCTAATACATGCATGCACTCATCACCACGCACAGGTGGGTGCACACACACACACACACACACACACACACACACACACACACCGATTCGCTGTGTGAAGAAACGCTGCGCTGTTAATCCTGCCTTGTCGTCGCACAACTCTTTGCTCTTGTCTTCTCACTCCCTCTGCTCTCCACTACACCATATTTCCCCTTTATATCTGATCTCGTCAGTGTGTTTTAAGGGGTCAGCTATCTCCATCTCCCAGCTTCCACTTTCCTGTCTACTGTTTAATCCTTTTCTCACATTGCTTATAAATCACCTGTCTCCACCACTTAATTTCCCCTCTTAATGTACTCCTCTCTTAAACTTTTACTGTCATTTACTTTCTCCACGCTCCCTCAATCTGTCTGTCTGCTGGCCAGGTGTATTCGTTGGACTGACAGCGGCTTGGCTTTATAGGTAACGCACTATGATGTACTCTTGGGACATTATTTTGGACAGGGACACTGCAGCACGACAGCCCAGCAGAGAGTGACCCCCAGGGAGCAGACTGCGCTGTATGTACGTACAATACATGTAGCATGCAGCTGTGCTCCAAACATATCAGTCAAACCGCTTGTTCTGTTTGGCTGCTGATTTTTGCATGCAGAGACCTTTGGAAGATTTAACCCCTCTGAATCAGAGACAAAGAACTAACCAGCCAGAGAAACAAAAATTAGGCTGCAGAACGCGTGCGAGAAAGAACAATGTTTACTTGTGGCTTTCTTTCACAGATACCTCAAGCATCCTCACATTTGCTCACAGTTGGCTAAGTATGCTTATCACAATCCATTGGCCTACATATAGGGATTTCATATTAGCCAGAGGATTTTGGTCAAAAGAGGACAGATGGAACAAATCACTTCTGGCACTTGCACTCAAAAAGTTAGAAGTAATCCGGCCACCCTTCAAGGAAACTGGAACAAGTAGGCCGGCCGTACCGTCCTCCTAAGTGATGAGCTGGCCGGTGACTTTGCAAGCTGACATTTGTGTTTGCCTGCGATGTTTACCCTTGAAATATTTGCATCCTGTGCTGTTACATGAATGAAGAGCATTATATGAAAATATATGAAATGACGCAAACCTACAAATACTGACAAACTTAGGGAGTGTTTATGGCTACTAAGTTTTCACATCCCGACCAGTAAAGTTATGCACAACGAGACATCGTGTTAAGAAGATCAAGGATTCGATTCCTGGTCTAGACAGGGCTTCTCTGTGTGGAGTGCAAGTTTCCTCCCACCACCCCAATATGTATCCCCCTGGGTGCTGTGAATGGGGTGGTTGTATCCAGAAGGGCATCCGCCGTAAAACCTATGCCAAAACAAATATGCAGATCGTAAAATCTGATCTCAAATGATCCGCTGGGGCAGCCAAAAGATGAACATTTTTGTGTGTGTTAATTCTGAAGATATTTTTAAAAAATCTGGCGTCTGAAATCGACTGATGATACACAGCGAAATTTAACAAACACAGCATTTACAAACTGCGATACAGTAGGTGGCGGTATGCACCTTTGAACTTTACTAGATAAAATAAATATGAAATCTTTAGTTTTGTTGAGGGCTGCACGGTGGTGTAGTGGTTAGCGCTGTCGCCTCACAGCAAGAGGGTCGCAGTTTCGATTACAGCTTGCGGCTTTTGTGTGTGGAGTTTGCATGTTCTCCCAGTGTAAGCGTGGGTTTTCTCCGGGTACTCCGGCTTCCTCCCACCATCCAAAGACATGCTGTTTAGGTTAATTGATTACTCTAAATTGCCCGTAGGTGTGGATGTGAGCGTGAATGGTTGTCTGTCTATATGTTGTCTGTCTCTATGTGCCCTGCAATGGACTGGCGACCTGTCCAGGGTGTCCCCCGCCTTCGCCCAATGCCAGCTGGGATCGGCTCCAGCCCCCCCGCGACCCCTAACGGGATAAGCGGTTGACGATGGATGGATGGATAGTTTTGTTGATGACACCTAGATTTGGTGAGGTCAGAACTATGGAATTTGAAATCATCCATCTTTGGTCACTGCCCTTCAGCCTTTTTTACCCTCAGGTGTGCATAATAAACTACAGCTTATGAACTTCTTTTTAAAATTGAAATAAAATTAAAATTACTGCACAAATTAATTTTAATGCCACTAATTTCTTTAATGCATTAATGCAATCGATATTTCAGAGGTTGTAGTGGGCTCAGTTTTAAACGTAAGGAATCCATTGGGACCAACCATGTCATACTAGCTTGTGGGGAAGGAGGCTAAATAACGCTCCAAACTTCTTCTATGAGCTGCTTAGGATTCACACAGAGGTAGTTTCCTAAGGAGTGCCAAATCCTGATCTACAGAGGATATAAAACAAAAGCAAATGCAGATATTAGGGCTGTCAAAGTTAACACGATAACGCGTTAATGCAAAATAGTTTAATGCCACAAATTTCTTTAACGTAGCATACGTATGTAATGTTGCGGCTCAGTTTTAAAATCTGAGTGAAGATACTGGCATGAAATGAAAACAGAAAATCTAAGGGATCCATTGTCATACTAGCTTGTCACAAAGGAGGTTAAATAATGTTTTGGTAAGAAAAAACTGTCGTAGCCATGTTCAAAATGGTCACCTGACCTCTGACCTCAAGATATGTTAATAAAAATGGATTCTAGGGGTACCCATGAGTCTCCCCTTTACAGACATGACCACTTTATAGTGCAATATTTGTCATTGTTTTGTGTTGTTAATTGATTTCCAATAATAAATATACAGTATATATACAGTACATGCATATTTTGCCCACTCCCATGTTGATAAGTGTATTAAATACCAGACAAATCTCCCTTTAAGATACATTTTGAACAGATAAAAATTGTGTGATTAATTTGTGATTAATGGTAATTAACTGTAGATAATTGTGAGAGTAATCGTGATTAAATATTTGAATTGATTGACAGCGCTGGAAATTATTGGCTATCGTACCGGCCATGAGAAGCAGATAATTTGTTATTGTACTGGCTAAAAAAAAACATATTGTGCATCTCAAAAAAACACATTTTCATGTTCTACCTGATTTTTTTCGGGAGCAGCAGAAACAAGCTGTCAACACAATGCTGACACATCATCAACTTTTAAGTTTATTTGGCGAAAGTACTGGCAAATAGTAGCTTATCTACACAACCAGCAGTTACAGAGCAACATTATCATTCATTTAGAGTCATGTTTGTGGCCATCTGATGAACGTAAATCCAACATTCTCTCTCTTTTAGCTCTGTTTTGGTCTCTACCAGCTCCTGAGGTAAGTATGTGCTGCTTAATGCTTCACAGTGTTGACCAGCTAGTAGCTACAGTAACTGTCTGGCATCATCTCTTAGCAGCACCATTTGGCACCTCCATGTTTGCTTCAACACTCAGCCATGGTGATTACCATTTGTGCTATAACTTAATTTTGATGAAGGAAAAAAAAAAAAACCTTCCGAGCGTTCTGTTTGTAGATGCAGATTATTTAATAGTTGAACTACAGCGAGTCCCTGGTGAAATATGGCTCGCTGTGACGGCTGAGTGTAAGTGGCCAAGTTGAATGCCAATGCAGTGTCATGAACAAACAAACCAGCATTTGGATCTTACTGCTACGGTATTACACGAACTCTGACAGGAATAACAATGCTGCTGTTCACTGTGTTGCCTCGGGTATATAATGAATTAAGAATCGTAATTTAATTTGTGTTTGTTTGTGTAATTTAATTTGCTGTTAAGCATGATCAGGCTTAAGATTTCATCAGTCAGAGGCGGCTGCATCAGTAACACTGTTTCCAGCTCGGGATGTCAGCTATGAAAGATTGTTTTTTAGCAAGGCTGTGGTTGACTTCTGCTTTGGCATTGCATATGAATGCATGTGGATCTGTTTACATACAAATCTTTGTGCCCACAAAATTCTTTACGGCACTTGCATCTGCATTTTTTAATGTGCTTACTGTTTTTTGTATCAAATAAAATGAGACATTCCCCTGTTTGAGCAGCTGTGCTGCACACAACGCTTACCTAGCAAAATATTCATTTACTGACTCTCAAGGAGTTGTTTGTGAATTTGAGATCTCTTTGGACATGAATGCAAACACCACAAAGAGCTCCTGCACATTTACATCTGTTCTGTGAGCTGACTGTGCACAGGTATAATGCTTACCCTTCCTTTTGCTCACAGGGACAATAACTGATCATATAGCTTTTCTTAGTTCCTCTCCAGTTCCCCCTTAAATGCCCTGACACGCTGATGCTCCTGATTTAACACTTCACTGAACCCTAACCATGACATTTCCTCTGCTGCCAGGGGTTGTTCCCTCCTGCTCCCCCCTACCTCCGCCTGTCTGCCTCTCCTCCCTCCTACTTATTCAGATTCCTACTCCTCTCAGTTTGCTACATGTCTCATAGCATCTCTAAATATAACCAACCATGTCTACCTCCTCTCCTTCCTCTTCCTCTCTGTGCCTCCTCTTTACTCAGTCCTGTCTGACAAATTTAAGCGTGCCTAGACAATCCGATCTGACATGCCTTTACATAACAATTCAATCCACGGCACCTTCCACCTCCTCGGCACAGCGAGACCCAAAGGTGTATTATTGGCACGGATGCAATTTTCAACATCCCGCAAAGAATATTATTAGACCTGCGCAACTAGACTCTTGGCTTCTTGTGTTCTGAATGCATCTGATATGTTTCTCAAAGTCGGCGCGGCTTAGCACCGTGAGATCAGATGTGACCTTAGCATTATCATCACACACACATGCACAGTCATAAAACCACACACAGGGAAGAAGCCTATGCTCACAGCAAAGCCTTCTCAGAGAGGTAGGCAGCTAGGCAGTTGTGGTAAATCTTAAATAATAACCGAAAAGAGTTATGACCCTCACTGGCATTATGCTGCCGCACACCTTCCTCCTCCCGCCTGGTGATTTATCTCTTGTGTGCCAATAAAGCTCAACATGAAAATGTCACATGTTGGGAAAGAGCTGGCCTCAGCCACAGAGTGAGCCCATGCAGCATTAAGAGGGTCCGGATTCATTAAACTGTCGGCGTAAATTTTGATCCGAAGGTAGTTTGCGGACCGAGAGGGAGGAACGGTGTCGAGGAGGAAAAGATGTGGGACCAAAAAGAGGCACATTGCGGCGGAGCAAACCGTGGTGGAGGAAAGATATAAGTGACAGTTGTGGAGTGGAAAAAAAGATGCGATGGAGGAAAGATAGAAAGAGGGTAGGATGAGGATGACACTCCATAGAATGAGTAAGGGTAATGGTCCTGCGACTGGTGGATGAAATTCAGAGTACAATCTGTCAGGGCGAATGTTTAAAGTAGAGTGCTTTTTACAAGAAATGGGTAGGAAGACTGACGGTCGGAGTGAAATGGGATACTAATGAAAAAATAGGAGCAGGGGAAACATGATTTCATCCATGCAGAGAAGCATCAAGGTCAAAGGGACAGTTTAGATCAATCATATTCTATAGATATATAGTTTTATATCCTCTGTTGATTAGGATTCAGTCCTCCTTCGTGCAATATCTCTGTGTGAATCCTAAGCAGCTCATCTGTATACACTGCAGTGATAAGAAAGTAAAATGAGAAGGAATCCCGTAGTTTGTTTCTAAATCCATTAAAACATCTGAGTGTGTATGGTTGATATTCCCCCTCAAGGCTCTGTCAGCTGTGACTTTAATCATAATTAATCCTAATAACCATGTTTTTAGAGGGGTTGACGGTGGGGGCGCGGCTGTGACAAAGATCCCCCTCTTCAGAGCCGGAGAAAGAAAGAAGGAAAGAGAAAGAAAACAGTGGACGTAAATAAAAGTGGCAGCCCCTCGGGTATCACTCTCCCTAAATAACCTGGGAGCTGTGAAGGAGTCACTAATTACCCCTCCCAAAAGAGAGGGGAGCAGAGTAACAGCCAGACAGAATTAGCCCGGGCCTGTCGGCATTGGGGGCTATCACAAGGAGATAACAAGGCACAGATCCATAGATCGTGTAAGGCAAACGACAGCATCACGCCTGACTGCCAGTGGCAGACAGGAAGTGAAAGTGATATATATATACGTATCAAGGCCGTAGATCGTCAAAAACAGGCCGCAGAATTGGTGTGACGAGAACATACTACTAAATACAGCGAGGCAGACAGGCTGTCACACAGTGACCAGATGAATCAGAAAGGATGTCACCATGGCAGATCATCAACGACTGATAACAAGGCCACAGACTGTTAAACATGGAGAAAAAGAAAAATCTGTAAGACACACGGATATGAGCAATAACAGTCACACTGGGCGCCCGTGAGCAGGAATAAAACTGAATACCACCAGAGCTGCTGCTACCACAATACAGATGCTTTTAATGATCATGTTAGTGCATGCATATGTACAAAAGAGAGGACATATGAAGACATATATCTCAAAAATCCAATCAACTTCACATTTGGTGGGTGTGTTGCTTAGAACCTAAGGGACCGCAGTGTCGAATGTGGTGCAACTTGACCAAATGGTGGCACTATAACAATGATGTTTCCATTTTTGCTGTAACTTTTGAACCGAAAGTCTCAAAAACAAAAGTCTGGCCTTGTGTAAAACTGCCTACCATGCACTACATACCTAATATGTGTACTATTGTTCAACATACTTTTGTGTGAATAAACACATATGCACTGAGCGGTAATATAGACCAACCAGGAAGTTAGCATCGCCCCGGTTCCCTCGACAAAACAATGGGATTTTTTCATTGGGTTTTGGATTATTGCAGAAAATGAGCTCTGCGTCAAACAAATGTTTATGATATTTACACATACTGTTCAACAAATTATCACAATTTTTATTTATTTTTGAAGCGTGAAAAGTAAAAGCTAAGATTAGGATAAAAATGAAGTACACCACGGGCGGATGAACAGAAGTATGAGGCTGTAAAAGCGGACGAGTTGGTATGATGGTGCTTAGTAGTGTCATTTAGCCACTTGTTAGCAACTGCCTTTTTAAAGACACGTAAAATCTTAGTATCTGTAGTATATTTATTGATGTATTTTATGCTGTAGGACAAAACGTTAAAATCTCTGAACCACAGACCTTATTTCAGGTGTCGAAATAAAAACCCATTCAAAAAAGCCATTGACTTCCTGACAAGAGAACTAGAAGTGCCAAAATGCTGGGTTTTAGGAGTCTTTCCTGTAGCACTCTATTTATAAATTATACTTAGCAAAGTGAAATATTATTCTTACACCTAAATTGAAGCGTTATTGATGTTATAGAGCTGTCCGTCAATGTCTGTTGCATGCTGCAATATTTTACTGGAAATAGTACGCAAATCGCATTCTATTGGTTTCCTACTAAGGGTTTGGACACACTAACAAAATCTCACATACTGTTTTAGCGTACTAAGTAGCATGTTAGTATAGAATTTCAGATGCAACCACTTTTTCCTGGATTTTGTGGGTCCAGACGAATCCATCCATATAAGCCACGCCCATTTGCGTCTCAATTTATTTTCTGCCATTTTTAATTTTGACTAAATCAGATTTTTTTTTTTTTTTTTTTTTTTTTTTTTGCTGC
Source organism: Pterois miles (assembly GCA_947000775.1). Classification (NCBI taxonomy): domain Eukaryota; kingdom Metazoa; phylum Chordata; class Actinopteri; order Perciformes; family Scorpaenidae; genus Pterois; species Pterois miles. The sequence goes on along the minus strand of CAMQGK010000229.1, from coordinate 11,859,094 downwards.
TCCTCATACAGATTAGGAGCAATCATCACTCATTTTGGCACAAAACATCTCTGAACCAAGCCGGAAAAAGTTATTTTTTGTATTGTTGATACAGTTTTTCTGTAGCTGGCCCTCAAAGTTAGCTCTGTGGACGGGGCTTATGTTGCAAAAAAACATCTCCTGAAGAGTCTGTGCTGTTCACACCACATATGGTGGACATTTGTAGATATGATGTCCGAGTGGCCATGGCAAATTTGGTGCCATTTTGCCAATAGGTGGCGCATTAGCAGCATCCTCTATCTATATGGTACATGTCCATGGGTTTTTTTTTTTTTGCCTTGCTTCCAAGGATTGGACACTTCATGTGCTGCCAGTGGACACAAAGCACCTGACTGGACGAACGTGGGCTGCTACTCTCAGGTTTCAACCCACAGCACATTTTTTACATTAAAAAAATCCCGCGGCACACCACCAACCAAAAACATTATAAAAGGACAATTTTTAGCCTAATAATGACGATATGGTCTCTTAATTTATGTATACTCACAGTGTGAAACCTGGGCCTGTTTAGATGAACACAAAGCTGTTATCCTGGGAGGAATTGAAGACAGACACATGAAGCTCTTCCTCCACAGCTCTCAATCTCTCTGTTTTTGATTTTTATAGCAGTCAGGGTTGAAAAGCTCAGCTCACTCAGATATGTCATGGAAAATGGGAGTAATGTTGAAATAGCTTTGTTTGACAGAATGGGGAACTCCTTTGCAACAGTCAGCCAAAAACTGTCCAGAGGTAGGTCAGCAAAGCTTAGCTTTAAACCACGACTGTGCGATGCAATTGTGTTATCCGAGAGAGGAACTTTGGCTATTTCTTTTACCGCGTCAGAGCCGAGCATCACCGTAACAATGGCTTTGCAGGCAGGTAGTATTAATGACTGTTCTACAGTGTGCGACTTTTTGGATTTTGCAACAAGGGCTCGCTCATTCACCTTTGTGGTTTTTCCCATACAAGTTGCCTGCTTCTTCGTGTTTTCACACAGGCATCATTCTCATGCATCACTACAGGTGCGTCTCTTGGCTTAGATTAATAAGGCAAATTAGCCAACTGCTGCCACCTAGCGACACAGAGGAAAATACATTACTTTTAAAGCGCGGTCACTTGACTCCACGACACTCTTTACAATATCTCACGGCACCCTGCTTGAAAAACACTGACACAAACAATGAATGGGAAGCACTGAAATGACGGAGGCTGTGGACATGTACCATAAACGAAGTATTCTCTGTCTGCGTATGTATGTGTGACTGCCTTTCACATATCTTGAGAACCGTCCTTCCAATCAACTTCATACTTGGCTGGTACAAGCAGCTATACCTGGTTCTAGACAACGTAGCAAGCAGAACTTCTCAGGGCCAAGCAATCAGCCAATTCTGAACAGGAACTGTACTAGTTAGATATAAAAAATGGAATCACACAGACAGCAATATCAAATACATATAAATCATAACTATCCCCTTTAGCCAATGTGAATAGTCCTTAATTATAATCTCTTTTCACTTGTTTTTTGTTGATAGTCTTCTATCGCTGATGATATACCTTGTTTTTCATATACTCAGTTTTTCTTTTGCCACCTACGTCCTTTCATTACTTTTTCTGAATTGATGTCTTCTTTTTCCATTCTGTGTTGACCCCCCTCTCATGCATTTTTAAAATAGCTGCCTATCTTACATCCTTTCATTATCCCTAGGAGAGAGCCCATTGTGTTTCAATGCAAATGCAATATGGAAACAATTACAGTCTCTCACTCCTTTTATTTCTCTCTCTGTCTTTCTGCTCTCTTCAGGAATTCCACACTGTCTTCAGCCATGAGAGGATGATTCACTGAGAGAAGAGCTGAGAAGAGAAAAGAGCGACCAAATCAAAAGGAACGAAAGGAGAGCGAGAAAGAAGAGTTGAGACAGATAGGCCATTATGGGGAAGTACGCAGGCCCATCGCATACTTTGGCCATCCAATCTCCTGAGGGCCCAGGGGACAAAGCAGGTGGAGAAGGAGGGGCTGCCAAGTAGAGAAGCCAATGTGATGGACACACAAAGGATGGACAGGCTGCATTTTCTTCCTCCCTGCTTATTTGCCAGTGACCTCTCCGGCCTCATCAAGAGTTCGTCTCCCTGGAAGGTTAAAGAGAAATAAGAAGCAAAAGTGCACAACTTCAGAAGACATGAGAGAGTATCACTTCACTCATTTTAAAGAGTATTTAATGCTGCATATATTTATTTTTGTACGAGGGTAAGATAAATGCTAACCCAAAGAGGTTAGCATTTATCACAGTGATCTATACTTAATTTTTACTTGCTGTGCTTAATATTACTATACCTTGAACTGTGAATATGGTAATCCATCCTTTCTAGAGGACAATCTTAGTTGCAAAGGAAGCCCTTGGTGTATAGACCTGAGATAACCCGAGCAGCTGCACACAATCCTATCTTATAAAGTCTGTTCTGTGATGAAACTGGAACTCAGTCAATCAATTGTACAGATCTCTCACTGTTGTAATGATTATATAGTAAAAGGGAGATCGCTTTCCTTGTTGAAGCACTGACACAACTAGGCCTTCACAACATCAAACTGCCTGCAGAGCCTGTGGATGTTGGGGGAGCGAGAGAGACAAGAGAAATGGTGAGCAAAGAGCCCAACCACATGCTCACAGGCCAAACCAACGGCAAGAGCACCTTGGCGGACAAGTTGCCTGGGACAATGACTGTGCGCTCTGTGCTGCTCAATCGAGACTCCCCAGACATCGAGAGCCGCCTAAAGCGGCGCCGCAATCGCACCCACCAGGTCCGCTTTAAAGACCTGGAGGATGGCAGCAGCAGCAGTGGCAACAGTGGAACGGGAGAAAACAATAGCCATCAGAGGCCTGCCACGGATTGTGACAGCCCGCATCCTCTTCGCAAACACGGCAGCAGGTCCCCCAAGCCATGGACTGACAGGGATGGACTACGGACTCAGAGCCTACCTGGCCAAACCTCTGTGGTGGGAGCTGTCCGTGGGGATATGGCAAGCACTATAGAGGTGGTGGCTGCTTTCTTAGCCAGGGCCCCTCCTCATCCGTTGACGCCGGGTCCTACACGTCGTTGCTGGGCACCACCACAGACTAACTCCCTGACATTGCCAATGACACGTAGGCCCAGTACGAGCACCAGCACAGCCATCCAGACCTCCCCATGCCTGAAGAAGCCCCCGTCCCTCTCTTCCACCCACACACGTAGCCACAGCCTCGGGGACTCGGTGGGCATGGATGGAGATGACGAACATGACTCTCAAGATGAGTACCTTACGCACAACCATGTGTTGGTGCCTGGGTCCAAGGATCAGAACAGTCTGCCTGTGCCTGGGGATCGAGCTGTGGTGGAACGGAGGCCTAAAGCCTCCAGGACAGACATTAAATCAGCAGTTAGTGTGGTAAAAAACTCCAGGCACAGCTGCCCCCCCTCAGTCCCTCACAGCACTGAGCCATTTCACTGCTCCTCTGTATCCTGTCGAGATGGCCCCAAGCGTCAGGGAAGCAGCACTCCCACTCCAGTGGTCAGGAGGCGGAAACGGCTGAGCAGGACAACAAGCGATCCCGGAAAAGAGGTGCACTACTGCACCACTCCCACTCAGACTGAAAGCCCCAGTCCATCCCCACCACCCTCTAATACCAAACTCTGTACCACTCAAGTTCAAACTGAGAGCCCTTCCCCGCCTGAAAATTCAAAGTACTGCACCACCCAAAGTCAAACTGAGAGTCAACATAAATCTCCACCTTTGAGTGACAAACAATGCACAACTCAAATTCAAACAACCAACTCTCGTCCAGCCCTACCTCCAAATGCTGACCAATGCGCCACTCAAATACAAACAGACTGTCACTCCCCTCCAAGTCATGAACCTTGCACCACCCACACACAAACGTGCAGCCCCTGTGCTTCCCCACCTCTGACAATACCACTAAGCTCAATGCAAATTCAGTCTGAGACTCCTGTATCTCCAACTGTGACTCAAGATCCTCCCAACTCCCAAATAACTACTGTGCCTTACTGTACCTCTCCGCCACCTACACAGTCCCCTGAACACCACGCTACACCACCTTGCTCCTCTCCAGCCAAGTCAGCTTGCACCACCCCACCTCTAACCATAGCGCTGTCCATTCCTTGCTCCACTTTTGCACCTACTGTTGTCCAACACCCTATCCCTTATTATACTGTTGTGTCGCCACCAACAACCCCTAGCACAGCTGTTGTCTGCTCCAGTCCTCCCTCAACTGCACCATCATGCCCCATCCAAAACTGCACTTCCCCTATCCCAAGCATAGTATCATCAGCTCCCCCAACCTGTTCCACCCCTACCCCAACTGTAACCCCCAATATAACTTCCTCTGACCCTATCAGACATCCAACCATTGCCCCAAGCATAACACATCAGCCACCAGACAATGCATCAAACGCTACACCATGTACATTTGTAACTCAGACTGCCCTGTCATGCACCTCCATATCATATTACTCCACCACACATTCAGTTAGTCCCCACATCCCTCTCCCAAACTCTACGTCACCTTCTTATGCCACTCTCATACAAACTGTGTCTCACTGCAACATCCCATGTCAAGCCCTGCAAAATACCTCTTCTGCCAACACGGGCATAACCCCCTATTCCTCTCCGGTCCCCAAATTAAAATCTTGCACTTCTCCGCCTCCACTTGTGAAAACACATGCGTCCACTCTTCCAAATGCACAACCGTGTGCGACACCAACTAAAGCTGTTCCTCTTTATTCTTCCACATTTCGTGCTGCACCGCCGTACACGCCCCCCTCTCAGGCGCCCTACAACGCTCAGGATAAGAGGGGCATTCGACTTCCACCTCCTCCCCCGCCACCTCCACCTTACACACCACGAAAAAAGGGAAGTGATCCACCAGGTCCTGCAATCCGAACACCCATGCTCAGGGCAGACAGCAGGGCCGGCAAGAAAGATACAGACAAGGAGAAGGAGAAAAAGGAAGATATAAAATGTACAGACTCACCCAAGCTCTGTGAGAGAGCCAGCTCTCTGAAGCACAGAGCTCAAACTCCGCCAGTTGCTGTGATGAAGGGAGAGAAGCAGTCCTCCTCTCCTGCCAAGGCCTGTTTTAAGTCCAGCTGTCTCAGCTCAGCCCAGGCTCAGCTTGGGGCACTACACAAAATGCTCTGCTCAGGACCCAACGCCAGGCCCAACACCCCCAATAGCCAACACACTCTCCCTCCAAACCAGCAGGGTTGCTCTGGAGCCAGGGGCTGCTGTGCTTCTGGGGAGTGGCCTACAGCTGGGCCCCTGACTGCCACCCAGGCTGATACACTGCGACAGGTCCAGGAAATTCTGGGAGGGCTGGTGTCTGGGGCCAGGTGTAAATTGGACCCATCCAGGGTGACAGAAAAGCTCCTGGGTCCCAACGGACCCCTGCATGACATTCGTAGCCTGCAGACCCAGCTCCACAGCCTGGAGGGGGTCCTGGAGACCAGCCAGAACACCATTAAGGTCCTGTTGGATGTCATTCAAGACCTTGAGAAGAAGGAAGCCGAGAGAGACGGGTGAGGCAATATTTCATTTTTGTCGGCAGTTTACAGTGTAGGAATTAAAAGCTAATGCCTGCACGCTGACTCCATACCACAAATCTATTTTAATCAACAGCGTTTTGAGCTCAATCCAGCCTTTGTCAGGTCGTAATACATATCACATTACATAATAGCATGGTTCTCTTATTACTCTAAGATCATCCAACTACTGACATTAGTTGATCTGAAGGCTTTTCACACTTGAATTTAATTAGCCCTGAGCTGACCTAAGGCCATGCTTAGACCGACTGTGGCCAACCCACCGACACAGTTGAGGTGCCAAGAGTGCCACGGGTGCAGAAATCTAAAAAAAACCTGCAGTGTTGCGATGCAACGCCACCCAGCTAGGATCTGTGGTGCCCAATCAAATAAGTGCAGTTACGTATTCGTGGACTTTTTTTTTTACCATTTGGCTGCCTCTTTGAGTCTCATATTATTTTAATATAGTGTTCAGTGTTTAAAGCCTTCGAATTCATGGATCTACTACTGAAATTGCAACATATCCTCATACAATGGTTCGTATGATATCCTACAAAAAGTTATTATTTTTTGTGCATTATCCTACAGATATACAGCAACACGGTACATGCATACAGGCAGTTTTCAAAATAAACTTCCATCTTCATCGTGGTTTGGGTTAAAATAAGATTACGACAGTGGCATAACTTAAGTTCAGAAGTTATGTGACAAGTCAATTTTGACTTCTAGTGTCAAACAGGACACGGGCAGCGGTGTCCTGGGTGAAAGTCTGGTGTTTTTTGACCCACGCATCCACCCTGACCTCATTCCTATGCTGCGTTTGTTTTCCTGCTTCACGATTATGTGGATTACATACAAATTAATTTTGGGGGATATATGCAAATTATAGTGCATTACTTTTCATAGGTATAGCTACAAACAATGTATTAGAACAGCCTGCAAACTATATTGTCATTGTCTCACCAGTACCTGAAACAACACACCCACACCAATGCAGCCTCTTGTGTAGTTTTAATGCTGAGTTGTTTTCCAGCAATGTGAAGGACTGAAATGTCTTCCACTGCACACAGTTTGGGCACATGGTAACCATGACACAATTTGACAATGAAACCAGAGCTGTCTTCACTGAATTTTATGTGAGAACTGCTCTAAACTCAATAGAGTGCTCCAAGAATCAGTCCTAAAACCCAGAAATGAGTTAGAGTTTTAGCACTTCCTGTTCCCTAGTCTGGAAGTTAGATGCCTGAAGTAAGGTCTGTGGTTAGTACAAGTTTTGTTTAGGGCAGACCTGGATGCCATGGTAATCAACCTCTAAATCAGTATTCGAATCCTTTGTGTGTTTTTTTTTTTTTTAAATATAAATATTAATACTAATGTAAATAGCCTATGAAATAAGGAAAAGTCCCACAACATCATTCATTATTCATATTCAATTTATTATAATTATAATATTTTCGGACAGATATTGCTCTTTGTTATGTGTAGAAGTGTGTGTGTGTGTGTGTGTGTGTGTGTGTGTGTGTGTGTGTGTGTGTGTGTGTGTGTGTGTGTACAGTAGAGTAGCAAACACTTCAAACCCAAAAAATGATATTGGAGCAGCCCTAGTTTTGTTATGTAATATAAAATACATCACTAAATATCTCACTTGTGAATTTTTAAGCTTTTACAAGTCTTCAAGAAAGGCAGTTGCTAACAAGTGGCTACATGAGTGTACTAAACGCCATCACGCCGACTCGTCCTCCTTTACAGCCTCGTTGTATATACTCACACTCGTGACCTTGGTGTAGTTCCTTTATAGCCTAACACTTTTTGCTTCTGCCGATTGCATTCACATTTCAAAAATCATAAAAGTGGTGTTCATTTGTGAAGATTATCTTCCTGAACAAAACATGCAAATATAAACTTGGGTTTGCCACAGAGCTATTAGTTTCACGTCATAGAGTAGATGACCGAGGAACACAGTTTTGTTTTTCACAACTTATGTCCAAGGTGGTGTTCAAGTTAGTGCTAACAGCACTGTGAAATGTTGCATAGCCCAAGGGCTTTCAAAGGGGTTTGTCTGGGTTTAAATGTTGTGTGAAAGCTCTGGGCCAAAAGTGGCGCTATCCCACGTTGAAAGCTATAAATGTGAAATGACTGGAAGCCGTAGGCTAACGGAGCTGTAAACCCAGGGCTAACTGGGGCTCTCAGCCCACGGCCAAGTGTAATGTGAAAAGCCATCTGTTAATCTGTGGCCGACTTTAACATTCAGTCTTTTGTTAACCCTTACTGAATAGGTAGGTAGATAGGTAGAGAGAGGGAAGAAAGAAAAGTGAGACTATGTAAATTACGAGTGCTTGGTATTTTGGAAACCTGGAATGTAAATGTCAGCATGCAGCCTAAGTGCCTGCTGTTTTATTCCCAGACAGTTAATTTCTCAAGTGAGAATCTGGTTCTCTTCACACAAAAACAAAGGAGGAGCAGACAGACATTATAATATGATCATAGCTTTGCACTAACAGATTGTCTTCTCTCTTCTGGAGTGGAGTAGACAAGTGGGTCGTTGTAGGCAGAATATTCTTCAGAAAGGGAATATCCACAACCCAGCGGTAATAACCTTGCTGCATCATGTGCAGTGAATATTACAGATAGATGGTTGTTGTGCCTAAGCTTTGCTGTGATGCAGCTCGTCTATTTATAGCCAATCCCAGCATTGTAAGCATTGTAAATACTTTGGCGACAAAGCCATCCGGACAGAACACAATGTAAATTTGGTAAGAATGAGAGGACACAGAAGAAAGAGTGTCTATAAGAGACAGAAGACAAGGAATACCAGACTGAACGCAACGCAGTCGGGAAGAGGAGCGTCTGTAGATATTTTTGTGAAGTCTCATGTCAGTCAACTCTCGATCTCTTGATATGCTGAAGAATTTCTGTCATGTCAGACCACAGGGAGCGCTTTGGGAGCTCAGTTGCACCCATTTCGCAGCAGCTCTACCTCATGCATGTATGCATGCAGCAGGCGGGGATAGATAGAAATCAGTGTTTGGCTGTCACCATGTTGGTGGCTTCAGATGCGCTATGCCTCTTAGTGTAAACCCTTTACCATTCTCATCAAGTCTTTAATTAATCTGCTTCCTACATTGTAAGCTGCTTAGTAATTTCCCCCGCCTTATCGCACCAAAATAGTACATGGTGAAGTGGGGACGAGAGAACTCTTGGATAGGACGAGATAGATGGATGGATGTGTCTGTGAATCCATGGAAAGGCTTGACTGATATCTGAGCAGCGTAATCCAAATCTCTTTACACTAATGCCAACATGATATTTTGCAGAAATTTGAACATGTGACTGCATGGCCCTCTGCCTCATAAAGTGACATGTCTTTGCGTGTTTCAGTGTAAGAAATCAGTGATGGGGCTAAGTCTAATGCATGCAGACTTGACTTTTACCTCATAAGCATTGTTTTATGCCTGGAGTGATATCATGACTCATGGTTTACGTAACAGCTTGTGCCTGTTGGAAGGGGTATCGTTCATTAAAAAATGATCAGGGGTGATTTCAGAGAGGATTAGATTGGTGTTTTTTCAGGGATGTGTGTATGTGAGTGCCAAAAATTTGTTTCAACAAGGGAAACTATAACCTGAATATGTTTTCACACAAACATGCACACGCATACCATCACTCTTTTACCCCTGATATGTCATCTCTGTGCTTCTCAACAGAAGACATTCATACAGGACCGGACAGGACATTGAGAACTGTGGGACCTGCAGGGACTGCGCATGCATCATCTACAGGTACGACGTGTCCTCCTGTGACTGTGAGGAATTCTGCATATTTATCGCTTGTTTTACATGTGAGCACTGAGAGCGCAGTGCGTGTCTCGGCGCACAGTTCTGTGCATCACGCTGTCATTCTGCATCACGTCAGTTTTGGGAGTTCAGAGTTATGGCTCGGTAGGATTGTCATTCTGCTCTGTGTGACAGCACAGCCGGGTGCAGCACTTTGAGTGTGGCCACTCATCGCAACCACAACACCGCCACTGCAGTTTTGATCACTTAACACAGCTTATTATTTATTAAGACGTATCGCGCACACACTCTCCCTCTGAGATTTAATGAGGTGAACATCAACACAGATCGTGCACCGGTGTGCCCACTTGGTTTCCTCCTTCTTCCTCTGCTTTTCTCATTTTTCTACTCTCCTTATCTCTCGTTTACACACACAGATGCACACAGTGTCAAATGCACAAACACACACACACACACACACACACACAGAGTTACTGCATAATCATTCCGCTCCGAGATTTGAATTGAAATCAATCAATTAACAAACAGGATTTCACACTTTACAGGAGGGTGAAGAAAGGCAAAAAGAAAAGTGTGGATTGCTATGAAATTGAAATCCCCGTCTCTTAGTTGGAAATGTCAAAACTGAAAAAAAAAGAAAAGAAAGAAGGGGTTATTAGTGGAAGAAGCAAATCTTGCAGAGGGAGACGGAGAACGAAATAGTGGAGAGAGAGGAGGATGACATTCGGAGTGCTTACATGCACAAATATCATTTTATTACCACCGGATTAAACGTGTAAAGCCTGACACATGAAATAAACACTGTATCAGAAAATTCTCTCCGTATGTATTTTTATTGAGGCGTTTCCTGAAACTTTTGACAGAGGAAAAAAATCTTCATTACATTATGCAGTTTCAATTTGGAATATATTGTTTTCTGTATTATATATTATACATTCAACTTTTGCTGAAAAAAATACAAATACAAAAATACATTTTATATTGTCTTTATTATTAGTTTTTATGATATTTAATAATCTTTTACATATATGATGTTATTTACATGTGTACACTACAGTGTATTCATATTAGCTTTATATTATATCTGTAATCCCATGTATTTTATAAATTTACTGATCAGTTGCATTTTTTAATTATTTTATTAATTTATTGCTATCTTATTGTTAGGGCTGTCAGTCGATTAGAATATTTAATCACGATTAATTGCATGATTATCGAGAAGGAATCACATTTTTTGTTCAAAATGTACCTTAAAGGGAGATTCGTCAAGTATTTAATACTGTTAACAACATGGTATTGGGCAAATATGCGGCTTTATGCAAATGTATGTATATATTTATTACTGGAAATCAATTAACAGCACAAAACGGTGACAGAAACCCTCACAGGTTCTGCATTTGGCATAAAAATATGCTCAGATCATAACATGGCAAACTGCAGCCCAACAGGCAACAACAGTTGTTGGTGTGTCAGTGTGCTGACTTGACTATGACTTGATCCAGACTGCATGTGATTATCATGAAGTGGACATGTCTGTATAGGGGAGACTGGTGGAAACCCAGAGAACCCATTTACATTCACATATCTTGAAGTCAGAGGTCAAAGTACCCCCTTTGAAAATATCTGATCAGTTGTATCAATGCATTAAAGAAATTAGTGGTGTTCAATCAAATTTGCTTTATCGCGTTAACTTTGACAGCCTAATTACTATATATTGCATTATATGCTATTATATTTTTCACTGTCATTAAATCATTAAAATGCACATCTTACTGTATCATATCTGAGACACACAGTTTAACCACAAAATAAAGCCGCTTCAAACTAGCAAATGTTAAGCTTAAAATCACAAAGGCTCTGCAAGTTGCACGTCGCAGCTCTCGGTCGTGCACCTCACAGGAGCTTTTCAGACATGACTGCCACAATATGATTAAAGTAAATAACTTAAATTAAGAAGAAAAATAAGGAATTAGAAAGACAGTCAATTCATTTTTAAATGCTTTAAAAGCAGGAGATCTCTATTTTGCCTACCGCAGTATTAAACCTTTCATCCCTTGTTTCGTTATAATAATTTAATACTTGAGTCTTCTCTTCACAGGGTTGAGTTTACAGTTTATTACAAGTCTTCCTCTGCATCCTTTTGTTTGTTTTATGGCGTTTTTGCAGGTAACAATCGTAGACATCTTGCTTCTTCACAGAATATTTTGTTTGTGTGCCCTCTGGCCTTACGGAGAATTGTTGAGTATTTACAACTTTGTGCATGCTTGGAGCCCAGACTGCCTCGTGTGAGTATAAAAGAAGCTGAAGTCATGTGAGCGACAAAGCGAAGGCAGCCATCTTGAAAACAGGCTGTGTTCCAATACCCATGCTACCATACTATTTAGTATGCCAGAAGATGATTTAGTATGTCCCAATACATTGTATGTCAAATGCAGTATGCCTATACTGCAACCGGCCGCACTTTGCAGTATCCAAGCCAGCATGCTTTTCTAGCTATTTTTTGACTTGCAAAATTAGCTTTTAAATTAACAAACATAATATGTGTGATTCATCGAAAATTTCAAATGGGATCAAAAAAATATTTGTCTCGCTCCATGTTCATGTTTTTTCTGAAATAAAGTCCCATGGAGGTCCACCAGAAGGGGTGGGACTTTACCTCTCTATATAAACAAGAGGGTCAAAGTTCAAGGCACAATTTTAGGACTGAGTAGTATGTCCCAGTTGTATACATACTGTATGAAACACTATGTACTTTGTACTGGCAGCTTCAGTAAGTACTAAAAGTATAAAGAAATGGTATGCGATTCTTGTAATCCTGTACTTTCTGCGTTACACTGATAATCCTCCAGAGGGCAGTTAACAAGTGTAAGATTACCCGCGATAGGTTTGTAATTATTGATCTTGTTGATGATGTAGAAGTCTCAGAAACAAATGGCGTCATAGAGTTTTGGCAGTACACTGATTATTAAAACTCTCATGTAAACACCTCAGAGGGGTTATGTCAAATTATGTCATCAATCTGAGGAAGCATAATCCTATTAATGGGCCATGATTCATCATCAGTCTTTTTAATTGTGGACTGGAGCTGTGAAATGTTGCACCGTACACCGTAGACTGATTGCTTTCAGTGATTTGATTGTGCATACTCTCCTACTCACTCATTTATTATGTATGATTCTGTAGCACTAATAAGGTGTTTCCTGTAGCTACAACACGTCCTCGACACTAACCTGATTTTCAAACAAATTATATTATTGCTGAAGTTTGAATTACTGTACACCACATAAATGATTCAGTCTAATCTGGTTATTCTCAGTAATTTATTTATAGTGTGTATGCAAACCTCCTCAATCAAGAAACAGAAAAGAAGAAAGACAGTGGAGGAGGATGAGAAAAAAGACAATTGAGGATAAAAGATCTGTAAGAAAAGATCTGAGATTTAGAAATGGAAAAAGACAGGCAGCCGGAGCAGAAGCTCATAAAGAAAGTGATTCATTCAGAAACTAAATACAGCTTTATTTTTAAAGATATTACAGCGAGGGTTAGTGCAGGAATGTCTGTATGATGCAGCGATAGTTCCTCATATTGAAGAAAGGGAATAAGAAATACAAATGATGAAAAAGTGAAATATTACACTTCATATTACACTGCTCAGTCGACATCCCAAGCCACTGTTTTATGGTCAGAGGAGGACTTATCGCTCAATCTACCTCTGAAGTCGACATGCTTCTTTCATGCGTGACAAGAGGATTTTCCCGCTTTAAAAGGGGAGGAGATTTTCTTTTCTTTGAGGCTCAAGTTGAGCTGAGTCTAAAAGGAGAATTTGGCAGTGATAGAGAAGAAGGTGTTGGAGGGAAAAAAGATAAAGTGAAGCCCAGAACGGAGTGAGTGATGGAAAAGCCATAAAATCTGACAGGACAGATTCCATCAATTAAAGAGCCTCTTGAAGAAGTCTTAGTCCTCAAAGAAAAGCACAGCTCAGCACATCACATGGCAGTATCAATCTAGCTGAAACGCTAAGACTGCAATATATGTACAAAAATGAAAATCGTTTTCATGCCCAATAAAAAATTTTATCTGAGTAAATCTGATATCACACAACGGTACTTAAAAGCTGCAGTAATCAATACTTTAATATTAACAATAGATCAAACATGATGTGAGAGAAGTTGCTCGCACAGTAGTGTTGAACCGACATCACATATTATCACCTGACTCTCATCTTTTGGCTCATTGGTTTAATTTTCAGGGCCCACAAATGTTTAGTTGACTCTCACCACTCTCATGTCATTTTCGGCTGCAGCAGGCAGGGATGTCAATAAATACATTCATACATTATTCGGATTTGAGCAGATATTGTACTCTGAACAGATGCAAAAAACAGCCTAGGTTTTGCTGTAATAACTGTATATTCCATCTGGGCTTCCACCCATTACAGATTTTATGGTCCAGGTCTAAAAGTGAAGCCAATGCTTAAGTGCCTTAAACTTGCATTCTTTCTAACAGCCAGCAGGGGGCGACTCCTCTGGTTGCAAAAAGAAATCTGATTGTATAGAAGTCTATGAGAAAATGAGCTGACTCTCGCTTCATTTATTACTTCAGTAAACAGTGTAAATATGAGTTTATGGTCGTGATCGCAAGTTTCAAGTCTTCTTCAACACAGCATGATGTTCCTAGTAAATTATGGTCCCATTTAGAGTCAAACAGACCATAAAGCAGGGGATTTGACAGGTCACTACTACAGCGTTGTCTGGTTTCCTGTGGATGTCATATTCAAAGTTCGGTTGTACTTTACTTGTGGTTGCAAAAAAAACCAAGATGGTGACTGCCAAAAACTAAGATGGCGACGAACAATATGTCGAACTCAAGGCTTCAAAATGGCAGTCCTCAAACCAATGGGTGACATCACGGTGACGTTGTCCACCTGTAATATACAGTCAGTGGTTCTATTTCCATGATTCAGTAACAATTACACACCTTATTTAAAATTTTGATTCAGTTTTCGTCGTTTTTCTTATTCATATGAGGAGTATAAATGGCAGTAGGAAACAAATTAAGTCATAAAAGCATATAAACTACATCAGGTGATGTAAATATTGTTTACAACTTATTGCACTGCCCCAAGTGGCCAAAAAGAAAATGAGGCTTTGAATTCTAGTAAGTTTTCAAAAACAGAAAGTTTGTCTCTGGATGAAAGTTTTGGCAAATTTCTATAAAACTATGCACAATTAGTTGTAAAGGACTGTGTTAAAAAACATGCTGTATTTTAACGTATTGGCATTGTAGCTTCAATTATGTTAATGAGCACATATACTGTCAAATTCATACGATAATGTGTTTTGTTTGTGTTTGATTGTTTTGATTTACAAAACCTAAAGGAGGAAGTGCTTACTTTAAAATAGCAAAAAATATGGACAAATAAAAGTCCAACAAAAGTAAAAGCTGTTATGATACTTGTGTGTTTAAGTGCGTTTTTGTGTGTTTGCACACTGAGCTTTGTTCTCCCGTTACTCTTACATCTTTAAGGGCAGAGCTTATATAAAAATGCTAATAACGCTTTAAACATGCTAATGTAAATATAACATTTTCAACAACCAAGACTCATAAATAAGCGCTTCATTTGTTCTGGTTTTTAAGGGTCTCACATTACATGTAGAATAATGCATGATGTGGCACATTAACTGCATGTTAACATGTGAGTCTGATTGTGTGTCCATGCCAGAGTGTTAATTAGCGAGTGGACTTGTGTTATTCATTTTGCTCATGGCGAATGTGCTTTATGGAACAAAGTAGTGAGCTCTAACAAGGAGCGGTTGTTGGCAGGGATGGCAGCCTAATCAGATCTGTGCTCGGCTGCTTTATCTCTGCTGCTGCTCTGTCTGTTGCTCCATCACGCATTTCGCTGGAGGAGCTGGATGGGCTGCTACTCTGGGATGGATTAATGACTCTCTGGACCATACGTTTTCAGCTAAACTACGAGTCCACTCACTTTGTTTTTTTCAAACGCAATCCGTCATCGCCTTCGCTGAACAGCAGATAATTGAGAAAAGGCTTGCTGAGGAAGCATTCTTGCTCTTTCTCTCCGCCGTGCTCATCTGTGGGGATGCCACTCGCACTTGTTTGATATCTGTACTGTGGCCTCGTGTTGTTTTCTCTGTCATTCACAGTCTGTGGTGACTCTTGTAAGCATCCTATTTGCCAATGAATGCCTCTTCGCATCAGGGATATGCATATGTGCGCCAGGCGTGGTGGTGGTAGGCTGGAGGATTCCTCTACCGAGTCTCCAAGACTCGTAGGACGAAGGCCGCAGTCTGATCCATTGAGACGAACATTTTGTGACAGCGCCTACAGAAACAACTCATCACTCGCCATTCTCCCCATACACCCATCATGAATCAACGCTTCCTGACACACATCGCCACTGACACAACATCGCACGACGGGGACGGATACTCGCACGCTGTCTTTCGATTGCGATAGACCAGAGAGTGAGTTGGTGGAGCATAAGAGACTCAGGGAGGGAAACTGGGATGACTCTTCATGCATCTCAGTATCTCCAAGTTTTTCTCTCACCGTCTATTCCTCATTCACTTTCTCTTCCTCTCTCTTTTTTCTTTTTTTTTTTTACAAACTCCAGTGTGCCGTGAAATATTCATCCACATTAAAAATGAATCACAGCGGCTTAAAAGATTTTAAAAAGTAATAATAGTGTTAAAGGAGACCTGGAGACATCTCACCGTTGGCTCGGTGCAGGTGGAGGATGGCTGCCAGACACGTTTGTCCGACAGATCCTCTTGATGGAGCAGCGCTGCATGTCTTGCATGGTTAAACAGGCTTTTGGCTGATAAGTTTCAGAGGGAATTGACTGGGACTGCTCAGTTATGGCAAAAATCCTAAGGATAATAATTCTGGTCAATAATGAGATCCTGATTATTTAACATGACTACTGATTGATGAAGGAAATTTTTTTTGGAATATTTTAAAGTCAAATGCATCAATCCGGTGCACTTTGAGAGCAAAATGAAGAGGTTAGATATATGAAGAACTTTGTGCACAATTTGTAAACAGTTTAATTATAATTATAATAATGTTTGTGTATCAAGGTTGTCAGTTGATTAAAATATTTAATCATGATTAATTTCATGATTATCCGTAGCTAATCACGATTAATTGGAAATTAATAGCACATATTTTATCTGTTCAAAATGTACCTAAAATAGAGATTTGTTAAGTATTTAATACTCTTATCAACATGGGAGTGAATATATATGCTGCTTTATGCAAGCTAGTATGACATGGTGGGATTCCTTAGGTTGTCTAGTTTCCACTTTCCTATAACACTAGTCTTCATTCTAGCACTCATGGTAAACAAGACGGACTCCATGTTTCCAGACAGGTCGGCTGGGTTGCTGACATCGCTGCACTGAGGACAGTCGGGTCTGGTTGACAGTCACGCCGGGAGCATGGAGCTCCATCCCAAAAAGGGGTCGTCCCACGCTGAGCGTCCGTCCCTGACTCGCTGAGCAGGGCCAAGAGTATAGAAGCAAAGAGACGAATCTCAACAGCCGCTGTTGCCATTTTGGACTGAAAATGCTTATTATATTTATAATATTTTAACGTTCAACGCAGGTCACTTAAGTAGGATATGACAATAGAATACAACTAATTTTGTTTTACTTTTGTATGGCAGTTTTTGGGTGGAACTGCTTTCCGTCCAAAATGGTGGAAGCGTAGCTTTGCTGCTAGGCGCTGACGTTGCAATGGAACAAACTTTTTGCTTCTTGGCAATATAAGATTCTTGCCAAACAAAGTAGACAAAGTGGTGCGCTGGATTTATAACACAAGACAAAACAAGAGCGTCATTGTTAAACGGACTGTGGCACAATAATTGTCTAATGTCTATTATCTTGTTTCCATATTAAGCCAAAATCGTAATTGACATTTGATTAATTGCATATAGCCTTAGAATTAACTGTTTGCCTTAGTGTTGTTGGGAAATAACGTGCAGTTTTTTATGCATCTGAGTCAGGGGAATATGAAAAAGTCATACTCTAAAGTTAAGAATCTAGTGAGAACAATGTATAGTGTCTTTGCTGTCAGTCATGTCAGTATTAAGAGCTGTGGGCTGTGGTGCATGGAGCCCTCATTCACATCACTCCTGCCCTCTATAACGTGCTTCTGTCTACTTGCCCGTCTCCAGAGTGCTACTCCTCAGCTTGGGCTCACTTTTCCTTTCACCGCCTTTGATTCACTTTCTCATGTGGCCCAGAAGGGCATAGCAGTCCATTTCAAATACTCTCCACATGGTCCCAACACTGGCCCATAGCTACTGACAGCTCCTCATTGTCCTGGTTTTATCCAGAGGAATACGCTACTTCACAGACATCAGAAAGAGGCGCCTTTTCCACTAGATTGCTTGTGTCACTTCTTCCGCTCTCTCCCCCCTTTTCTCCGTTTTTCTGCGCTTTGAATATAAATACATTTCACACCTAAATGGGGATGAGGAGAAGTGGTGCAAACTCACAGCCCTGGATTGGGTGTATAGGAGCAGCAGGGAAGAGGGGTGAGAGGAGCGTCAGAGAGGTGGTGAGGAGGAAAGATTGCCTCGGCAGCTGCTTACAGCTTTGCTTTCCCTTCCGCCAAATGAAGCAGAACCTGAGGTGTTTCTGTGCACAGTTTATTCAGGGAAACCAACATCTGCACAAGAGTGTGCAAATAAGCAGAAACTTAAATATCTAATCATAATTCAAATAAATCTACGCCTCGGTGTGGGCAGGTTTAGCCGAACTCTTCTGGAACACAGTGACGTGAGCAAATTATAGATGAACTTCTCATGTTCACGGTCACAGGGATATTTCTGAACCTGTAGCCAGCTTCCAGCCATTCATTAAACATTCACAATACTCTGCCATTATCATAACAGGCAGTGAAAAGACCTGACTGAATAGAATATAAAATGAATTCCTAGGAAAATACAGAGGTTAAGAGAAAGGAGGCGAGGAAAAGTGCATCTGTATTTGAAGAAGCAAAAGAGACAGAAAGAAGAAACAGGACGGAGTATATTTATTGCGGTGACAGAAAAAACTGTGTGTAGAAAAGACAGACATGTTATGAATTTTAAAAGCAACTTAAAAATTAGGCTACCCTGTATCAATAGAAATGATGCTCATATTGGATTGTTCCCCACTCAACGATGTACTTCCTAATCTACAGATTTATGACCTGAATCTGTTGCTCCCCGCTGCTTTACAGAGCTTCATAGTGAGTTTCAGCTCATTGTTTAGCTGCCTGCCCACAACTTTGCTGTTTTGGTTTATTCTCACCACTCTCATAGCGTTATTTTTTTCTGCCGCAGCAGGCAGCTGTTTTAAAGTGGCAGTGGGGAGTATATTTTTGGCATCATTGGGCAAAAATCCCATAATAATCTTTCAGCATGTTGTAATTTTACAGCCAAAGATGAACTAGAGATGATTTTGGAAACACTGGAGGTGAGAAATAGGCATTATAGTAACAGAATATTGATTCATATTTGCCTCGTTTACCCTTTTGGTTGGAAGTGATTGACAGCTGCTCAGAGGCGGTAGACTCCAGATCAGCTCTGATTGGTTGTTTTCCTCCAGTGAAATCTTGCAGATGCCATTAGGAGCATCAGAGAACACAAATGCACATGATTTTTTTTCAGATTGAGTCTCATGCACTACTGTCAGGATGTAGTGACCGTTTTATTAAAAAAAAATTTTTTTTTATCATATTTGTTCAATTTCTACCCACTGCAGCTTTAAAGAAAGAAAACTGTCTAAATCTTAGACAGAAATAAACAAAAACTACCAACAAATAATCAAACATTAAGTAGCTTCTTTTCTACTTTTATTTTAGCGTTTTCATTTTTCTTGTTAATTGTTAATGCTTTGTTCGCTTCTTTCAGTTATTTATGTATATATTGTCCGTTACTCCTTGTTTTAATGTTTGTGTAATATTTCTAAAATTCAACAAAATGCCAATCGCAAAAAAACAACAAAAAAACAACTAGTTAGTTCAGTCAGTGGTACACTTATTGAACCCTGAGTTTAAGTCTCTTCAGCCAGGCAACATCAGGATAATCTGCAGACTGCAGAGCCAGGATTTGCTCCTCTCTTATATTTCAAATCACCAGGTTGTCCATATCTGACAGGAAATCGATCCAGACACGAACAGATTTCCTCTTTGCTCTGTTTCTTAAACCAGAAGTAGACAGGGAGACAGAGAGACGTGTAAACCGATTGAAAGACAGCAAGACAGGAAAATAAGAGTTGGTGTGTTTTCAGTTTAACTGGATATGAGAAGTTTCCCTTTCTCTAAAGAAAGATTTGTCAGATTCTTGACTCTGACCTTTTGCTAACAACCCTGTCAGAGCTTTCAGACCTGTGTGTGCATGCGTGCACATACGCAGCGCTTCTCCCGTGGATGATAATGGAGAAGTGGTGTGTGTGAAATGTGTAAAGGGCAGGGCAGGCAGTTCTTCTGCAGTAATCCATCTTTACTTCAGGGCTGAGCCGCGGAGCAACAGGCACCTCACAGGGGAGAGGGAGAAAATACTCTGAAGGCATCACATCTCATTCATATGAAAGCACACAGAGGAAATGCTCAGCCAGCAGGAGCACAGGATTTTCACAGCAAGAAAACAAGAAAATAGAAATGAAGAGTATTATTTGTTCCATATCGTCTCTTTTTCCTCTTGCGCTGCCGACAGCACGACAGTTACAAAAAAACAGCCATGCAAAGCGTTAGCAATGCATACATCTAAAAAAAATGCATTCGTTTCAGACCTTTCAGTGGAGATGTGAAACCGTAAAATTCTTATATGTCCTTACAAATGTGTATCCATCCACCCAGGAGTTTGTTTGTGTGAAGAAGTGACAGATATAGGGCTGGGTGTGAAACACAGGGAGAGAGAGAGAGAGACACACCAAAAGAAGAGGGAGAGCGACAATCCTTGTTCATGCTTTTTGGCAATAATCACAGAGCCCAACTCGTGCCAATAGTGAGTGCCAGATGGTGCCCGTCACCATTGTGCCGTGTCTTTGAACGGGGAGGAGAGAGGAAGATCAAGAGTGGCATGTGGAACAGGGAAGCACTGCCTAATATGGATGATGTGTCATATAAATACTAATCATGTTAGAATCACACCCACAGCTAAATTAGATCCCTAAAGCTCTTCCACTAGCACCCACTCTCAATCCTCTCTCTGCTTTGGCACCGAGCTCATGTCATTACCACAGATGATCGATAGATGAGATATTAAATGCTGAATGCTAACGCGTTCATTAATGTTAATAAATCATTTTCCTAATGCTTCGTAGATCCTTATAAGCATTTTTTGGTTGCCAGGTTGGAAGAAATCTCGTTGCTCTTTTAAGATGGGGTATGCTTAAAATCAATTCGTTTGTCGTCCCACCTCGTCTGCAGGCAAATGGTAATGGCTAAGACATTCTCACTCCCAGTTCATCCAATACCGACGCTTGGTCAGTGGCCCTATGCTTCAAACTATGATAAAAGGTGTTAGATACATTATATCACAATATTTTGCACTACAATATTCTATCGATACACAGATGTCTCAATGCAATAATCCAAAAATTTCAATGCAATAATCCAACAGTGTTCTGTTCAGACGTTGTAGCTGCTCAGTCTTACAGCTACAGTGAAGATACTGGTATCATATGAAACTAGAAAACCGAAGGAATCCATCAGTACCAATGTCATGCTAGCTTGTTGGGAAGAACGATAAATAACTCTCCAAACTGACACAAAATTTTCAAGCTAGAAAATTTTCAAGCATATGAAACTATAAAAATGAAGGAATCCATTGGTACCAACCGTCATACGCGCTTGCCGCGAAGGAGGTTAAATAACGCTCCAAGCATACGCTACATTTTGGCGAAGAAAAACTAGCATGGCCATTTTCAAAGGGGTCTCTTGACCTCTGACCTCAAGATATGTGAATGAAAACAATGAGCAGCGTTATAAAACAGACAAAACAGGTGTTGACAATAATGTTGGCATAATTTGCAGTTGAGAAAAGGTAATAAATCGCAGTATATCGCAATATATGACTTAAGTATCGTGATAATATTGTATTGTTTGGATCTGGTGATCCCCACCCCTACTAGGAACACCTCTAGTGTCAGTTTTGAACATGCCAGGGACAGCGGGTCAGTTTCTGCTCATTACCTGCATTATGTATTTTCAAAATAAACTGTGTTCACAGGAAACGTACAGTTTCTGCTTGTTACATGCAGACAGTCTCTTTTCAAAATAAACTTCCAATTTAGGTTTACTTAATTTTTAGGTTTACTTACCCAACAAAACTACTTGCTTAGGTTTAGGAACATATCATGGTTTGGGGGAAAATAAGTATGTTTATTACGTAAAATACATTTGTTACGTTTACAAGTTACATAACAAACTACAGTAAAATACGTCATCATTGGTTTCACATGAGACACGAACAGCGGTCTGCTTGGTGTTTGTTTGTTTGACTTATTTAAATGACCAGTTTGCAACAATCAGGGGGATCTATTGGTAGAAATGAAATATAATATTAATAAGTATGTTTTCTTAAGTGTATAATCACCTGAAAATAAGACTCATGTTTAAAATGAGCCATTTATATCTACATGGGGAGGGGATCTTCTTAACAGGGCCGGCCGCCATTTTCTACAGTAGCTCAGAATGGACAAACCAAACACATATATATATATAGTATATATGTGCGTGTGTGTCTATCTATGCAGTATATATACACTGTATAAACAACTTTGAAACAACTTAAACCCAGTTGCCTTGAAAGATTGCAAAACCTACTTGTGTTAATCTCTTATATATGTCTGTCATGTAGCTTTGACCTCTCTTTCTAAAAACAAAGGAAAAGAAAAAGGAGATAAACATTAGTGTTAATCTGTTCCCTATTTTCTGCATCTATGCACACGTCTTCCAATGATCCTCCCCTCAGCTCACCTTAGCCCTGAATCTTCATCCTTCCCACCTCCAAATGCAAGAGAGCTGAAACGAAAAAACCTCCTTCACACACAGAAAACTACTATATGAGGAAAGCCTACATATGTTAGTGTGTGTTTATGAATGGGTGCGACAGATAAAGATGGATGCTAGTCGTTTTTTTTTTTTATTCAGATGGCAAGCTGCCACCCTGCCGTCAGACCTTTCTCTCTTTCAGATCTCCTCAGCAGCCGCTCATCCATCAGAGCCTTCCGCTCCAGCAGCTATCACTCAATACCTCAGTGGTGCTGAGCACAAACAGCTACTGCGTGCAACCAGCCATCGCCTTTTTCATTTTAATTCACCTGAGCTGACTTACTGTTCACTTCATTTACCATGATAACATCCAGGTGACTTTTGAAAAAATTACAAAAACTCTGCAGTACGTTAGTGTCTACCCATCGCTGAGCATCTGATAAATATCCACTGTGGGCGGGCGCTGAGGAAAAATCCTGGCTTCAACATGAGGACAGACTGGGTAAGCACACCTCATCACATATGTTGCGCTAAATTTGGCCCACAACAGCTCCGGGAGGCTGAACACTAAGTTTTGGTCCAATTTCTTCAAAACCAGCACACAGCTATTCTCAACTCAGATCTACACCGACTCGAGTCCAACTGCACAGAAACTGTGAAACTGCAGACTTACAGTTAGACTGAATTGCAATTGCAGGTTCAGCAGTTCATGGCCCACAATAACAGGTTAACCATGCTACAGTAGCTCAAACTTTCCTGCTCAGTGGCTGAGAAACAAGGCAAACTGCAGACCTGGCACTGCCGCCCAACCCTGCAGTGACCGTCAGCTGTACAAACATTTTTAGAGTTTCATCTCATTGTTTCCCGTCCTGCTATTTTACTGTTTACCTCACTCTCACTGCTCTCGTGGCGTTGCGTTTGGCCGCAACAGTTTTCCAGCTAAAAAAACCACAACTACAACTAAACAGAGCTTAAAGCATAGTGATTATTGGACTGGTATTCATCTGGTGGCCAGAAACTTGACTCCAAATGAATGCTAATGTTGCTCTGTGTTTGCTTGGTGTCTAAATAAGCAATCATTTGCAAACAAGGTCACTACACTATTTCAGCATTTTGGGTAATACACTTTTTCACTCTCTGGCAGGCAGTTAGATGAGAAGATCAGTGCTACTCTTCACCTTGTTTTTTGCAACTAGACATAGGTAAGACAATAACAATGCTTACATAGGGTACATTAAGGGGAGGTGGCAATGAACGTTTTGGACTTTGGGGAAAAAACAACTGTGGTCCCACTGACAAGATCCGATAATAGAAATATTGAATTTTGAAATCAGTTAAGATCAACAACACTATTATATTTCAGTGACAGGCTGCTACACCCTAAGTGTACGAAGGAGCGTTACAGAAGGTCCTTCCTGCCTGCAGCTGTTAGACTCCACAACCAGCACTGCTCCCAGTAAAACCACAATCACAGCATATGAATTTTTTTTTTTTTTTTTATATATTCTTCTTTCCTTTCTTTCTTTTTTTTTTTTTTTTTTTTTTTTTTTTTTTTTTTTTTTTTTTTTTTTTTTTTTTTTTTTTTTTCCTTCTTTTCTTTTTTTCTCTTTCCACTTTTCTTCTTTATTTTTTGAATTTCCCCACTGTGGGACCAATAAAGGAATATCTTATCTTATCTTATCTTATCTTATACACAGAAATAGCAGGTATAAATATGAGAGGTAGTAGGTAGAGTAGGTAATGCAGATACAAGCAAAATCTACACAGATAGCCAGCGATGTGAAACATTGTCACAAGCAACATCACCAGCATCGCTCATGTCTGCCTGTCCAATATAATGCTGCGTCCGGCAACCCGTAAAAATCCAGCAAAAAGACTCGAAACGGGGGAAACAGCTAGCGTGGCTCTGTTGAAATGTAATAAAATCTGCCTACCAACATCTCTCGTGATCACAAATTAACATATTTTATCTTGTTCGTTTAATCTATCCAAAAAGCAAAACAAAAAAAAAAAAAAACAGCATTTATATACCAAGCTATTCCTCACCAGGTGCAGTGACATCTTTGCCTGATATCAGACAGGATTGTCAACTCCATTTTCAGTCTAACATTACTTCCACTCTAACAGATTTTCCTGAAAAATCATCCCTGGCGCTGACTGGCTAATCTTTAGTCTGCCCATAGCTTCATTGGTTTGATTGCTTTTTCAACTGAGAAATCCGTTTCATGTCACGATGCCAGACAAATTGGTGAATTCAAACTCCGTGGAGTGGACGGATTGAAAGGTCTGGACCCAGGCAAGTGACTTCCTAGAGTCTTGTCGTCACTGGTTTGCCAGGCAGCCACTAGAGACTCAAGATCCTATCCAAGAAATAGGCTAGCACATATCCTCTTTAAAACCATAAATTGTTGTTTTTTGCTTGTTTCTGCTGGCTCTTGCCTCATATTTACCATACAGTCATGAGTGTAGTATCTTGTCAGCCAATTCTTCGCCAGGAAGCAAATATTTCCCCAAATGTCAAATTATTGCTTTAAAAGGTGATAATATGTCAATGTTGTGCTTACAGCTTGTTTCTGCTGCCCCCAAGTGGCCAAAAAATCAACTATTGCAGGTTTAAGAAATACAACATCATAACTATTTAACTTTCTTGCTCACATGTTTTCCCGTTTTTGTCTGTCAATAGCTAAACCTGACATATGTTGTCACCGCTCTACATCTCACCCACCACTCCCTCTGTTACGCTACACTGAATAATCAGGTCGCTCAATGCAGCTACTGACAGACACTGTTAGGTGATAACAGCGTGCACATACAGTGAACTCCCAAAGTAATGAGTGTGAATTCGCAGTGAACATCTTTTCCCCCACTGAGCCGATCGTGGATGCTACCAGCCTCGCATTTGGCTGCTGGTTCAATGCAAACTTGTTTCATTTATACACTTTGTACAGCGTCTTCCCATGGTACAACGAGCTCTACAGAGTAAACAAGACACTGAAAGTTAGACCACAATAGCAGGTCAAGTCTTAAGCTGGTACAGGCTAACTCTGATGGGACTGTAAGCTCCTGGCCTGTATCTGCTTTTATTTCCTCATCCCTAGCTTATGCTTCCTCAGTAATCAATCTTAACCTCACTTGCTCTTTATTTACCAAGCTATTTGATGCAGAGGACTGTCTCTGATCTTAAATCTCCCAGGTTCTTCGTCTGTTCTCTTCAATAAACAACATTTTCTGTTATTTATGCACATGGAGAGAAATACAAACAAGGTGAGAGTCTGTACTCTCTCTCTTGCTGGGAAAGGCTGTGCTGTTGATTTTTGAAAAACAAAGCTCTGGGGGAAGCGCCAGAGGTCGCTAATAAGGTCACATTAGTAAAATCTATGAGGGTAATTGCTATGAAAATGTAAATATTGGGTATTCATAATCACGCAGTGGGAAAAGATGCGAGCAAGAGGACAGACAGGGGGAGAGACAGTAGCATTAAAGGTATGCAAGGTTATTTAAAATCATCTACCACAGGTTTCCCCTTGTTTATTCTGAATGGCTGCCAAACACTTCAGCACTTAGTAATGAAGCCAAACGTACTGACCTTGAAAAAGGCCACATTTGTATTCCAGAAAACATAGTTTCAATACAACATATTGTTCTGTCTTATGCTGAGAGGCGTTTTCATGTAATGTGATCTGACTGCTGCTGATGTGCATTTAAGCTTTCAGCATTTTCTGATTAACATAAATTATATCGCATAGTCAAACCATACGTGGATAGCATAAATCATATAATGATGTGTCCCTGAGGTGTTAATCATGTTTAGTGTCGATGTCTTTCTTTTCTTGCTCAGACACACAATCTCCTCCCAGCGATACAAACTGAAATAATACTTGACAGACATCAATTTCTATTGGTTGTTGCCTGAGTCTACTATCTTGTTAGTGAAACCTTCTGTATGGGGGGTGAATGATGGATGGAGGTGTGGCAAGGTTACTGTTTTCAGCTCTGGTTACACTGAAATAGACCCAATTTTAATCACAATCAGTTCAAGCCATCAGTCAATAAAGAGAACCTGACAACAGCACAACTTGTAGACTAACTGTCTGGATGTCTGCCTTGAGATCACACCTTAATTATCTCATTAACTTTAGATGTAAGACAATTTCTCATGATCACAACTTAATTATCTGGAGCTCTTATTTAGTTTTTAAGCCTGTCATGCTGTGATACTGATTTAATTGCATTACTCCAGATATCAGACACTGTTCCAACACTTATTGAAAATAACTCACTACCTGTGTTTACATGGACACAAATAATCGGAATAAAGGCCCAATCAGTTTAAAAATCCTTCATATAAACATGTCAGTGGGAAGATTGTGATGCGATACGGCCCAATCGGAAAGAAATTTCATACCGAACGAGAGAGGTGGTTTATGCCGATCGTTGCTCCGATTGGCGTCCATGTACACGCCCATTCGTATCATGTCTTCACTTCCATTTTTATTGAAATATCTCATCAACTATTGGATGGATTGCCATGAAATTTTGTCATTTTTCTCATGATTCCCAGAGGATGAATCCTACAGAGGTTAGTGATTGCCCAAGTTTTCCCCTGCTGCCACCTGAGGTTGACGTTTGTGGTTTTGAGTAAAATATTTCCACAACAATTGGATGGATTTTGATTGTTGGCTGTTGCCATCTTGGTTGCTGGCATTGCCGTCTTGGTTGTTGGTGTTGCCATCTTGGTTTTTGGCTCTCCCCATTGTTGTTTTTGGTCGTCCCCATCTCTTTTTTTGTATGATGCCATCTTGGTTTATGGCCATCACCATTTTGATTTTTGGTCATTCCCATCTTGATTTTTGGCCATCGCCATTTTGGTTTCACTACTATCATGGCTCGACACCATAAACTCATGTTTACAAAGTTTACTGAGGTAATAAATCAAGTGAGAAGTACACTCGTTTTCTCATAGACTTCTATATAATCCGACTTCTTATTGCAACCAGAGGAGTCACCCCCTTACACACTGGTTTCACTTTTCAGCCTGGCGTTAACCCACTGTTTGGTACAGATATTCATGGTCCCCTCAAGATTCATTTTAATATCTTGCTAACACACTAAAGTAAGAAGGTTAATGTGGTTAACATTACCTATTAAACATCATGTTAGCATTGTGAGCTTACTTTAACATTAGTAAAGTGCTACAGAGCTGTTAGCATGGCTGTAGACTCTCAACCTTGTTTCATTTATTGGTGATCTTAGCTCTTTGTTCAGAGATTCATTCAGGTCTAGATGCTTGTCCAAATCTAGGCCTGAAAAATACAATTGCCCTTACTGTCCAATATTTCTAAACAGGGTTTCTGCTTGACACAGAGCATCTGACTGCCCTGAATGACTTCTACGGTACTGATCAATGCTGTCCGCCCTCCTGTCACCTCTACTTTTCCTTTAAGGCACTATATACCTTGTCCTTTTGCTTCAAGCGCAATAAAAATAGGCTTGAACTGCAGCTAAACCTGCAGCTAATTAAGAGAATTCAGTTTGGATCACACAGTGAATATATATATACAGTGAATAGACAAACACATACAATACTGAGGCAGTGCAGGAATCAGTATTTAAAGAAGAACTTTATTGTGAAGCATTCAGTATCATACTTTAGATTTTATTAAAATAGATGACCTGAGCAAAATCACACCGGGTTGGACATATTGCCATCTTAGGACTCAAAATTTAGATTCAAACATTAAGTACACACAGGTTAGTTTACATCACACTCCCAATCTGATTGTCAATGCAGGTATTGAAGAAGGATGTTTGAAGGTAGACCACAGTCTGGGACACTGTGTGACAGCCAAGCAGCTGGTGGGACCACCTCAGAATAATAGTCAGAGGAGAGTGTATTTCCTCTGGGGACAGCCTGTTCTCCTGAGTAGTAATAGGAAGGTGTGTGTGTGTGTGTGTGTGTGTGTGTGTGTGTGTGTGTGTGTGTGGGGGGGTTGGGTGGCTGTTGATATTGGGGTGTTACAGTAGATGGTGTCTATGTGCACACATGCACATTTATCTGTTTTATTGTGTGCTGGCGTATACATGGATTTGTGGGCGTGGCACCTCATCACAGATGAACACAACTCTCAACAGAGACTGACTGCTCATGTAATTCCTGCTGAAATGAAACATCCTCTTCTCTCTCTTTTTTTTTTTTTAAAAAAAATGAATATTCAACCTATAGGAGAGGAAATTGCAAAGATATTTTGAGTTGATTGCCTTTGCATGGCTATATTTCTACTGAAAATGTCTCTCCTCCACCACTCAGCAAAAGCACAGAGGATGATCTCCTGCTGGTGCTGTTGTATGAATGTTTTATAGATGGAGGGATGAAAAAGAGATGAAGCCCTGCTCAATCTCTATGCTTCTATTATTTTTAAAATACTGTTTTAGAATATTATTTTCAGCTTGTCACAATTTCAGCCTGTATCAAATCTGACTGCACCTAACATTGTCATTTATAGAAAATGCAAGTATCTTACTCTTTATTCTGAGCACCAGCATACTATACTGTGTAGGACTGCAGTAAAAGCTACAATATACACAGCAATATATACTTTTTAGTGCCAGCTCAAATGCTAATTCACTCTAATTGTTTTAAATTGACAGTTGTGAGTAACCTTGAATTCCAGGCAAATGATTTGTTAACTACAAATGTGCTGATTCAATCCCCTGCAGAGATGTGCTGGGGTAGTGCTCTTGGGCAAGGTCACTGTCTCCCAAATTGAATGATTAAAAAAAGAGTAGATTTATACAGTAAATCTCTGAGGATGGAATGATGTGCACAAAGTAAGGTCAAACAGTGGGAATGGATAATGATACTGACACACGTTTTACGGAGATGTATGAACTTTTCTTGCTGCTTTTCTACCCCTGATTGGAAATCCAAGGACATTGAACATTGATTATATTGTTACCGTGGCACCTGGCAGTTGGTGGGATATATTAGGCATTTTGTCCTTGAAGTTGATGTGTCGTAAGCAGAAAAAACGGGCAAGCGTAAGGATGTGAGCGACTTCGACAAGGGCGTGTGTACCTGTTACCTGGGGAACACATGGCACCAGGATGCACTATGGGCAAGCTAGCGGAGGCAGTGTGCACACTGCAAAAATGGTTCAAGAATCAACTGAGGAAAACAAGTTTGAGTTGTTGACTTGGCCTCCAAATGCTCCAGATCGCAATCCAATCGAGCATCTGTGGGATGTGCTGGACCTACTCAATATTAGGCAGATGGTCATAATGTTATGGCTGACTGGTGTATAAAAATAATCTATAAATGGCTCCTCTACAAAGAATTTCAATTAAATTGTTAAACATTATTAAAATTACATCTACTACATTTCCCCCATTGTATATGCAAATATTTGTCACACAGGACTTGTGTGTGGAGATATTTCTTTAAAAGCAGCTAAGTTGTAACCAAAAGATTGGTAGCTCATTAGATAAAGAAAAGTTGTATGTAAAAAAATTGTTAAAAAATAATTAAAGCTATCTACTAAGTAATGATTAGAGACTGCTGTTCATGTCCAGTTATTGTTGTTTGAATATTATTTCATGTAACAAATATAATTATTTTAACCCAAACCTTACCAGTTTCATTGAATAAGTAAACCTAAATACTAAGTAAAGATATGTTGGAAGTTTATTTTAAAAAGACCATGTATGCATGTAACAAGCGTAAACCAACACGGATCGTGTTTTCAGTGTTTACGAGATGGATCCATTTGAACGCCCCCCTTTTGTCGTATTCATGACTTGATGAGTGGAAAGTTTCTGAGAGCTCTGAGTTCACTACTTGTGACATTTTTGTTGATGTCAGAAACGGTGGAAGCCATGGAAGTTCATTTTTCGGTGCTTGGAAACAGTCTCGCAAGTGGTCTCAGATGGTTGTTTTGGTCTGCACCAGAGTACGATTACTGTTCACAAAGGATTAAAATGGACTAAATGTTGGCTTGTGAATGTTCCTCTATTTTTTTTTTTTCAAGGCTATATGGTTTTTATTACAGGACATGCGGTAAACACACAACATTTACTGTGAAACTACAATAAAAACACGTCTTTCAACTTTAGTTGAGTCAGAGTGAGTTTACAGCTGTCATCTATAAGCTCAGGTCAACACCGGCATCATCATTCTCTCCAACACTCTGAGTCTCAAACTGCATAAACCACAGCTCTGACGCCCCACTTCAGAATTATGGACTGCATCTTCTGTAAAACACACCTACTGTAATTTGCCCTCAGGCAGGACCTGAGGTGGGGATGAGCCTCTACAGCCAAAAAAAGAGATGTGAGGTTGGAAGAGGAGCAGCGGAACGTACTGTGTTAGGTTCACAGCTTCCTGCCTGCCACAGTTTGTGGGCTCAGTGTGCAGATAATTAAGGTTGAGGGTGGACAGCTCCTTACAGCGCCTCTGTGGCAGCGCCGTGGACCGGGGCTATTCATTTTCACAAAGAGGGAACACAGAGGACACTAGGCGGGAGCCACTGGGGAGCTCTATAGGGAGCTGAGCTGCATGGTGGCACAGGTAAGGTGGGTATGAAGATGTGGGAATGGAGTACTTTATTTACACTATTCATTTCAGGTAGCGGGGATAGACTTACTCTTAGACCTACTGACTAGCACCTCATTTTACGCAGGCTTGGAGGTTTGTTTCAAGCTGTGAAGTGGTTAAGTTAAAGTGGCTCATTTTTTCCTACCTGCTGGAAGAAATCCTCACCGCTGGTCTTTGAACCCACTCACTTTTTCACTGTTTACTGTCCATGCCCGATGCCTGCACTGTGCTCCCATATGGAGTTTGATGTTTCATTTGTTTTTGTTGCGCATTAGAATACCAGTGTGCATCCAGAGTGAAGTGGTTGGGTGACTGAGGGAGTGGGAGCGATGAAGCCAGATGGATATGAATGTGAGAGCCCTTATTGTTGTTGCCTGAGAACTCCAGGCCCTGCTGCTGAGCTCAGTCCTCCTCGCTTCCTCTGCAGCACTCCGCAACCAAGGGAGTCCTCTTTATTTCCAGCATCTGTGCTGTGATGAGAAACACCAGCTAACTAGGCCACTGCATAATAAGCAAGAATAGCAGCAAAGAAAAATGAATAAAAAAAAAAGAAAAGAGGAGGAGAAGAATCAGTTCACGAGGGGGAAAGCTTACCCAACATGTAACTGCTGACAAAAGTAATTCTCTAAGCAAATATTGTCCTTATGCATTTATTGCAGATGCATTCATTTATTATTGCTTACATTTACCTATAGCTTCTGCAGAGGTGCATCAGAGTTCACATCTCATTTCGGCACCGACGCCCCTGAGCTATACTGTCATGTGACTGACAATACACCTTGCTGACTTTTCGTTTGGTGTGTGTGTCAGCTGCAGTCCTGGGATCCCTCCCTGTGCTGCAACGTTTCTGTGATACTCAGCATTTTAGCTCTTGATTCACTTTGTCAACAGCTTCATTATTGTCACCAAGGAAGTGGCAGATGTGGGAGTCTTCTCTGCTTCTCTTTCATGCTTTTCACTCTAGTTCTTTCTTGTATTTTGTGCACACTCTTGTTATTCCTCTTTATTTCTATAATGTTTAAAGTGTCTTTAATTGATTTTTTTTTTTTTATAATAGCAGTGTGACAATATGAAAGGAGGCACTTGTAGTGTCTACAGGGATTTATCACTTGAATCTGCAGCTCCCCTCAGCTTAAGGGAGCTTTATAGCGAGTTTCAGCTCATCGTTTTCAGCAAAAAAATGTCTGAAAACCCACAGTACTGGAGCGTTAAGCAGCTAAAGAGGCAGATATTTCTGGTAGAGACCAAAACCAGAGCTAAGTCAGTCAGATCAGCTCTTATTAGTTTAAGTGCACATTAGGGCAGCAACTAACGATTATTTCTATTGTTGATTAAACTGTTGATTATTTTCTCGATTATATCTTAATTCTTATTTGTATTTCTATTATTTACTTATATATTCTCTACATATATTGCGTTCAGTGAAAACAGAGCCATGAGGAGGTGCAGAAGTCTGGTTTTGTCTCAGAACACTTGATTTACAACATGCTGAAAGGTTATTATGGGATTTTTGACCAATGATGTCATAAGTATTCGGCCTACTGCAGGTCTAATCAATTTTCAAAACAGTTAGTGATTAATTTAGTATTTGACAACTAACCAGTTCATCATTGCAGCTTTAACACACATAACTGACGTCTTCCCGCCTTGTCTCTCTCTTCCTCTTTCCAGTGTAGAGCATGACTTCCGTCTGCAGGAAGGGCAGGTGGTTCGCACATGGAAGGTGGGCGACCCTCCCGAGGGCTCGCCACAGACCCCGACTCCCCAGCCCTCCTCGCCCAACCAACAAGACTCCCCTCAGCCGGTGCGACCCCCTGCCACCACCAAGAAGAACAGGAAGAAATGCTTCTGGTTCCTCTGAGTAATCGAGGTTGGAGAAAAAGACATTTTGATACTCTAATGCACTGCGTAAACTACAAATGATAAACTGCGGGGGGGTTGAACTCGAGAATTAAAATGCAAACACGCAACTGTGGGAGGAGAAAGGGTTACAAAGGTTATGATTATGTTATCACTTGAGGTGATGAGAATGGGTTGACTGGGGCGCACATGTTGTTGCTGCTCTTAAAATGCCTCCTCAGCACTTACAGGTTTGATACTGGTGCAGGGAAGTAAAAGTGCTGAAGTCAAATAAAAGCAAAAGTTCAGTCCACAATATGACTCACAGTTAGGAAGCAATTAGGAGATATAAAGAGAATATATAGCGGGTGGATTGGGGCAAAAGGGCACCGTACAAGAGGCAATACAGCAGAGAGGATGGAGAATATTTATAAAAGATGAAATGAGTAATGTTTATAGACAAAGAGAGTGAAACACAGAGGGAGATTCATCTTCATTAATGGACTAATGAGGGTCAGAACACCAGCTTTTATATCCAGAGACATTTAAAAAGAATTATTATGACCTGTATTTAAAACTTTTAATATACTGTAATTGATAAACAAACTACTACACATCTACACCTACATACACACAAATACATACATAAACAAGAGACACATTTACATAAAAGGCATAATATAGAAATTGAGAAAATGAGTGAGTTCTGTACATATCAGAGCTATTCTGCTTGGATGCTATATTTCAGATATGGATTACTGCTCTATAAAAGTATTTTACCACAGCTGGTTGTGTGTGTTTTCATTCTAGGTTCAACATATGTGAGCAGCATTTTACAGCTGTAGCTGATTGAGGTTTTAAATGCTTTACTGTATATATACAGTAAGGTATTTTAGTCAAGGGGTTCCCAACCTATAGAGAGGCAAAATCCTACGCCTTGCAGTGGATCTCATGGGACCTTATTTTGAAAAAAAAAAAAAGGGTGATGGTCAACGGCAAGACATAAATATTCTATTGATCCCGATTGAATTGCACCATGAATCACACATATGTTGTCAATTTTAAAGATAATTTTGCAAGACAAGAAAGTCTGTTTGTTGTGGTATCATTTAGTTTTGTGTGAAGCCGCTCAGTGAACTACATACGTGTCTTGCACAGTATACGTCACCAACACTAGCTGGCTAACTTAGCTATGACCGTGCACAGATGCAACATTATCTTAACTGATGTGTTTTATCCGGCGACTCCTGGTCTTTTTATCAGCCGGGAAGAGAAAGAAGGATCAAACCCATTGCTGGTGTGAGTAAATCCCATCAGGAAACACACAGGCATCTTATCTTCAGAGAGAGGTTCTG
This sequence comes from Pterois miles, assembly GCA_947000775.1. Classification (NCBI taxonomy): domain Eukaryota; kingdom Metazoa; phylum Chordata; class Actinopteri; order Perciformes; family Scorpaenidae; genus Pterois; species Pterois miles. Next base: position 11,824,916 of record CAMQGK010000229.1, on the reverse strand, counting down.
GGTGTGGACTCTTACTAATTGCCAATTTTCACTTTACGTCTGATACTTGAACAACAAACTGTGACATTTCTTGACTTGCAAAATAAGCTTTTAAATTGACAAACATCATATGTGTGATTCATGTCAGGAAGACATTACTCCTCTATATCTTTACATAACTAATAGTGGTTTGCTGCTAAATTAATGCTTTGGATATTGCATAAAGCACCTTTAATCTTCAACAATGCATTTTATTTTATAAGCTCACCATATTATTTAAATCTAAATTTTTAATATGAAAAAATAGATAGTACAGAGCAAAAAGTAAATAATTCACTCTGAAAGGTAGTGGAGAGTGTAAAAGTGGCACAAGTGCAAGTACATAAAGGCTCTGTATGATATCCAGAGCATTAATATAACAGCAAACAACTATAGTCTATGAAAATATATAGAGGAGTAATGTCTACCTGAGCAGAGAATGAAGTCACTCTTCCTGTGTGTGCTGTAAGCAGAGCTTTTCTGTGCTTTGTTCACATCGTCAGGCAGGCCGTCCATGCTTTTGGTGCATGTTCGTGCATGTGAGTGTGCCCCACTGGCTAGCTCACGGCCGCCGCTCTGCACTGAAATCATACAGCAGTTACAACCGATAAGGCCGTCCTGACCGTCGCCATTTTGAGGGCCGTGCGGAGGCAAAGACATGTTACTGATATTGCATTTAGCACCTTTTAAGTGAACTAGTGAATGTACTCAATTACTTTCCACCACTGGCTATCATCAGTAGCCATTTTATTAGTTTGCCACTTTTAGGACACAAGGATATAAATGACCGCAAAACAGAAAAGATGTTACACATTTCTAATTTGCAAAGAGCGGTCGCCTCTCAGTCCACAGATGGCGGCTCAGACAGCCCACTTTCCTGGACACTTCAGGGCAAGTCTCAGGAAATTAAGCCTCAGCTGTTTGATGGCTGTGAGAAGCCCCAAATATTACCACTTAGTAATTCATGACACACATAAGCTGCTTCTATGAGGCACTGAGGTGGTATGAGATCCTGGCCTAATTTATTCCAAACTTTGAAAAGTGTTAGCTCTCAGTTTGTTTTCCTGCTTGTTTGGATCTGTACGACCGCTGCCAGCTTCCACTTTGCCTCAAACAAAGCAGTTTTCTTTTTGTTGGGGAGAGATATTGGAAAGAATATGTCCACAGTCCTTTATGTACTGGACTTTTTCTTTCAGGGCTCTGAAAATAATACACAAACATGCATATGTACACTTACTTACACATATGAGCACATGAACCTACTGTCTAAGCTAAGGGCCTCAACTTAACTGTGTCCTGCCGCGCTGCAGTGAAGTGTAGAAGTTGAAAAGCTTGTGCTGCACGTACCACCACTTGAAAATAACACATTTGCACACAAACCCCGTCACCACACACTTCACACACACACACACAGCCAACATATTGTTCTCCGACCAACACAATGCATTATCTCCCCCGCAGTTGTTCCTCTCTCCCTCACAACCAGGCACACACACTCTCTCCTAGTAGCTCAGTGTGCGCCGTGCAATGCTGAGAGGAGTGTAGACTTGTCAGTCATTAATCTGCTACAGCACAGCCTGTAATCCTGATGACAGAGCAGAGCGAGCTTACAGAGAGCAGAGAGGATCTGAGCCCAGCCTGGAGTGGGGAACAAAGGAGCTGGAGAAGACTGGCTTTGAATCCATAAAAAGAAAGGAAGTGTGCGTGTGTGTGTGTGTGTGTGTGTGTGTGTGTGTGTGTGTGTGTGTGTGTGTGTGTGTGTGTGTGTGTGTGTGTGTATGGGTATTGTGGGGTGAGGTAGGTAACTATTTTGTCAGCAATGCTGCAGTGCTATTCAAGAATGCTGGCATACACAAAAGGGAGAAAAGCCTTACATGGAGAGCAAGGCGGGCTGCCGGTGTGTCACACTGACACATCAGGTAAATGGGCTGTGTGGTCATTATGGCGCTCCGGAGAGAAGAGAGGGAACATTTAGAGGCCTCTTCAAAGAAACATCAAGGGTCAAAGTTGGCTCACGCAATTCGGCGCAACATCAGTCGACTTGAAATGTAGGAGAAAAAAATACCCATGTCTCGAGGCATCAACAAGCGTGCATAATGGGCATGTGAAAACAACTACAACTGCCTCTGCATGCTGAGAGGTAGCAGCAAAGCTAATACTGCATGAGTCATTGAGCTTAGGCTGCTATGGAGATATTATGTTTCACTTTACCACATTACAACTAAAGAGGTCATTTTACAGTCAGTCAGACCGAGAAGGTGATGGAAACGCAACCTCCGTGCGTCCAGCACATATTATTTGAAGGCTATAGGGGTTCTCAAACCTTCTGGGTCCAGGGTACATTTTCCAAGGACTGCCTCTTGATTATAACACTAATTATGCATAATGCTTACTACCTTTTGTACTCTTATGGTGCCTCAAATTAAACTCCTGAGCTTGTGATTACAAGATGGGAAGTCGTGCACATGATATGCTTGGCCTTCAAGTGGTTACGTGGTGAGAACACTGCTGCTTAGCAACGGCAATATTTGCTTTACTTTACTGCCGGTGCTAGACACAGAGGCTAACAATTTAGCAAACTAGCAATTGGATAATGTAATGTAGGTAATTCAAAGGCATAATGACTTATTATGCACTGAAAAAGGAACTTCTATGGCCTCCACCATTTCTGACAATTTCAACAAACACGTCACAACTTGTTCGTTGTGCCATGAGTGGAGTGACTGAAGTATACTTGGCTTACACTGACACGTATACAGAAAAGTCTAAGTATACTTTGCTTGTACTGACAAGTATACTTGGCTTATACTTACAAGTATACAAAAAAGTCTAAGTATGCTAGGCACAAACTGGAAAGTATGAGCCAAGCAGGCAAGTATGCAGGAAAGTCTAAGTATACATGGCTTAGAGGCCTACGGATACGCAAACGAATAATTGGCTTGTAGTTGTGCATACTTTTTGATAGATTAGCCTATTGAAGTGTGTGAGAGTTTGTAAAAGGATCTTTTTATATGAATTTACTTAAATTCATCAAGATTTTGGATTATTATTACATTTCATTATTATTATTTTTATCTCATCACAAATCATCAAGTCAAATAGCAAAAGGAGCAAGTCTCTTTATGTAAACAAACATACACAAATCATTAGATCAGTACAATATGTTACAGTATATACAGAGGATATACAAAAGTATCATGAACTAAAAAGCAGAGATGCTCTCCTCAATAAGAGACACTTGCTAGTCCAAGTCAAATCTCACACAATATGCTTGTTTTATTGGCATAAATGGTCCCCATCTGGAGAGATGCACTTTTTAATGATACGGCACAATATTATAAGTCATAGCAAATTATTTCGCGGACCCCCTGACAGAGTGCCACAGACCCCTGGGGGTTCCCGGACCCCACTTTGAGAATCGTTGCAATAAATGATGCAACATAATCTTTTCTCAATGACTTAATAATGATGCCGATAAACAAGCCCCTAAAGTTGCAATGATACTTGAAAGAATTTTCTTTTCTTTGAACTGAGATAGGAGCCTCATTAGTGACCAAATAAAAGAAAAATATGGATTGAATGTGGACCAAGGGATCCAAATTAAAAATACACCCACACGCACACACAGACACAATGCCTGGGCGTATCCTCTGGCTCGGCTCTCTAGATTTCAGAGGAATCACTCACACACCAGTCATATCTAAATGTGTGGCACTGCAGCACTGTGTGTGTGTGTGTGTGTGTGTGTGTGTGTGTGTCACTGGGACATGGTAAATAATGAATTAAAAAGTGCCCATTTGAAGACGACCTGCCAAGTTTCTGAGTCAACTGCGATAGCTGCAGATTGGTTTAATAAAATATGAGCTAAATTCTCCCCTGCCACTGCTATCACTGATGCAAAACTGGGCAATGAAATGTAAATATGTGGTGGCTCGGCGGCGAAGGACAGAAACACAGCAGACCTGCGACACATGTGGGTCTCCATACGCAGCAAGACACGCGACCGGATGGCACTCATGAAAAGAGTTCTCTGGCAGGAGAAAAAAAAAATTTGAATTTGTCAGTAAGTTGCATAAGTTTTGATTAGTTTTGGACATTTTGCCTTCACAGAAAACTTCAGAGTAGACACACACACACACACACATGGAAAAGATTTTAAGGAAGAGTGGGATGATATTCATCCCAGACTGAATTCAAATGTTGGAGGAGGTTCAGAAGAATCAGAGGATCTTCACAAATGTACATAGATGGGGCTTCGGAGGAACATCAGCAGCTGTGAGTAAAGTTTTGACTGTGTGCTCATTCTTTCACTTTTAATGACCTGTGCTAAATGTTTTTGTTATGATATGTGAGCAGCATCACGGTGTGTACGCTGTTTAGTTCAGTCATACTTCAGTTAATCCTTAGGCTGAAATATGAGGCTCCAAGCAACACATGGGTGAACATACCTGGGGGGTCTTTTATATTTGTACATACGACTTGTAAGGCTTTCACCTTTTGCTGAAATGTGTTGGACTTAAGCCCTGTGTGGAAAAAATGCAGCCCCTTAAAGGTACAGTGTGTAGGATTTGGCGGCAATATTGAAACCAATTCAAGCTTCTAACATTTGCCAAGCTTGTAGGAGAACTACGGTGGCCGACATAAAAGTGTGAAAACACGACTGGCCTTATCTAGAGTCGGTGTTTGGTTTGGTCCATTGGTTATACTAGCTTGTCGCGAAGGACAAAATTCTGCTAAATTTTGGTGAGGAAAAACTGGCATTGCCATTTTCAAAAGGGTCTCTTGACCTCTGACCTCCAGATATGTGAATGAAAATGGGTTCTATTGGTACTCAGGAGTTTTGTGTTATTAATTGATTTCCAATAATAAATATATACATACATTTGCATATAGTAAGCATATTTGTCTACTCCCATGTTTATAAGAGTATTTAATACTTGACAGACCTCCTTTTCAGGTACATTTTGAACTGATAAAAAATGTGATTAAGAGACAGGTGATTGGTGAGACAGCCAGCTGTCGGTGGCTCTGTCAGTGTCACTGTAGCCTTAGCCAGATGATGCCAGTTTTAGTAGTGGTGGTAATGTAACTTCTGTGTCCCTCACTTGATGCCAGTGGGCCCAAAAAGACTTTTCCCCATTGACCTACATTGGGACAAAGACATCTATAACTCAGCTGATTATTATTTTTTTTTAGGTGAATCAAATGAGGTTATTTTCCTTCCTCTGTTCGTGTGAATGAGACCCAGACCGAGGCTGGAGTGAGGGCTGGGAGGCGAGCCGTGACGTCAGCGGGACGACAGCGGGACGACAGCGGGACAACAGCGGGACAACAGCGGGACGACAGTGTGACGGCTGTGACCCCGTGACCGAGCGCGGATGCTACTGCGCCTGCTCCATGGGCCCGGTGGATGCGAGAGATGGCCGGAAGATCTGGGTACTTTTCCACCCAGAAGTCGAGCCATTTTGGCCTCATACGCCACTGAGCAACTTTCATAGGAATGAACGGGGCCCGTCCTCCAACGCTGTATCCAGTTCTCTTAGTACATCCATGCTGTAGCCTTCCAGCACTGCCTTCCTGCGAATTTATGAAATGGGATGTTTTGTCCTTGGCTTTAACATTGTAAAACTCATCTTTACATCCAGGAGCAATACTCTATTGTCCTGTGTCTCCTCAGTCTCCATCTTTCACAGTTTCTACTGTCGTATCTGCATAACTGAGACGAGCTAACCAACCTGGTGGTGTCACAGGCAAGAGTACTGCAACATGGCAGCGCTTTTGTCAAGAAAGCTGCAGGAACGATGAAACAGATCTTTTTTCTCTTAAATGCTAACAATTGTCATGTTTGTTTTAAAATGGTTCATTAGAGTGGAAATCCCTTTAGTAAACCAGCTTAACCTGGTTGAACATTTCATTTTCACTTTAAATTTATGTTTTTCTCAAACTGGTCTTGTTGCGTCCTATTTTCATCTCAACAGTACCAGACACAACATCCCACCACCAACGCAGCCCCATGTGTTGCCTCAACACAGGGCTGTTTTTTGGTCCGCCTCACATCATCTGTCCACATACCGCGTGAGTTAATCACTGACCCCAGACGCAAGTAAAAGATCTGACAGCTCATAAACAAAAGAAATAAAAGCGTTAAATCCACTGACAGCATTCACAGCTTCAAAATGTGAACTACTTACCATGACATGTCAAGCAGCAAAACTCATGTTGCCAAACAATGAGAATATATAAAACAGTAAAGAAAAAATTGAGGAAAGAATAAAGAGTTCATGGCTGTGCTGCCTGCGGGGCAGTTGATGTGCTCGGGAACACGTTTGACAATTATTTTCAGGGGAATGTGTCACTGTTGAGAGGAGTTTTCTGAACATCAAAGTCAGTTTCTCTGAAGACGCGTTAGATAACTTCAAAGTCCTGTGACTGCTTTGCCGAGAGGTGTTTTTCCTTTGTTTTCTTGAGCTAGTTTGTTTTCTACTCCGTTGCGGAGCAGATGATAAAGACTGTGAGAGCATATTGCATCACCAACCTGTTCTTTGTAATTTACCATTCAAGGTCACAGTGGACATTGAACATGACTTTATACTCTGACAGGTTGGTTTCCGAGCAGGATGCTTGGGGAGACTATTTTCATGCAGATTTTTTTTTTTTTTTCATATTCAGAACTTGCTAAGAATTGGCAACAGACAGATTTTTTTTATTAACATTTTGATTTTCCTCCAGTTTTCTCTAGTTGTTTTGTACATTTATCCTTCTAATTAGAAATGTTTTATGAGTCATTTTTCCTTTAGGCTCTTCATTTTTTGATCCACAACAGACAGCTTGTCCGTTTTGATTTTGATTTTCTTTCAGATCAGTGGTTCACATGGAGCTCCTTGGCTGCTTGTGATGGACCTGAATACAGTGCTGCAGGAACAAGAGCTAAAACCCAGAAATGTCCTCAAGTGGTCTTAGCAATACATATCCTGCTTTTTCAAACATTTCCTGATAAAAAAAAAAAAAAATCCTGCTCCAGATTATCCTTGCTGAAAACAAAGGTTGTACCGAAGTGATATTATGTTCTGCATAAATCAATTTAAAGGCATCAAAAACTTTTGAACCATTGAAGACAGAGCAGGGTCAGGTTTTAGGTTAGGGTCAGGGTTCCAGCCTTTGTGCTGAGCCAAGCTAATCTGGGCTGTAGCGTCATATTTACTATGATTAAAAGTGGTATCAATCTTCTCATCTATCTCACCACCAGAAATTGAGTATCAATACTTCCCAAGTTCTGAGCAGCTGTGCACTCTGAGTCATTTACCTTTTTAACCGTGACACTCTTTTAGTGTTCAGCTCCATGGTGTCCACAGATTGCATTCATTTCAATACACATAAATAAAAGAATACAGTCAATTAAGTCCTAACTTTCTGCTTTCTCTACTTCTTCTCTTACCTACCTGTCAAAAAAATCTTCATTTATATACAGTAAATTTATATCATCTTGCAAATAATATATTATGATTTAATTAATTATCATGCTCTCAATAATAATGTTAGTATGCATTATAATGAACTCACCAAATAACCATTTATAATTTCCTTAATTGAGACCAAATACTTTCGATAAAAATCTGATTATGTTTCACAAAATATACAATCTCCCGGTACATTTTCCAAAGACCCTTTCAACCTTTAAATCCATCCATCTTTACCACAGTATTTTACTGTCATCTTTGATTAATGACCAGCATCTTTTTAGGAGCATTATCTGTGAACAAAAATTTCTTTTTCAAAATCTGGTGCAAAAAAGTGCATTGTGGTAAACCACTTGTTTTGCTTACAATTATTAGTGAAGACCAGCTGTGAGGAGAAGCTGGAGGAGGAGGTGAACTAAATGAAATCCTTTCTATGATCTACAAAGCTGCACAGCTCTGTTTCATCTCTTCATATTGTAGTGTGCTACAGAGAAATCCAGTCTTAACCTCTCATCCAGTGCCAGAGTAGCTTAATATTGAATGTTTACAGCTACCACTGTATTACTTGGAGAAATGCAAATGGCTGGAGTTGATAGGAATTTAAGGATTACCAGAATATGTGATGCAACACGTCCCAGTTTGTTAATTTTAGCTGACTCTTTGTGTGTTATTCAAGAAAAACTCTTGGACCAAGCCTGGTGAAAATGATCATCAGTACACATTACTGTTATGTTACTAATGGAATTCTTCCAGGGCAGTAACTCCAATTAATGCCACAGCATTAGTCATATAATGATGCCACTGGAGACCGGCTATGCGTGTGGCAGGTAGATGAGGTTCATATAATATGATGCATGTTGTCCAGAGGATCCCCTTCTAATTAAGAGGAGTTGTAGGCAACAGCCTCTTAATGCTGATTTGATGCTGTGGGAAATAAAAGCAGTGACTGGTCTTGTGCCATGTATCAAAATAGATGCAAAACAACCCTGCAAGTAACTAATAAAAAATGTAAGAAAAATGTACTGTATGGGCATTAATATAAAATATTCAACTAGCCTATATATTAAAGGATTAGTTCAACATTTTGGGAAGTTAAATGAGAAGATTTATGAGATGTATCAATGTTCTCTCAGAAAGTGAATATGGAAGTATTCCTTTAAAACACTGTATTTTTAATGTTAATGCAGCACTCACCAACCCACAGATTTGCATTATTATGATCCAACACATATAGCGACTGTAGTGATTTCTCAATTCACTAACTGCAATTTATCACCACTCAAGTTTCCCAGTCTTTCCCGTCTGTGCAGAACTGCAACATTAATATTTACGAATATCGTGATGGTCTTCTTATGCACCATGAAGGAGGTTTTTTTTTTCTGATTGCTTCAGATTGACCCAGTTAAAGCAGTGGATTTTTAAATGCAGGGATATCACTTCACAATGCACAGACTGCTGCGGTGCCAAGGGGAAAGGCATGTGGCCAAAAAATAATACAACAAAAATATTCCATTGCCTCAAGGGAAATATTATTTTCAAATATTTTTCCTCCAAAATCCTGAACACATCCTCTGGGTTCAGGATAAAGCTCTTTATACTGAAATCACACAGAGCATACAATCAGTTTAGACATCATTATGTGATGACAAAGCAGCCACTCCACAGATGTTTTAATGGTGTTTTTATCTATCACAAAATGATAAGGGTTTGTCCATGCAGGAGGAAGGAGCCGACTGAGACAACCATCGCATGTTGATGAGGAAAAAAATATGAATGTGCAGGGTACTATAGCTCAAATACTTCAATACCGAGTACACAGTGTTGTGAAACAGAGCAGGGCCTACATATTGATGATGATACAGAGTTCATTAATATCAGTCCATTTGACCTTTTCATACTAATGTTGTGCTCCAAGCAGTGATGGAAGTCATACTCAGATCTTTTACTTAAGTTCAAGTATAAATACCATCTAAAAATACTCCATTAAAGTCCTACATTCAAAATCAAATAAAAGTACACAAGTATTATTACCAAAATGTATCAAAAGTACTCATTGGGCCTCAAACAGTTGTTTCAACAAAACCATCTGAGAAGTTAAGATAGGAAGGTTTCTACAGTAGCCTAGACAAACCAAACCCTGACTCTAAAGAGAGCTTTTCATGTTTTTACGTTACCTGAAGGCCGTCGTAGTTCTCTGACACCATTTTTTGAAACTGTGATAATGTTGCTCATAGCGTAACGTTGCTCCGACGTAAACGGCGTTACCATGGTTTTGCACTTGGCTGCTCACAGTCTTGCAAAGAGAGGAGTAAGCGGAGGGGTATTCAGTAGGTTGCAAGCTGCAACCACGCCACTAGATGCCACCAAATCCTACACACTGTACCTTAAAGTACAGAAGCCTACTTGAAGTAAGTAAATGTGTTCATGGTGCCTTCAAATGGGGTCGTGTTTACCGTGTTTACAAGTTGGGCCCATATGAACGCCCCCCTCATGTCGTATTCATGACCTCATAAGTGGAAAGTTTATTACAGTTGCTTATCAGCGGTGTTTGTCACAACTTGAACGCAACGCATGCTGTGTTCTTGACATCTTGTAAACACTAGATCACCACTTCTGTTCGAAGGCACCATTAGTTACTTGCCACTAATGAAGACGTAGGCTAGTGCAACAGTTTAATTTTATTTTTTCTTTAATTTTTTCTGAGAAAAAAAAAAATATTTTTTCCAATCACTGAAGCCTTTAAGATGACAGTTTATTGTGATTTGCAGTATCTATTAGTTTTGTTTTCCTTTGGCCACTTTTTAACCATATTGCACGTTTTACAGTCACTAACAGGAGCAATTAATGATGAAAAAGAGGGTTCATTTAATTAAAAGTGTAACATGCAGACGGATATTTGGACTGAAACCACATGGGACGTAAAGAACAAGACATAGTACATTAAGGACAGATGATCCGTGGCTCCAGTGGTGAAGCAGTCATTTGATAGCTGCTTGTTCCCGGTGAGAGCCAAGACCACATCCTGCACAACATCTGACGAAACGTCCTTCTTTACGACAGTTGCTTTTAAATTCCGGCAACGCGAAGCAGAAGCTTTTCAGTGTGCAGGTGTGCAGGGAGGACGCGTGACGCGCACCTGTGGGCTCCGTCTATTTAGAGGAAGCGTTTCTGTGCCGTCATGCTGCGTGTTGTGGCTCTTTGGATGGGAACGCTGCTCCATTTCTCTAATGCGATCATTTACACCAACGACTGGGCGATAAAAATCAGAGGAGACCGCGAGACTGTCGACAGGATAGCACAGAAATATGGATTTACTAACATGGGCCAGGTGAGTGTCTTCCAACATCCAGCAAATACACCCACTCTCGATCTCAGTTGTCTGTATAGTTTTTAAATCTTGTTTTTAAAGTGTTTAGCTCCTCAGTTTGTCGGTATGTTGGACTGCTGTAGTTGGAGGCCTCTCAGTCAACCAGATCCAGGCCACATTCAGACCACAGCTCAACTAATGACACATCTAAACAATCCAGGGTACAATTTGATGATTGGTACAAAAATATTGTCTCAAATCTTCTCAAACTCACCACTGCTTAATAACTATAAGATTATTATTTGATATAGATTTAATCAGAGAAAATCAATAGGTTAATAGTGCCCTATTTAGCCATCTGTGATGCCATGTAAAGCAATGTTATTCCAAATAAGTAGTGACAAAAAAAATGTTACATTTGAGATTAAGTGCAATAAATGAATATAATACTTTATTATCTACTTTTTTTATGTGCAAAAATAGAGATGCACTTAAACCGATACTGGATCAGGTATCAGGCCGATACTGACGCAGCTGGATCAGGTATCGGTGCTGGTCGGCCTTTTAAATTAAATTTTATGTTTGAGTACTGTATACATTATACACTGTAATTTCTACTTGAACAGTTCCTTGCTGCGTTAATGAATTATTATTTTAATAATAAATGATTGAATAAATATATATGTGTTTATTTGTTATATTTTGTTTTACAAAGTTAGTGTTGAAGTCAGGCCTGCTGTCACCTTCACACAGCGAGGCGTACAGATTATTAATAAAATGCTGCTATCGGATTGGTTCTCGGTATCAGCCGATAACCAGAGTGTCGCTATCGGGACTGTAAAAGTCAGATTGTTGCATTTCTATTTTTTGTTATTAAAAAGGCTATGTTAAAACACAGGTACATAAAAACAAAATGCACAATAGAGGCTCCATTTAAAAAGGAGCAGCAGGTACTCAGCAGGTACTGGCTTCAAAAAAATGTCTGTCTTTACTAATTAAAGTATTTTATTGTAATAGGGACAAGCAGATTTCCATTGATGTAATACAGTGTACTGTCTGCCATCTGCCTGACAGAAACTAGAGTGATGTTTGATTCATTTCTGTACAAATTTTATAAAAAAATTTATGATATTTGACATTCAAGTAATTTTTAGAGCTGCTTAAAATGATAAAAAAAATGTAATGAACCTAACTGGTAGACGTACTGCAGAATGAAGTGAGCTTGTTAGTCCAATTATTATTAGGACTGGAAGTTTTTACTTTGCAGGAGTCCTGGAAAACTTTTTGTATCAGAAGTGAACAGCTGCTCATCTACATTATAATCTTGCTGGTATGTTTGTCGGTGGGAGAGGGATACCAAGCTGCCAAAAAAACAAAACAAAACAAAAAAAAAATCACATTTCAATCTCTCAGCTCTTGCATTCAATCCTTATTCTAACCCCCCGTCCATATAAAATTAATTATCCAAACCGTTAAACATCGAAGATCCAGCACTTTATTGCCATTTCAATCAGAAACTCATTTACACCAAAGCAATAAAAAACAAACAAAAAAAAAAATCAATAAATAGTAAAGCAAATAAATAAAACAGAGCGAGGTATAGAAGCCAGGCCCATAAAATTCAACACATGTTCGCCCTGGGGAGAGGTGCTGTAATGAAAGTTGCACGTCTTGGGTCCATGTTTCTCTCTGGGTGATATGAACCAGGAAGACCCTGTGATACTTATCTTTATATTGTTGAGGTCAGAAGTCAAAAGCACAACAGAATCATCAGGGAGAAAATTAGCACCATCATTTATTCTTGTCAGTCACAGAAAATAAGCAACCTATGAAAGATTTTATATTGAACCAGACCTCCTCTTCTATATATATATATACTAAATAAATGTGTTTACGTCATGGCGTTATGGACACACATGAGCAGCAGTGTGGCCGGTGGCTCACGTTGCCTGAAAAACTATCACAGGTGTAAGGTAGCAGCCTTAATGAAACCCACTGAAGGCAGCTGCATAATTTAACAACTGTTTAGTACAGTCAGTGACAGAGCAGGACGAGCAACACGCCTCCCCCTGAAAACAAATTCATTTACAGTATTTAATGTCTGCTTCACCAGATTGGAGACCTGAAGAGTTATTACAGTTTTCGCCACCGCGAGACGGCGACAAGGTCCACCGTGTCCAACATAAAGGTGTCCGTTAGCGTCGCCAAGGAGACCAAGGTATAGTAATGGGATATGAGGAGACTCTGTTGGATTATTAATCAGTAGCATGTTCCCTCCCTCCGAACACGTGAGCACACACATGTTCATGTACTGTCACACACTCAGCTCTTCACATCATCACGCACACAACCACAAAACCTCAAGAGTCATTAACAGGGGAATAAAATGTCCAATGTCTCATATTACAGGGTAAGCATGAAAGACAGACTCAGACTTTGGCCAATCACAGGTCATTTCAGAGAGAGAGCGTTCCTATTGGTTGTGCTCTGGCTGGTGGGCGGTGCTTGCTAATTCCTCACCTGATCTCAACATGGCTCCCAGGTCACAAACTTTCTCCTTTTACAGCTAAACAGTACATTACAGGATGTTTCTGAAAACATTTGAGGCGAGAAATGGGCATTACAGTAACAGAATATTGATTCATATTTGATCAGTGATGCCTAGTTTGACTGTTTCATCTGAGTTCATGAGTGATTGACAGCTACTTAGCAGATTCCAGATTTATTACCTCAGTAAACATTGTAAACATGAATTTATGGTTTCAATCGCTAGTTTCAAGTCTTCTTCAGTACAGCATGTTCATTTAGTAAATGATGGTCCCATTTAGAGTCAAATGGAGCATAAAGCTGGGGATGCTTTAGGGCAGGGCTAACTTGTGATCAACAGGTCGCTACCACAGAGTTGTCTGTGTTTTCATCTTATCAACTTAAATGCTTTTACTTCATCAAAGTTAATCATAACTTGGCCAATATGCCGAACTCAAGGTTTCAAAATGGCAATCCACAAACCAGTGGGTGATGTCATGGCGACTATGTCCACTTCTTATATACCATCTGTGGTTTTTGCCACAGACAGGCTCAGATATAGAGAGATAGATATTTATTAATGTCTCACTCAGAAATCTGAATATCCCTATTGTCTGGCTCAAATAGATACGGGAGGCCATTGAATTTATAGACCTCATCATCATTGTCAAAATCATCTAAATATTCAGCCAGGACATTAAAAATCATGTCAGACTCCTATTAACAAAAACAATCACTTTTAGTGGATGTAAATGACAGCGCCAGCTTGCCACAGTAGCGCCATATTGCATCCTGTGAGCAGCCGCTGTTTGCAGCGCTTTTGCTCAATACTGGACCAATTTCAGAAAAAGTTGTAGCTATTAATCAGGTAGACACAAAAATGTGAAAATAGGGTCCAGACTGAAAGATGCTTAAGTTAAACTTTGAGCTAAGCAGCCAAACAGGGTCATATTAAAACGTTTTTGTTTGAAAATCATTGATGGTCTACAATTTATTGTTTTAATACTTAATAACAATTACATTACATTACTTTTTGGTTACAAGTTAATAAAGCAAAAATCAGGCCTGATATTGTCTTACACACCAAAGAGGCATACACCTTATTAATTATACACTGATATCAGATTGATAATCGGGATTGGCTGCTACCCAGAGGGCAGGTATTGTTATCGGTATCAAGACTGAAAAAGTTGGATCGGTGAGTCCCTATCTACATCTGTGCATGTGCCTGCATGTTCCTTTTTAAGGTGGAATGGCTCCAACAGCAGGTGGTCCAGAGAAGAGCAAAGAGGAGCTTCAGAGCCAGTCACAGCTACTCCATCGACATGAAGACCAAACCCCTTCTAACTGCTCATCCTCAGTCCGACCGCACCCAGACGCTGCCCTACAATGAGTCAGTGTGGAGCAGCCTGTGGTACATTGTGAGTCACATTTATTTCCTTTTACTGAGATAAAGTCTGAAATACGGACACATAGACGCAGACAGACAGAGCTTAGAATAGACCCTGATTTATTCTTTATTCCCAGGGGCTAAATTGAATGCCCGCTATTTGCTCCACAGCACTGCAGTGATGAGTCCAAAGGCTGCCAGTCTCGCATGAACATTGCGAGGGCCTGGAGGAGAGGGTATACTGGGAAGGGTGTGGTGGTGTCTGTCCTAGATGATGGCATTGAGAGAGAGCATCCGGATCTGAAGCCAAATTATGTAAGTGCCCTGAGATGGGACGCTGTTCTTGGGAAGGGGGGCATTAATCATAAGCTATTTGGCAGAGCTCTTAGTGTAACAGCGCAGAGCTGGGACAGATATTGCAGGCAGAGCTTTTGGGCCAAAGGTTGGGAAAGGCCGGCCAAGAGTATTGGAATGGACATTAAACGTCTGATCCACTTAACTGTGGAGCGGACTGGTGAATAATGCTCTTTGTGATTTGTCTGATGAGAGACAGATAGCCGCCGGCGTCTCATAATGTGCTGCTGCTTACTATCCATGTGATTCAGGATCCTCTCGCCAGTTATGATGTGAACGGACAAGACGAAGACCCTTCTCCCAATTATTCCAACGGCGCTTCTAACTAGTGAGTACTTCTTATCGCTAGATTTCTCCTTGCACCTGTTTTGCGGTTTTCCCCATTGTAATTCCAGCTTTAATTAATGCACGCTTTTCTTCCCATGTTTCGGGAAATACATGCATATATGGATATGCAAATCCCCCAGTCTGAATTCTGTCCTCTCACTGGTTTGATGTAACGGAAATAGCCCGTCTTCTCCTCATGCATATGCATCTAACCTCATGTTCTGATGTTCTCCTCCTTTCTCTGAAGCCATGGGACACAGTGTGCGGGGATGGTTGCCGCGACTGCAAATAACTCCCTCTGCACGGTTGGAGTCTCTTTCCACGCACGGATAGGCGGTGAGTCCAAGTGACGGCATAAAACTGGAATGCTGAAGGACTTCTGGAGGTCAAAGTTTTGTATTTTCAAACATTATCTTCATCTGTAGGCATCCGCATGCTGGATGGAGATGTGACAGACATTGTGGAGGCCCAATCATTGAGCTTCAGACCACAGTATATTGCTATCTACTTGGCTAACTGGGGGCCAGAAGATGACGGGGCCACAGTGGAGGGACCCGGGCCTCTAACTCGTCTCGCTTTACAGAATGGCATCAAAACAGTGAGAGTTTGTGTGTGGAAAAGGCTGCATGTGTTTGTTTGTTTGTTTATGTCTGTGTCCTACCTGCGGCTGTATATTTACTTCAAGGGCATTTCTTTTTTTCTCCTTATCAAGGCGTAAATATCATTAATAAATTAGTCTGCTCTGTGTGCTTCCCCAATTAATCTCAGGGCCGGAACGGGAGGGGCTCTCTTTTTGTCTGGGCGTCGGGGAACGGAGGGCGAAGGGGTGATCACTGCTCCTGTGACGGCTACAGCAGCAGTATCTACACTATCTCTATCAGCAGCAGCACTCGGCGTGGAAGCCAGCCAGACTACCTGGAGCGATGCTCCTCCACACTCGCGACAGCTTCCACTGGAGAGGAGACAGAAGAGATGGTGAGTAGAGGCTGTGAGTAAGAAACCAAAAGATGTACAGTACATAGGCCATGATGTGCTGAGAAGGGTCTGTCTAGAAGCACGGTTGTGTTTCACTTCATCTAAATCACAAAATAACACTGACCCTTCTCAGTCACCAGTACCAAGCACACTCTAATTAATCTCAGATTTTAGAAAAAAAGCTTTTTCTCTAGGGCTGTCAAAGTTGATGCATTAATGCAACTTGAGGTTTTTAGGTTGTAGCATCTCAGTTGTAAAGCTAGAGTGAAGATTCTGGCATCATATGAAACTAGATTTCTAAGGAATCCATTGGTACCAACCAGGTCATACTAGCTTGTAACAAAAGAGGTTAAATAAAGCTCCAAACTCGCGACGAAAAACTGGCATAGCTGTTTTCAAAGGGGCCCCTTGACCTCTGACCTCAAGGTATGGGAATGAAAATGGGTTCTATGGGTACCCAGGAGTCTCCCCTTCACAGAGACTCTTAACCACTTGGTCCATCAGCTGTTGCCTGTTTGGACTGAGTTTGCCATGTTATGGTTTTAGCATATTGTTTCAGCAAATGCAATATGTGTGAGGGTTTCTGGATAATATTTGTCATTGTTTTATGTTGTTAATTGATTTCCGATATTAAACATATACATACGGACAAACATGACAAATCTCCCTTTAAGGTACATTTTGAACAAAAGTATCTAGTTAAATATGTTTAATTTATATTGCAGGAGCAAAATTTTCAAGACATTTTCTGGAGAGAACTATTTATTTATGTATAAGGAATCATACTATATGGACAGTGTTCAGAGGCTAAACATCCAATTAATAATTCCAGTTTATTGCTAGTGGACCTTAGAGTCTTTTAGTCTGTGACTACATTGTTTTTAAGATAAA
This sequence comes from Pterois miles, assembly GCA_947000775.1. Taxonomy (NCBI): domain Eukaryota; kingdom Metazoa; phylum Chordata; class Actinopteri; order Perciformes; family Scorpaenidae; genus Pterois; species Pterois miles. The sequence goes on along the minus strand of CAMQGK010000229.1, from coordinate 11,807,671 downwards.
GAAGCTTAACACAGATTATGGAATAGATGAAGTTATGTGGAGTTATGATATCATTTATGTTGTCTTGAAGACATCAGAGCCATCCTCCCAGAGGCTGGGAGGCTGCAGGCTATTTTTACTGCTATATTTACAAAGACAACAAATCTGAAAATCACTTGAATCATTTTTGATGATGATATTTGTAACTTTGGTTGAACTTTAAGGGACTTTTTATAGTTAGATTTAACAATCCAGCTGCTTAAAGCCAAAAAAGACGCATTTTCTTTGGAGCAGTGTTTGGGGCTTCTGCAGTTGAGTGTGATCGTCTGAGACACCTGTCAATCAAGCAAATATGCCCCAGACACACTCTCGACACTTTCTTTCTGGTACAACAATAACTTTGATATTCGCAAGACACATTAAGAGGTTCAATTGGCTGATTAGACCCTATATTACATGGTTATGGGGTCCATAATCTCAGGTGGAATGCTGCTTTTTCCCATTCACTTCAGCATGCACAGAGTATTTTTGGAGCCTACAGTACATTTACGCTGACAACCATAAGAGGAGCTGCACTGTAATGTACCTCAGCAGTTGCTAATTATACAGTAGGAACCTTTGTAAATATTCTGAAAACCAAAGACAGGAGGCCCACAGTAGCATACCTGCTTAGACAATATGGCCAAATGACAAGCTTCTCACTTTTTTTTTTACCTTATTGATTGGCATTAATCTTTGTATTGCATGGCAACCCACCAGGAAGAAAGACTGTACGGTAATTATACAGTATGTAATTATGTGTAGTGTAGGTGCAATGCTTTGGGGAAACATATCAATAAAATAAACAACACCTGAACATTGACTCCACATACTTATTTAAGCAGACAGTTTTTTTTATCTGAATTATATATCTGTTAGGTAAAAAAAAAAAAGTAAATGTTTTATTAATATAAATTTGGACAGTCAGAGGGTGGAGGGTGGCAGATTCAGAGGGTGGAGGGTGGCAGATTCATCTCTCCCTTCATGTGATTTGCAGGGGTCATGAGTAAACAGAGTTGGGCGGCTCATTAGTGTAAATTGGGTGACCACAGAGCTGCTCCTCTGGCCCCGGGCTTACCGAGGGCTTCTCTGTCTGCAGGATCTCTTTGTTAGCACACCTGACAACATGCCAACAACACAGTCATGCATTCCTGGTAATACTCTTCTGCTATCTCTTAAAGCACCTCTAAACCCATCAACTTAATCTATGTTTTGTCAATTAGTTTAATAAACCTGTGTTGGTTTTGTCTCTGAGTGATTTCACATGCACCTGAGACTTTTTGAAACATTAGATGTGTGCGGTTTCCTACTGTAGTTTACTACGACCATAGCGTACAATATGACCAAAAAATAAAAAGAAGGGGATTCAGGATACAATAGAGTCAAAAGAAAGAACAGGAAAATCAAGATTAAGTATTTTAAAAATGCACAAAATGTAGTTCTATGAGGCGTTCACATTAATATGCTGTATGGTGGAATAAATGGTGTCCTATTGTGATAATGGTGTCCTATCTTCAGACTAAATTTTTACATTGGTTGCACTGGTGCGCTGAACTTTTTAATGCAGGGACACTGGCACATAATTTAGGTACACCCAAAATTTTTCACTGCACCTTTTGGCACCACAATAATACATTTTCAATGTTGTGTTAGTTCCCATCGGCCTACACTAGGGATGTCACAATAATAACAATAATATATTCCATGCAACATCCACTCCTTTTTTACAGTTTGAATACCATTTTTTGTTAGCAAGTTAAACAGCTCATAATTCCCTCTTTATTATCTATTTCATATTGCTGTGAAAACATCTCAAGTTTCAACTACATTTTTCGAGATTACATTTGAACACATCATGATAATGTTAGAATTTGCCTTTGCCTGACACTCATTTAAGAGCTGCATGTGTCTTAACTTTAAATCAGTGGCACCTCCCTTTAAGCCCCTGTCCTGCTGATTTCAACACAGATTTGTTGTTTGCAGCGTAGCATTATCAGGGAAAAATAGGGTGGATCACCCGGTCGCGTCGACAGTACCGTCAGTATCCACATGTTAACATATTATGTAATGCATAATATAATGTGTACATACCGAGTGAATGGTCGAGTGACGGAGAGATGCGCTTCGAGCAGATCACCTGTTCATAAGAACAGCAGATCAGAAATTAGCGGTAGAGTTGCCTCTGGTTATTAAATATACAATAGTGTCACACTCACTCTTTTTGCCCTCACCTCTTGTGAAATGAATCCAGCGCCGTGTTCAGGGTTAGGCATCTCACCGTGGACCAGGTAGGCAGCGTTACTCCGCCTGTGATGCCGTTCTGGGATGGACCGTTCAGGTTCTTTTCATTTTTAACTACCATCATGTTTTATGGTCGTGTTGTTGCTCGAGGAGGAGTAGTCTACAGGTTGCGGTTTCATGCATACACACCTGCACAGACAGACCTGTCAGGTGCACTCTATGGAGCCCTGTAGTGTGCTAATATACAGGTGGTTTTGGTACAGTTACTCTTACATAAAAGCATATACCTGTTTTCAAACTGGACGATCATTTTGGTCTCAGCTACGCACCTTTGAAGTTCCATGACTGCATCCCGCACGGTTGCAACACCAACACAGTGACAAGTTTCGCCCACAGATGGACAGAAATATAAACACCTGGTGACTCACAAGGCGAAAACAATACCAGTGTTGCAGTCGCGGCTGGTAATTATTATTATTTTTTACTATTATTTTATCAGTCCATATTTGTTGGCGTTTAGCTTGTCAAAAACTGCCCTGCTGCTTGCTGCACACAAAGTGAGGCATGCATCTGTACTAACGGTGATGTCTAGCAGCAATCTAACAGCACCATACATTAAATTTATATAACAATTGTTTTTCCAATTTTTTAGGGAGTGATGATGTTATAAAATATAGTACATACAATATGGTACAGCCCTATGGTGATTAAATATATCATCTATGTGGTAGCTATATATCCCAACACTCAGCCCACATGTAAGTCTGCTCCATTAAGGCCATCGAGCACAGAAGAAAAGTAGAGTTCTGTGTAACGGCAGGTGAACACTGTTAAATATTGAAAAGCTAAAAAGGATCCGTTGTCCTCAACAGGTGACGCTGGGTCCACAGAAGAGCTGCAGTCGGGCTAAACCTGAGACCTCGCTCTCCTCCTCCATGGCTGCAGGCGCCATCGCTCTCACTTTGGACGCCAAGTAAGCAGCTCTCTCTCTCACACACACACAAAATCCATACATTCAGACACAGTTAATTGGTTTGATCGGAGCGATGAGAGCATGATGTTTTGACCTTTTCTCAGCCCTTTTCTAACCTGGAGGGACGTGCAGCACATTATTGTCCGAACATCAAAATCTCATCATCTTCTTGCTCCCGACTGGCGCGTTAATGGAGCCGGATACAGAGGTATTCCCACCGGACTGCTGCTAAATTTCTAATTTCCAACATATTTCAGTATTAGCAAGTAGTTTGGAGAAAATGCATAATTACGTGAATCTTCACAAAACTTATTAATAAGATAAGCTTGATAAGCATATTTTGGTAAATGTTCTCTCAGCTCTTTTTAGGAAAACTATCAAGCAGCGAGTATACAAACTAATGAGATACTGTGAGCAGAACAGTAATAAACGCCTACAAAGTCCCAGGAGTGTGTGATGTTTTTTTTATAAGCTGCAGCGCCTTTTATGCCCTAGCTAATGTGCTATATGCTGTGTGTGTGTGTATGTGTCAGTGAGCCACCTGTATGGCTTTGGCCTGCTGGATGCTGAGGGCATGGTGAAGGAGGCCGAGCGTTGGAAACGAGTCCCCTCACAGCACGAGTGTGTGGAGGAGGCTCCCATCCAACTGAGCAGGTATCACACCAGCTGCACCGCAAGACATCCGCTTTGAGTCGGGCTTCCCTTGATTCCTCCGCTTTTATCACACTTTTATCTATTTCTGTCTGCGTACTCGCATGGATTTCTCTTACATTTTTTCACACACTTTCATATTTTTCCCCTTGTAACTTTCTTGTTTCCTCTCGTATCTCTGCCACTCACTGTGTCTTTATTCTTCCCCTGTCTCCGTCTCATGACAGAACTATTCATCCCAGCTCGGCGCTGACGTCCGTATGTGAGAGTACAGGCTGCTCCGGCGAACCCCTGCAGCACGTTGTTTATGTGGAGCATGTCGTCGTCCGTGTTACCATCACTCACAGTCGTCGCGGCGACCTTTCCATTACTCTCACGTCACCTTCAGGCACCGTGTCGCAGCTGCTGGCTAACAGGTAACTAGAGCAGTGCTCAATCACGGACACGTGTAGGAAATATTAACTGCTCTCTCCCTATAGCTTCACCACATGGTTTCTACATTTACTGGGATGCATGAGTAATATTTTTATTTAAAGCAGAGCATAATTCTCTGCAATGCTAAATTCTTCAGTTTGGCACCATGTCACATTAGGGATGGAAAAAAATGTGATTTTGGCAAACACTACTGGAGTCGTGCTTATGGTGTTTCAGGGAACTTGAATCTGAGCAAAATTAATTTCTGTCAGTTTTCAACTACAAGCAGTTTCTCAGTTTCAGCAAAATGTAATGTCAAAAATACAGCATGTCGCAACAAGACAGACTCAAGTGTTGATCTGATCTGTGATTTAAAGCACACTATAGAAAGTACACTGTTGGCAGTAATTATATTAGTAGTAGCAACAGCTGCAGTAGTAGAATTAGCACCAGTAGTAGTAGTAGTAGTAGTAGTAGTAGTAGTAGTAGTAGAATTAGCCATGGCAGTAGTAGTAGCAGCAGCAGTGGTATAGTATTAACAGCAGCAGTAGTAGTAGTATAGTCGTGGCTGCAGTAGTAGTGGTAGTATTAAAAGCAGCAGTAGTAGTATTTGATGCTGCAGCAGTAGTAGTAGAATAATTAGAAGTGGAATTAGCAGCAGTAGTATTAGAATAATTAGTACTGAGATTAGCAGTTGTAGTTGAATCATAATTATTATTAGTAGAATTAGCAGAGGTAGTAGTAGAATAATTATTAGTAGTAGAGTTAGCAGAGGTAGTAGTAGTAGAGTAATTAGTAACAGAGGTAGTGGTAGAAAAATTAGTAGTAGTAGTAGAATTAGCATCAGTAGTGGTAGTATTATTGTGATTATGTAATGTTTTGGTTTGTAGGCCTCTTGACGACTCCACCGAGGGATTTCAGCAGTGGGAATTCATGACAGCTCACAGCTGGGGGGAGCAGGCAGCGGGGGAATGGACTTTGAAAATCCAGGATACTTCCTCTCTGAAGAGAGACAACACTGAACTAGGTCTGCTCTTCCTCTTTGTGACATCACAGTATTATGAAACATACATTGAAGTTCAACTAGAAAAGCAGCTAAAACACAGTGCAGGCCTCCTGGGACAGGCCTCTCATCTTGCTCTCTTCCTGTTTCTCTGTTGTTTTATAGGGATGCTAAAGAAGTGGTCTCTGGTGATTTATGGCACCGTGGAGCCGCCGTATCCCAGTCATCGTGAGCGAGCCCGATCGGCTGAGATGCCGTTGGATAGTGACCTCACTGAAGAATACACTGGTGAGTTATGTACTCAGCTGGTATTAAGCTGCCCCTTGTATAACTCAGACCTCTCAGACAGCAGCTAAATGTTAGCTTATGTTAGTTTAGGTTGTTTTTTAAATGTAAATACCAGAAATCTTAATAACTTTTCTGTTGTTGCCATGATGGTGCAGTGACTGTGAGTATTTGCCCTTCCAGGACCCTGCGACCCAGAATGCAGTGACGATGGTTGTGAGGGGCCCAGCCCGCAGCAGTGTGTCACGTGTTTACACTTTTTTCTCAAGTTCAAGAACAACACAAGGTTAGCATGGTTACACAGCGTTTGTAGATCCAAAATGCAGTGTTTGGTTTGTGGTGATGCTGTTGCTGCAGAGCGTATGGCTCACACATTTTACAAATAAAAATAATCAGCTGTTATTTAGTCCACATGTTTGTATATTGATCAAAATTCTTAACACAAATAGTGACCACATTGTGATGGTGAGAATGGACCCAGTCATTTTCTCCACTCCCTCTCATTTAGAGTTACACCTCTTGTCCTCTATGTGCTTTGGTCCGTGTCCATTCAATAGGATGTGTGTATCGGAGTGTCCCAGGGGCTTCTGGGGCGACCGCCGGCGTTGTAAGAGGTGCTACTCCTCCTGCGGGAGCTGCACTGGGAGTCGCAGTGACCAGTGCACTTCCTGTCAACTTGGTCATCATCTAACTGAGGGCACCAATACCTGCATGTCCACCTGTGGGGATAACTACTACCTTGACCACGGTTAGATACTTTTATGAATTGTGTGTTGTAATTAATAGGGCTGTCAATCGATTAAAATATTTATGGTTGTCCACAGTTAACTTCGGACTGGGAAAATATGCTTGTTTTATGCAAATGTATATCACTAGAAATCAAATTTGGAAATTTCTCCACTGTTGGACAAATAAAGGAATATCTTATCTTATCTTATCTCTTATCAACAATACAAAACAATGACAAATATTGTTCAGAAACCCTCACAGGTTCTGCATTTAGCATAAAAAAATTTGCTCAAATCATAACATGCCAAACTCAAGTCTAACAGGCAACAACAGCTGTCAGTGTGTCAGTGTGCTGACTTGACTATGACTTGCCCCAAACTGCATGTGGTTATCATAAAGTGGGCATGTCTGTGAAGGGGAGACTCGTCAGTGCTCATAGAACCCATTTACATTCACATATCTTAAGGTCAGAGGTCAACGGACCCCTTTTGAAAATAGCCATGCCAGTTTTTCCTCACCAAAATTTAGTGCAAGTTTAGAGTATTATTTAACTTCCTGCTCGACAAGCTAGTATGACGTAATTGATGCCGATGGAGACATAATGTTTTCTAGCTTCATGTGATGGTAGAAGATTCACTCCAGCTTTAAAACCAAGAGCCCGCTACAACCTTAAAATCACAAGTTGCGTTAAACAAATTAGGTAAAATGATAACTTTGACAGCCCTAGTAATTATACTTAACAACACAGAAGGAGCATCCCCCAGTGAACCTTTAAGGATCTGTGGCTACAGAAAAGCTGTGTGGAAACAGCTGCATATGAGCCTGCTAATGAATAGTCAGTTGATGTAACTGCAGTTGAGGGGTGTATGAGTAAGATTGATTAACTGCTCTGATGTGCATTCCATGTGTATTGTCTGATTTCCCCACAGATGCAAATATGTGCAGAAAGTGCAGTGAAAACTGCTTGAAGTGCACCTCCTACAGCATCTGCACAGAATGCAAACCAGACACAAGGTGAGACGAATTCTCCGATGATGCTTGAATTAAGTGCTTGGTAAACAGGGCGCCTTTTCTTCCAGCTGCTGAGAACACTGATTCTCCTTGTGTGCAATTAGAAAATACTATAATGTTTTTAACAAAAGGATGTTTTCACTCCCTTTCCACGCACAGCTCAAAAAGAAAAATGTATCTTAATGATTTCCATTTTGCAGTATCCTCCCAAAAAAACAAACCATTCCCGTCAAATTCACCATATTGTTGGGTTAGAAGTTTCCGGAATACTTTGTTCACTGACTCAGTTTGTCAAGTACTTGTGGTGGTGTGCTGTGGGTTGGAAAACTGAGTCTACGGTCTAAAAGGCAATGAGTCATCTTCACGATATCACATGATTGGTCATGTGTGTCACAGTGCCACATGCTCTCTCCACCCTCTCCAGGCTGCAGGGGAACCGGTGCCAGCGGAGCTGCACGGTGGGATTCTACCACGACCAGCAGGAAGGCAACTGCAAGCCCTGTCACAAGGCCTGTGCTACCTGTGCAGGTGAGAGCACAGGTCAAGGGTCATGAACTGTCTGAAAACATCTTTAAATGCCATTAAAGAGGACCTGTTATGCTTATTCTCAGTTTCATACTAGTATTTGCGTTTTCCACTAGATGTTTACATAGTTCAATGTTAACTATTTCTCATAGCGATGCTACAGTACCTCTCTGTCTGAAGCTCCTCCTCCTTTGCGATTCGTTAACTGAACCAAACTCTGCTCCAGCTCTGCTTTAACCAGCTTTGCTTAAGAGGCCAAACCAGACCCCCCCCTCCATTCATTTTTTTAAACCCTAAAATCAACTCCTCTTATTTCCCTATTTTTTTTTTCATTTTTCATCTTTTTTTTTTTTTTTTTTATTTTTACACCCCCTTTCTTTTTTTTTTTTTTTTTTCCTGGTCAAAAAAAACATTTTTTTTGTTTTATACTTTCATCATCTCCTCTCTCCCCCTATCCCCCCCCCCTTTTCCATTTTCCAAAATTTTTTTCCTCTTTAATCTCTTTCTCCCCCCCCCCCCCTTTTTATTAAAATCACCAATACATTTTTCCATACCCTAAACCCTATTATTCCAATTTGGTGATTTACAATTTTTGTTTACGCTGTTAATGCCAGAAGGAACTGTGTAGATAATTAATCACAATGACACATGATGTGCACATAAGTACGGAGGGTTCTCTGGTTCAAGTCTTGTTGTTTTCTCAAAAAATTTTCCCCCAAATATCCCCCCCCTTCCTTTATTTTTTTTTGTCTGCATACAACATCACTCCACTGGGATACTACAGTGGGGTGCACTGTGCTCTCTCTCTCTGGGAAACTGGGACATATTGATGTTTTATAGACATTTGTCAGGACTCGGGACACCTAGCTTGAAACCGGAGATAAACCAGGAGGTCTGGTATGCAAGCCAGATATTATACAAATATGTTACTTGGTGACATCGTCATGTTACGGGAAAAAAGGCAGGACATCAAGCAAGGCGTTTCAAGCAGTGCAGGAGCAGTGTTTCTGTGGGGGAGAGTAACTCCCTTTAGTGTCAACTTTGGGCTTTTACATGCACAAAAAACTATACATCACACTAAAGGGCAAAAAGCACTGAAGAATAGGTCCTCTTTGAAATACAGGCCATGGAATTGTTTGCAGCAGTCGTCTGTGTCTTTTATCCATTTAAAAACATATTTGGTTCTGACATCAGGTGCAGGTATTGCGGCATGTAACCGTTGTGCAGAAGGCTACTTGATGGAGGAGTGGAGGTGTGTGTCCTCCTGCAGTGCTGGCTTCTACGCCACAGAGCCAAACCCAGAGATAGCTGATGGGCACAGGATATGTAGGAGGTGAGCTCACTGGTGTGTGTTCAGGTGTGGGTGGTTTGTTTATCTGCTGATGGCAGGCCTTATTCTGGTGCTTGGCTCCTGTGTGTGTGTTTGTGCTCGTTTTCATGCTGTTTGTAGTTGTGTGCCTGTATGGGTGTAGTTTTTTTTTTTTTTTTTTTTGAGCAGTATGTGTGTTTCTGTGTTCAGTCTTGGTGCTCTCTTCCTCAGGTGTGACGCCAGCTGTCTCACCTGTGTGGGGCCGAGCCGGGGGAACTGCAGCAGCTGTTCCAGCGGTCACAGCCTGCAGGAGGGAGCGTGTGTTGTTAACACTGTGTGCACAGACGGTCAGTCAACCATCTTCTTCCTCTATTACATGTTGGCTCATTGCTGCTGGATAAATATAACACATTTAGTTCTTACTTCTCTAACTACTTCAATACAATTATATATCCACAACAGCTGATAATGTTTGAGAGTGTAAAGGCTGTTTTATGGACATTTTCTATCTATATATGTATATTTACAATGTAATATCTTCATTCTGAGTCAGCCATAAGTCAGCTGTGTTTTAAAAAAAGAATGTTTAGCATGGAGCTGTTTGGCGTGCTCTATATGTGGCTGGCATACTTTGGTATCTATGCCTCAGATGGTTATTCATGTCTGATTCAGCATCATTATCTTGTTGCGTGTCTATCAGGAGAGTACCAGGACGGTGAGGGAAAGTGCCACGCGTGTGATGCAACGTGTCTGAAGTGCACAGGGCCGCAAAGAGAAGACTGCATCAGCTGTGTTTCTTCACGGTGAGTTGGTCTTGACTTTTTAGATTCAGGGTCAGAGGGGAAATTAATATATCCCGCTGTTACTCTGAGTGAAAAACGGTGTTTCACCATGATGTAGAGAAGCAAATCATCATACTTCATAGATGTATTGTTATTCTAACAATCAAAGCATGCAAGAGTCTTCTCTAATTTAAACAACATGACTAAGAAAGCAACAATTAGAATAATTTATGAATCTTTTCAGTAATTTTTCAAGCACAATTAATAAAAGATAAATGTCACACAGGCTCTGCTTCCAGCTGTTCAGGGGGAGAGATTTTCTGCTTTTCTAATAATTATAAACTTTAGGTTTTGGTCTGTTGGTCCAACAAACAAAGCATTTCAAGACGTCACCTTGGACTCTGGGAAACGGTGGCATTTTTTTCACTGTTTTCTGACATTTCATAGACTAAAATTTATTGATTAATGTAAAAATAGTGGAATAGCAGATTAATTGATTGGATTGAATACGAATAAGGCATAAAATGTGCCGTTTGGTTTGTTGTCAGAAGAAAATCGAACCAATGAACAATGTATGACAAATGACAGTAACTGACTGTATCAGACTGTAGCAGATCAGTTGTGTATCATAAATTTGATTTTCAAATAATCATCATCTAAAGTAGTCCCTCACTGCCTCTTAGCTGAATCAGCCATCCCCATCCCTCTCCTCTCCCTGTGTCAACACGCTCAGCTTCATCTGTGTAGCTCTGCCATATGTTGCATGCTGGGATGTAAAATGAGTTCAGCTGATCTGGATAGACATCATTCATATCTGTGGATTTTGTGGCATTGCAGTGGGGAAAAAAACTGGTTTGTATGTTGTTGTCGGCTGCAGGGCTCTAGATGTGGGTCGCTGCGTGATGGAGTGTTCAAAGGGCAAGTACCAGTCAGGTGGCCAGTGTCACCTGTGTGACCATACCTGTGCCACCTGTGTGGATGCAGGGCCGGCCAACTGCACCAGCTGTGACACTGGTGAGGACTGAACAAGAATGTCATGCTGGGTGTTGGTGTGTATATTTACTGTGTGTGTGTGTGTGTGTGTGTGTGTGTGTGCGTGAGATATATACAATTAACTGATTAATTTATCATTTTCTCCAGTCTATAATGCCACATAATGTTGATCATGCTTATCTGTTGCGACCATGGGAAATAAGAAATTATTATTTATTCTCCTCTCTGTCACTGTAGTGTTTTACAAATCGTTCACTATAAAAACATACATATATGCACACAAGGCAGATCCTCCTAAAATATAAAAGTCAAGATACATACAGTATATTCTCCCTTTACTTACTTGACTTGTTTTACTGTAAAATGAAGAAAGGAAAAATCACTACTACCAGATAAAGGACAATCATATTTATTAGTGCAGATTTAAAGGGATAGTTTGGGTGTTTTTGAAGGGCAGTTGTATGAGGCACTTATCCATCTGAGGTGTATTAGTTACAGTAGATGACAGTAGGCGTGTCCCGAGCATCAAGAAACAGGCAGGAGTACCGTCATCAGAGCAAAGCGCTCCAGCCTTGTGGATGGAAATGGCAGAAAAATGTATTTTAGCCACCTCAAAGAAAGGTTCACCTAAAAAAAAAAAAAAATGCAGTTTAAGTGTACACTATATTTAGAATATTTTCAGACTTTATCCTGCTTTCAGACGGCCCTTTCCTTCTCCGTTCTGAAAGTGAAATTTATCTATGCTCTCTCCAAAGCTAGGAGGCTCAGATGACAAAAACAGTTTAGATAAGTTTCATTTTCAGCTCAGTTCACTGTTAGAAAATATTCTAAATATGCGTAAACGTAACTTTTTTTTTTTTCAGCTGAGCCTTTCTTTTAGGTGATTATAATACGTTTTTCTGCCATTTCAGTCCACAGTAGTACGTTGCTTTGTGTCAGTATTCCTGTCTGTTTCTCCAAGCTTGAGGCGTGCCGACCATCATAGACTGCAAGTAAAACATTTACTATGGATAAGTACTTTATACAACCCCACTTCAAAAACACACGAAATATGCCTTTAAGAACTTTCCCAATTTATTTTCTATGCAGATAAATGACTGAGGCTGAATATTTGCATTGCTTTATACTAATAGAATAAAGAAGAAGAGAGAAACGATTCAATAAAAGATTAGTTAGATGAATTTAATGAATCTAGGTATTTACCTTGACATCCAAATCCAATTTCATGACTAGGAAGTTAAACATCACACATGGTTTGCTGTTTGTTCGCCAGATAAGTTTGGACTGGAGCGTTACCTGTATAGAGGCCTGTGTGTGGACGCCTGTCCTGAGGCCTTCTACCACACCAAGGAGAGGAGCTGTGAGCCCTGCTCGGACCACTGTCGTCTCTGCACCAACCCCACCCACTGCCTCAAGTGTAACTCGTCCTACTACGTCTCTGATGGAGTGTGCACAAAGCTGGAGTGTGGAGAAGGTAAACAAGGTCACAGTGTTATTTATGAGCTGGTTTGCTTGTATCCATCATGTTACAAGGTCAGAGATGACCTTGAAAAGCACTGTCTCACGCCTGTCCCTTCGCTGTCTCCCCCCTTTTGTTCTTTTTTTTTTTTTTTCCTCAGGAGAGGTGGAGGACCCAGATTATGACGACTGCATGGCCTGTGAGGAGGGCTGCAGGAAGTGCGTCTTGTGTAAGTTACAGCTCAGAAGCCATAAAAAAAAAAAAAGTTCTCCCTAAAAATGAGTGCTGCCTACAGAGCTCTCCTCGTCAGCGTGTCGCCGACCATGTTCAAGGGTTTCTCCTGGTAGTTCCTGTTTAAAAGGAGAGCTGAGCTTTTTGTCTGCTTTCAACAGATAACCCCAGGCATTGCCTTTCCTGCACTGAGGGCTTTTACAAGTAAGGCTGTGTGCCTCACCGTCGCCATGTGTGATCTCGTCTCTGCACTCGCTCTGCCTTTCAGTTCGCTACTATACTAGAATGAAAAGAGCCCTTTTTTTGCTGTGAGAGTGGAGAGGTTTTGTGTGTGTATGTGTGTGAGGGAAAACCACCGGTATAGACTGCTGCTTTTGTTATCAGTTTTCAGGATGGCTGCTACAAAAACTGCCCTGCTAAGACGTACAGCGTGGAAGAGGAGATGACCTGCGTTCCGTGTGATGACAACTGTGTGAGCTGTGATGAACACGAGTGCTACTGGTGTGAGACCGACCTCTTCTTATCAGGTAGAACTGCCCCACTTGGTCAAGACATGAAGTCATGAAGCGGTGTACTCAGTGCAGGAGGAAGTATTCAGATCCTTTACTTAAAATATCAATACTACAATGTAAAAGCACTCCATTACAAGTAAAAGCCTAGTATTGAAAATGTCACTTAAAATGAGAGCATTATGCAATTATATATCATGTTTAATTCTTATTACTGATGCATTAATCTGTATGTAACATTTTACTGTTGGGTTTTAATTGCACATAGTATTGTTGGGTAGTTTAATCCAAACAGTGCATCATATTAATCACGTTTTATATGTAAAATCTTAATCTGAAAAGTAAGTAGTAATTATACCTGCCAGATAAAAGTAATGGAAAAAGAGTAGTAAGAAAATACAATATGTCCCTCTGAAGTATAATGCTGCAGAAAATGGTACCTCAAGTTTGTACTTAAAAGACCAGTGTGTAGCATTTAGGGGGATGTATTGGCAGAAATGATATATAACATCCTCTCCGGGAACCATCACCTTAACGTGGTGGAGAGGTTTGTGTGTCCCTATGACCCTGAGGGCTGTGTTGTCTGGAGCCTAGTGCTCCTGGTAGGGTCTCCCATGGCAAATAGGTCTCAGGTGAGGGGCCAGACAAAGAATGGTTCAAAAAAAACCCCATGAATAACCGAGGCAGAGGAGGAGTGACCTGGCCCCGAGGAAGCCCGGGGCCCCCGTCTGGAGCCAGGCCCAGATGGCGGGCCCGTGAGCGAGCGCCTGGTGGCCGGGCTTGCCACGGAGCCCGGCCGGGCTCAGCCCGAAAAAGCGACGTGGAGACCCCCTCCTCTCCATCCTGTGGGCCCACCACCTGCAGGAGGAACCGCTGGGGTCGGGTGCGCTGCCATATGGGTGGCAGTGAAAGCCAGGGACCTCGACAGACCAGACCTGGGCGGCAGAGGCTGGCTCTGGGGACGTGGAACGTCACCTCTCTGTGGGGGAAAGAGCCGGAGCTTGTGCGGGAGGTGGAGCGCTATCAGTTAGATCTGGTGGGGCTTACCTCTACGCACAGCCTCGGTTCTGGAACCGTTCTCCTGGATAGGGGTTGGACTCTATTCTTCTCTGGAGTTGCCCAAGGTGTGAGGCGCCAAGCAGGTGTGGGGATACTCACAAATCCCCGGTTGAGTGCTGCTACGTTGGGGTTTACCCCGGTGAACGAGAGGGTCGCCTCCCTGTGCCTTCGGGTTGTGGGGGGGGAAACTCTGACTGTTGTCTGTGCATATGCACCAAACAGCAGTTCAGAGTATTCGACCTTCTTGGAGACCCTGAATGGAGTCCTGTATGGGGCCCCAGTAGGGGACTCCATTGTTCTGCTGGGGGACTTCAACGCACACGTGGGCAACGATGGAGGTACCTGGAGAGGCGTGATTGGGAGGAATGGCCTACCTGATCTGAACCCGAGCGGTCATTTGTTATTGGACTTCTGTGCTAGTCACGGATTATCCATAACAAATACCTTGTTCGAACATAAGGATGCTCATAAGTGTACTTGGTACCAGAGCACCCTAGGCCGAAGATCAGTGATCGATTTTGTGATCGTATCATCCGATCTGAGGCCGCATGTTTTGGACACTCGGGTGAAGAGAGGGGCAGAGCTGTCAACTGATCACCATCTGGTGGTGAGTTGGATCAGAGGGTGGGGGAAGACTCTGGATAGACCTGATAAACCCAAACGTGTAGTGCGGGTGAACTGGGAACGTCTGGAGGAGGCCCCTATCCGAGAGATCTTCAACTCACACCTCTGGCGGAGCTTTTCTAGCATTCCTGTGGAGGCTGGGGGCATTGAACCTGAGTGGGCGATGTTCAAAGCTTCCATTGCTGAAGCTGCGGCGGTGAGCTGTGGCCTGCGGGTCTTGGGTGCCTCAAGGGGCGGTAACCCTCGAACACCGTGGTGGACACCGGTGGTCGGGGAAGCTGTCCGACTGAAGAAGGAGTCCTTTCGGGATATGTTATCTCGGAGGACTCCGGAGGCAGTTGCAAGGTACCGACGGGCCCGTGGGGCGGCAGCCGCTGCCGTAAAGGAGGCAAAGCAGCGGGTGTGGGAGGAGTTCGGAGCAGCGATGGAGAAGGACTTTCGGTCGGCACCAAGGTGCTTCTGGAAAACTGTCCGGCACCTCAGGAGGGGGAAACGGGGAACCATCCAAGCTGTGTACAGTAAGGATGGGACACTGTTGACCTCAACTGAGGAGGTAACCGGGCGGTGGAAGGAGCACTTTGAGGAACTCCTAAACCCGACTGATACGCCCTCTCTTGTAGAGGCAGAGCTGGAAGCTGATGGGGGATCGTCGTCAATTTCCCTAGGGGAAGTCACTGAGATAGTTAAACAGCTCCGCAGTGGCAAAGCCCCGAGGATTGACGAGATTCGCCCAGAAATGCTGAAAGCTCTGGGTGTGGAGGGGCTGTCATGGATGACACGCCTCTTCAACATTGCGTGGAAGTCAGGGACAGTGCCTAAAGAGTGGCAGACCGGGGTGGTGGTTCCCCTGTTCAAAAAGGGGGACCAGAGAGTGTGTGCCAATTACAGGGGTATCACACTACTCAGCCTCCCTGGTAAAGTCTACTCTAGGGTGCTGGATAGGAGGGTCCGGCCGATAGTCGAACCTCAGATTGAAGAGGAACAATGCGGATTTCGTCCTGGCCGTGGAACAACGGACCAGCTCTTCACTCTCACAAGGATCCTTGAGGGGGCCTGGGAGTATGCCCATCCAGTCTACATGTGTTTTGTAGACTTGGAGAAGGCGTACGATCGGGTCCCCCGGGGTATACTGTGGGAGGTGCTGCGGGAGTATGGGGTGAGGGGGTCACTTCTCAGGGCCATCCAATCCCTGTACTCCCAAAGCGAGAGCTGCGTCCGGGTTCTCGGCAGTAAGTCGGACTCGTTTCCGGTGGGCGTTGGCCTTCGCCAGGGTTGCGCCTTGTCTCCAATCCTGTTCGTGATATTCATGGACAGGATATCGAGGCGTAGTCGGGGGGAGGAGGGTTTGCAGATTGGTGTGCTGAGGATCTCATCGCTGCTTTTTGCAGATGATGTGGTTCTGCTGGCATCATCAGTCTGTGACCTCCAGCGCTCACTGGATCGGTTCGCAGCCGAGTGTGAAGCAGCTGGGATGAGGATCAGCACCTCAAAATCGGAGGCCATGGTTCTCAGCAGGAAACCGATGGATTGTCTACTCCAGGTAGGGAATGAGTCTTTACCCCAAGTGAAGGAGTTCAAGTACCTCGGGGTCTTGTTTACGAGTGAGGGAACAATGGAACGTGAGATTGGCCAGAGAATCGGAGCAGCGGGGGCGGTATTGCAGTCGCTGTACCGCACCGTTGTGACGAAGAGAGAGTTGAGACGAAGGCAAAGCTCTCTATCTACCGATCAATCTTCGTGCCTACTCTCACCTATGGTCATGAGGGCTGGGTCATGACTGAAAGAACTAGATCGCGAGTACAAGCGGCCGAAATGGGTTTCCTCAGGAGGGTGGCTGGCATCTCCCTTAGAGATAAGGTGAGAAGCTCAGTCATCCGTGAGGGACTCGGAGTAGAGCCGCTGCTCCTTTGCGTTGAAAGGAGCCAGTTGAGGTGGTTCGGGCATCTGGTAAGGATGCCTCCTGGGCGCCTCCCTAGGGAGGTGTTCCAGGCACGACCAGCTGGGAGGAGACCCCGGGGATGCCCAGGACTAGATGGAGAGATATATCTCCCCTGGCCCGGGAAAGGGAAGTTTGGGGTCCCCTGCTGGAGCTGTTGCCCCCGCGACCCGACCCCGGATAAGCGGTTGAAGATGAAGATGAAGAAGAGATGAAGATATATAACATTAATAAGTATGTTTTCTTTAGTTTATGATCACGTGAAAATAAGAATCATGTTTTTGTTAGCTTAAACCAAACACTGTTAACTTCTCCTGCTTGGGCTGAAGTCGTTACTTACCATCTCTTGAGCTTCACCACTCACTTCCTACGTACACACACACTGTAAGCACTCTAATCTTACAACAACTGGCTCTAGTGAGGGTCATTCTTGTTTTCACATTGGCCACCATACTTCTTTTACACACCTTGCACACGGAAGAGGCTTGAGGTGGCTGCAATCTGAAACCTCACCATCAGATACTGCCAGATCCTACACACTGCTCCTCTAAGTATAGTACTTGAGTAAATGTACTTTGTTACGTTCCAAACGATGTATTAAAAATGATAAATATGCACAAAAGCCCCTTACATACTGTTATATTATTATTTATGCTATATTCAATAGGCTATACAGTACTGATATACAGTTTCAGAGAATATTATAGATCCAAGACAAAACTGACAGAAGGGTGGGATGCACTTACAAATCAGTCTTATGCAATACAGACAACATCATGGATTCATCAAAACAGCACAGTTAAGCTTTGTTTATACTCATGCGAGATGTGGCGCGGGCCTCTGTAGATGCCTACACTACAAGCAGCACAGAGGCGTTTATGCTCAGCGCTTTCTTCGTTGCAATAGAGTTTGAAACGGCAGGAGTACAGACAACATATTCTGTGGATAAGCAAGAAATCAACGAATGGTACCGGAAAGGAAAGTAGGCTGCCTGGCAACGGTAGTCAACACTAAACTCAGACGTACCTACCACCAAACACTGCATTTGTGTACTGTAATTATTACCGTCATTTGCCTCCAGGTTTAAATTACTTTCTGCCTCTCGGTGCTTCCCCTCAGGGTCGCCACTTTTCATCAGACCTTTTTTTTTTTTTTTTGTAGCTTTTACAAAACGGTCTCTCATTCTTTCACAGCCTGTAAAAAGCTTCTTCTTTCCCCAGTGTGTTGCCTGTTTCTTTCCAAGTATTTAATATCATGTGACTGTCCCTGTAGTCATGTCATTGTCCCTGTGGTCTCTAAATGAACACTTGTAGAGACGTCTGTACAGGCCAACCTGCTCGGCCAGACATCCATTTTGTCATGAAAAGCACAGCATGCAGAGTTACAAAAATTCATAAGTGCACGACAATGTACCGTGACAATTTATGGCGCCTTCGCACACCACGCCTTGTGCCATCGTCACTCCGGTGAGCATAAAGCAGGCTATAGGCTACCTATAGTTCAGAGGTGTGGTCAGGGCTAGGGCTGGGCAATGACTATATATATTGTCAAAGTGATATAAAAATGTCTTGTGTATATATCTTTCTATATTGTGAATGTTTCTATGACAATATAGGGTAGGCCTATATTGATTTCCCTTTTCTGTATAATTTCACTTAATATTAACTAAAGTTCTTAATTAAATGATGAAATACTTTAATTCAGACAAGAGTATACAAAAATAGGCTTTACGATGTTGTTATTTCATATAGACTATTAATTGCTTTACCAGAAAACATGCTATATCATGATATATCTCACTGAGATAAGAAATTACCTAATTGTGATAGAAGATTTTGTCCAGCTCTGGGCAGGGCTGTAGATTGTAACATGTACAAACCTCAGTCAGAAAGAGGATCGATGATCAGGCAGACTAGACTAAGATATTCAGCTAAACAACCCGGCGGGTTAACAAGTGGAATATAGAGTCGGCGTATTATCACATCAAACTCTGTCAAATTCAAGTTGAATGTGACCAAAGCACACTTGGTGAGTGCTAGAAAGAGTAACGATGACAGTTTAGAGTTTTATTTTGTTTCTGTCCAGTTTGAATGAAGTGTTTCATGATGCTCTGCTACGTACAGCTGATCTCAACATAAACAAAAATACTCGTGGATGATGGCACAAGTTTAACGGAGGGCGGGGGGGGCAATCGTACTCGGGCACTTTCGCAGGGGTCTGTGCTCTCCGAGTGCCATTCTAGTTGCATCTACTTCCTATAATACTTCATGTGAAGTAGTTTAATTTTTGACAGTACATTGTATTTCACAAGATGATCTCTCATTTTCAAATATTAATCTTCCAAGGTGATTAGTAGTGTCGTTAGTATAGCCAATAACGATAGCTGTGCTTCCCAAATTTACCCACCAAAGTTAGTTTTGATTACACACTTTTTTAAGAGCATGCACCCTGTAAGCTTGATGTCAGCCGATCTGTTAAAGGTATTAAAACTGGGTTTTGACACATCTATACGAGACTTTGTGTAAAATTGTTCCCCTTTATGTAAAGTACAGTTACCTGAAATAGTGAATTTGCCCTGCAAAGTGGGTACATACAATATAGATTTCGAATAACAGAGAAACATCTCCTACATTTCCCAGAGGGGAGTTGTGTTTCAGTGTGTCCCGATGGTTTCTATGGCGACGAAGACACCAACGACTGTGAGGAGTGTCACTCAGACTGTGTGACATGTGGTGGCCCGGAGACTGATGACTGTCTATCCTGTGAGGAAGGGAAGATGCTAGAAAGCGGAGAGTGTGTGTCTGACCATGACGTCTGTCCCATTAAGACCTTTCGCAGCGGTGAGACTAATACTTATGTATTCCACTAATCCAACTGTCTGCTCATAATGAATCAGGGATTTGGGCACTTTCACAGGGGCAGAAAAGAAATCTTGGAGGGTAATTGGTCGGTGTGCCACCGTCCCTGAACCCCGCACCAACTTAAGTACTCGAAACAGGCAGAACTGCTGAATGTCGGCCAGATACAGACTTTGAAATAATTGATTGTATATGCTGAACATTTAGTCCCCCTCAAGAATTAGTTGGACAGACCTTTAAACAACATATGGTAATTAGTGCGAGGCAAGACATCTTAATTATAGGAACTAAAGTAACTTTGAGAAAAGTACATAGGTTAATACAAAGGTTGAAAATGAACACACAGAAGTTAAGTTATTCTTAAACTTTTAATCTCAGGAACTACAAAACCTTAGATTAAAGCCTCAAACCCTCACACAATATGAAATGGCAGGATAGGAATAGTGTTGCAGGTTGGGCTTTTGTAAAATTACCAGATGATTAAGGTTGTGAAGAATGGATACTACTAGTACTAATCTTAGTTGTAATTGTGGTTGTTTTTTCTAAATGGGAAGACATTTTGGGAAATGTGCTTTTTTTGCTGAGAGTTAGATAAGACGATTAATACCATCTCACGTTTGTACACTAGCAGGCAATTATCTTAGCTTAGCACAAAGACTGAAGGCAGGGGGAAACCGTTAATCTGGCTCCGTCCAAAATTAAAGGTTGGAAGTGACTGCACCCAGCTAAGGATGACTTGCAGCACAGACTGCCAATAAAACAACAGCTTGTCGTTTTTTTACATTTCTGTAATAATTTGGGAGATTTTTACACCAGACATCAAATAGAATGTCACAATAATATACAAAAGACTCATGAAATAGCATGGATTGAACAAACAAGGTATAATGTGTTAGAGTACAATTTTAGACGTGTCGGCAGGCAGATTATTTTGAATTTTGGATAGAGCCAGGCTAAGTGTTTCCCCGTTTCCAGTCTTTATGCCAGAGGTAGGACCATATTGTTTTGTAAATCACAAGTAAGTCTCACATCTTTTCATTCTGGTTTTGTCAAGACAGGAAACTCCAGAGTCAAGTCCCAAGTCTTATACTTTGAGTTTTGAGTCTTAAACAAGTCAAAACGTGCTCCACCAATGGTACATAACCGTAATGTTTTTGCAACTTGATTAGAAGCTGTCGGATTGGTTCAAACAAAGTTGGTCTGGGGTGTTAAGTGCAAGATGAGTCTGACTCAAGTCCAAGTCACGTGGCTTGTGTCACACCTCTGCTTATGTTAAGATAATCACCTGATGGATCCAGCTTCATATTTAGCATACGGACTTAGATAGTGTGGTATCAGTCTCCTCATCTAACCCCTGACAAGAAAGCTGATAAGTGTCTTTCCCAAAATGCTGATATTTAGCAACCTCTGTTTTCCGCCTAATACTGCAAGTTGCTAACAAGATTGCCTACCACCACCTGACAGATGGGCTCCATCTGTTAGCCAGGACACTGATTCGTACCATAATGGTCCTGGATCAAAGATCCCTCTGTGGCTCCATCATGTTCACTGTGTTGTTTCCCCTCCAGATGATGGAGAGTGTGAGGACTGCCACCAATCCTGTGAGTCCTGCTCTGGAGAGGAGAAGAACCAGTGTACAAAATGTGCAAAAGGTCTGTCAGTCACTTCCGTAGATCAGATGTTTTCAGACCTGTAGCAGCAGTTTCATATTTTCGTGGTTACACCGCAGCATATCAGACTATTTTGCAGTGCAGTGATGATGTTTACTCGATCTTCTCCCTGCAGGGCGGTTTCTGACCACACAGCAAACGTGTGTGTCAAAGTGTCCGGGGGGTTTCTTTGCCAGTCGGCTGAGCGGTGTGTGTGAGGCCTGCCCTCCAGGCTGTTTGCAGTGTGTGGACGCTCAGCACTGCAGCCGCTGTCAGAGCACCCGCAAAACTCAATTATTCCTGCAGGCTGGACAGTGTGTCCAACAGTGTGTCAGGTCAGTGATCAATCATAGCAATATGAATTTATTTATGGATGTATTTACATGTTTTTTTACATACTTTACCATGATCTATCTGGAAATTGATTATTCTCAGTTTGGGAATACTGTGAGGATTTAACACTGTTGGCAAAATCATGTTGAAATCACATCTTTTGAACATCAGGCCAGATGTTTTAGACAGGAGCTCTGAAGAGCCAAAAATAAAATGTCAGGAGACGTATTTGCTGGCCGTGATTCTGACGTTTCCTATTTGATGTTTATGTGCCATTAACTTATGACATCCTTGAGTTTGAGAGAATATTCCGTCCTTGCTGACAAGGTCCTTGAAGCTCCATTAGCGCTGAAATGACTATTTGAACCTTTTGGCCATGAGGCTCTTTATTTTTATTTTAGTTTTACAACCAACTGCCAAGCAGCTTTTTTTTTTTTTTTTTAAGCAACACTTAAGTACTACATGATCGTCTGGATGAATTATTAGTAGTCGTCTGTAGACTGAAGCAAAGAGCAGAGCAGGGCAAAATGTCAGTCATCTTGTTTACCCAGCAGCAGCAGCACACATTCATGACAGCATATTTCAGTTTTTTCTCACAGTGACAAAATTAAAATAAAGGTAGTCCAACTCGACACATATTACAAGGAAAACTGATTAATTAAGAGACAATACAACAGTGTTTATATTTGCCATGATCCTCAGTAGGAATTTGAAAGTAATGCATCTGTTTAGTCAGACATTTATGTCCATTATGCATTCTGGTTCAAGCGATGGCTGACATGGATGCAAATCTGAAGTATACATGCATAACAAGCCCAGTGTGCTGTCTTGTGACTAGGGCTGTCCTTAACCAATGAAATTTGACTAACACTCATACGATTGTGTCAACTAATCAACTAGTTGATTATATCGACAGATCTGTCAGTTTCCCAACAAAGAATCACACACAAGCATCTCTTTAAATGTTGTGTTTGCCAGAGATGTGTTCATAAGCTTCTTGGAGATAAGTCATTCAGCATGAAAAAAGCATCAGCTACTAATTGACTGAAGAATCTTGGCATACTAAGACCAAAACGATCGATAAGTTGACTAATTGAGTAACTGTTAGGCCACACTGACAATGTAAGCAGCGCTTGTGCATCTCGGAAGCACCTGCTTTTTATTTCGGTGTCCATATTAACAGGTTAAAACTGAGCCGCACTGCCCAGTTTTTGGCATGTGGTTCATAGCAAAGAGACGATGAAAATAAACTTTTGACGTTTTATATTTGGCATTATATTGGCATTATACCAGTAGCATTATTACAGTTTCAATGTAGAATGTCAGACATGAAAAAATATTTATTTTTAACTCAACACTTCCTGTTTCTGTTTAAAAATAAAAGCCCTCTCCAGTTTTTTTTTTTTTTTTTTTGTGGACGGAATTCCATTATTTAACACACGGCTCCATAAATGAACACGCATCTTAACCTTTTTCTACAATAAATATAAATGACATTTATAGTGAAGTGAAATGGCCGTTATGAAAGGCAAGCTCTGTGTACCCAGTGTGGCCCTCTGTCTTTGCATGTCTGCTGATGTTCGTTGTGCGTTCTCACAGGGGTTACCCTGCAGGCCAGGTGTGTCGTAGCTGTGCAGCAGGCTGTGCGTCCTGTGGGAAGAACGCCACCCACTGCCTCAGCTGTGAAGAACCTCTCCTCCTACACAAGCACCAGTGTGTGGAGGAGTGTCCTCCGGCGCACATTGTCCGGGACAGAGAGTGCCAACACTGCCCCTCAGCCTGCCAGGAGTGCAACCGACTTGGGCAATGCACAGGTACTGAAACGCGATGCAGACCAGGACTAATTCAGCTGTCGATGCTCAGTTCAGTTTAATCCGGAATGTGCTTTTACATCTCTACACTCCTCTTTGGATAGTGTTAATGTTACCAGCAAGATTGGTGTTTGGTATTTTTAGCCACACTAATGACATGGCTCTAGAGACGCTAAGGTCGGTCACTTGGCTGGTTCACCACTTTGATCCAAACTGAAATATCTCAACAACTGTTGGATGGATTGCCATGAAAGCTCGCCTCTGGGCCCAGCAGCTATTTGATCTTTTAGAGGTTGTGGTGGGCTCAGTGTTAAAGCTAGGTTTATTTTAAGAAATTATTAGTAAAAAAATGAAAGCACGTATTCATAATGTGTTTTTAATAGGGCTGTCAAAGTTGATGTGATGATAAAGCATCAATGCAGATTTGTTTTAACACCACTGATTTCTTTATCACATTAACCCAACTTGAGATTTTTAGGTTGTAGCCGGCTCAGTTTTAAAGCTAGAATGAAGATACTGGTATCATATGAAACTAGAAAACCTAAAGAATCCATCCAACCATATCATACTAGCTTGTTTGCGAAGGATAAGTAATGCTTTAAAGTAGGGTTAAGTTTTGACAAGGAAAAGCTGTCATAACGATTTTCACGTGTCGCTTGACCTCTGACCTCAAGGTATGCGAATGAAAATGGCTTCTATGGGTGTGGGTACCCACAATCCTCCCCTTTAGAGACATGCTCACTTCATCATAATCTAAATGGTGTTTCTGATGTGTCTTTATACTATGATGGCTGTGGCTCAGAGGGTAGAACAGGTCGTCCACCAATAGGAAGGTCAGTGTGTCCTTGAGTAAGACACTCAACCCCAAATTGCTCCTGAAAGCATAGCCATCGGTGTGTAAATGAGATGAATGAGTATTTAGAAGTTGGCACCTTAGCAGCCTCTGCCAACAGTGTATGAATGTGTGTGAATGGTTGAATGCTGACATGTATTGTAAAGCCCTTTGAATGGTCAGAAGACTAGAAAAGCGCTGTATAAATGCAAGTCCATTTTCATAACATTTAATTTAAACAAAAAAAATCACAATATATCGCCATGCTTACAGTATAGCAATATATTGATTTGTCACCCATGTATCATAATACGTATTGTATCGCAAGGTTGTTGTCTATACACAGCCCTAACCACTAGATTGATATTTTTGTTTTTAAGTGAAATGACAATTATTGGATGGATTGCTGTGACCTTTGCTGTCGCCATCACATTCCCTACAGGATGAACTGTAATAACTGGTGATCCCTTTACTTTTCTTATAGTGCTGTCATTTACTTTGGATTATGACTGCATACCAGAGCAGTTACATTCCCATGTATACATGGTATACGTTCTAATCACCACCAGCAGTTATTCAGACTGTTTGCATGTTGACGATATGTTGTAACTCATAGTCTCCACTAAATGCTTTATGTCTCGATGACAATGCCAGACATTTTATTTAATCTGCTGTGATCAAGTGAGTGTGCTTGTCATAATGACAACACTTGACTCATCCGTCTCAAGTTTATTTTTCATTCATGTCTTGTCATTTTTTGAAAGTGAGTGAAATCCATGCCTGACATGCCTCTCAAAGACTTTAGAGTAGTTCGTATAGTTCCTCCATGTTCTCTGTGCAGGCTGTGAGGAGTATCACTTCCTCCATGAGGGCCTGTGTGTGCTGGACTGTCCCGAGAGGTTCTTTGAGGACAAAGAGCAAAGGGAGTGTTTGCGTTGCCACCCTGACTGCGCTTTGTGTGACGGCCCCAACAACAATGACTGTGATGGCTGTACAGACCCCGAGGCCACTCTGCACAACGGGGCATGCCTGGCAGCCTGCCCCTCCCATACTTATAGAGACGCTGTAACAGAAGAATGTAAAGGTACACCTGAAAACATACAGCACAAGTTTATCCTTTGGTAACTAATTTGAGATGTTACATGGATGGTCACACAAGCACATTTATTTTGTTAATATTGTTATACGTTTATACATTCAGAGCTCCTGCCCGTTTTGGTATGACAAAGAGATGCTCCATTTCTCCTAAAACACTGATGCAATATTTGCTGTCCTGTGCAGCGTCCTTCATGCATTTTTCTCCATTATGTTCTCTACTATGCCCGAGTATGTTTTCTGACTTTAGCTCAGACTAAAATAGCTACGCTTTTCAGACGGCTAACAGGCAGCTGTCAAAGCTTGAAAACAGAACAGCGATGCCAAAGACAGTTCCCTAGAGATAGACGCACTCTGCTTTTGTTATTCAAAAACACAGAGGATGGTGTGTTTCTCCCAGGAAAATGTTGTAGGCGATGCCCACTTTTGTAGCTACACACAGTAGCTGCCAGCAGTAAGACATTTAAAAGGAAGTGCATTGCCACACTGTACAATGGACAGAGGGTGATTCTTAATGTTTATTTTCATCCGAAGTGAAAACAGGCTGCAGAATATGTTTTCACTGATAACGCTTTGAGAAACCAATCAGATAAAGTGTATCACTACAGAAAATAATGAATAATTCACATATTTGACCTAATGTTTTTTTGTCAAATAAACTATCACCAGGTTAGATATCTGATAGATATTAAGTCTAGGTGAAAAAACAAGGCTTTTCCTTAATGTACTTCACTGTAGGTGTGAGATTATCCTTAGACTCAGTTATGTTTTTATGCCTCTGTACCAGTGACAGCCGTGGCCAGGGTGTAATGTTTTTGTTCGTACGTCCGTTCATGCCATTCTTAATTCTCAGTGTCTCAGCAACGCCTTGTTGGAATTACTTCAAATTTGGCACAAATGTCCACTTGGACTCAGAGATGAAGTCATTCAGTTTGGGTTGTCAAAGGTCTCTGTGAACTCACAACTTCTTGCGAAAGCAATATCTCTTGAGCTAATTTCTTAAACTGTGGCATAAACCTCCACCTGGACTCAAGGATGAACCTATTTGAATTTAGTGGTCACTGTGACCTCACGTCCGTCTCATTCTCTGGTATCATTTTCTGATATCTCTGCAATACCTGGAGGGAATCTCTTCAAATCTGGCACAAATTTTCACTTGAATTCAAGGATGAACTGATTAGATTTTGGTGGTCAACTGTGATCTCCTCACAGACCTCACAAAACACGTTTTTGGCCATAACTCAAGAATTCATATGCTAACTATGACAATTTTACACATACGTCTGATAGGATAAAATGAAGTGATGATATTTTGGAAGGACATGGATGTAAACTGGTACTTGACTGGTTGGCGGGGGAATACAACCATGAGGCAGTAATTGTAGTTTCTTGTTATTTCCAGACTGTGATGCATCATGCCTTACCTGCTCCCACGCTGGCTCCTGCACCAGCTGCAGAGAGGGTCAGAGGCTACAGGGCCACGGATATTGTGTGCCATCAGCTAACAGTTGTTCACCTCACCAGTACGCAGACCAGGACGGGGAATGCCACCCGTGTCACAAATACTGCCACCGGTGCTCAGGTCCCGGCAAAACTCACTGTCTGAGCTGTAACCAGAGGCATCTCCTGCTCAGTGAGTCCACTTTGGTCTTTGCTCTCTGAAATCTGCTGGAAAGCTCTTCAAGCATCTGTGACTTGTCTGTTTTTAGCTCTATGTTTGTGTGTTTGTTGGTACAGATGGCACCT
Organism: Pterois miles; assembly: GCA_947000775.1. Taxonomy (NCBI): domain Eukaryota; kingdom Metazoa; phylum Chordata; class Actinopteri; order Perciformes; family Scorpaenidae; genus Pterois; species Pterois miles. Next base: position 11,780,595 of record CAMQGK010000229.1, on the reverse strand, counting down.
GTGTGGATGAATGCCCCACAGGCTACTATGAGGACGATTCGGGGCAGGAATGTGAACCTTGCCACCCTTCCTGTCAGTCGTGCGTTGGCAAGCACAGCCACGAGTGTCTCATCTGTAAAACCCATCTATTTCGAGAGGGCAAAGAGTGTGTGGAGACCTGCCAGCACAGGTAGTTTAACCTACTCACCGTCCAGCTGTGTGCTCATCCATTACGTTAAGTGCGGTCACACAGTGTTGTCATTAATAAAAGATTGTCACATAATGTCATTGTGGACACCAAACCGTTGCTTTTCTTCATTTAGCTGGACAGGGCAGCAGTTTGGAGATAGAAGCTAATTTAGACTGAGATTTAAATAGCCTTTCATGTGGCCTGTAAAATGCTAATTAGACTTGATTTTATTTGGGGTGCAGTGATTGAGAGAGTTAAATTAATGTGCCGTTAAATTGAGGTGCAGTTAAATACTCAGGAGAAAACACAAATGGGATACAAAGGCTTTTCACTCCTGTGCCACCCTATATACTTTCAGAACTTTATGGAGCAGCATATAGAAAAAAAAATGAAAACATTACTTTGAATTTATAATGCAGAATGTGTGTCTCACTCTCCTCAGCAGTGGTGAAGTGCTTTGTTATGGCTGCATTCCCTCTGTCACGGTCTATGCCATGTCTGGCTACTTCAGGTTGTGTATAGCTGTATGTGACTGAGTGGCTGTGACGAATGTCCTTTGAGGACAAACAAAACTCTAATCTCATCTCCTTTAACTAAATCTAATCTGTCATAACTTTCTCACCATCTATCCGATAGTCACTATGGAAACACAGGCTCAAGGATGTGTGAGAAGTGTGACGCGAGTTGCGGCGAGTGTATCGGGGGCGAGGAGGATGGCTGCCTGAGCTGCGCTCCGGGTCTCATCTACTTGCGGAAAGAAGGCCGTTGCCTCCCCTCGTGCCCTCAGGGATACTACCACGACGCTGCTCACAGGACCTGCGAGCCCTGCCACGCCAGCTGTAGAGCGTGCTCAGGTATGAACGTCCACTCAGCAGTAATTTGATATTGTGCAGATGTAGGTGATGAGATATTGATGCTGCTGTTTTCTCCACGGACTGCACATATGAAAGTGGTGGACAGCCTGATTTGTGCTGTGTATATCTGCTGTTTATCCTACAAAAGGGGCATCAATCTTCAAAGAATATCCTGAACAATTTTTATCTGTTCAAAATGTACCTTAAAGGGAGATTTGTCAAGTGGGAGTGGCCAAATATACTGCTTTATGCAAATGTATGTATATATTTATTATTGGAAATCAACTAACAATGAAACAATGTCAAATATTGTCCAGAAACCCTCACAGGTATTGCATTTAGCATTAAAAAATGTGCTCAAATCATAACATGGCAAACTGCAGCCCTATGGACAACAATAGCAGTCAGTGTGTCAGTGTGCTGACTTGACTATGACTTGTCCCAAACTGCATGTGATCATCATAAAGTGGGCATGTCTGTAAATGGGAGACTCATGGGTAAACCTCATGGCCCAGATAAATTAAGATAATAAATATCAGGCTTTGGCTGCAGAATATTTGTTGTTAGGATCAGTTCATTGTTGGTTTTGATGTATTCTCAGGATTTGTTGATGACTTATTTGTCATGTATCTGCAGGAAGAGATTCCCAGTCCTGTGACTCATGCGACTCTGGATACCTGCTCTCAGATGGCATGTGCGAGTCCTTGTGTGACATAGGCCAATATCCTGTAATAACGGTAACTACAGTTATTTTATTTTAATTTCACAAATATCAACTTTTTATATGTAAAAACATACTTACTTCACCAAAATAATTATTACTGATGTTTCATATCCAGTAATGTAAACATAAACATATTACTGCACCAGGAGAAATCTCAAACAGCAGAGTGAAAATTATTAGTGTTCAAAATGCTGTGAGGCAAAGTGTCTGGCAGGTAGATGCATATTAATTGATTTAAGCTGAAAGGTTGTGCATCACCTATATTCAGAGAAATGAAAGTTTTGCATATCTTTGGAGAGTCTTGGTCTGTAGTCTTTTCAATATCAGTGCTTTCTCCTGTCTCATCAGCGTTCGGGTCCTGTTTGTGAAGACTGTGACAGCTCCTGTATGGAGTGTCGGGGACCCGGTCCGGCCAACTGCACCATGTGTCCCACTCAGGCCATCTTAGAGGCTGGAGGGCGCTGCCTGCTTTGTTGCCGCCATGAGGAGGATGAGGATGCGTACGAGGATGCGAACGAGGATGTGGGCCCAACGCAGCAGGACTGCTGTAACTGCACTGAGACTCGAGGTAGGCTGTAGGTCATTCTGACTTATTGCTAGAAGATGGAGAGGCACATGACTGGGTTTGAAGTGTCACATAGTTTTTTTTTTGTTTTTGTTTTTTTGGAACTTCTTTTGATGAAATATTCGTCATACTATATTATGACTTTTTATGACAATATTCTGACGTTTTCATGACTTTTTATGACAATACTATGACTTCCTAACAGTTTTTAACATGCTTTACTATGACTTTTCATAACATACTGTATGATTACATATGTTTAAGAAATTTTTGGTATACTATACTATGACTTTTTTCATGCAAATTGACATATGAAACTACTACTATATACTGCACTTTTTAAAAAAGTTTTCAACATGCTATACTATGACTTTATAGCATACTGTAGTATGATTTTTTTTTCATGACATTTGTGCTATATTATGACTTTTATATACTGTACTATGACTTTTTTTTTTAAATATGTCATACTATGCTATGACTTTTTCATGAAATATTCACCATATGGCAATTTTCAACATACTATGACTTTTTGGTAACAGTTTTTAACACACTATACAATGACTTTTTATAACATGCTGTATTATGACATTTTTTTTTAATTTTCAGCATGCCACACTATGACTTTTTATAAATCATAATATTGTTTAACATACTATAATATGACTGTTAACATGACATTTTTTTAAGATTCAATAATATGACCTGTTTTTCAAAAAAATTTCCATACTGTGACTTTATAACAATACCATGACTTTATAACAATGACATACTATGCCATGACTTTTTCATGAAATTTTTTATATGTTAGACTGACTTTTTATAACATACTGTACTATGACATCTCTCCATTGTTGCATGTTTGTGCATGTGTGTGTTCGGGTCTGCATGTACCGTGTATAAGTTAACAACAGAGTGAAAAAAAAAATGAATTTCCCCTTGTGGGACTAATAAAGGACTATCTTCTTATCTTCTTCTTAAAACAGTTTTCAACATGCAATAGTGTGACTTTTTATAACATCCTATACTGTGACTTTTTCATGAAAATTTTGAAATATATTATGACTTTTTTATACTGTAGTATGACTTCTTTTTCATGAAATATGCGTTAAACGATGCTATGACTTTTTTTCATGACATTTTCAACATACTATGCTATGATTTTTTCATGGCATTTTTGACACTGACTTGACTCTTACTATACCATACTCTGACTTTCTAACAATTTTTAACTTAATTTATAATAATATACTTTTTATAACATACTGTATGATTACATTTTATACTATGGTTTATTTATACTATATACTATGGTGTTTTTATGATTTCTTTTTCTGACGTACTATACTATGACGTTTTTATGTTTTTTTTTCCAACACATACTATGATTTTCTTCAATATACTATAGTATGGCATTTTTATATTTTTTTTTAATACTATGCCATGGCATTTTTATGAATTTTTTTTTCGACATACTACACTGATTTTCTTCAACATACTATAGTATGGTGTTTTTATGAATTATTTCGACACACTATGATGTTTTATGATTTTTTTCGACATACTATACTAAGGTGTATTTATGATATACAATATTTCGACATACTATACTATGGCGTTTTTATGATTTTATTTTTTGACTTGCTGCGCTATATATATTGCCATACTATACAATACAGTTTTTATGATTTTGTTGACACATTATTCTTTGACATATTTATGAATTGTTTTTTTTGACAAACTACATTATGATTTCTATGCTATTGCTATACAATATTTATCGTCATACAATGCAATGGCGTTTTATGACATACTATATAACATACTATTCTATGAATTTTTTTGCTTTCAACATACTATACTTAGGCGCATTCATGACTTTTTTGACATACTACACTACAATTTTTTTCAACATAATATACTCCGTACATAATACATAATATAATAATAACATAATATACCGTTTTAATGATTTTTTTTCAAAATACTATACTGTAGTAATACTATAATTTTTCTACATATTGTGGTGTATTCATGATTTTTTTCGACATACTATGCTAATAATACTAAAAGTCAAATTATATCATTTTGAAAATTTTCATGAAAAAAGTCACAGTATAGTATGTCGAAACTTTTTTGAAAAACAGGTCATTTTAGTGAATCTTGAAAATTTTCATGTTAACAGTCATATTATAGTATTTTAAACAATACTATGATTTAAAAAAGTAAAATTATATAATTTTGAAAAATTTAATGAAAAACGCCATAGTATAGTACGTCGAAATTTTTCATTGAAAACGTCAAATTTTTTTGATGTTGAAAAAAATCATGAAAACGGTCGTTAAAATGATTCTATGGTGAAAAAAAGTCATTTTGGGAAATGTAATAATTTACAAACAAACGCCATAGTATAGTATGTCAAAATTTTTCGATGAAAATGTCAAATTTTTTATTATGTTGACAAAAATCATGAAAACGGTCGAATTAGAGCATGTAAAATGATTCTATGGTGAAAGAAAGTCATTTCGGGAAATGTAAAATTTTACAAAAAAACGCCATAGTATAGTATGTCGAAATTTTTCGATGAAAACGTCAAATTTTTTTTTTATGTTGAAAAAAAATCATGAAAATGGTCGTTTTAGAGCATGTAAAATGATTCCATGGTAAAAAAAAAAAAAAGTCATTTCGGGAAATGTAAAATTTTACAAAAAAGCGCCATGGTATTGCATGTCGAAATTTTTCGATGAAAACGTCAAATAATATAATAATAAATAATATAGTATGTCGAAATTTTTTGATGAAAAAGTCAAAATTTTTTTAATGTTGACAAAAATCATGAAAATGGCCGTATTAGAGCATGTAAAATGATTTTATGGTGAAAAAAAGTCATTTCGGGAAATGTAATAATTTACAAAAAAACGCCATAGTATAGTATGTCGAAATTTTTCGATGAAAATGTCAAAAAAATTTTTAATGTTGACAAAAATAATATAAACGGTCATATTATAGCATGTAAAATGATTCTATGGTGAAAAAAAGTCATTTTGGGAAATGTAAAATTTTTCAAAAAAATACCATAGTATAATATGTCGAAATTTTTCGATGAAAACGTCAAATTTTTTATTATGTTGACAAAAATCATGACAACGGTCGTATTAGAGCATGTAAAATGATTCCATGGTGAAAAAAAGTCATTTTGGGAAATGTAATAATTTACAAAAAAAATGCCATAGTATAGTATGCCGAAATTTTTCGATGAAAATGTCAAAAACAAAATTTATGTTGACAAAAATCATGAAAACGGTTGTATTAGAGCATGTAAAATGATTCTATGGTGAAAAAAAGTCATTTCGGGAAATGTAAAATTTTTACAAAAAAACGCCATAGTATAGTATATCAAAATTTTTGATGAAAAAGTCAAATTTTTTTTAATGTTGACAAAAATAATGAAAACGGTCTTATTAGAGCATGTAAAATGATTCTATGGTGAAAAAAAGTCATTTCGGGAAATGTAAAATTTTACAAAAAAACGCCATAGTATAGTATGTCGAAATTTTTTGATGAAAAAGTCAAATTTTTTGTAATGTTGACAAAAATAATGAAAACTGTCTTACTAGAGCATGTAAAATGATTCTATGGTGAAAAAAAGTCATTTCGGGAAATGTAAAATTTTACAAAAAAACGCCAAGAAGTATGTCGAAATTTTTCAATGAAAAACTCAAAAAAATTTAATGTTGACAAAAAATAAAACAGTCTTATTAGAGCAAAAATGTTTCTATGGTGAAAAAAGTCATTTGGGGAAATGTAAAATTTTACAAAAAAACGCCATAGTATAGTATGTCGAAATTTTTCAATGAAAAAGTCAAATTTTTTCTAATGTTGACAAAAATAATGAAAACTGTCTTATTAGAGCATGTAAAATTATTCTATGGTGAAAAAAAGTCATTTTGGGAAATGTAAAATTTTACAAAAAAACGCCATAGTATAGTATGTCGAAATTTTTCGATGAAAATGTCAAAAAAAATTTTATGTTGACAAAAATCATGAAAACGGTTGTATTATAGCATGTAAAATGATTCTATGGTGAAAAAAAGTCATTCCGGGATATGTAAAATTTTACAAAAAAACGCCATAGTATAGTATGTCGAAATTTTTCAAAGAAAATGTCAAATTTTTGGGATGTTGAAAAAAATCAAGAAAACGGTCGTATCAGAGCATGTAAAATGATTCCATGGTGAAAAAAAGTCATTTTGGGAAATGTAAAATTTTACAAAAAAACGCCATAGTATAGTATGTCGAAATTTTTCAATGAGAAAGTCAAAAAAAAGTAATGTTGACAAAAATAATGAAAACGGTCTTATTAGAGCATGTAAAATGATTCTATGGTGAAAACAAGTCATTTCGGGAAATGTAAAATTTTACAAAAAAACGCCATAGTATAGTATGTCGAAATTTTTCGATGAAAAAGTCAAATTTTTTTGATGTTGACAAAAATAATGAAAACGGTCTTATTACAGCATGTAAAATGATTCTATGGTGAAAACAAGTCATTTCGGGAAATGTAAAATTTTACAAAAAAACGCCATAGTATAGTATGTCGAAATTTTTCAATGAAAAAGCCAAAAAAAAATTTTAATGTTGACATAAATAATGAAAACAGTCTTATTAGAGCATGTAAAATGATTCTATAGTGAAAAAAAGTCATTTTGGGAAATGTAAAATTTTACAAAAAAACGCCATAGTATAGTATGTCGAAATTTTTCAATGAAAAAGTCAAAAAAAAAGTAAAAGTTGAAAAAAATCAATAAAACGGTCGTATTAGAGCATGTAAAATGATTCCATGGTGAAAAAAAGTCATTTCGGGAAATGTAAAATTTACAAAAAAAGATAGTATAGTATGTCGAAATTTTTCAATGAAAAAGTAAATTTTTCTAATGTTGACAAAAATAATGAAAACGGTCTTATTAGAGCATGTAAAATGATTCTATGGTGAAAAAAAGTCATTTCGGGAAATGTAAAATTTTACAAAAAAACGCCATAGTATAGTATGTCGAAATTTTTCAATGAAAAAGTCAAATTTTTTCTAATGTTGACAAAAATAATGAAAACGGTCTTATTAGAGCATGTAAAATTATTCTATGGTGAAAAAAAGTCATTTTGGAAATGAAAATTTTACAAAAAACCCATATATAGTATTTCGAAATTTTTCGAGAAAAGCAAAATACAAAAAATTAACTGAAAATGATTCTATGGTGAAAAAAAGTCATTTCGGGATATGTAAAATTTTACAAAAAAATGCCATAGTATAGTATGTCGAAATTTTTCAAAGAAAATGTCAAAATTTTGGGTTGTTGAAAAAAATCAATAAAACGGTCGTATTAGAGCATGTAAAATGTTTCCATGGTGAAAAAAAGTCATTTCGGGAAATGTAAAATTTTACAAAAAAACGCCATAGTATAGTATGTCAAAATTTTAAAAATGTCAATTGACAAAAATAAAAAACGTAATATTAAGCAGAAAATGATTTTATTAAAACAAGTCAATAAAATGTTGACAAAAATATTTAATTATTTTTTATAAAAAAATTTAATAAATAATGAAAACGGTCTTATTAGAGCATGTAAAATGATTCTATGGTGAAAAAAAGTCATTTCGGGATATGTAAAATTTTACAAAAAAACGCCATAGTATAGTATGTCGAAATTTTTCGATGAAAAAGTCAAAAATTTTGATGTTGACAAAAATAATGAAAACGGTCTTATTACAGCATGTAAAATGATTCTATGGTGAAAAAAAGTCATTTCGGGAAATGTAAAATTTTACAAAAAAATGCCATAGTATAGTATGTCGAAATTTTTCAATGAAAAAGTCAAATTTTTTCTAATGTTGACAAAAATAATGAAAACTGTCTTATTAGAGCATGTAAAATGATTATATGGTGAAAAAAAGTCATTTCGGGATATGTAAAATTTTACAAAAAAACGCCATAGTATAGTATGTCGAAATTTTTCGATGAAAATGTCAAAAAAAAATTTTATGTTGACAAAAATCATGAAAACGGTTGTATTATAGCATGTAAAATGATTCTATGGTGAAAAAAAGTAATTTCGGCATATGTAAAATTATACAAAAAAACGCCATAGTATAGTATGTCGAAATTTTTCAAAGAAAATGTCAAATTTTTGGGATGTTGAAAAAAATCAAGAAAACGGTCTTATTAGAGCATGTAAAATGATTCTATGGTGAAAAAAAGTCATTTCGGTAAATGTAAAATTTTACAAAACAACGCCATAATATAGTATGTCGAAATTTTTCAATGAAAAAGTCAAAAAAAAATTTTAATGTTGACATAAATAATGAAAACGGTCTTATTAGAGCATGTAAAATGATTCTATGGTGAAAAAAAGTCATTTCGGGAATTGTAAAATTTTACAAAAAAACGCCATAGTATAGTATGTCGAAATTTTTCAATGAAAAATTCAAAAAAATTTTTGTAATGTCGACAAAAATAATGAAAACGGTCTTATTAGAGCATGTAAAATGATTCTATGGTGAAAAAAAGTCATTTCGGGAAATGTAAAATTTTACAAACAAACGCCATAGTATAGTATGTCGAAATTTTTCAATGAAAATTTCAAAATTTTTGTAATGTCGACAAAAATAATGAAAACGGTCTTATTAGAGCATGTAAAATGATTCTATGGTGAAAAAAAGTCATTTCGGGAAATGTAAAATTTTACAAAAAAACGCCATAGTATAGTATGTCGAAATTTTTCAATGAAAAAGTCAAATTTTTATTCTAATGTTGACAAAAATAATGAAAACGGTCTTATTAGAGCATGTAAAATGATTCTATGGTGAAAAAAAGTCATTTCGGAAAATGAAAAATTTTACAAAACAACGCTGTAGTATAGTATGTCGAAATTTTTCAATGAAAAAGTCAAAAAAAAATTTTATGTTGACATAAATAATGAAAACGGTCTTATTAGAGCATGTAAAATGATTATATGGTGAAAAAAAGTCATTTCGGGAAATGTAAAATTTTACAAAAAAATGCCATAGTATAGTATGTCGAAAATTTTTGATGACAACTTCAAATTTTTTATTATGTTGACAAAAATCATGACAACGGTCATATTAGAGCATGTAAAATGATTCCATGGTGAAAAAAAAGTCATTTTGGGAAATGTAAAATTTTACAAAAAAACGCCATAGTATAGTATGTCGAAATTTTTCGATGAAAATGTCAAATTTTTTTTATGTTGACAAAAATAATGAAAACGGTCTTATTAGAGCATGTAAAATGATTCTATGGTGAAAAAAAGTCATTTCGGGAAATGTAAAATTTTACAAAAAAACGCCATAGTATAGTATGTCGAAATTTTTCGATGAAAAAGTCAAATTTTTTTTAATGTTGACAAAAATAATGAAAACGGTCTTATTAGAGCATGTAAAATGATTCTATGGTGAAAAAAAGTCATTTCGGGAAATGTAAAATTTTACAAAAAAACGCCATAGTATAGTATGTCGAAATTTTTCGATGAAAATGTCAAAAAAAAATTTATGTTGACAAAAATCATGAAAACGGTTGTATTATAGCATGTAAAATGATTCTATGGTGAAAAAAAGTCATTTCGGGATATGTAAAATTTTACAAAAAAACGCCATAGTATAGTATGTCGAAAAATTTCGATAAAAATGTCAAATTTTTTTTATGTTGACAAAAATAACATAAACGGTAATATTAGAGCATGTAAAATGATTCTATGGTGAAAAAAAGTCATTTCGGGAAATGTAAAATTTTACAAAAAAACGCCATAGTATAGTATGTCGAAATTTTTTAATTAAAAAGTCAAAAAAATTTTAATGTTGACATAAATAATGAAAACAGTCTCATTAGAGCATGTAAAATGATTCTTTGGTGAAAAAAAGTCATTTCGGGAAATGTAAAATTTTACAAAAAAACGCCATAGTATAGTATGTCGAAATTTTTCAATAAAGAAATTTATGTCAAAAAAAAATATTATTTTTTTTTTAACCTTTTTTCTTTTTCTTTTTTTTGTTGACAAAAATCATGAAAACGGTTGTATTATAGCATGTAAAATGATTCTATGGTGAAAAAAAGTCATTTCGGGATATGTAAAATTTTACAAAAAAACGCCATAGTATAGTATGTCGAAATTTTTCAAAGAAAATGTCAAATTTTTGGGATGTTGAAAAAAATCAAGAAAACTGTCGTATTAGAGCATGTAAAATGATTCTATGGTGAAAAAAAAGTCATTTCGGGAAATGTAAAATTTTACAAAAAAACGCCATAGTATAGTACGTCGAAATTTTTCAATGAAAAAGTAAAAAAAAATTTAATGTTGACAAAAATAATGAAAACGGTCTTATTAGAGCATGTAAAATGATTCTATGGTGAAAAAAAGTCATTTCGGGAAATGTAAAATTTTACAAAAAAACGCCATAGTATAGTATGTCGAAATTTTTCAATGAAAAAGTCAAAAAAAATTTTTAATGTTGACATAAATAATGAAAACGGTCTTATTAGAGCATGTAAAATGATTCTATGGTGAAAAAAAGTCATTTTGGGAAATGTAAAATTTTACAAAAAAACGCCATAGTATAGTATGTCGAAATTTTTCAATGAAAAAGTCAAAAAAAAAGTAATGTTGACAAAAATAATGAAAACGGTCTTATTAGAGCATGTAAAATGATTCTATGGTGAAAACAAGTCATTTCGGGAAATGTAAAATTTTACAAAAAAACGCCATAGTATAGTATGTCGAAATTTTTCGATGAAAATATCAAATTTTTTGGATGTTGACAAAAATAATGAAAACTGTCTTATTACAGCATGTAAAATGATTCTATGGTGAAAACAAGTCATTTCGGGAAATGTAAAATTTTACAAAAAAACGCCATAGTATAGTATGTCGAAATTTTTCAATGAAAAAGTCAAAAAAATTTTAATGTTGACATAAATAATGAAAACAGTCTTATTAGAGCATGTAAAATGATTCTATGGTGAAAAAAAGTCATTTCGGGAAATGTAAAATTTTACAAAACAACGCCATAGTATAGTATGTCGAAATTTTTCAATGAAAAAGTCAAAATTTTTTTTAATGTTGACATAAATAATGAAAACGGTCTTATTAGAGCATGTAAAATGATTCTATGGTGAAAAAAAGTCATTTCGGGAAATGTAAAATTTTACAAAAAAACGCCATAGTATAGTATGTCGAAATTTTTCAATGAAAAATGTCAAAAAAAAAATATTAATGTAATTTTTTTTTTTTTTTTTTTTTTTTTTTATGTTGACAAAAATAATGAAAACGGTCTTATTAGAGCATGTAAAATGATTCTATGGTGAAAAAAAGTCATTTCGGGAAATGTAAAATTTTACAAAAAAACGCCATAGTATAGTATGTCGAAATTTTTCGATGAAAATGTCAAATTTTTGGGATGTTGACAAAAATAATGAAAACGGTCTTATTAGAGCATGTAAAATGATTCTATGGTGAAAAAAAGTCATTTCGGGAAATGTAAAATTTTACAAAAAAACGCCATAGTATAGTATGTCGAAATTTTTCAATGAAAAAGTCAAAAAAAATTTAATGTTGACAAAAATAATGAAAACGGTCTTATTAGAGCATGTAAAATGATTCTATGGTGAAAAAAAGTCATTTCGGGAAATGTAAATTTTTACAAAAAAACGCCATAGTATAGTATGTCGAAATTTTTCAATGAAAAAGTCAAATTTTTTCTAATGTTGACAAAAATAATGAAAACTGTCTTATTAGAGCATGTAAAATTATTCTATGGTGAAAAAAAGTCATTTCGGGAAATGTAAAATTTTACAAAAAAACGCCATAGTATAGTATGTCGAAATTTTTCGATGAAAATGTCAAAAAAAATTTTATGTTGACAAAAATCATGAAAACGGTTGTATTATAGCATGTAAAATGATTCTATGGTGAAAAAAAGTCATTCCGGGATATGTAAAATTTTACAAAAAAACGCCATAGTATAGTATGTCGAAATTTTTCAAAGAAAATGTCAAAAAAAAATTTTAATGTTGACATAAATAATGAAAACGGTCTTATTAGAGCATGTAAAATGATTCTATAGTGAAAAAAAGTCATTTTGGGAAATGTAAAATTTTACAAAAAAACGCCATAGTATAGTATGTCGAAATTTTTCAAAGAAAATGTCAAATTTTTGGGATGTTGAAAAAAATCAAGAAAACGGTCGTATTAGAGCATGTAAAATGATTCTATGGTGAAAAAAAGTCATTTTGGGAAATGTAAAATTTTACAAAAAAACGCCATAGTATAGTATGTCGAAAAATTTCGATGAAAATGTCAAATTTTTTTTATGTTGACAAAAATAACATAAACGGTAATATTAGAGCATGTAAAATGATTCTATGGTGAAAACAAGTCATTTCGGGAAAAGTAAAATTTTACAAAAAAACGCCATAGTATAGTACGTCGAAATTTTTCAATGAAAAAGTCAAAAAAAAAATTTAATGTTGACATAAATAATGAAAACGGTCTTATTAGAGCATGTAAAATGATTCTATGGTGAAAAAAAGTAATTTCGGGATATGTAAAATTTTACAAAAAAACGCCATAGTATAGTATGTCGAAATTTTTTAATGAAAAAGTCAAATTTTTTTTAATATTGACAAAAATAATGAAAACGGTCTTATTAGAGCATGTAAAATGATTCTATGGTGAAAAAAAGTCATTTCGGGATATGTAAAATTTTACAAAAAAATGCCATAGTATAGTATGTCGAAATTTTTCAAAGAAAATGTCAAAATTTTGGGTTGTTGAAAAAAATCAATAAAACGGTCGTATTAGAGCATGTAAAATGATTCCATGGTGAAAAAAAGTCATTTCGGGAAATGTAAAATTTTACAAAACAACGCCATAGTATAGTATGTCAAAATTTTTTAATGAAAAAGTCAAATTTTTTTTAATGTTGATAAAAATAATGAAAACCATCTTATTAGAGCATGTAAAATGATTCTATGATGAAAAAAGTCATTTCGGGAAATGTAAAATTTTACAAAAAAACGCCATAGTATAGTATGTCGAAATTTTTCAATGAAAAAGCCAAATTTTTTTTAATGTTGACAAAAATAATGAAAACGGTCTTATTAGAGCATGTAAAATGATTATATGGTGAAAAAAAGTCATTTCGGGAAATGTAAAATTTTACAAAACAACGCCATAGTATAGTATGTCGAAATTTTTCAATGAAAAAGTCAAAAAAAAATTTTAATGTTGACATAAATAATGAAAACGGTCTTATTAGAGCATGTAAAATGATTCTATGGTGAAAAAAAGTCATTTTGGGAATTGTAAAATTTTACAAAAAAACGCCATAGTATAGTATGTCGAAATTTTTCAATGAAAAAGTCAAAAAAATTTTAATGTTGACAAAAATAATGAAAACGGTCTTATTAGAGCATGTAAAATGATTCTATGGTGAAAAAAAAGTCATTTCGGGAAATGTAAAATTTTACAAAAAAACGCCATAGTATAGTATGTCGAAATTTTTCAATGAAAATTTCAAAATTTTTGTAATGTCGACAAAAATAATGAAAACGGTCTTATTAGAGCATGTAAAATGATTCTATGGTGAAAAAAAGTCATTTCGGGAAATGTAAAATTTTACAAAAAAATGCCATAGTATAGTATGTCGAAAATTTTTGATGACAACTTCAAGTTTTTTATTATGTTGACAAAAATCATGACAACGGTCATATTAGAGCATGTAAAATGATTCCATGGTGAAAAAAAGTCATTTTGGGAAATGTAATAATTTACAAGAAAACGCCATAGTATAGTATGTCGAAATTTTTCGATGAAAATGTCAAATTTTTTGGATGTTGACAAAAATAATGAAAACTGTCTTATTAGAGCATGTAAAATGATTCTATGGTGAAAAAAAGTCATTTCGGGAAATGTAAAATTTTACAAAAAAACGCCATAGTATAGTATGTCGAAATTTTTCGATGAAAAAGTCAAATTTTTTTTAGTGTTGATAAAAATAATGAAAACGGTCTTATTAGAGCATGTAAAATTATTCTATGGTGAAAAAAAGTCATTTCGGGAAATGTAAAATTTTTCAAAAAAACGCCATAGTGTAGTATGTCGAAATTTTTCGATGACAACTTCAAGTTTTTTATTATGTTGACAAAAATCATGACAACGGTGGTATTAGAGCATGTAAAATGATTCCATGGTGAAAACAAGTCATTTCGGGAAATGTAAAATTTTACAAAAAAACGCCATAGTATAGTATGTCGAAATTTTTCGATGAAAATTTCAAATTTTTTGTAATGTTGACAAAAATAATGAAAACGTTCTTATTAGAGCATGTAAAATGATTCTATGGTGAAAAAAAGTCATTTCGGGAAATGTAAAATTTTACAAAAAAATGTCATAGTATAGTATGTCGAAAATTTTTGATGACAACTTCAAGTTTTTTATTATGTTGACAAAAATCATGACAACTGTCATATTAGAGCATGTAAAATGATTCCATGGTGAAAAAAAGTCATTTTGGGAAATGTAATAATTTACAAGAAAACGCCATAGTATAGTATGTCGAAATTTTTCGATGAAAATGTCAAAAAAAAATTTTTATGTTGACAAAAATCAAGAAAACGGTTGTATTAGAGTATGTAAAATGATTCTATGGTGAAAAAAAGTCATTTCGGGATATGTAAAATTTTACAAAAAAACGCCATAGTATAGTATGTCGAAATTTTTCAAAGAAAATGTCAAAATTTTGGGTTGTTGAAAAAAATCAATAAAACGGTCGTATTAGAGCATGTAAAATGATTCCATGGTGAAAAAAAGTCATTTCGGGAAATGTAAAATTTTACAAAAAAACGCCATAGTATAGTATGTCGAAATTTTTTAATGAAAAAGTCAAATTTTTTTTAATGTTGATAAAAATAATGAAAACCGTCTTATTAGAGCATGTAAAATGATTCTATGGTGAAAAAAAGTCATTTCGGGAAATGTAAAATTTTACAAAAAAACGCCATAGTATAGTATGTCGAAATTTTTCGATGAAAATGTCAAAAAAAATTTATGTTGACAAAAATAATGAAAACGGTCTTATTAGAGCATGTAAAATGATTCTATGGTGAAAAAAAGTCATTTCGGGATATGTAAAATTTTACAAAAAAACGCCATAGTATAGTATGTCGAAATTTTTCAAAGAAAATGTCAAATTTTTGGGATGTTGAAAAAAATCAAGAAAACGGTCTTATTAGAGCATGTAAAATGATTCTATGGTGAAAAAAAGTCATTTCGGGAAATGTAAAATTTTACAAAAAAACGCCATAGTATAGTATGTCGAAATTTTTCGATGAAAATGTCAAATTTTTTTTAATGTTGACAAAAATAATATAAACGGTCTTATTAGAGCATGTAAAATGATTCCATGGTGGAAAAAAAAAGTCATTTCGGGAAATGTAAAATTTTACAAAAAAACGCCATAGTATAGTATGTCGAAATTTTTCAATGAAAAAGTCAAATTTTTCTAATGTTGACAAAAATAATGAAAACGGTCTTATTAGAGCATGTAAAATGATTCCATGGTGAAAAAAAGTCATTTCGGGAAATGTAAAATTTTACAAAAAAACGCCATAGTATAGTATGTCGAAATTTTTCGATGAAAATGTCAAATTTTTTGGATGTTGACAAAAATAATGAAAACTGTCTTATTAGAGCATGTAAAATGATTCTATGGTGAAAAAAAGTCATTTCGGGAAATGTAAAATTTTACAAAAAAACGCCATAGTATAGTATGTCGAAATTTTTCGATGAAAATGTCAAATTTTTTTTAATGTTGACAAAAATAATGAAAACGGTCTTATTAGAGCATGTAAAATGATTCCATGGTGAAAAAAAGTCATTTCGGGAAATGTAAAATTTTACAAAAAAACGCCATAGTATAGTATGTCGAAATTTTTTAATGAAAAAGTCAAATTGTTTTTAATGTTGACAAAAATAATGGAAACCGTCTTATTAGAGCATGTAAAATGATTCTATGGTGAAAAAAAGTCATTTCGGGAAATGTAAAATTTTACCAAAAAACGCCATAGTATAGTATGTCGAAATTTTTCAATGAAAAAGTCAAAAAAAATTTAATGTTGACAAAAATAATGAAAACGGTCTTATTAGAGCATGTAAAATGATTCTATGGTGAAAAAAAGTCATTTCGGGATATGTAAAATTTTACAAAAAAACGCCATAGTATAGTATGTCGAAATTTTTTGATGAAAAAGTCAAAATTTTTGTAATGTTGACAAAAATAATGAAAACGGTCTTATTAGAGCATGTAAAATGATTCTATGTTGAAAAAAAGTCATTTCCGGAAATGTAAAATTTTACAAAAAAACGCCATAGTATAGTATGTCGAAATTTTTTGATGAAAATGTCAAAAAAAATTTTATGTTGACAAAAATCATGAAAACGGTCTTATTAGAGCATGTAAAATGATTCTATGGTGAAAAAAAGTCATTTCGGGAAATGTAAAATTTTACAAAAAAACGCCATAGTATAGTATGTCGAAATTTTTTGATGAAAAAGTCAAATTTTTTGTAATGTTGACAAAAATAATGAAAACCGTCTTATTAGAGCATGTAAAATGATTCTATGATGAAAAAAGTCATTTCGGGAAATGTAAAATTTTACAAAAAAACGCCATAGTATAGTATGTCGAAATTTTTCAATGAAAAAGTCAAATTTTATTCTAATGTTGACAAAAATAACGAAAACGGTCATATTAGAGCATGTAAAATGATTCTATGGTGAAAAAAAGTCATTTCGGGAAATGTAAAATTTTACAAAAAAACGCCATAGTATAGTATGTCGAAATTTTTTAATGAAAAAGTCAAAAAAATTTTAATGTTGACAAAAATAATGAAAACGGTCTTATTAGAGCATGTAAAATGATTCTATGGTGAAAAAAAGTCATTTCGGGAAATGTAAAATTTTACAAAAAAACGCCATAGTATAGTATGTCGAAATTTTTCGATGAAAATGTCAAATTTTTTTTAATGTTGACAAAAATAATGAAAACGGTCTTATTAGAGCATGTAAAATGATTCCATGGTGAAAAAAAGTCATTTCGGGAAATGTAAAATTTTACAAAAAAACGCCATAGTATAGTATGTCGAAATTTTTTAATGAAAAAGTCAAATTGTTTTTAATGTTGATAAAAATAATGAAAACCATCTTATTAGAGCATGTAAAATGATTCTATGATGAAAAAAGTCATTTCGGGAAATGTAAAATTTTACAAAAAAACGCCATAGTATAGTATGTCGAAATTTTTCAATGAAAAAGTCAAATTTTTTTTAATGTTGACAAAAATAATGAAAACGGTCTTATTAGAGCATGTAAAATTATTCTATGGTGAAAAAAAGTCATTTCGGGATATGTAAAATTTTACAAAAAAACGCCATAGTATAGTATGTCGAAATTTTTTGATGAAAAAGTCAAATTTTTTGTAATGTTGACAAAAATAATGAAAACGGTCTTATTAGAGCATGTAAAATGATTCTATGTCGGAAAAAAAGTCATTTCGGGAAATGTAAAATTTTACAAAAAAACGCCATAGTATAGTATGTCGAAATTTTTTGATGAAAATGTCAAAAAAAATTTTATGTTGACAAAAATCATGAAAACGGTCTTATTAGAGCATGTAAAATGATTCTATGGTGAAAAAAAGTCATTTCGGGAAATGTAAATTTTTACAAAAAAACGCCATAGTATAGCATGTCGAAATTTTTTGATGAAAAAGTCAAATTTTTTGTAATGTTGACAAAAATAATGAAAACCGTCTTATTAGAGCATGTAAAATGATTCTATGATGAAAAAAGTCATTTCGGGAAATGTAAAATTTTACAAAAAAACGCCATAGTATAGTATGTCGAAATTTTTCAATGAAAAAGTCAAATTTTTTCTAATGTTGACAAAAATAATGAAAACGGTCTTATTAGAGCATGTAAAATTATTCTATGGTGAAAAAAAGTCATTTTGGGAAATGTAATAATTTACAAAAAAACGCCATAGTATAGTATGTCGAAATTTTTTAATTAAAAAGTCAAAAAAATTTTAATGTTGACAAAAATAATGAAAACGGTCTTATTAGAGCATGTAAAATGATTCTATGGTGAAAAAAAGTCATTTCGGGAAATGTAAAATTTTACAAAAAAACGCCATAGTATAGTATGTCGAAATTTTTCAATGAAAAAGTCAAATTGTTTTTAATGTTGATAAAAATAATGGAAACCATCTTATTAGAGCATGTAAAATGATTCTATGATGAAAAAAAGTCATTTCGGGAAATGTAAAATTTTACAAAAAAACGCCATAGTATAGTATGTCGAAATTTTTTAATGAAAAAGTCAAAATTTTTTTAATATTGACAAAAATAATGAAAACGGTCTTATTAGAGCATGTAAAATGATTCTATGGTGAAAAAAAGTCATTTCGGGATATGTAAAATTTTACAAAAAAATGCCATAGTATAGTATGTCGAAATTTTTCAAAGAAAATGTCAAAATTTTGGGTTGTTGAAAAAAATCAATAAAACGGTCGTATTAGAGCATGTAAAATGATTCCATGGTGAAAAAAAGTCATTTCGGGAAATGTAAAATTTTACAAAACAACGCCATAGTATAGTATGTCAAAATTTTTTAATGAAAAAGTCAAATTTTTTTTAATGTTGATAAAAATAATGAAAACCATCTTATTAGAGCATGTAAAATGATTCTATGATGAAAAAAGTCATTTCGGGAAATGTAAAATTTTACAAAAAAACGCCATAGTATAGTATGTCGAAATTTTTCAATGAAAAAGTCAAATTTTTTTTAATGTTGACAAAAATAATGAAAACGGTCTTATTAGAGCATGTAAAATGATTATATGGTGAAAAAAAGTCATTTCGGGAAATGTAAAATTTTACAAAACAACGCCATAGTATAGTATGTCGAAATTTTTCAATGAAAAAGTCAAAAAAAAATTTTAATGTTGACATAAATAATGAAATTGGTCTTATTAGAGCATGTAAAATGATTCTATGGTGAAAAAAAGTCATTTTGGGAATTGTAAAATTTTACAAAAAAACGCCATAGTATAGTATGTCGAAATTTTTCAATGAAAAAGTCAAAAAAATTTTAATGTTGACAAAAATAATGAAAACGGTCTTATTAGAGCATGTAAAATGATTCTATGGTGAAAAAAAGTCATTTCGGGAAATGTAAAATTTTACAAAAAAACGCCATAGTATAGTATGTCGAAATTTTTCAATGAAAATTTCAAAATTTTTGTAATGTCGACAAAAATAATGAAAACGGTCTTATTAGAGCATGTAAAATGATTCTATGGTGAAAAAAAGTCATTTCGGGAAATGTAAAATTTTACAAAAAAACGCCATAGTATAGTATGTCGAAATTTTTCAATGAAAAAGTCAAATTTTTTCTAATGTTGACAAAAATAATGAAAACGGTCTTATTAGAGCATGTAAAATGATTATATGGTGAAAAAAAAGTCATTTCGGGAAATGTAAAATTTTACAAAAAAATGCCATAGTATAGTATGTCGAAAATTTTTGATGACAACTTCAAGTTTTTTATTATGTTGACAAAAATCATGACAACGGTCATATTAGAGCATGTAAAATGATTCCATGGTGAAAAAAAGTCATTTTGGGAAATGTAATAATTTACAAGAAAACGCCATAGTATAGTATGTCGAAATTTTTCGATGAAAATGTCAAATTTTTTGGATGTTGACAAAAATAATGAAAACTGTCTTATTAGAGCATGTAAAATGATTCTATGGTGAAAAAAAGTCATTTCGGGAAATGTAAAATTTTACAAAAAAACGCCATAGTATAGTATGTCGAAATTTTTCGATGAAAAAGTCAAATTTTTTTTAGTGTTGATAAAAATAATGAAAACGGTCTTATTAGAGCATGTAAAATGATTCTATGGTGAAATAAAGTCATTTCGGGATATGTAAAATTTTTCAAAAAAACGCCATAGTATAGTATGTCGAAATTTTTCGATGAAAATGTCAAAAAAAATTTTATGTTGACAAAAATAATGAAAACGGTCTTATTAGAGCATGTAAAATGATTCTATGGTGAAAAAAAGTCATTTCGGGATATGTAAAATTTTACAAAAAAACGCCATAGTATAGTATGTCGACATTTTTTAATGAAAAAGTCAAATTTTTTTTAATATTGACAAAAATAATGAAAGCGGTCTTATTAGAGCATGTAAAATGATTCTATGGTGAAAAAAAGTCATTTCGGGACATGTAAAATTATACAAAAAAACGCCATAGTATAGTATGTCGAAATTTTTCAAAGAAAATGTCAAATTTTTGGGATGTTGAAAAAAATCAAGAAAACAGTCTTATTAGAGCATGTAAAATGATTCTATGGTGAAAAAAAGTCATTTCGGGAAATGTAAAATTTTACAAAAAAACGCCATAGTATAGTATGTCGAAATTTTTCGATGAAAATGTCAAATTTTTTTTAATGTTGACAAAAATAATATAAACGGTCTTATTGGAGCATGTAAAATGATTCCATGGTGAAAAAAAGTCATTTCGGGAAATGTAAAATTTTACAAAAAAATGCCATAGTAAAGTATGTCGAAATTTTTCAATGAAAAAGTCAAAAAAAAATTTTTTCTAATGTTGACAAAAATAATGAAAACGGTCTTATTAGAGCATGTAAAATGATTCCATGGTGAAAAAAAAGTCATTTCGGGAAATGTAAAATTTTACAAAAAAACGCCATAGTATAGTGTGTCGAAATTTTTCGATGAAAATGTCAAATTTTTTGGATGTTGACAAAAATAATGAAAACTGTCTTATTAGAGCATGTAAAATGATTCTATGGTGAAAAAAAGTCATTTCGGGAAATGTAAAATTTTACAAAAAAATTTAAAAAGTCAAATTGTTTTTAATGTTGATAAAAATAATGAAAACCGTCTTATTAGAGCATGTAAAATGATTCTATGATGAAAAAAGTCATTTCGGGAAATGTAAAATTTTACAAAAAAACGCCATAGTATAGTATGTCGAAATTTTTTGATGAAAAAGTCAAATTTTTTGTAATGTTGACAAAAATAATGAAAACGGTCTTATTAGAGCATGTAAAATGATTCTATGTCGGAAAAAAAGTCATTTCCGGAAATGTAAAATTTTACAAAAAAACGCCATAGTATAGTATGTCGAAATTTTTTGATGAAGATGTCAAAAAAAATTTTATGTTGACAAAAATCATGAAAACGGTCTTATTAGAGCATGTAAAATGATTCTATGGTGAAAAAAAGTCATTTCGGGAAATGTAAAATTTTACAAAAAAACGCCATAGTATAGTATGTCGAAATTTTTTGATGAAAAAGTCAAATTTTTTGTAATGTTGACAAAAATAATGAAAACCGTCTTATTAGAGCATGTAAAATGATTCTATGGTGAAAAAAAGTCATTTCGGGAAATGTAAAATTTTACAAAAAAACGCCATAGTATAGTATGTCGAAATTTTTCAATGAAAAAGTCAAATTTTTTCTAATGTTGACAAAAATAACGTAAACGGTCATATTAGAGCATGTAAAATGATTCTATGGTGAAAAAAAGTCATTTCGGGAAATGTAAAATTTTACAAAAAAACGCCATAGTATAGTATGTCGAAATTTTTCGATGAAAATGTCAAATTTTTTTTAATGTTGACAAAAATAATGAAAACGGTCTTATTAGAGCATGTAAAATGATTCCATGGTGAAAAAAAGTCATTTCGGGAAATGTAAAATTTTACAAAAAAACGCCATAGTATAGTATGTCGAAGTTTTTTAATGAAAAAGTCAAAATGTTTTTAATGTTGACAAAAATAATGAAAACCGTCTTATTAGAGCATGTAAAATGATTCTATGATGAAAAAAAGTCATTTCGGGAAATGTAAAATTTTACAAAAAAACGCCATAGTATAGTATGTCGAAATTTTTCAATGAAAAAGTCAAATTTTTTTTAATGTTGACAAAAATAATGAAAACGGTCTTATTAGAGCATGTAAAATTATTCTATGGTGAAAAAAAGTCATTTCGGGATATGTAAAATTTTACAAAAAAACGCCATAGTATAGTATGTCGACATTTTTTAATGAAAAAGTCAAAATTTTTTTAATGTTGACAAAAATAATGAAAACGGTCTTATTAGAGCATGTAAAATGATTCTATGGTGAAAAAAAGTCATTTCGGGACATGTAAAATTATACAAAAAAACGCCATAGTATAGTATGTCGAAATTTTTCAAAGAAAATGTCAAAATTTTGGGATGTTGAAAAAAATCAAGAAAACAGTCTTATTAGAGCATGTAAAATGATTCTATGGTGAAAAAAAGTCATTTCGGGAAATGTAAAATTTTACAAAAAAACGCCATAGTATAGTATGTCGAAATTTTTCGATGAAAATGTCAAATTTTTTTTAATGTTGACAAAAATAATATAAACGGTCTTATTAGAGCATGTAAAATGATTCCATGGTGGAAAAAAAAGTCATTTCGGGAAATGTAAAATTTTACAAAAAAATGCCATAGTAAAGTATGTCGAAATTTTTCAATGAAAAAGTCAAATTTTTTCTAATGTTGACTAAAATAATGAAAACGGTCTTATTAGAGCATGTAAAATGATTCCATGGTGAAAAAAAGTCATTTCGGGAAATGTAAAATTTTACAAAAAAACGCCATAGTATAGTGTGTCGAAATTTTTCGATGAAAATGTCAAAATTTTTGGATGTTGACAAAAATAATGAAAACTGTCTTATTAGAGCATGTAAAATGATTCTATGGTGAAAAAAAGTCATTTCGGGAAATGTAAAATTTTACAAAAAAACGCCATAGTATAGTATGTCGAAATTTTTCGATGAAAATGTCAAATTTTTTTTAATGTTGACAAAAATAATGAAAACGGTCTTATTAGAGCATGTAAAATGATTCCATGGTGAAAAAAAGTCATTTCGGGAAATGTAAAATTTTACAAAAAAACGCCATAGTATAGTATGTCGAAGTTTTTTAATGAAAAAGTCAAATTGTTTTTAATGTTGATAAAAATAATGGAAACCATCTTATTAGAGCATGTAAAATGATTCTATGATGAAAAAAAGTCATTTCGGGAAATGTAAAATTTTACAAAAAAACGCCATAGTATAGTATGTCGAAATTTTTTGATGAAAAAGTCAAATTTTTTGTAATGTTGACAAAAATAATGAAAACGGTCTTATTAGAGCATGTAAAATGATTCTATGGTCGGAAAAAAAGTCATTTCCGGAAATGTAAAATTTTACAAAAAAACGCCATAGTATAGTATGTCGAAATTTTTTGATGAAGATGTCAAAAAAAATTTTATGTTGACAAAAATCATGAAAACGGTCTTATTAGAGCATGTAAAATGATTCTATGGTGAAAAAAAGTCATTTCGGGAAATGTAAAATTTTACAAAAAAACGCCATAGTATAGTATGTCGAAATTTTTTGATGAAAAAGTCAAATTTTTTGTAATGTTGACAAAAATAATGAAAACCGTCTTATTAGAGCATGTAAAATGATTCTATGATGAAAAAAAGTCATTTCGGGAAATGTAAAATTTTACAAAAAAACGCCATAGTATAGTATGTCGAAATTTCTCAATGAAAAAGTCAAATTTTTTCTAATGTTGACAAAAATAACGTAAACGGTAATATTAGAGCATGTAAAATGATTCTATGGTGAAAAAAAGTCATTTCGGGAAATGTAAAATTTTACAAAAAAACGCCATAGTATAGTATGTCGAAATTTTTCGATGAAAATGTCAAATTTTTTTTAATGTTGACAAAAATAATGAAAACGGTCTTATTAGAGCATGTAAAATGATTCCATGGTGAAAAAAAGTCATTTCGGGAAATGTAAAATTTTACAAAAAAAAAAGTCAAATTGTTTTTAATGTTGATAAAAATAATGAAAACCGTCTTATTAGAGCATGTAAAATGATTCTATGATGAAAAAAGCATTTCGGGAAATGTAAAATTTTACAAAAAAACGCCATAGTATAGTATGTCGAAATTTTTCAATGAAAAAGTCAAATTTTTTTTAATGTTGACAAAAATAATGAAAACGGTCTTATTAGAGCATGTAAAATTATTCTATGGTGAAAAAAAGTCATTTCGGGATATGTAAAATTTTACAAAAAAACGCCATAGTATAGTATGTCGAAATTTTTTGATGAAAAAGTCAAATTTTTTGTAATGTTGACAAAAATAATGAAAACGGTCTTATTAGAGCATGTAAAATGATTCTATGTCGGAAAAAAAGCATTTCCGGAAATGTAAAATTTTACAAAAAACGCCAAGATAGAGTCAAATTTTTTATGAAGATGTCAAAAAAAATTTTATGTTGACAAAAATCATGAAAACGGTCTTATTAGAGCATGTAAAATGATTCCATGGTGAAAAAAAGTCATTTCGGGAAATGTAAAATTTTACAAAAAAACGCCATAGTATAGTATGTCGAAATTTTTTGAATGAAAAAGTCAAATTGTTTCTAATGTTGACAAAAATAATGAAAACGGTCTTATTAGAGCATGTAAAATGATTCCATGATGAAAAAAAGTCATTTCGGGAAATGTAAAATTTTACAAAAAAACGCCATAGTATAGTATGTCGAAATTTTTCAATGAAAAAGTCAAATTTTTTTTAATGTTGACAAAAATAATGAAAACGGTCTTATTAGAGCATGTAAAATTATTCTATGGTGAAAAAAAGTCATTTCGGGATATGTAAAATTTTACAAAAAAACGCCATAGTATAGTATGTCGAAATTTTTCGATGAAAATGTCAAAAAAAAATTTTATGTTGACAAAAATCATGAAAACGGTTGTATTATAGCATGTAAAATGATTCTATGGTGAAAAAAAGTCATTCCGGGATATGTAAAATTTTACAAAAAAACGCCATAGTATAGTATGTCGAAATTTTTCGATGAAAATGTCAAAAAAAAATTTTAATGTTGACATAAATCATGAAAACGGTCTTATTAGAGCATGTAAAATGATTCTATGGTGAAAAAAAGTCATTTTGGGAAATGTAAAATTTTACAAAAAAACGCCATAGTATAGTATGTCGAAATTTTTCAAAGAAAATGTCAAATTTTTGGGATGTTGAAAAAAATCAAGAAAACAGTCTTGTTAGAGCATGTAAAATGATTCTATGGTGAAAAAAAGTCATTTTGGGAAATGTAAAATTTTACAAAAAAACGCCATAGTATGTATGTCGAAATTTTTCAATGAAAATGTCAAAAATATTTTAATGTTGACAAAAATCAACAAAACGGTTGTATTAGAGCATGTAAAATGATTCTATGGTGAAAAAAAGTCATTTCGGGAAATGTAAAATTTTACAAAAAAACGCCATAGTATAGTATGTCGACATTTTTTAATGAAAAAGTCAAAATTTAAATTTAATATTGACAAAAATAATGAAAGCGGTCTTATTAGAGCATGTAAAATGATTCTATGGTGAAAAAAAGTCATTTCGGGACATGTAAAATTTTACAAAAAAACGCCATAGTATAGTATGTCGAAATTTTTCGATGAAAATGTCAAAATTTTTTTTTAATGTTGACAAAAATCAATATAAACGGTCTTATTAGAGCATGTAAAATGATTCCATGGTGGAAAAAAAAGTCATTTCGGGAAATGTAAAATTTTACAAGAAAATGCCATAGTATAGTATGTCGAAATTTTTCAATGAAAAAGTCAAATTTTTTCTAATGTTGACTAAAATAATGAAAACGGTCTTATTAGAGCATGTAAAATGATTCCATGGTGAAAAAAAGTCATTTCGGGAAATGTAAAATTTTACAAAAAAACGCCATAGTATAGTATGTCGAAATTTTTCAATGAAAAAGTCAAATTTTTTGGATGTTGACAAAAATAATGAAAACTGTCTTATTAGAGCATGTAAAATGATTCTATGGTGAAAAGAAGTCATTTCGGGAAATGTAAAATTTTACAAAAAAACGCCATAGTATAGTATGTCGAAGTTTTTTAATGAAAAAGTCAAATTGTTTTTAATGTTGATAAAAATAATGGAAACCATCTTATTAGAGCATGTAAAATGATTCTATGATGAAAAAAGTCATTTCGGGAAATGTAAAATTTTACAAAAAAACGCCATAGTATAGTATGTCGAAATTTTTCAATGAAAAAGTCAAATTTTTTTTAATGTTGACAAAAATAATGAAAACTGTCTTATTAGAGCATGTAAAATTATTCTATGGTGAAAAAAAGTCATTTCGGGATATGTAAAATTTTACAAAAAAACGCCATAGTATAGTATGTCGAAATTTTTTGATTAAAAAGTCAAAATTTTTGTAATGTTGACAAAAATAATGAAAACGGTCTTATTAGAGCATGTAAAATGATTCTATGTCGGAAAAAAAGTCATTTCCGGAAATGTAAAATTTTACAAAAAAACGCCATAGTATAGTATGTCGAAATTTTTCGACGAAAATGTCAAAAAAAATTTTATGTTGACAAAAATAATGAAAACGGTCTTATTAGAGCATGTAAAATGATTCTATGGTGAAAAAAAGTCATTTCGGGATATGTAAAATTTTACAAAAAAACGCCATAGTATAGTATGTCGACATTTTTTAATGAAAAAGTCAAATTTTTTTTAATATTGACAAAAATAATGAAAGCGGTCTTATTAGAGCATGTAAAATGATTCTATGGTGAAAAAAAGTCATTTCGGGACATGTAAAATTATACAAAAAAAGCCATAGTATAGTATGTCGAAATTTTTCAAAGAAAATGTCAAATTTTTGGGATGTTGAAAAAAATCAAGAAAACAGTCTTATTAGAGCATGTAAAATGATTCTATGGTGAAAAAAAGTCATTTCGGGAAATGTAAAATTTTACAAAAAAACACCATAGTATAGTATGTCGAAATTTTTCGATGAAAATGTCAAATTTTTTTTTATGTTGACAAAAATAATATAAACGGTCTTATTAGAGCATGTAAAATGATTCCATGGTGGAAAAAAAAAGTCATTTCGGGAAATGTAAAATTTTACAAAAAAATGCCATAGTATAGTATGTCGAAATTTTTCAATGAAAA
This sequence comes from Pterois miles, assembly GCA_947000775.1. Lineage (NCBI taxonomy): Eukaryota > Metazoa > Chordata > Actinopteri > Perciformes > Scorpaenidae > Pterois > Pterois miles. Next base: position 11,753,083 of record CAMQGK010000229.1, on the reverse strand, counting down.
AGTCAAATTTTTTCTAATGTTGACAAAAATAATGAAAACGGTCTTATTAGAGCATGTAAAATGATTCCATGGTGAAAAAAAGTCATTTCGGGAAATGTAAAATTTTACAAAAAAACGCCATAGTATAGTGTGTCGAAATTTTTCGATGAAAATGTCAAATTTTTTGGATGTTGACAAAAATAATGAAAACTGTCTTATTAGAGCATGTAAAATGATTCTATGGTGAAAAAAAGTCATTTCGGGAAATGTAAAATTTAAAAAAAAAAACGCCATAGTATAGTATGTCGAAATTTTTCGATGAAAATGTCAAATTTTTTTTAATGTTGACAAAAATAATGAAAACGGTCTTATTAGAGCATGTAAAATGATTCCATGGTGAAAAAAAGTCATTTCGGGAAATGTAAAATTTTACAAGAAAATGCCATAGTATAGTATGTCGAAATTTTTCAATGAAAAAGTCAAATTTTTTCTAATGTTGACTAAAATAATGAAAACGGTCTTATTAGAGCATGTAAAATGATTCCATGGTGAAAAAAAGTCATTTCGGGAAATGTAAAATTTTACAAAAAAACGCCATAGTATAGTGTGTCGAAATTTTTCGATGAAAATGTCAAATTTTTTGGATGTTGACAAAAATAATGAAAACTGTCTTATTAGAGCATGTAAAATGATTCTATGGTGAAAAAAAGTCATTTCGGGAAATGTAAAATTTTACAAAAAAACGCCATAGTATAGTATGTCGAAATTTTTCGATGAAAATGTCAAATTTTTTGTAATGTTGACAAAAATAATGAAAACGGTCTTATTAGAGCATGTAAAATGATTCTATGTCGGAAAAAAAGTCATTTCCGGAAATGTAAAATTTTACAAAAAAACGCCATAGTATAGTATGTCGAAATTTTTTGATGAAAATGTCAAAAAAATTTTTATGTTGACAAAAATCATGAAAACGGTCTTATTAGAGCATGTAAAATGATTCTATGATGAAAAAAGTCATTTCGGGAAATGTAAAATTTTACAAAAAAACGCCATAGTATAGTATGTCGAAATTTCTCAATGAAAAATTCAAATTTTTTCTAATGTTGACAAAAATAACGTAAACGGTAATATTAGAGCATGTAAAATTATTCTATGGTGAAAAAAAAGTCATTTCGGGATATGTAAAATTTTACAAAAAAACGCCATAGTATAGTATGTCGAAATTTTTCAATGAAAAAGTCAAATTTTTTTTAATATTGACAAAAATAATGAAAACGGTCTTATTAGAGCATGTAAAATGATTCTATGGTGAAAAAAAGTCATTTCGGGAAATGTAAAATTTTACAAAAAAACGCCATAGTATAGTATGTCGAAATTTTTTAATGAAAAAGTCAAATTTTTTTTAATGTTGATAAAAATAATGAAAACCGTCTTATTAGAGCATGTAAAATGATTCTATGATGAAAAAAGTCATTTCGGGAAATGTAAAATTTTACAAAAAAACGCCATAGTATGGTATGTCGAAATTTTTCAATGAAAAAGTCAAATTTTTTTTAATGTTGACAAAAATAATGAAAACGGTCTTATTAGAGCATGTAAAATTATTCTGTGGTGAAAAAAAGTCATTTCGGGATATGTAAAATTTTACAAAAAAACGCCATAGTATAGTATGTCGACATTTTTTAATGAAAAAGTCAAATTTTTTTTAATATTGACAAAAATAATGAAAGCGGTCTTATTAGAGCATGTAAAATGATTCTATGGTGAAAAAAAGTCATTTCGGGATATGTAAAATTTTACAAAAAAACGCCATAGTATAGTATGTCGAAATTTTTCGATGAAAATGTCAAAAAAAAATTTTATGTTGACAAAAATCATGAAAACGGTTGTATTATAGCATGTAAAATGATTCTATGGTGAAAAAAAGTCATTTCGGGACATGTAAAATTATACAAAAAAACGCCATAGTATAGTATGTCGAAATTTTTCAAAGAAAATGTCAAATTTTTGGGATGTTGAAAAAAATCAAGAAAACAGTCTTATTAGAGCATGTAAAATGATTCTATGGTGAAAAAAAGTCATTTTGGGAAATGTAAAATTTTACAAAAAAACGCCATAGTATGTATGTCGAAATTTTTCAATGAAAAAGTCAAAAAAAATTTAATGTTGACAAAAATCATGAAAACGGTTGTATTAGAGCATGTAAAATGATTCTATGGTGAAAAAAAGTCATTTCGGGATATGTAAAATTTTACAAAAAAACGCCATAGTATAGTATGTCGAAATTTTTAAATGAAAAAGTCAAAAAAAAAATTTTAATGTTGACAAAAATAATGAAAACGGTCTTATTAGAGCATGTAAAATGATTCTATGGTGAAATAAAGTCATTTCGGGATATGTAAAATTTTTCAAAAAAATGCTATAGTATAGTATGTCGAAGTTTTTCGATAAAAATGTCAAGTTTTTTATTATGTTGACAAAAATCATGAAAACTGTCTTATTAGAGCATGTAAAATGATTCTATGGTGACAAACAAGTCATTTCGGGAAATGTAAAATTTTACAAAAAAACGCCATAGTATAGTATGTCGAAATTTTTCGATGAAAATTTCAAATTTTTTTTAATGTTGACAAAAATAATATAAACGGTCTTATTAGAGCATGTAAAATGATTCCATGGTGGAAAAAAAAGTCATTTCGGGAAATGTAAAATTTTACAAAAAAATGCCATAGTATAGTATGTCGAAATTTTTTGATGAAAAATTCAAATTTTTTTTAATGTTGACAAAAATAATGAAAACGGTCTTATTAGAGCATGTAAAATTATTCTATGGTGAAAAAAAGTCATTTCGGGATATGTAAAATTTTACAAAAAAACGCCATAGTATAGTATGTCGACATTTTTCGATGAAAATGTCAAAAAAAAATTTAATGTTGACAAAAATCAAGAAAGTGGTTGTATTATAGCATGTAAAATGATTCTATGGTGAAAAAAAGTCATTTCGGGATATGTAAAATTTTACAAAAAAACGCCATAGTATAGTATGTCTAAATTTTTTGATGAAAAAGTCAATTTTTTTGTAATGTTGACAAAAATAATGAAAACGGTCTTATTAGAGCACGTAAAATGATTCTATGTCGGAAAAAAAGTCATTTCCGGAAATTTAAAATTTTACAAAAAAACGCCATAGTATAGTATGTCGAAATTTTTGATGAAAATGTCAAAAAAAATTTATGTTGACAAAAATCATGAAAACCGTCTTATTAGAGCATGTAAAATGATTCTATGGTGAAAAAAAGTCATTTCGGGAAATGTAAAATTTTACAAAAAAACGCCATAGTATAGTATGTCGAAATTTTTGATGAAAATGTCAAAAAAAAATTTATGTTGACAAAAATCATGAAAACCGTCTTATTAGAGCATGTAAAATTATTCTATGGTGAAAAAAAGTCATTTCGGGATATGTAAAATTTTACAAAAAAACGCCATGGTATAGTATGTCGAAATTTTTTAATGAAAAAGTCAATTTTTTTTAATATTGACAAAAATAATGAAAACGGTCTTATTAGAGCATGTAAAATGATTCTATGGTGAAAAAAAGTCATTTCGGGAAATGTAAAATTTTACAAAAAAACGCCATAGTATAGTATGTCGAAATTTTTTAATGAAAAAGTCACATTTTTTTTAATGTTGATAAAAATAATGAAAACCGTCTTATTAGAGCATGTAAAATGATTCTTTGATGAAAAAAGTCATTTCGGGAAATGTAAAATTTTACAAAAAAACGCCATAGTATAGTATGTCGAAATTTTTCAATGAAAAAGTCAAATTTTTTTTAATGTTGACAAAAATAATGAAAACGGTCTTATTAGAGCATGTAAAATGATTCTATGGTGAAAAAAAGTCATTTCGGGATATGTAAAATTTTACAAAAAAACGCCATAGTATAGTATGTCGAACTTTTTTAATGAAAATGTCAAAAAAAATTTTTAATGTTGACAAAAATCATGAAAACGGTCTGTATTAGAGCATGTAAAATGATTCTATGGTGAAAAAAAGTCATTTCGGGACATGTAAAATTATACAAAAAAACGCCATAGTATAGTATGTCGAAATTTTTCAAAGAAAATGTCAAATTTTTGGGATGTTGAAAAAAATCAAGAAAACAGTCTTATTAGAGCATGTAAAATGATTCTATGGTGAAAAAAAGTCATTTTGGGAAATGTAAAATTTTACAAAAAAACGCCATAGTATGTATGTCGAAATTTTTCAATGAAAAAGTCAAAAAAAAATTTTATGTTGACAAAAATCATGAAAACGGTTGTATTAGAGCATGTAAAATGATTCTATGGTGAAAAAAAGTCATTTCGGGATATGTAAAATTTTACAAAAAAACGCCATAGTATAGTATGTCGAAATTTTTAAATGAAAAAGTCAAAAAAAATTTTTAATGTTGACAAAAATAATGAAAACGGTCTTATTAGAGCATGTAAAATGATTCTATGGTGAAATAAAGTCATTTCGGGATATGTAAAATTTTTCAAAAAAATGCTATAGTATAGTATGTCGAAGTTTTTCGATGAAAATGTCAAGTTTTTTATTATGTTGACAAAAATCATGAAAACTGTCTTATTAGAGCATGTAAAATGATTCTATGGTGAAAAAAAAGTCATTTCGGAAAATGAAAAATTTTACAAAACAACGCCGTAGTATAGTATGTCGAAAATTTTTGATGACAACTTCAAGTTTTTTATTATGTTGACAAAAATCATGAAAACGGTTGTATTATAGCATGTAAAATGATTCTATGGTGAAAAAAGCATTTCGGGAAATGTAAAATTTTACAAAACCAAGAAGAGAATTTTTCGATGAAAATGTCAAATTTTTTTTAATGTTGACAAAAATAATATAAACGGCTTATTAGAGCATGTAAAATGATTCCATGGTGGAAAAAAAAAGCATTTCGGGAAATGTAAAATTTTACAAAAAACGCCAAGATAGTATGTCGAAATTTTTTAATGAAAAAGTCAAATTGTTTTTAATTTAAAAAATAATGAAACCTCTTATTACTAAAATGTCAAAAAACTTTCAAATGAAAATTTTAAAAAACAAGAAGAGCGAAATTTTTCAATGAAAAAGTCAAAAAAAAATTTAATGTTGACAAAAATAATGAAAACGGTCGTATTAGAGCATGTAAAATGATTCTATGGTGAAAAAAAGTCATTTCGGGATATGTAAAATTTTACAAAAAAAGGCCATAGTATAGTATCTCGAAATTTTTCAATGAAAAAGTCAAAAAAAATTTATATGTTGACAAAAATAATGAAAACGGTCTTATTAGAGCATGTAAAATGATTCTTTGGTGATGGAAAAAAGGCATTTCGGGAAATGTAAAATTTTACAAAAAAACGCCAAGATAGTATGTCGAAATTTTTTAATGTCGATAAAAATAATGAAAACCGTCTTATTAGAGCATGTAAAATGATTCTATGATGAAAAAAGTCATTTCGGGAAATGTGAAATTTTACAAAAAAACGCCATAGTATAGTATGTCGAAATTTTTCAATGAAAAAGTCAAATTTTTTTTAATATTGACAAAAATAATGAAAACGGTCTTATTAGAGCATGTAAAATGATTCTATGGTGAAAAAAAGTCATTTCGGGATATGTAAAATTTTACAAAAAAACGCCATAGTATAGTATGTCGAAATTTTTCGATGAAAATGTCAAAAAAATTTTATGTTGACAAAAATCATGAAAACGGTTGTATTATAGCATGTAAAATGATTCTATGGTGAAAAAAAGTCATTTCGGGACATGTAAAATTATACAAAAAAATGCCATAGTATAGTATGTCGAAATTTTTCAAAGAAAATGTCAAATTTTTGGGATGTTGAAAAAAATCAAGAAAACAGTCTTATTAGAGCATGTAAAATGATTCTATGGTGAAAAAAAGTCATTTCGGGAAATGTAAAATTTTACAAAAAAACGCCATAGTATAGTATGTCGAAATTTTTCAATGAAAAAGTCAAAAAAAAATTTAATGTTGACAAAAATCATGAAAACGGTTGTATTAGAGCATGTAAAATGATTCTATGGTGAAAAAAAAGTCATTTCGGGAAATGTAAAATTTTACAAAAAAACGCCATAGTATAGTATGTCGAAATTTTTCAATGAAAAAGTCAAATTTTTTTTAATGTTGACAAAAATAATGAAAACGGTTTTATTAGAGCATGTAAAATTATTCTATGGTGAAAAAAAGTCATTTCGGGATATGTAAAATTTTACAAAAAAACGCCATAGTATAGTATGTCGAAATTTTTCAATGAGATCAAAAAAAATTTAATGTTGACAAAAATAATGAAAACGGTCTTATTAGAGCGTGTAAAATGATTTTATGGTGAAAAAAAGTCATTTCGGGAAATGTAAAATTTTACAAAAAAACGCCATAGTATAGTATGTCGAAATTTTTAAATGAAAAAGTCAAAAAAAAATTTTAATGTTGACAAAAATAATGAAAACGGTCTTATTAGAGCATGTAAAATGATTCTATGGTGAAATAAAGTCATTTCGGGATATGTAAAATTTTTCAAAAAAATGCTATAGTATAGTATGTCGAAGTTTTTCGATGAAAATGTCAAGTTTTTTATTATGTTGACAAAAATCATGAAAACTGTCTTATTAGAGCATGTAAAATGATTCTATGGTGAAAACAAGTCATTTCGGGAAATGTAAAAATTTTACAAAAAAACGCCATAGTATAGTATGTCGAAATTTTTCAATGAGAAAGTCAAAAAAAAAGTAATGTTGACAAAAATAATGAAAACGGTCTTATTAGAGCATGTAAAATGATTATATGGTGAAAAAAAGTCATTTCGGGAAATGTAAAATTTTACAAAAAAATGCCATAGTATAGTATGTCGAAAATTTTTGATGACAACTTCAAGTTTTTTATTATGTTGACAAAAATCATGAAAACGGTTGTATTATAGCATGTAAAATGATTCTATGGTGAAAAAAAGTCATTCCGGGAAATGTAAAATTTTACAAAAAAACGCCATAGTATAGTATGTCGAAATTTTACGATGAAAATGTCAAATTTTTTGTAATGTCGACATAAATAGTGAAAACTGTCTTATTAGAGCATTTAAAATGATTCCATGGTGAAAAAAAGTCATTTCGGGAAATGTAAAATTTTACAAAAAAACGCCATAGTATAGTATGTCGAAAAATTTCGATAAAAATGTCAAATTTTTTTTATGTTGACAAAAATAACATAAACGGTAATATTAGAGCATGTAAAATGATTTTATGGTGAAAACAAGTCATTTCGGGAAATGTAAGATTTTACAAAAAAACGCCATAGTATAGTACGTCGACATTTTTCAATGAAAAAGTAAAAATAGTATACTATGTCGAAAATTTTCGATGAAAATGTCAAAAAAAAATTATGTTGACAAAAATCATGAAACGGTTGTATTATAGCATGTAAAATGATTCTATGGTGAAAAAAAGTCATTTCGGAAATGTAAAATTTTACAAAAAACGCCAAGAAGTATGTCAAATTTTTCGATGACAACTTCAAGTTTTTTATTATGTTGACAAAAATCATGACAACGGTCGTATTAGAGCATGTAAAATGATTCTATGGTGAAAAAAAAGTCATTTCGGGAAATGTAAAATTTTACAAAAAAACGCCATAGTATAGTATGTCGAAATTTTTGTTGAAAAACAGGTCATTTTAGTGAATCTTGAAAAATGTCATCTTAACAGTCATATTACAGTATGTTAGATAATATGACTAAAAAAGTCATATTGACGTATGTGAAAAATATCATGAAAAAGCATTATAGTATAGTATGTCAAAAATTTCATGAAAAAAAGTCAGTGTGGTATGTCAAAAATTTTGTGAAAAAAATGTCATAGTATAGTATGTCGAAAAACTACAAGTCATAGTATAATATGTTGGAGAAATACAAAAAGGTCATGGTATTGTATGTCAAAAAGAAAACTCACTATGGTATATTGAAAAAAGTCAAAATATGTTGACAGTCATAGTATAGTATGTCAAAAGTAGTCATTGTATAGTATGTTGAATGAAGGTCATAATATAGCATGTATAAAAAATTGAGAAAGTCATAGTACAGTATGTCGAAAAACGGTCATAGTATAGTATGTTGAAAAAAAGTCATAGTATGGTATGTCGAACACATTCAAAAATCATAGTGTAGTATGATGGAAAAAGTCATTGTATAGTAAGTCAAAACATAAAAAAACGTCATTGTATAGTTTGTTGCAAAAATACAAAAAAAGTCATGCCAAAGTATGCTGAAAAATTGTCGTAGTACGGTATGCCAAAAAAAAATCAAAATCATAGTATTTTGAATAAAAGTCATAGCATAGCATGTCGAAATAGTAGTAGTCATAGTAGTATTTCAAAAAAATAGTCATGGTATGTTGAATAAAAGTCATGGTGTGTCGAAAAATTGTTTAAGTCATACAATAGTATGTTAGAAAAAAATTTTAAGTCACAGTATAGTATGTGGAACATCACATTATCTAGATCTAGTAGGACTTACCACAACACACAGCCTCAGTTCTGGAACCGTACTCCTGGATAGGGGTTGGACTTTATTCTTCTCTGGAGTTGCCTGAGGTGTAGTATGTCTAAGAAATACAAAAAAAGTCATAGTATGTTGAAAAACAGTGATAATATATCCAAAAAAAATAAAAAGTCATAGCATATTATGTTGAAATAAGTCATTGTATATTATGTCAAAATAAGTTTTAATATAGCATGTCAAAAAAGTCATAGTATAGTATGCCATCCATCCATCCATCCATCGTCAACCGCTTATCCCGTTAGGGGTCGCGGGGAGGCTGGAGCCGATCCCAGCTGGCATTGGGCGAAGGCAGGGTACACCCTGGACAGGTCGCCAGTCCATCGCAGGGCACATAAAACAGACAACATAAACAGACAACCATTCACGCTCACATCCACACCACGGGCAATTAAGAACAATTAACCAAACACATGCTTTCAGGTGGGAGGAAGCCGGAGACCCGGAAAAACCCACGCACACGGGGAGAACATGCAAACTCCACACAGAAGAGCCGCAAGCTGGAATCGAACCTCGACCCTCTTCTGTGAGGCGACACGCAACCACACACCACCTCACCCAGAAGTATGCCAAAAAAAATAAATAGTATAGTATGTCAAAAAGTGACTATAAGATGCTAAGACTTATTTGACATAATACACTGACTTTGTTTTTTCTTGTTTTAACATACTGAGTACTTTTGCTACAATATAGGCTACTACACTTTTCCTACAACTTTTTCTTATCTCTCTCTCTCTATCGCTCTCGCTCTCCGTCTCGCTTGCTATCTCTCGCTATCGCTCTCTCGTTAACACTATCTCGTTCGCGCTCTCTATTGTTCGCACCCGCTGCAGTTCTTGCTATCGTTCGCGCTCGCCGTCGTTCTCGCAGTCGTTTGCGCTCGATGTCGTTATCGCTATTGCTTGCTATCGTTCGTGCTATCATTCGCTATCTTTCTCGCTCGCTATCATTCGTATTATGGTTCGCTATTGTTCTCGCTATCGTTCTCGCTCACTGTCGTTCGTGTTCGCTATCGTTCATGCTATCTTTCTCGCTATCGTTCGCTTTTGTTCTCTGTCGTTCTCGCTATTGTTCGCTGTCGTCATTATTGTTCGTGCTATCGTTTTTGCTATCGCTCGCTATCATTCGCACTCGATGTCGTTATCGCTATCGTTTCACTCAATGTCGTTCTCGCTATTTTTCGCGTTCACTGTCGTTCTCACTATTTCGCTCGCTGTCTGTCGCGTTCACTATCGTTCTCACTCTCGCTCGCTTTCATTCACGCTATCGTTCTCACTCACAATCGTTTTCGCAATCACTGTCGTTCTCGCTATTGCTGTTGTTTTCGCTAGCGCTGTCGTTCTCGGTCGCTATTCATATTATGGTTCGCCATTGTTCTCGCTATCATTCTCGCTATCGTTCTCGCTCACTGTCGTTCGTGTTCGCTATCGTTCTGGCTATCGCTTTTGTTTGCTGTCGTTCTTGCATCGCTCGCTGTCGTTCTCACTATTGTTCGTGCTATCGTTCTCGCTACCACTCACTATCATTCATGCCATCGTTCGTGCTCACTATCGCTCGCTATCGTTCTTGTTGTCGTTCGCGCTCACTATCATTCGCATTATCGTTCGCGCTCTCGCTATCGCTGTTTTCGCTTTGACTAATCAGCACTGAGAAATGTTTACGTGTGTCGAAAATTTACCGTTTTTGTGGGTCTCTAGGCGAATGTGTCCTGAGCACCAACTTGGCATTCAGGGAGGAGGAGGACGGAGGTAACCTGGCAATCTTCATCATCGCCTGTATACTGTTGGTGCTTGGACTGGTGGCTGTCGTCTTCCTCATCAGGCACTCCCGCTCCAAGAGAGCGCCCCCAGACATTACTCCCCGCGGCTATGAGAAACTGGGCTCCGCCGGGGGATACGGCAGAAGACATGGCGGCTACAGCTCTGCTTCCTCTCTGTCTTACAGCAGCCATGCCAACTCCTCCGGTGCCCGGTTCCAGGAGGCTCAGTTGGTTGACATTGCTGAACGTCGCGCAGGGAGTAAGGAGGATGAGGATGATGATGATGAGGATGAGGACATTGTTTACATGGGCCAGGATGGCACTGTGTACAGGAAGTTCCGGTATGGACAGCTGGGAGAGGACAATGAGGATGAGTTGGAGTATGATGATGAGAGCTACACGTTCCGATGAAGTATACGAATTTCACAGACACATTTCTCCTTTCTGTCCCCTTCCTCTGTACTGTTTAACTCCTCCTGCCCTGAGGGACAGACCCATTTATCCTTCACTGAATAGGAGCTGAACCAAATGAGACATGAGGAGCAATTCATAATAAGATTCATTTTACAACTGCTATCCATTCACAAAATGTACTGCAGAAAAATGCTATGTTGTTTTGCATTCTTAAAGACATTTTACATAATTACACTTGGATTTCTGGAGTTTGTTTGGCATATGATGATTTCCCACATATACTGTATAACATGGGCATTTACTAGTTTTGACAGTTCCATTAAAGGTGCTCTATATGACAGCCAGAGCATTAATATAGCAGCAAACAACTATTTGCTGTGTAAAGATATAGTATATTTCAGCAATGTCTGCCTGAGCAGAGAATGAAGTCGAGCTGGTCAATAAACCGATTGTCAATTAATTCAAATTCATGGTATAACAATTGAAAGTAAATTTAACTTGGGCGATTATGGTATGGAACTGGGGGATGGGCATATGGGCATATGTCCTTAATCTTGTTTACAGTAGTATTTTTTTTCTTCAGGGATGCAATACATATTTTTTAATTAGTTTGGTGAAAGTTAATTTAAGAAAAAAAAAATCAATTATAATAGTAAATTGGATGTGATATGAAAAGATTGGATATTTTATTTTTAGGCCACATCGCCCAGCCCCAGTCCCGACCGATGGCGCTGCTGCGTCGCACCCACCCTCCGGCCTCCCCCCAGTTAACACTGTTAGCACCGTCAGCAGTGTTGCCATTATTAGCGCCGTTAGCTGCGAGCCGCCGCCATGTTGAGAGCCGTGCGAAGGCAATAGAAATGCTCCCAATCTCGCATTTAGCACCTTTAATCATATTCATCTTTGTAATTGTTGCAGTGTTGGATTAGGATTTTAAATTTGATTGATCATGGTCTTTCTTTAGCTGTTCTATATTGTGTTCTGTTCAAATAAAGACTTGAAAAAGTGCAGCTGTACTAGAGAGTAAGTTATGGCTTCAATAATAAAACACGATTGAAAACGATGACTGAAAACAATGTTCAGACTGGAGTCCATTTTTATTGAATTACTAGATAGCGATCCATCATTTCCTTGCATATCCTCAATACACCATAGAAGAATACTCATGGGTAAGAGGGCAATCATTTATCTATGAGGGGACATGCACTGATGCACAAACACACACATGCGTGTGGACGCACACACATAAAAGATATTGTGCTTTACAGAAATCCCATCTTTAATTCACTCTGAGGTTTCTTCCTGATAATTCAGGAGAAGCTCAAGGGATAATTTCCAGTTTATGTATCTGACAAACAGATTGAAAACACACACACACACACACATTTGCAGAGCTAAAAATACATGCTCTCACATTACTGATAAGTTTGTTTCATATACTTATTCCTCCTTGGTTTCAGATAAACTATAAAGTTCAAATATCTATTTGTAGATTTTTTTTTTCTAGTTTTAGTAGTAAGTATTAAGACAGAGGAGTGGATTGTGTAAATGCAGTAGTTGGTCATCTATGGCACAAGGTTTTTTTGGCCACACCATGTGCTTTTATTGTAGATTGCTGACACACAAGTGGCCTCTTCAGCTGAATCTGTGTGTCCAGTAAAGGGTGATATTATTGCTTCTCATGCACACAACTACAACAATAAAGACTACAAATGGATTTGCGCAGTGCACTGCCCGGGGTGTAATTACATTACCTACCCTACCGTGAATGACGATGCTACTCTGTAGGTGGTGCCGAGCATCACACTTGACTATATAGTTCTGTGGATTGCAGGTGTAAAGGTACAGTAGATGCTACAGCAGCCATAGAGAATGAGATCTAACTTTCGAGATTTAACACGAACTATTGCATGTTGTTCCTTCATTTTAAACTCCAGTGTCTAACTCGCAAACACTGACACACACACACACACGCTACCTTGACAAGCCTTGACATTGTTTTCCAGCTTCACCCGTACAATACAACAGTGACTTCAGAACATTGAGATGACCTATCCACGTAGGATGTTTGGATTTAAGAGCTGCTGGCACCGGCTGCATCTGGTCTGCAGGGAAGACGAAAGAACAAAACAGAGACATTAAAAACGGGTATGTTTATGTATGGGTGACAGACTGCTGACACAAGGCCATTTCTCTTCTATGTGTGAACTTAAACGTCTTAGGACTTACTCTGTTCTGCCTACTGCTGTTGGCTCTGGTCCCAGCAGAAAACTATTCCTTCTTGAATGAAAGACAAAAATAGAGTTGTTAGAGCAGAATTTATTGTTGTGAAATGTTGTAATGCACTGGTAGTTGGTGAATTTGAAGACATGCAACTCATGGTTATATGCACAATTAATCAGCCGGAGAATAGTGTGTGAATTCTACAGTGTCGTCCCAACATTTATTATCAGTGTAACAGATCACTTTGCAATAAGGATGGGCTCATTTATTTTACTGTAATGATAAATGAGATGAAAACGATGCATTTCGCATCTTTAGCTATTTTTTTTTCCTGCATCCTTCCTGTAATTGCAACCATAGCCAAATCCAATTGGTCCTCATCCAGCAGAAGAGTCTGTGATCTAAAAGTGAGCCATCTGATAAATGAGCGCTCCAGCCAAGGATAAAACCGAGGCAGAGGCCACTGCCTCCACAGAGGGAAGTAATGAGAGCCAGGAGAGTATATACTTACTTTGAGTTCTCTGCTGCTTCCTTCAGTTCCTTGTCAAGTCTAGAGGTGAGAGTTCAAATGACAAGACGAATATAAAGTCATTTAATAAGACAGCTCAGGCTTGGAGGAGATGGGGGTGTTGCAGTGTTTGGGGGTTAGGAGGGACTCACCTAATGATGCACTCTGGGATCTGGATGCAGTCCATGGGGATGAATTCATGCAGTTCGTCCAAACTGTTCACATACTTAATCTTACTGCTGAACTTGGTGCTGTGACGAGAACAACATGTACATAGACACACATGTGCACAGACACAAAAACGCAGTGAATATAACCTGCTTGGCATCAGAAGAACTTGATTATGTCATATGTCATTAAAATGAAACAAAGACCTCATATTATAGTATATCGTAAAAAAGTCACAGTAAAGTATGTCACAAAAAAAGTCTAAGTTATATTATGGGATGACTTTTTATAATATTCGGTCATTAAAAAGTTATAGTATAAAAAATGTTGTTAAAAGGTTATGAAGTGAAGTGAATGAAGAGGTTAGGAAGTTTCTGTTGTCATTATAATTTAAAAAGAGTAAACAGTTGTTTGACAATAAATGGCTTCACCCAACCACTAACCATGAGTGGGAAAAAGTTTTTGTGTTATCATTCATATTCTCTGAACAAGGGCCAAGAAATCATAAATCATAAATTCATATATATATATATATATATATAAAAAGTTGTAATAGTGTAGTATGTCAAAGTCGTAGTATAGTATGTCAAAAATATAGCTTTGAAAAAGTTTAACAGTATGTTAAAAAAAGTCATTAAAAAGTAGTAGTATAGTATAGTATGTCATAAAAATTTCTACTATAGTATGTTAAAAAAAAAAAGTCATGGTATAGCATGTCATAAAATTCCTAATAAGGTATAAGTATATTGAAAAAAAATACTGTACTATGTTTAAAAAGTTATAATCGTCATGTCATAAAAAGTCCTAGCATAGTAGGTCATAAAAAATTAATGTCTGCACAAATTTTCATGCTGCAGTCCGCAGAATCAAAATGGGATCGTTGTTACCTGATGAAGGGCTTGGTGATGGCTAGAATGGTCCTGATAAACCATGATGGATGGAGAATAATGAAGGATTTCAAATTCTTCCTGAGCCTGAAAACAACACAATATATCACGTTATGTATGTTTATGTTCGTGTTGTATTTTCATTCAGAGGGGATACAAATCATCACCACAAGTCATGCTACTGTTATCCTTCACAAGATGGTGTTACGTGAACAGAACACACCTTCTGTCAATCATCTGGTAGCATTTCTTCAGCCAACCAAGGCCAGGCATTCTTCTGTGGGGTGTGGCTCCATTCAGGTACACAATCATGTAATCCTCTGCCACCATCAGCTCCAGAGTGCTGATCACGTAGCTGAAAAATACACACACATATATTTAAAAGCTTGACCTCGACTTCTACCCCAAGGATAATTAGCACCGTTTTCTGGATTAAGAGTATTACTGACCCAAAAATTGTACTTTATACCAGGGCCTTCTATCGCGATATAGGTCATTTAATATCACAATAACAATGTATATCACAATACAACATGTTCTCCGGTAATTCAATGAATAAATAGTCTATATGAAATAACCACAGAGTACAGCCTATTTCTGCATACTCCTGAGTGAATTAAATACTTAAGAATGAGTGCACATGAACACATAATTTAAACAAAAATGAAGAATAAATGATAAGCCTATATCGTGACAGAAACAATACAGAAAAATATATGATACACATTTTTATATCATCAAATAAGCCAAAATTCAAGAAGATAAAGATTCTACAGCTATGTTAGCACTGTACTTTGGCACTGGTGTCTACAATAACAATGGTAACATGCTGGTGATTGGCAGGTACAATGTTTACCATGTTCACCATCTAGCCTGTTAGCATTTTAACTTTTGCTCATTAGGCTGATGGTATGTCATTGGGCGTTTGGTCATACATGATGAAATTTTGGCCAAAGTTTTAATTTATCCTGAGGGGAATACAAATGTCTCCTCTGCACACAATTTCATAGCAATCTATCCAATAGCTGTCAAGACATTTTACTCGAAACAACAAATTTCAACCTCTTGGTGGTGATATATGAAAAGTCAGAGCATATCCAAAGTCACTAGGATTCATCCTCTGGGGAACCCAAATGTCTGTGAAAAATTTCATGGCAATCCATCTAGTAGTTGCTGAAATATTTCAGTCTGGACCAAAGTGGTGGATCAAGCAATGGGTCGACATTGGAGCCACATCACCAGCATGGCTAAAATGTAAAAAACACTAAACACTAAACTAACTAAACACTTTTCTTTTGACCTTTTTTTAAATATGGTATTTGACTCTGGCAGAGGTGGAAGAAGTATAAGGAGACTTTGGAAATACAATGAAAATGTGACAAATATAACAAAAGCATTAGCTAGTGTATGGATCAACTAGGACAATGTCATTGTAGTTCTTATACCGTAGATAAAATGATCAAAACATAAACATGACATCTGAACTATAACATTAATAATAATAGTATAATATTATACTACTGCACATCATGCTGCAATCACATCACGCCTGTTGCAACTGTCCCATTAGTGCCACTGTATCAGCCTAATGCTGTATTCCAGATACCAAAAGAAATAGAAGTCTTTGATATTACATATGTCAAAATGGTGAAATGCAAGAGCAAGAGATGCATAAGAACCATGGTTTGCGACTCTGAATGCCAACAATGAGGAAATAGGAGACTATACCGTCTGAAAAACTGGCAGCATTTTCAGAAGTGTCTCTTCTCTGATGTCAGCTATGAGAAATTGGTACAAACGTTGCTTCATGGATGAGCTGTTTTGCTTTGAATTTCGTCTTTTTTCATTCTCTTGCATCCATCCCAGACAGTCTACCTTTATAAAATCCAATAGTCTGAAAACTGTTATCTCTTTCTCATTTCTCTCCTCGATCCCCCCCCTCCCCGCCTTCTCTCAGTCGGCAGGGTTGACAATATTCTCAGCTAACACAGTCCTCTCTAGTTTCCTCAATAACTCCTCTAACTTCAGTGACTTTGGTCTCACGCCGACTCTCCTCTCCTTCTCATCCAATGTCATTCTCCAGCTTACAAATCAACGCTGCTTATCCACTCTGTTTCGTGACTATTGTGATCATCTCCCACTGACATCAAGCCGCATACCATTCACCTCCCGGCTATAGTTAACTCCTCCTCGCAAGGATTCAGACCTCAAGCCATCTGGCATCAGGAATTGCAGACGCTGTGGTTTACCTCCTTTCATTTCTATCCAAAACTCTCAGATATGCCAGCTTACTCGATATCTTCCACAGAACAGCCTGTGGGATCCCAATCACACTGTCCAAGCATGAAATGCAACAGTGCCAGTACCACAGTGAAAGCATCAACATGGGAGGCCTCCGCAAACAAGCTAAACTATCACTTTATTTGGAGAGTTCTCCTTGTGCAGAGGCCCTGTAGCTGATTTAAAGAACTGAGTATTATCCTCAGCATGCCAAATACCATTGTTTGAGTCAAGACCACCTAAACTGACATCAAGTCATGACCAGGACCGGAGTGGCTCAAGATCAAGACAACACCGAGTCTTTGAGCGGTTCAGACCAAGTCAAGACCAAGCCAAAGGCAGAGAGAGACTGGGTCAAGACCAAGACCAGACCAGTGCTTACACTAAAATGTGGAACATGCAAACCATAAGCACTCGTCAAATTGATCTGGAAGATCCACATTCCCATAAAAAACACCCACAGAAAACAAATGAAGATTCCTCTTCATTCACCTCTTTTGTTGCCAGCCAATACTGTGCTTGTGTATGTAGAAGTGTACCATAAGACATGTTTTGATAACATCTGATATCATCAAACCGCACTGCAATGGTAAATTTTAAACCGCATGAATTCTCATTCATGCTGTTAACATATAAATCAGACAATAAACAGGCAATTTAGTGATATCCTCGCACTTGTGGTCTTGACCAGTCTTGAAATAAAATAGTCCTCTTTGTGCAAAACCAAGACAAGACCGAGTAAAAATGCTTTTGATTCTGAGATAAGACCTAAATATTATTTATAGACAATATAATATATCTTATGCGTGAGGCCTATTTGTGTTTGCTTTGTATAAATTCAAAAAGGACAGCACTGGGACTTCAAATGAAATACAATCGGAGATGTGTTAAGACGTTTCAGAAACCCTAGCCGCTCTGTTAGACTGCAGGCACAGTGTTGCTTTGAGCCCAGTGTAATGTCAGCAGGCTAGCAGGCTAGCAGTGACAATGCTAACATGCCAGTGTTTAGCAGGCATGTCTAATTTTTGCAGGTACTTGGATATCTGTACCATATGGAGACTAAACACCAACAAAGTCAACCTGATGTTGCGGGATGAAATCTCAAAGGATCACCAAAGCAATGGCTTTGCCCTCTGGGAACCATGAATGACTGCACAAAATTTCAACGTGTACAGATATTGATGGTCCCCAGAGGATGTATGAAGAGAAACTGAGAAGTTTCAGAAGACAGCTCAAAAACAGTAGCTGAATGTGATACAGTAGACCAGGAAATATAACTTTTATAATATGCGTTACTTCTGGAATCAAATATTCAGCCCTCAAATCTCAAAGGATCATCAAAGTAATGGCTTTGTCCTCTGGGGACAATGAATGTGCACAAAATTTCACTGCTACCCAGTAGATAGCAGCATGGCTCTAGGGATGGTAAAAGAGGTCTGTCAGTTCGTTCAGACTGAAATATCTCAACATTTACTCAAATTTGTGCAGACATTCATGGTCCCCAGAGGATGAATCCAGGCTAGCATTTGTGATTTTGAGTGAAATGTCTCAACAACTATTGGATGGATTGCCATTAAATTTTATACAGACATTCATGTTCTCTGCAGGATGAATTGCAATAACTTTGGTGATGCCTTGACTTCTCATCTAGCACAGTGGTGCTCAACCTGGGGGTCAGGACCCCCAAAGGGGTCATGAGGTAATTTCAGAGGGGTCACCAAATGGTTGTGGAGAAAAACCTAGAAAAACATACAAAAAATAAAATAACATATTTTAGACTAGAAAATGATATTATTGAGTGTGTTTGTGAGAGTCAAAGTGTGCGTGCACACAATTGTACGATGGGGAGCAGTCAGGAAGAGAAAAAGTCACTCACTGAACAATGCCTAGGTGCTAGCTGTTAAAACTAGTGTCATCACAAACAAAGCATTGTATTATTTATCCTACATTTAATATGAACATTCACAATAATCACTAAAGACCAGCAGGAGGCCTGTAGAAACAACTGTTTACACCGGGTGTTGGAGTTGGTAACACTAACCTGATTATTCTGGGGCGTCGCAACTTGAAAAGTTTGAGAACCACTGATCTACCACATCATCAGGTCAAAATTTCAGTTTTGGCTATAGACCCAATACCTGCAAAACTAATGACTTTCCTATCAGCTGCAATGTGTTTAGTGCTGAATAGCAAATGTTAGCATGATACGATATGTATCATGATACAGGGGTTGTGATTCAATATACTGCGATACTGTAATTAAGGCGATATATTGATATTATCTAATTTTAGGAAAAGTATCCTAATATAAAGAACGAACCACCATATGCATAAAATCTGAATAAAAAAAAATTTACTTTTTTATTCAGTTCCAACAATCAGATCTGCTTTTATATTTATCACAGTCTCTGTGCCATCCACCATCATGTAGCACTACTTTGAGAAGACACATACACTGAGAGGGTGCAGCTCTTTGTAAATGAAATAAAGTATTGAGTTCATCTTTGCATGTACCATATTTTTCACACTGTAAGGCGCACCGGATTATAAGGCGCATTAAGCAAAACGGTCAGATAAGTCAAACTTTATTCAATTCATTTAATAACTCAATAACTTCAATAATTCTCACCATTTTTTCAGTTGTAACACATGAAATACAAATCAATACACTCACTTTTCAGTTCATTCCTCTTCCATAAATCCATCAAATCCTTCATCATCTGTGTCTGCGTTAAACAGTTGGGCGATTTTAAGTGCGCCTTATAGTGCGAAAAATACGGTAAACTGTTCATCCCCCGAAGTGATTTTGAGAATTGATACAGTATTGCAAAACATAATATCATGATATTCGATTTTTGCACCCATACATGTTATGGTATGTTAGCTGGTGTTTAGTCTTGTAGTGGTGGTGGACCATCAATAGCTTGGCTAAAAACCAACTAACAACAACTAACATCTCTCTAAGTCTTAACAAGTGGGCCAAATGTGTATAATGTACAAAGTAAACGAGTGGTTAAAAGTGTGTGTGCGTCATTGCAGTGTGAAACTCACAGGAAGAGGTTCTCCATTATTTCATGGTAGTCCTCTCTGTCGCTGTCTGGCAGGAAGCAGGCAGCAAACACTATAATGGCATTCACTCCGTTGCCATAGTAGCCTTGATAAAAACACATAAAAATAAGTTAAGTTGACCTTGTTCAGTTGTCGGTGAGAGCTTAGCTTTAATTAGCATAGTTTTCGTACTTTGATTGCTCCCTTATTTCCCTCTTTTTTTGTTCAGTTTATCTGCCAATCTGTGTCTCTTTTGTCTGACTGTCTCTGTCCCTTTTCCTCTCACTACTTTTCAGATTAATATAATTTCCTTTTATTCACCAGCCCATTCATCACCAGATTTGGTGTCACTCAGACAGAGGGTCTTTTATCTGAACGACAGAGCTTGTGATATTTCCAGTGACAGACGTCTCTGTTTCCATGGGACGGCGGCTGTGTTTCACTTAAGCCCTCAGCACAGTGGGGAGGAAATGCACTACCTGTTATTACAGGTCAGATTTCCACCAATAATGGCAATAAAGCCAGTACTTACTTACTTAAGGCACAATGTAAACCCATGACACTGGGGTTTTAGAGGGCCTCACAGAGAGGAAATAAAGAGATGGGGCCTCTCCCTGTGAAACCAATATGGGGTGACTTGGTGTCCGCCTCAATTCAGGATCCAGCTCCCCCAGCAGACTTAATGCAGCTACATGGTGACAAGGAAAAGGTAATTTAAAGTAATAATCTTGAACATTTTCATTTAAATAAATGTCTGTTGAGTCACTATTGCCGAATGAGATGCCACACTGTTGACCGAGCCTATGGCCCTCTGATGAAAGTATTACAGTATTTATATATTTGCAGTATTAGAACTCCTAGAACTAGATATTTTCAGACAAAAATGCTGTATTAACATACATTTCCTGCTGCTGCTTTGGGTTAAAAGCATTTAACTGGCAAAACATGAGTTGACTTTTATTATAAATATAGTGACAGGAAATGCACTGCTCTATCGCTCAACAAAAATGAGTCATTTTCTGTCATTTTTTTGACAACGGATCAAATTAAATATTACAAGGAGTAATGGATCCAGAAGCAGCAGCCACAGCGAGCTGATATGAAGAGTTGCAGGCGATATGCTGCACATCCACACCTTCTCAGCGAGGTCACCAACTATTTTCACTGTTGGCAGACTCGTGCTGTTATCGCAGTTACTTACAGAATGATGGAAATTATTTCCTGTCAACAATAGTTTGTTTTGCTGCCCCCAGTATTCTGGGACGTGTGGTATTAAACCATATTTGCTGTTAACACCAGTAGACAGAGTGTCTCCAAATCAACCAAGACTGAAATCTTGCGGATTGCCACTTTAAAGTGTTTTAGTAAGGTTTGAACGACCATGAGAAAAGCTTCAACACTCCCAGAGTCCCTTGGTGTTTTGTAAAGCTCAAATGATTAGTCAATCAATTATTCGAGCGACATAAATTAACCGGCAACTATTTTAATAGTCAATACATTCTAAAAGGAAAAATGCCATTTTTTAATTTTAGCTTCTCTGATGTTTTTTATTGTTTTATTTTATTTTATGACATTTTCTGGACTAATCAGTGGAAACAACTAAACCCAATTTTCCACTTATTTAGTTGTGTTTTTCCTTTAATCCATCACTTGTTTATCCACATTGGAACGGTGTGTAGGACAGGTAGCAGCCACCCATCATCAAACACACAAAGTGTATTATTGTCAAGTGGCCACTTTGCCCATTTTCAGCCTGAATCCTATTGGCCTATAGAGGACGAGTGGAATTTTCCACCTTGTGTTGTTTGTGGCGAGTTCCTCCTCTGATGGCCGCTGATATCATACACATCAGCCGGCTTCAGCTACGGCCTGCATTTCTTCATTGATTTGGTTGGCCCGCCTCCAAGGTAACATGAAGCATTTCCAGAATGAGACATCATTATGCTGTCTGGCTAGCCGAGAAATGGCAGAAGCAGCTTGAAAACAATGGCTGATTGTGATACAGTAGACCAGAGATTGTCTTTTGTAGGATGCAGTTACATCTGGAATCAGATATTGAGGCCTGCTGTGAACTGAAAGAGAATTTACCAACAGTTTACTGTGCTCAAACAATGAGTCTCCATATTTATGCTGCTGAATCGATGCGGTCAGCTCTAGAGATTTTCAATCAAACTGGCTGTTTACTTCTGTTTCTTTGTGCCAGCATTACAGACTAGTGATTACTAAAACCCAAAACTTGCAATGAATACTGGGCATTGCAGGAAGAATATTAAAGGAAAGGTTCATGTTTTTTTTCTTCAGATCTATGTTAAAACAACACTTGTGCATTGCAACAGTTTTTGGTGTCTGTAAATGGCTTCAGTTAGACAAATCAAGGCAAATGCACACAATGTAGTCAGATGTTTTTCCAAAAAAAAAAAAGACATTTTTTGCATTTATAAAATATCAAATTATGATGAAAATGATTATCAAGATTTCCATAATAATGATAGTATACCAAAAATATGTAACCCACTGTATAAATAACTGAATTATTGATGCCCTAACCTGATATATAGATAATGAATCTCAACTCAGTAAATAATGTTTTATATGTAATGTATGTATTTCCACCTTTACTACAAAGAGCAATGTATTTCCTGCATTAGCCTGGACTGGTATTCGATTCTACCATCTTTTTAGGAGAATGCCTGTCAATTAAAAACTGACTCAATCTCTAACAGAAAATGCAAAGGAAGTGGAGGTGAGCAGTGTCCTAGAAACCGACCCATATGTTGTCTTAGAGCTGGCAGAGAAAGTCTGTATATCACTCACAATTGTGCTGAAGCTTAATTGCTGTGAGCGCACAGTAATAATGGAGACTATTTATTCTACTTTGAGCAACTCCGCTTTCTCCATTTTTCACATTAGCAAATGGACAGTAAGAGGACACTGTTTAGAGAGACTTTAGTGAACGAGTCAAGTATGTCAAACGTCTCCTCATCTCCAGTGGAAATCACGCCCTTGCATATCGATATGTGAGTGTTGGTTTCTTTTAAACTTCTTTTAAGTAGACAGTGAGCTGACCAATAGTGATTTCTTGGTCAGTATTGAGTAATTGAAACATATTTGCTTATATAAATACAGGTAATGTTGAAAATGGACATAATATCAGTAGTTATGATGCTCTTCGATGGTCTCACCTCCGTGGGAGATGACTCTCATGTAGGGCTCAATGACCTTCATGTTGATGCGGTGCTCCTGCTCCCCGATGATCACCGTCCTCCAGAGTTTGCCATCCTGGCGCTCCTCCTCAGCGCTGTACGTCGGGATGGAGTTGTAAGGCTCATTTGTCCCGCTCCTATTGGCTACATTGGGGTCTGATAGGACAAAAAAAAAAAAAAAACACAGACACACAATAGACTCGTTTTTGTCTTTTTCAGGGGTGGTACAATGGGTCTTTAGGGGGAGATAGCAGGTCTACAGTAGATGTCACATAGAAGTGGTGTACATAATCTGAAAGCTGAGAACCTGAAGATTCATTTGAGATGCAGCTCAGCACTGTGTCACGTTATTCTAGGCATAAACAGAAATAAACTTCTTCGTTTTTTTAATTATTTAAAATTAATTGCAAGTCTATAAGGGTTTAGGACATTATGATCAAAGTATATGATCTCCATTCCCATGTTTTATTGTCTCATAAGTTGTTGCAGCAATTTTTAAGTTGATACCATTTGTTACTCAGACCTGATGCTAAATTGAACCATTTTTCTACCACTAGAAAATTGATAAAAATGGTCAGTAATCCCTCCAAAATACCACATTAAGACACCAAGACCTCGAGGAACATCACAGAAAAAGTCAAGCTGTGATTGGCATCAGAAACTTTTGATATTTGGAGATTTCTGCAAGAATTGCATTTTTCAACGAGTGGATGGAGAGCACTTGCTCAGAGACCCACTTGTTGTCACTCAAGCTTGGAAAGCCATCCATCCTCTGAATGCTCTAGGTCTATAGTTTGTGGCTGTACATTTTCATGAGGCTGTGATTATCCTCGAGGTCACCACAGGTCATTTTATACAGTGAGGTCAAGCTTAAAAAAATGGTCTCACTAGAATGAAATTATGCGTCATCACATAAATACAGTTGGGCTCAGTGTCATCTTTACAGTGATACCCAATTTATGCAATTCTGAGACTGTTCAGGGACCCCAGTATGCAGAAATATTCACCATTTTAGAACTGGAGAAAATAACACATTTACACTTTTGCCCCAAATTGTACGTGATTAGAGATTACAACCCGTTTAGGTTCACATATCTTAAAGTCAGAGGTCAAAGGACTCCTTTAAAAAGGGCCATGCCAGTTTTTCCTCGCCAGAATTGCGTATGTGTGGAGCATTATTTAACTTCCTTTGTTATAAGCCTGTATGACATGTTTGGTACCAGGTTTTCTAGTTTATATATCTGTGTGGTCTCTAGAGGAGTGAAGAGGACCCACTCTGTATGTAGCTCTAAAACCGAACCTACTAGAGCCTCTGAAAGACAGTAAAGTCAGCCAGGATTGTGTCTCAGGGAGTTAGTGATGACTGTATTGTGTTAAAGTATCCCTGTAAGCCACTCAGTGTAACCAGCATGTACAACACCAGGACTCTGAAACTGAAGCAGCAACAGTGTTCAGTCAATTTGTGCTTTTTCTACTGTGACACGTCAAATTGTTTTCAGTGTAGAAGAGATTTATAATTCATAGTCAGCCATGGTGGTTTGGAGAAATATACCATAAAACATTACATCAGTTATTAAGTTGCAGTGATTAAAATAAACAACCGTGAAGGCACAAAAAAAGATTGTTTACATCCTGATTGACCCACCTTCCCAGTCCGTTTCATGGTCCGTGTAATCAAGGTAATCTCCCTCATCAGGAGTGTCGAGGTCGTCCACGTTAATGTCGAGATCATCCGGCGTCTCCCCCAAGTCGTCCTCGCTCTGGTCCAGTGACAGGCTGATGCGAGGGGCAGGTAGCTTTTTCCTTTGGCTGGGACCTCCTTGCAGGGGTAGAGAGGTAGGAGGGACTACAACAAAACACAGTACAGAAAAACACAATCATTGTGGTCTGGTACATTTCCTTTTGAATAACTGCTGTTTTGCTTTGAACCTGAGCATTGGTTGTTCTCACCTGGTCTGCCTTCGACCCCCTCAGAGTTCATTTTACTCTCTGATGCCAGCTCCATCCCCAGGAGGACCTGTGAGAAGATAATTAGTTATTAAATACGAGTATCCAGACCACCGTGGAATACATCGTCTGTTATTCCTCTAATCTGAATATTTAATCTTTTATTCAATATTTTTCTAATTTTTAAAGTCTGGTCGGATGAAATCTTGCAGATACCATTAGGAGTACCAGAGGACACAGGATTTTTTTTCAGATTACCCGTTTCATGCACTACTCTCAGGATATAGTGACTATTATATCATTTTTTATTTTTATTTTGTTTTTAGATCATATTTGCTCCATTTCTACCTACTGCAGCTTTAAGTGGGGAAGACCAGCTGTTAATCTCAAGTCATGCCAAACTTTAAAACTACTATTGGTAGAATATAACCAAGTATATTTGCTCATATACTGTACTGAAGGATATTTGAGGTACTTTACATCAGTTGTTCTCAACCTGGGTGTCACCAGATGGTTGCAAAGAAAAAAACAAAATATTAAAAATAAAATAATTTTTGACTAGGGAATGGTTTTTGCATTACATTACCCGTACCAGTGCTATAATTTGCCTCAGAATAGATTTTATTGAGTTTGTTCGTGAACATCGTCCTAATTATTCTGGGGGTTCGGTGACTGGACAAGGTTGAGAGCCACTGCTTTATATGATATTACTTATTTCATTTTATTGACAGCTTTAGTCACAAGTTACTTTACAGATTTTATTTATAAAACATGATAAACCTATAAATTATGATGAATTATTACAGATTAAACTTTTCAGCAGCATAAAATACTTGAAAATGCTACTTACACATTGATGTAATAATAAATCAATAATATAATACACAGTATAATAGTTTAACATTCACAGGGGCCATTTTCTGCAGTATGAGTACTTTCTATATTTGATAAGTACATTTTGCTGATAATACTTAGATACATTTTACTTAAGTTAAATTTTCAATGCGTCACTTTTACTTGTAATTGACTATTTTCATATTAGAGTATTTCTACTTTTACCTAAAGGTGCAGTATGTAGGATTTAGAGGCATCTAGTGGAGGTTGCTATTAATTGAACCTTCTCCTGCGTGCCAAGCGCAGAGAACTACGGTGGCCGATGCGAAAACAGAAAAATGTGAATGTCTCTATCTAGAGCCAATGTTTGGTTTGTCTGGTCTGTTACTGTAAAAACATGGCAGACTCCAAAAGGACCGACGCTGTATGTAGACACAAACGGCTCGTTCATTTTATACAACTTAAGAAAACATACTTTACTGTGTATTCCATTTATGCCAATAGATCCCCCTAAATGCTACACATTGGTCCTAAAAACTAAAAACTACTGTCTTAAATATTGTTTGGGCCACAAAGTAAAGCTAGACTGATATATGGGCCAATATTAGCCTATTACCAATAGCGTTATCTAACTGGGTTTGAGGTCATTTAGAAACTGTCACCAGAGAGAGATGGCAAGTTTAATCAGCTTTATAATGTATCACCCCATATGAATCTTGATAATATTTCTTTAAGACACATATCTATTAGATCCGTATCAACATCACTGAGTACATGCACACTATTATTCAGAATATGACAATATTGTGAATTAGATATGGGTCCGTTTGGATAGTCTGAATTAGGCCTTACTCCAAATGGAGCAATTTCCAATTAAAGACGAGCTAATATTTATTTGGGTTTCAGGAGAATTCTTTGGACATTTATACACTGCATTCAGAATATGAGTCTCAATTGTTTGAGGCAATTGTTTTCCTATTTATGGCCAGCTCTGTGCGTTGTACACAAGCTAACTAGCCGACAGTTTGAAGAGATGTTTGCCCAAAAGAAAAGCCCACATTTCTGTTCGGAAGGAGAAACGTAACTTACTTTAAACATTTTGAAAGATTTTCTACAGGTTTTTGGGTATGAGCAAACGTGGCAGTGCCGACCTTTTAAAGAAGGTTGTGTTCGCCAGCGGTTACGTGACTTGGAATATTCATGGCTGCCTGTATATGGGAATATTAGTAAAATATTCATTTTTATTAGCCTTGTAAACAGCTTAGTAGAAATATTGTCTTTTTCAGAATGAGGGCAAAAAACTGAATATGTCAGTGCTGAAAGATAACCATCAGCCAATATATCGTAATCAGATATAAATATCAGTATCGGCCTCAAAAACTCCAGTATCAGTGGGGCTGTACTACAAAGTATTAACACGAGAAGCCTGCAAACACTAGCATGTGTTAACACCTGGTGTGGCTGACGGGAGGGGGGGGGGGAGAGACAAGAGTGGCAAGATGCTAAGGGCAAAAAAGGGGGAGGGAGGAGAGAAATGCGAAAAATTTTGAGGTTAAAGGTCATCTTCTTCCTTTGTGAATAATCCTCCCATTGAAACCGGAGGAGGGGGAGGATGCTGAGGGGTAAGAGGAGGAGGGGGGAGCTTGTTACATCATGACAAGCCCATTCCCCCTCCTTCCTGTCTTTTCCTAGTGCTGATTCAAATCGAATGGCTGCACGCTCGCATGAGCACAGATTGGGCAGAGATGCAAATTCACAGTGAGTCACGTGCGCTCATTCGCATGAAAAAGAAAAAACATCCTCGTTCCTCCTCCGAGAGACTCTGCCTGGAAGGAAGATGGGATTGTATTAACAATTGCAACAGAAAAAAAAAATGCTACATGTTGACTCCTGTACAGATGTCGACATGCTGACGATCACAGAAACATGTACAGTACGTGCACACACACTGTGATAACAAACACACAATGACACACGCTCCTATGCTGCAGAATAACTAAATTAGCATCAGCTGTTACGTGCATCCTCTATGGAGGATGCTGAGCTGCTTCAGATCCACTTCCACACAGCACAGTGCTGATGACAGCAGCCCCTCCCTCACTCTCGCTTCCTGTCTGCTGGCTGTGAGGGGAAAAAAAAAAAACAAGACCATATTCTCTTATCTTCAGAGAATGAAAACCGGCTACTCACCACTGCTGGGGCTCGGGAATCTCGGTCCTCTTGCGTCTCAGAGCATGGATGTACTTCCAAGTTCCCCGCCTGTTTCCCTTTCTCCCAGCCTCTCGGTGGAGATGCTCAGCTTACAAACAGCTCACAGCTTCCACCATTTTGTGGTCACATGATCTGGACCATTACCAAATAAGGGTGATCACCTGCTATAACGGCTCCCTGCACAGCAGCTTCCTCAGGCAGTGCAACTGAAGGGAGATATAGGAGCTGTTTGTGTGTCATTATTATCGTCGACTGGAGGGGATAAAGTCATGTGTAGGCGCCATTGTGTTATTACTACCGGTAATGTGGGCTGCTGTTAATGCCTGACAGGAGATTTGTAAGGCTGACTGTGCAGCTACAACATTATATTAGCCCTTAGGGTACAAAAAAGCAATAATCAGAAACGAGGATATTGTCAGCTTCATGTGCTGATAATATTCACACACTTAACCACACGCTGGGAGGAAAATAGACCGATCCAAAGCAAATATCTGATGCTTACCATTCCCCTTAACTTCAAATGTGTCCTTTATATTCTACATTAGCACTGAACTTTTCGACCCTTAAACAAGCAAACTACTGTATACTGCAGCCACAAAGCAGATAAAATCAACAGTACCTACACAGGCTCTCCTTCCACACGGAAACAGGTTTTGTTCTCTCCACAGGTCGAACCCCGTCGTTTCACTTACCCCTGTTCAGTCCCAACAGCAAGACAGGAAGACCAACCTGTCAGACCTTTGCACATAGTTGACCATTGTTTGGTGCAAAGGTTGTTCACAGCATGCCAATCAGCGCGACCAGACCTGGAGCTCCAGCATACGGTAGACACGGTCCAAAAACAGCTTTCGGTTAATCAGTGCCGAGCAGCTGCCGTCATACATCATGAGATGGATCGTAAATTTCTGTATGGAAACCTCAGTTTGTTTCTCATATACATATTTTAATGTCAATAACATGCTCTGTGCAAAGTGACAAGACAGATAAGGGGCAGCTTTTTTGAAAATTACTTATCTATATTTACATTTTAGTGAAAGGTGATTTCATAGGCTACATGGTTGTTGGTGCACACAACAAAAGTATAAATATAAACTAAGGCACTCCAGTTCCCTGCAGGCTATTGTTTTACTTCCTCCTCCCAGAGCTGTAAGGCAGGCTGAGTTGCATTCTTAGTAGATAAGACTCAAACAAGTTTGATACCATTTACGGTCTAACAGCAATGTTCTGAAGGCAACCCCTCAGTGACAGTTAAAGGTCCTATTGATAACATTTTTACGTAGACAAATACTTTCTAAAAAAATACACTTATAATTGAGCAGACAGGTGCAGAATATAATTATGGCTTTTCCTGAAAAAAACTTTTTTTTTTTTTTTTTTTTTTTTTTGGACGAGTCTTAAATGAATGTTTTGTTTATCTCTGTGGAAGATATCTGATGATCGGTTCCCACTTCTAACAAGGCTTGTGAGAAAATAGTATAACAACGCTGGTATCTGTGTGTCGTCAGTGATCTAGTTGCTAGTTAAATGGATAAATAGTGATAAAAGGATGCTGCATCTCATGCCTAGCCACACTGACACTGGTGTCAGGCTGCAGAATAAGAAAATATTTACTGTGGCAACAAGTGACAGCTACTGTTAACACATACTAGCTGTCTTACTGTGCCTTCAAATGAAACTCTTGAGCTTGTGTTTACATTATTGGAATTTGTGCACATGATATGCTTAACGTTCAAGTGGTTAAGTCGTGAGAACACTGCTGCTAAGCAACGGCACTATTAACGCTACTGTAGGAGTCTAGAAGCCACAGAGGCTGACAATTATGCAAGCTAGCAAGTGGGTAACATAATGCCAGAAATGCAAAGGCATAATGACAGGAAAACCATGAGGCTGTCGGGAATACCACATTTTCCTCAGACATATACAATTATGAAGAAAAACAATATCTGAAATTACAATAAATGTCCTTATTATGCACCAAAAAATTGACTTCCATGGTCTCTGCTGTCTCTGACAACATCAACAAACGCGTCAAAACTCGTGAAGCTTTCAGAAACTTTCCAAATATGAGGTTGTGAATACCACAAGACGGGGGCGTTCTGTTCGAGAAATAGCACAGTAACCACCACTTTGAAGGTCATGGATGACCTCCACAAAGCGATGGACGATGGTTGCTGTTCATAGATCTTACAAAGGCTTTCAATAATGTGGACCACCCTTATAATCTTAATTAATTTAATAATTATAATTACCATTATAATCATTAAAATCTTGCAGAATACCAGCACTGGATGTAAAGTGACAAAGTGGTTCCAACAGTTGTCTGTCTAATCGTTCTCAGGTTGTTAAACTCACTCTTGAGAAGGGTGTTAAGCAAACATAGGTCTTGGGGAATTTCAGATTCTGCAAGTACCATCTTTATGACAGCATTTTCTAATCTGCACGCAGACTTCAACACCCTGCAACATGCCCTGTTAGATCTGAAATTGCTTTTAACCTCAACCAAAACTTAAACTATGATTTTCTTTCCTGGGCGAACAAAAGTTTCGACCCTTTCTATTAATACTCTTGATTGTGTCTCTATTCAATCTGTTGATAATTACAAATAATTTGGGAATTTGGAGGACAAAAGTCTACATTTTAAAATGCTATATTGACCATCTTGCAAAGAAATTAAAATTCACACTGGGTTTTCTGTACAGGCTAAAGTCCTGTTTTTCCATGGCATCAAGAAAATGAATAGTTGCTTACTTTTTATAAGTTTGTAAGTCTCGAAAATAGTTATAATCCAAGGTCACATGAATGGCTTCAGTTTAAAGTGCCACAATGGTCCTTGGTCCTGGAATGATCTGCAGGCCAAGCTTAAACTTTAGACCCTAATCTCTTAAAATGGTTTTAAATATAGAATAAAATAGGTGGTCACTGCTAGCTGCCCTGTCAATGCACTGAATGTACTGTACTGTAGGATGACAAATTTTGTCGTACCTATTGTTGCTATCATATCGTGTGTTCATATGCACTCTTCTTGTCAACATGATAAACACAACCCCATTTGAAGGCACTATTAGCTTAATCATCCAAACAACAATAACCCATCAAATTAAAACTCGGTATATCTAAACAAAAACAACAACAACTACCAACAGCCACAGTCCTTACAACCTTTAGACCTTTTGACGGTTAGATTGTCAAAGTGAGAAAAATAACAGCTTCAATCACAGAGGAACTACATTAGCGTCTTCGCATTAGTGACAGTTGCGTCCAGTTAGTTGCCTCAAATAACGTATAACAAAGATGCCCCTCAGAAGTGGGGTTTAGAAGTGAGCGAGTGACCAAACCAGAGTTGGTGATTGTTGGAAAGACTCCAGACCAGGATGGTTTTGGTGAGTTTTATTTTGTGTCTGTCAAATTTGAATGAAGTGTGTTTTATGTTGCTCTGCACTAGAACAGCTGAAACTGGGAGCGGTCTACAGTTGCATGTTGCAAAATGACTTAATTACCACAAAAGATTTATCACTTGACCTGTCTGTTAGAGTCTCGCTCCACTCGATCGTAAAATATAAAGGTTGCACAACGAAATGGCAACCACCTGTTGTGAAAACAACAGAATGTAGGAGGGACAGTGGCTGACTGTTATCAATGTATATCAGTAGCACCTTTAACTGACATTACAGTTGTCCATTTCTCTCCCGTAGCGATATAAAATAAGCTTTTCTACCACTTCTAAAGAAATGGTGCATACTGTCTGTTTTAAAGCTGAGATTAAGGTCCCTTACCTTACACCGCTGCCTCTCTTTGAAGTCTCTGAACAAGCTGCAATGGACAGCACATAACAGATAAAAAGGCCATAAAACATGTTACTGTATAACCAGGCTCCTTGTTCCAAAAAGTGAAACCATCATTTTGTCCTGCAGCCTCCTTATTCCAGGTTGAACTTCTCAAGGTTCTCTCTGAAAAGCGTATCTTTGACAGCTCTGAAGACGACCCGGATGTTCTCCGTGTCCGTGGCACAGGTGTAGTGTTTGTAAAGGGGTTTCGGATGCCCGTTGTGCTTCTCCACGTACATTTTCAAGATGAACTGTCGTGCAGAGTCAGCATCACACTGAGGGCCTGTGGAGGCGAAGGTGGTCAATATCAGACTTTGCTGCATCCAAAATCACACCACTGTTCACTCATTCACTTACACAGTGGAGACAGTATAGTGATTTCAGATGACTGTGAGCAGAAAGTACTGTCACATACTTTCATTATCAGTTAATCTGTTGATTATATCCTGTTTAATAATGTAAAAAATGGCAATGGTGGAGGACGTATGCTGATTTGTTACTTAAGTAAAAGTACTAATACTGTGTTATGAGTAAAAAAAAGAAGTTAGTTCAATATAATCAGAAAAATGTACTAATGTATTAAAAGTAAAACTACTCAATGCAGAAAAAATGTCTGCTGTGAGTGTGATACCATTACATATCACATCATTACATTATTATTACTCATGCAGTCATGTAAACGCAGGGCTGGTGTAGTTGGTTGAGGTGGATATAAGGCTGCAACTACTTGTCACTTTCATTATGGATTAATCTGCTGATTATATATATGTATATGTATATGTATGTATATATATATATATATATATATATATATATATATATATATATATATATATATATATATATATATATATATATATATATATATATATATTGTCACATTTGAGAAGCTGCATTTTAGCAATATATCTTAACTAATTAATCAAAAAAAACTAAACAAATTGCTTCAGCTGTATATTTGGTTAGGTGGTTTAATTAGATAATTTATTTTTCATTATTAATTTATCATTTATAACGAAGCATCTTTTATAAGATCTTCATATGTTTTGGATGAAAAAATTTCACTTCGCAAAGAACTATATTTCCCTCTGAAATGTAGTGAATTAAAATAGAAAGTGCCATTAAAAGAAAAGACTCAAGTAAAATACAAGTATCTCAAATTTGTACTCAAGTACAGCACTTAAGTAACTGTACTTGTTATATTCCACGTCTACAAAATGTAAAAAGAGAAACGGTGATAAAAATGCCCATCACAGTTTGTCAGAGCCCAAAGTGATGTCTTCAAATTGCTTATGTGTCTGACCAACAGTCCAAAACACACACAATGTATTTTATGCTGATGAATCAATTAATCATTTCCGCTCTACTCAGAATCCTCAAACAGACACTCAAATAAAATGGTAATTACCAGTGAAGGCCGGGAAGTAGGTCGCCAAATGAGACTGTGTGATTTTCTCGGCCAGCAGGTCTGTTTTGTTGAGGAAGAGGATGGTAGAGGACTCCTGAAACCACGGGTATGAGAGGATGGTCTTGAACAAGGCGAGGCTCTCTCGCAGTCGATTCTAAAGAAGGTGAGGAAAGTTTTAGACAAAAGACTAAAGCACAGAAATGATAGCTGTTTTTGAAGCGCACTGAAAGGATCTTACGTCATTCTCGCTCTCGTAAAGGACTTGATCGTACTCGCTGAGGGCTGCCAGAAAAATGATGGACGTGACATTCTCAAAACAGTGGATCCATTTCTTCCTCTCTGAACGCTGACCACCCACATCCACCATCCTACGCACACACAAACACACACACACACACACAGCGACTGAATTAAATATAAAAGTTAACAGACTGTTAAAGCAATAGTTGGCTAAATACCAAGAATTAGATGAGAAGATGCTAAATATGAAGCTAGAGCTTTGCCGAATATGAATACTGGAAACAGGGGTGTCCAAAGGTAAAAATCTACCAAAACCTTTAAATCATACAAATTAAATCATTAGCTATAACTTTTTAAATAAAGACACAAACAGAAATAACAAACAAAAAGTTGGTTTTACAGAGTACACGGTAACTTCCAGAAAAAAACAGATGTTAAAATCTTTGAGTTTGAATAAAAAACAATATATAGTGTGCTAATTAGTGAGCTTTTTTTTTTTTTTTTTTTTTAAACTATGGACAGATCCAGGTTAGCAGTTTCTCACAGTTTCCAATCTTCATGCTAAGCTAAAGCTAATCACCAATCATCAATCTTCTCATATAACTCTTAAAGACAGCAGATGATTTTGAATTTTTCAAAATGTTGAACTATTTCTTTAACAGATGCACACTCTGAATTTGTTGTAGCACCAAATAATTTCAACAAAATCGGTTAAGTTTCAAAACTGCTGGGTGATGAGAGAAGTTCAGAGATACAGTTCTTCTGTGTTGTCATAGTCAGAACATTTTTACAATATTTCTAAATTTTCCTTATATTTTTGCTGCAGCAGATAATAAAAGTAGAGTACCCTACCTGAAGATGACTTTTGAGAGGTCAAAGGGGTACTCTATGATGCCTGTGGTGGGGACCCGGACCCTCAAGATGTCCTGCAGGGTGGGGATGTATAACTGGGCTGTGATTCTGTCCAAGTCACTCAGGTAACTGAAAAGTTAACAACAATGCATCCACATTTAATATCCTGACTGGCTAAAAGAGAATGTCATACAGAAATTTGCATATTAATGAATGCAGCATGAAGCACTGCAGATCCCACACTTGAGCCTTGGGTTGGGTTCATATGAAAGTCTTACTATTTGGTAGAGTCCGATAACTGGAATTCCCTCCTGCGGTCGTAGCACCTTTGAACACCGTGGTCATTCCACACTCGCCTAATGGCGTCCACCTGCCAAGCCTCCAACGTGGACACCTGGCCGGCCTCCACTTGAACCAGCTTCTGTGCGTGGCTCTGACACACACACAAGACATCCACAGGGGATTTTTCTAACATTCAGTCTTTGACTGGCCTATTAATAGACCATTAGGAGGATGGCAACTGCAACAGAACGCCATCAACTAGGTGGATTTTATGGAAATAAACAGAAACTCTGATGTGGTATAAGTGGTTTTCACTCTGTGGATGCAAATGTCAGCTGACTCTGGTCCAGACTGAAATATCTCAACAACTATTGGATCAATAGATATGAAATTTGTATCTGTGGTCCCAAAAATATGAATTCTAATGACTTTGGCGATCACCTGACATTTCCTCCAGCTCCACCATGAGGTCGATTTGTGGTTTTGAGGGAAATGTCTTAAAGGGATAGCTTGGTGTTTGGAATAGTTCGGGTGTTTCACTTCAAAACACCCAAACTATCCCTTTAATGCCCCTCAAGCACCAGGTCAAAATTTGTTTTGGTTCCCAACCTGCAAAACTAATGACATTCCCATCATCCTCAGCGGTACGTTACGCTTCGTGCTAATTGTCAAATTTTATCATGCTAACATGCCAAACTAAGATGGTAAACAGCCTGTGAGCATGTTAACACGCTGACATTAACATTTAGGTCAATGTACAGCCTCACAGAGGTGCTAGCATGGCTGTAGCTCTTGTTAGTCTTATTTAAACACCAGCGTGCAGGATTTAGTGTTGGAGAAGTACGGTGGTCTTCAGGTAACATAAAAACGTGAAAGGCTCACTCCTACTTCTCTATTATGTATATATTGTTTTATTTATTTGTATTAATACTCTTAAAATCTATGCTTCTTGTTTACTGCACTATCCACTTTGCTGCTGTAACATGTAAATTTCTCCACTGTGGGACAAATAAAGGAATATCTTATCTTATCTTATATCTTGTAGAAACATGGTGACGCAACATGGCGGAGTCTGAAGAGGATTCCCTCCCAATGTAGATACGAAGGGCTCATTATTAGCCAACAAAAACACAAATGTAACTGACATGATTATATTCCATTTCTGCTAATAAACCCCTGAAATGTTACGCACTGTTCCTTTAACCTGTAGGTGGCACACTTTAATGGATGCTGCATAAAACAGTATGAAGTCTTTTTTTTCTCACAATGTTCTGGTCATCAATGTAGTCGATCCGTAGAGTCTTCATGGCGTGGATCAGCGCCTGTATGGCTGTCATGATGTTCTGAAACACTAGGCGGGTGAAACCTTTCCTGTCAGTTTCACTGTATCCGCTGCCATGGATGATCCTCATCTGTTTGATGAAAGTGCTCTTCCCACTTTCACCAGTCCCTAGGCAAACCAGATGAATGAGACCGAAGGATGAAAAATGGAATCAGATCAAAGCAATGCCAGAAATAGGACAAGCACTAAAAAAACAAGAAAATCATCTGAACAGCAATCAGCTGCAGCTAAACAGGATTTCTGCAACAAAACAACAACAAAAGGCTCTATTCTTAAGAATGCAAGACATTTTCACAGTTTCATAGGTTTTTATAGGTTTTTTTTCCCAGGCTTTAGATGCGAGTATGTGTGATTGGATGGGTGCATATATACTTGGTTTCTTCAGGTGTACAAGCTGCCAACCTTTCTTGCATTTCTATAAAAACACCCCTTTGTACACATGCTCATTTAATCATTTTTATGTTCTATGTATTTGCACTTAATGTACATGAACAAACACATTAAATGATAAAAACACAGTAGACCAAAATAAAAAGTCTGCCTCCTTTAGTCGAATAGTCGACTAATCTGTTCTGCTTACTAAGATTTATTTAGCCAATTAGACATTTTTTTTGGCTTTTTCATGCTGATTTGACCTAATTTCTAAGAAACTTATGAGCACATCTCTGGTAAACACAAGATTTAAAGTGATGCTGTAGAGAAACTCAGTTTTGCAGATCTGTCAATTAATTCAACTAATCGATTAGTTGACTAAGAATTTCTATGGATGATGACAGCCCCAAAAAAGAGAAAAAGACTATGTACACAATATGAATGAATGAAAAGGTAGAGAGAAGGTGTGTGTTTGATACGGGCAAGTCAATCAGCAGCAATGTGCCCTTGAGCCAAACAGCAGCTTCCTGCCGTCTGGTTGTAAATTACTCTCGATAAGAGAGCCTGCTAAGC
This sequence comes from Pterois miles, assembly GCA_947000775.1. Lineage (NCBI taxonomy): Eukaryota > Metazoa > Chordata > Actinopteri > Perciformes > Scorpaenidae > Pterois > Pterois miles. The sequence continues at coordinate 11,716,108 of CAMQGK010000229.1, read as the reverse complement.
TCCTAAAATGCCTAAAAATGTTAACCATTAGACTGACCTTTAAAGGAGAATATTTCAATCTCCAAACTCAAGTTGAAGTTTAAATTAGCGCTGACCTTTAGACAAAGTCCTTCATACATTGTTTCAACAGTCACGCTATAAAGAGGGCTGTTCTGAGGAAAAACAGGCCTCTTGTGATATATTTCATATGACTGGTCTTCACTCATCATCATGGTTGTCAAAATGTGGCTCTGCTGCACTGAATGACACATTTGCTCTCTTTTTATGTTCTGCACTATAACTTGCCTGTTAAATGTACTTTGCATATGCACAATTCAGACAAACGCAACAAAACAAAAACTATAAAGAAAACAGCCTGCATGGTTTTTACAATGAAGCATTACTATTGGAGAGTTTATCTTGTGAGTAAAAATACTGTAACTGAGCAACAGCACATAAAGCAGGGCTTCACCAACTATTTGGAGAATGCAGAAGGTAACCTGTATCTGCTTTAAAAAGGCACAGTGCAATCAAAAACACATAGCAGAGCCTTGCTATCTATCGATCCACATACTTTTGTATTTGCTGGGTTTGTCAGCTCAACCTAACGCATTAGAGCTCAGTTTTACCTGACTTGTGGTCAGTTCACCACTTTGGCCCAGACTGAAATACCCATATGGTGGCATTTTTGGTTTTAATGAAATGTTTGAACAAACATTGAACAGATTCTCAGGCTGGTTAGCACTCTTGCCTCACAGCAAGAGGGTCGCAGGTTTGAATCTCAGCTTTTCATGTTCTCCCCGTGTAAGCGTGGGTTTTCTCCGGGTACTCCGGCTTCCTCCCACAGTCCAAGACATGCAATTTAGGTTAATTGATGACTGTAAATTGCCCGTAGGTGTGAATGTTTGTCTGTCTCTATGTGTCAGCGATGGACTGGCGACCTGTCCAGGTTGAACCCCGTCTTCCCCCAATGCCAGCTGGGATCGGCTCCAGCACCCCCCCCCCCCCCCCCATCCACTTTTTTCCTGGAGAAAACTTAGTGAGTTTGACAGAAGTTAAACAGAAGCTAGATTTAACAGCAAAACTGTGTTAATACAAGTCTTGTTTATGCAGTCTTGATCAATGGACTTCCCTAAAAACATGCATTTTTTGCCAAAATCTTACTGCTGTGAGTCCGAGCATGACACAGTAGTGGAGGAAGTGTTTAATAGTACAATTTTGGCAAAAATGCATGTGTTTGGGAAGTAGTGAGCATATAACTGGATAAATACTTAAATTATACTGCATGAGCTGTTTGAAAGATTGTAAACACAAGGTTTAATATAGTTTCCTGTTCATCAAAGATTTACTCGTTTTTTGGATTGTCTGTCCACCGTGTGGACACACAGGGATTGACATACTGGTGGTTATTTTGAGGGTGAAGTATTCTTCTAACATGGAGTTGTTCTCCAGTGGGGAAAAAAAGGCTTAAAAATCTATTCAATAGTTGCTGAGACATTTCTAATGTCATCATCTGGGGACCATGAACCGTCAAAAAGTTTGAGATGTTTCAGTCTGGGCCAAAGTGGTAGACTCACCTCAAGTCAGGTGAGCTCCAAAGCTGCAGATATTTATATACAGTAGTTTTTGTTACCACCATTTACTCCAAATCATCGAGGATTTACTTGGCTGTTGTTGGATTCTCCACCTACCATGCAAGAAAAACAAAGTTTTCCTCAAGAATTCAAGGTAACACATGGTGAGTAATTGATATACAAATGGTCATTTTGTAGGTGAAGTATTCCTTTAAATCTGCATATTTTTACCAGTGGTTTGGTTTTAACAGTAACTGTAGCTGGTGGGCACAGATGTGTTTAATCTCACGTTTTTCTTCAGCAGACTTTGTCATTTGTGCTGTAGAAGATAATCTGCTCATTGCGACCACAGTTACTATCTTTTTTAAAAGAAATAATAACTTCCACCAACCAGGAGTAAATGAGGACTACAGCAATTGGCGAACAGCCAAATAGATGCCAGCGGGGCAACACCCAATCAGCTCCACATGGCTGCAAATTAATGCCATCTGCTTTCACTGCCAAAGTCTTTGAGCAAGCCTGTTGTTTTCCCACACTCCGGGCATTTGACATTGTGAGTGTGAGGCTATCCACAGAGCCAAATGCAATTAAAACACCGTTTTAATACTATTCCATCCAGCCACTTAACTTATCTTGTAGAATACTGCTAAATAACAACATCACCTGAGGATGTTATGCATTAATGAAGAATTATGTTAATTTCTGAGTTACTCAATACCACCAAATATACCTTTATTTTCTGGTGGGGCTTTGACCAGTCGCCTCCAGCCTGTCGCAGGACAGAGGTGTGCAGATGTTGTAAAGGATTTTAGACAGAAGAGATTACAACTAAAAGTACTGGAAAACTGACTAAGATGTCAAACTGCAACAATTCAATTAGTTCTCAACTATAAAATTAATCGTCAACTGTTTTGATAATGGATTATAATGAGATAATTTTTTTTTTTCCAAGACAAAAAAAAAAGTCAAAGTTCTCTGATTCCAGCTTCTTAAATGTGAATATTTTCTGGTTTATTATGACAGTAAACTGAATATCTTTGAGTTGTAGACAAAATAAGACATTTGAGGACGTCATCTTGGGTTTTGGGAAACAATGATCAGCATTTTTCACCATTTTCTGATATTTTATAGACCAAACAACTAACCAATTAATTGGGAAAAACGACAGATTAATCAACAATAAAAATAATGGTTAGTTAATATTATACCACTTAAAATTGAGCTCAAAGGATTGTGTCTCCACTCAGTAGGTTACATAATGTAGGCTAGTCAAAACTCTTTAAAAAAATAGTACAAATGTTATTTAAAATATTTTGTTAAAAAATGCCAATATATAATGTATTTTTTATAAGCTGCATAACGTGGTCCGTTTTTTTTAAAGCAAATGTAAGGTATTGTTATTGAAAGTGTTTACAAATTATATATATATATATATATATATAATGGAACAGAAGAAAATAAAGTTGTAAATGTCCCACTGAGTAGGCTGCATAATATGGTCACACTTTAAAAAAAAAAGCAAATTTTGTTTTGTGTTTAAAATTATACTGGCCAATATATACAAGATTTTTGTAACTCTTGACAGCTTAACAGACAGCCTCTAAACTCCAATATAAAGGCATGCAATGCAAACCTAGTGATGGCCTTCAGCTATTCTCACATTTCAACAAATCACAGTGATACTGGATTAATCCACATCACAGTACTTCTACCTTCACAGGCACAGCTCTGGAAAAAATAGAAATGCAGTGTTCAACCTACACACAACACTTTATGGTTAGAAAATTAAATATATTTACCACAGCTGGAACATGTAATATAGTCTGTAGTAATCTATTACAATAAGTTTTAAAGGACTTTGCAGGCTACATTAAATTGGATTATCACATTTTACAGGGATATATTGAGCGTCAGTTTGTGAGGAGCGTCTCAGGAGGTGCGCATGTGGGTCTTAATGATATGCAAACATTTTCGGTCGCAGTAAAAGCAGTGGAAGTTAACAGTAACTCACCTAACAGCAGCAGCTTGAGCTCCCGGTGAGAGTCTCTCTTATCTCGACGAAGTTGTTTCTCTATTTCTTTGTGAACCCTCAGTTGCTCTATTTTGTCAGCAGGCAGGCAACACTCGTCCATTGTTGTGAAGTCGGAGATCCGCTTGTGGCAGAACTGAGCCCCAGCTGACCGGGATCTGGTGAAATGGATGGCTAATTGTTTTTCTCGGACTTTCCAGGGAAACCTGTATCCCGGAACAGGTGGCTTGGCGAGTCATTCTTCCTCGTGAAGGATCCAGTTCAGGTGCATTCCACATTCCTGGGAGGAGGCGGGCGATGGGCGGGCAGGCTCCGGCTGTACACGGTTCCTCCCACGGGCCCTGAAACTAAACCTCTCTCCCCATTTGAGGAGGAGTACAGCCAGGTGCATTGTACCAGCAACATCTCTGTTTACATGGGTTTAGTCTAAACCAATAACCTCATGGTACTATTCATGGAACAACACATACACAAGTGAAATTAAAGGGATAATCTTGCAATTTATTATTGCACGTCTATAAAGCTGGGGATTCAAAAAGAGTCAGATTTATTAATAATCAAGTCAAAATCAAAGCAGCAGAGGCCAAGATATCCTGACTTTTAGTCCCTTGTATGGGTAAAGATACAAAAAATGCTTGATCCTACATTTCCCATCATGCAACTCAGCATTTCATTTACATGGTGCCTTCAAGTGAGGTTGTGTTTATTGGGTTTACGAGGTGGGAAGTTGCGTACACGACATGCTTCGCGTTCAGGTGGATAAGTTGTGCTAAGCAACGGCAATGTCAACGTTACTGTCCAAGGCTAGAAGCCACAGAGGCAAACAATTTAGCAAGCTAGCCGGTGGGTAGCATAGTGAAGGAAATGCAAAGGCAAGAAGAAAAAGATGAGGCTGTTGGGAATATCAAGATTTTCCTCTGACATATAAAATTACCAAGACAAACAATATACAACCAAAATTACAATATATTAACTATTATGCACTGATAAATGAACTTCCATGGGCTCCACTATTTCTAACGTCAACAAACACGTCACAAGTCGCGATGTCAGAACTCTCGGAAACTACCGAGGTCGTGAAAACAACATGAGGGGGGCGTTCATATGGGCTCCGCTCGTCAACACGGTCAACATGGTCAACACGACCCCATTGGAGAGCAGCAGTTGTCAGAAATGACCATGGAAGTAAACTTTTTGGTACACAAGTTAATATATTGTAATTTTAGGCATATTATTTTTCCTCATAATTTTATGTCTGAGGAAAAAGTTATTCCCAATGGTCTCATCTCGCTTCTCTGTAATTATGCATTTGCATTACCTGCATTACGTTACCTTCTTGCTAGCTTGTTAAATTGTTAGCCTCAGTGGCTTCTAGATGCCAACAGTAACGTTAATATTGCTGCCTAGTAATTTCCCATATATTCCAAACTCTACCCTCTAGATTGTGACACCAACTTAAACACTGCTCGTCCTTGGGTCCCCAGCAATACACCCACCAAGTGTGAAGCAGACAGAACGAACAGTTCTCGAGATATGCGAAGGACACGCACACAAACAGCGAATCCTTGCTTTGTTTGAACAAGATGTGTTAGAGAAAGGTGAGCTTAGTGCAGCCATGGCGAAGTCATCTCCCATGTAGATGTCAGTACCTGTTATATAATACAGCTGGTTTGCAGCGAAAAGAGTCGGAAGCTATGCAGTTTGAGCAGGAGAGGTTACGGTTAAAAGTGGACACAAGGAATAAGGTGGACAGGGAGAAGCAGACAGGCAGATGCATCAATCATCGAGGTGGACGTAGTCAATGTGACGTCACCCAGTGGTTTGTGGACTGCCGTTTTGAAGCGTCGAGATCGCTATTTTGGCCATCGCCATCTTGTTTTTTGTTTTGCAGCCAGAAGTGACACGAGAGGGTGGAGCTAAGTGAAACCACACTGATTAAGACACTTTTAGGCAACCAAAATGGTTATAATTAACTTTCGTGAACTGAAAACATAATATGAAAGGGTTAAAGTCATAAGATGAAAACACAGACAACTCTCAGACTGGACAACGCCGTGGTAGTGACCTGTGAAAACTTAAAGCTTTATGGCCTATTTGACTCTAAATGGGACCATAATTTACTAAATGAGCATCATGCTGTTTTGAAAAAGACTTAAAACTAGTGACTGACACCATAAACTCATGTTTACAAAGTTTACTGAGATAATAAATTAAGTGAGAAATAAACTAATTTTCTCATAGACTTCTATACATTCATTCATTCATTCATTGTCAACCGCTTATCCCCTTAGGGGTCGCGGGGGGGCTGGAGCCGATCCCAGCTGGCATTGGGCGAAGGCGGGGTTCACCGCGGGGTTCACCGGTTCATCGCAGGGTGTCTTACATAGAGACAGACAACATATAGACAGACAACCATTCACACTCACATCCACACCTACGGGCAATTTAGAGTCATCAATTAACCTAAACAGCATGTCTTTGGACGGTGGGGAGAGCCGGAGTACCCGGAGAGAACCCACGCTTACACGGGGAGAACATGCTAAACGGGCTCTTCCACACAGAAGAGCCGCAAGCTGGAATCAAACCTGCGACCCTCTTGCTGTGAGGCGACAGCGCTAACCACTACACCACCGTGCAGCCCCTACTTCTATACAATCAGACATTTTTTGCAACCAGAGGAGTCGCCCCTGCTGGCTGTTAGAAAGAAAGCAGGTTTAAGGCACTTCAGCATTGGCTTCACGGGCATCAATCCATGACTGAATGTTACTACAGGGTGCAGGCCCAGGGCCCCTGGACCAGACCTCTGTATGAAGTGTTAACATTTCTTGTCAACCAACCGACCACAAAGAGACAAAAACAACCACAAATAGATGCAAAATGAACAAAACGAGACACACACACACAACTACAAAGAGACGCATGTTGGTTGGGGGTCTTGGTCCTATGTATGACAGGTCGGGGCCTTTTACATGTCTGTGTCCAGGGGCCCATTGTCTTATAATCTGTCTAAGGCTATAAGCTATTTAAAATATAAATATAAATAAATAACAGCTATTTAATGAAAAAAGTAAAGTAAAAGTAAATAAAGTCACTATTAATAATGTACAGTTTCTGGTGCCACGTGCCAAAATAAAGGTTCTTTGCTACACTGTATGTCCCAGTGTACAATAATAAAACTATGGACCCCAAACAGAAGCACTGCTGCAGCCTCCAGCCAGATGGATGTATCACAGAGGAGGATTTCAGGACCAACACCGCTCCAGATGAGCTGACAGAGAAGCCAAGAAGACAAACACTCCAATGCTAAACCAACAGTGAGCTGCTGGAGCTGGTTTGTAAACACCAAGGCTGAAAAATCTGAGCAGCAAATGTCTGTTTATTTATCCAATCACATTAAAAACACTAAGACTGCATTAAGATATCACAGTGACAGTGAAATCTAACCATAAATTAAACCGGTTGGATTAGGCTGTAATTATTTCTAATGAGAAGAAAAGGGTTGTGTAAACATTAGTGCCGTGATTATGCTCTCATTAGCTATTTATTCATGCATTTGATACCCTTGAACAGTGTGTGAAAAAAAAGATCAAGAATGCACTAGTTTAACGCCTCGGAGATTATTTAACATAACCGTTCTCTCTTCAGCAGTTAGTCTTTCAACACTGACCTTGACACGAGCAAAGGTGGAAAATGTGTACCAGTAATGTACTGTGTGATATTTACAATATGCAGTCAGATGAATACTGGGGTAAGCTCTACAGACATTTAGCAAACAATTTTTAGGCAAGAAAACAACATAAATCAAATAGTCCCTGAACTCCATGAACACTTAATTTTACAGCTTTGACAAAATAATGCTACATAAAATATATTAATGCTGTGCTCACAAAAAGTGGTTTAAGACCGAATAATGCCATCGCGAACAAATACGTACCAGTGCACAACGTTTTGTGAAACTTGAAATGAGGTTGTAGAAATGATAATACCCCACTAAGTGAGATACACACACAGAATATCAGCGCAAATAGCAAGTAAATGTGTCATTAGTGTTAATTATAACCTGTTTCCCATTAAGTCAAGACACAAACTAAGTGCTTAGAGTATTTAAAACAGTTTTTAACTTTAAAAAAAATGTATAAATTATGACCAGCTTGGGTTAGTGATGTGAAGTGCTGCATTGCAGTTAGTCTACACTCACTTCCACAGATTCCCTGAAGGAGAGACCCAGTATATTACAAGTCCTTGGAGGCTTTTGAGGCCACTGAAATACTTTTTTCCCCTCTCGATTCATCCTTGTTGCATTTATACAGTTACTGCTCGAAAAAATGTTTTGCGAAGAGCTCCTTAAATTTCAGAGTGCATGCTATAATAGGCTGCTCACTAAGGCAGCACTTTAATTGTCAGGACACACTTCATTATAGCTGGAGACATCCATTTTCAAAGAGCCTAACAGGGAAATTTGAAATACATCAGTAGTACAGTCATTTGGCGACAAGCTCTGTAGCTTCTCAATTTCCTGTTGTGGATTATAGTGTTCAGCAGCAGTGTGAGGCAAACTGAATCACTGCAGAGCTCCCCGGACTGCCAGCTGTACAAAGCCGATTGAATTACAGCGGCAACACTACCGCTTTAAACCAAGTTGTAGACTTCCAGGTTGATTTGCAAGATGTGATCCTTCACCGCCCTGAACACAAACCGAATGTTGTCTGTGTCTGTGGCACAGGTGAAGTGGGAGTAGATGATTTTTTTTCTCGTTTGGATTGAGACTGACAAACATATCTAGGATGAAGTCTTTTCCTGCTTTGACGTCCCGCTGGGGACCTGGTAGAGAGAGACAGAGGGCAGAGTCACAAGTCTTTTCAGTATGAAAGCTCACGAATGTAAGAAAGCCTAGTTCTGTAATATAAAACGGTTGCAGGACATTTAAGTGAGACTATGGAACTTTTGAAAGAGGAAATAACACTTGAAAAATAAAAGTTGAATTCAAAACCGTAAGACACACCCTTGATCAATGCAATACATGCTGCTATAGCTGTACAGAATTTGGTATGACCAGTAATTTATGATGGCTAATGTTAGCTAACTTTATAGATATACGTAAATTGCTCTACAACAGACATTGATATTAATTTTCCAAAAATAAAAACTAGAATTACCACCTCACGTTTGTATGCATAAACCAACCAGTCAAGCTTACATCTCTCTGTCCAAAATGTCATCACTTCATCATCTTATCCTGTTAGACATTAATTGTCAAAATTTGCATATGAATTCTTATGTTATGGCCAAAAATGTATTATGTGAGTGACCTTTTACCACCAAAATCTAATGATCCTTGAGTCCAAGTGGATGTTTGTGCCAAATGTAATGAAATCCCCTCCAGGCATTCCAGAGATATCACGTTTTCAACAATGAGACAGACGTACATACTGACAACCCAAAAACATAATGCCTCCAGCAACGGTGGAGGCTTAAACAGAAAAGACATCTTCATTAGCAGCATGACTGAGAGAGAACCGAGTGGGACCACAAGCAGAAAACAACATGTCTCAGTGTGTTTACCTCTATTTTACTTTGGTGATAAAAACCATTGAAATGTCTATCTGTGGGCTGCACGGTGGTGTAGTGGTTAGCGCTGTCGCCTCACAGCAAGAGGGTCGCGGGTTCGATTCCAGCTTGCGGCTCTTCTGTGTGGAGTTTGCATGTTCTCCCCGTGTAAGCGTGGGTTCTCTCCGGGTACTCCGGCTTCCTCCCACCGTCCAAAGACATGTTGTTTAGGTTAATTGATGACTCTAAATTGCCCGTAGGTGTGAATGTGAGTGTGAATGGTTGTCTGTCTATATGTTGTCTGTCTCTATGTGCCCTGCGATGGACTGGCGACCTGTCCAGGGTGTACCCTGCCTTCGCCCTATGCCAGCTGGGATCGGCTCCAGCCCCCCCCCCCTAACGGAAAGCGGGCGAGGTGGATGGATGGATGTCTATCTGTGACAAGCCAAAGCAATGTAAAAGCAGCACAAGTACAGAAAAGTTATAAAGTCAGTGAACTGACTCAATAAGTCGGTTAATATTTAAAGGCTAACAGGCTAACAATAGCCACTATAAGCTACCGGTCATACCAGACCATGGTGGGATGTAGCAGCAACCAGAGTGTGCTGAATTAAGACTAACCTTGTACATTGGTTGCACTGGTGCGCCTAACTAACTCATTTAGGTGCAAATTTCATCTTCGCTGAAGATGTCGGGTATCTTACCTGGGACTGAGAAGACGGGCGGAGCAGTTAACTTTGCTGATCATGTCGGGTCAGCGCCGTGGACAGGTGTTAACGGGCACCGCAGCGTTTTTCTTGACAAAAAACAGTCGCGAGTTCTCTTTATTTTGATTTACTGGTAAGTACAACCGAGGTTGTGATGCCAGTCGAGGGGGAGTACAGGGCGCCGTTTAAACATACACACATGCCCTATTTTTTCCCACCCGCATTCGGTGAGGAAGAACATCAGGGTCAAAGCCAAGCAGAGGCAGAGCGCTACACGTTAGTGCTGTCACAATACTGACATTTGTAACTTCTGGTGCCTTCAAATGTACTATTACTTAAGTTTTACTTTTATACTTTTATTTAATATACTTGTATTTAATATTAGTAAACATCATACAGTAAATATCAAACACTTTAAGACTTTTACTGAAGTAATATTCTAATATGTGACTTTAACTTCTGCTGAAGTCATTTAAATATCTGTACTTTTATTCAAGTACTTTCAGGCACTTTACTTTCAGGTACCACTGATATATATTGATACTTCAATATTTTGACAACACTAAAATGCACATACAGGGAAAGTTCCGCTAAATGTCAGGCGTACTGGTGTGACCAATTAAAATGTTTAGTTGTACATGACACTTTTTATGTTTTATTGCTTTTGAATTCAACTTTTCATCTGTACAATTGTCTCATTTCTTCTTTCAAGACACTATAATGTTGTATTCAGATCCTAAATACAATCATGCTCAGCTGCATTTCTGATGCTTTTTGCCAACAATAAAATTTTTCCTCTTACCATCATATTCAGGGAAGTAGTCGACCAAGTGTGAGTGCATGATTTTCTCCTCCAGTAAATCTATCTTGTTGAGGAACAACATAACCGAGGACGACTCGAACCACTTGTAGTTTATGATTGTGCGAAACAAGGCCATGCTTTCCTCCATGCGGTTCTTTGAGAAACACATAACAAAGCACATCTACGCATGAGCAGAACTGTGGACTCAGTAGTAGAGCATTAGACAGCAGTACTTCAGCAGGGATTGTCTGTGTGAGCACATTCTATTGGCTGTAATCTCATCAAGTGAACAAGCCTCTCTGAGTGGTGCGCTCTGCTGAACAGAGCGACTAAAGAGCTCCCCCTGCAGGTCAACCATGTGCACTGCCACAGATGAAGTTTATAGGGGGAGAGAGAGAAAGAGAAAGCAGACTAGTGCTGGACTCGGTAGAAATCTAGGTCATCATCTCCACCTAACAGGTTTGGCTTTAAACAAAAGAGACAATGTCCGTTTGTCCCTCCCAGTGACTTTCTTGACTATCCCAAAGCGAGCCCCTTTCTTCCCCATATGCAGTCACATTTTGCACGCAGCAGCACACATCTCACCTCATTCACGGACTCAACAAGGACCTGATCATACTCGCTGAGCGCCACCAGGAACATGATGGAGGTGACTTCTTCAAAACAGTGAATCCACTTCCTCCTCTCTGACCGCTGGCCACCCACATCCACCATCCTACAGCCACAGGTTCACCATTAAAATCAATCATCATATTACCAATTTAAAGTCAATTTTATTATTTGTATTTAAGGCTAGGCTACGGTGATTGATTAGATAATTACCCTGTTACCTGTTACCCTTAGTAACAGATGATATGATGAGATTTTTGAGAATTGAGAAATGAAGACATGATGACTACTGACTTGTTACTCGAACAGTGTAATAAGTTCACAAGGCTGCACCAGTTAATTCATCTGCAGCATCTGAGCATCAATACCAAAATTCCAAATTATATCTATATATAATATCACAATATAAACATTCAGGTGTGTACTTGACTTTTGACTTGAGGCCCAAAGATTAAAAAGTATATTCATTTAAAAAGTGTTCTAAGAATCAATTAATTTCCTGCATCAACTAATATTAACGCTATTAATTCCCAGCAGTGGAATTAATTGGGACTTGTTAGTCTTGACCTGTGACTTGACTTGGGACTTGTCAGTCTTGACATGGGACTTGTGCGTCTTGACTAAGAACTTGATTTGGGACTTGTCAGTCTTGACTTGTGTCATGTCAGTCTTGACCTGTGACTTGACTTGGGACTTGTCAGTCTTGACATGGGACTTGTGAGTCTTGACTAGGAACTTGACTTGGGACTTGTCAGTCTTGACTTGTGTCTTGTCAGTCTTGACCTGTGACTTGACTTGGGACTTGTCAGTCTTGACTTGGGACTTGTGAGTCTTTACTTGGGACTTTTTAGTCTTGACTTGTGCCTTATCAGTCTTGACTTGGGATTTGATTTGTGACTTGTCAGTCTAGACTTGTGACTTGTCCGTCTTCACCTGTGACTTGACTTGGGATGTGAGTGCAAAGACTTGAGGCTTTACTTGTGACCTGCAAACCAGTGACTTGGCCCCACCCTGTCATCATGATATCGACGTACTTTTATCATTACCTAAACATTTGGTACATCCCTGACAAACAGTCTGCTGCTTTCAAAAGGAGGCAGTTAAATGTTTATGACAAATTTAACGTAACTCATTAAAAACTTCCAAAACCGGCCTGATTTCACATGACTAATGAAACTTGTGAGACTACAGTAAAACAGGCAAAGCAGGACCACAGATGAAACAAGGTCCAGCTGTGCTCAAACGAGACTATTAAAGACTAACAAGATGTAATGGCTTCCTAGTGTCTCTACTTCCACATCGCTCTTTAGTCTCAGGACACAGGAAGAAACAAGACAGCCATGATCACAGCTCTGAGTGGTGCTTAGCTAAATGCTAACATCAGCATGCTAATAATCACTACGACTGTGCATGCTGATGGGTCGAATGTTAGCATGCTAACGTTTAGTAGCACACAAACAGTCCAGGCTGATGGGAATGTCATTAGGTTGGCAGGTACTCAATCACCAACGTTTTTTACAATTCAACTGGAAATTTCATTGCAACCTATCCAATAGAGAAACATCTTACAAAAAAACACAAATCTACAATAATATATAACAAGGATGTAAAAGACTCACCTGAAGACCACATCCTCCATGTCAAAGGGGTACTCTATAATACCTGTTGTGGGCACCCTGACCCTCAGGACATCCTGCTGGGTTGGCAGATAAGTAGCATCAGCTATTCGGTCCAAGTCATTCAGATAGCTATTAACACAGGAGGACACCCCGAAGATAAGAGTTAAGAGAAAGAAAACCAGTTAGAGTGGTTTAGAACCAGGAAAAAGGACATTTATTATAAAATATTCACATCATGGATGCTTCTGTTCCAGCCACTTCACTATAAGTGAGAATTTAAATGGCGTTTCTTTGCTTTTAAGCCTTTTGTCAACAACCGCTGAGCCTTTTGGTGGCATTAAACAGACTGCTAGCAGATGAAACAATGGAAACTATTTGGCAAAGTCTGAGCAGTTGTTAGCTTCTGTTTACACTCACTATTTGGCCGAGTCTGAGAGCTGGTATTCCCTCTTACGATGGTAACACTCCTGAATCCCTGGGTCGCTCCACAGGCTCTTGATGGCGTCCACGTAAGGGTTGGTTAATGTCGTGACCCTCTCCACATCAACCCCACGGACAATACTGGCATTAGCCTGAACAACAGAACGACACGCAAAACTGAACACATGCAAAACTGAAATTAGGGACACTTTCAGAAACAAATCTTGTTCCTGTGCATCGGTAACGTCCCACTACAGATGTTTAATTTCATTAGTCAGAGGAAAAAAATACCATTACGCTCATCTATACCCTTAAAGTGTGAAAAAAAATACTTCATCTTACACCCTGTGCCACATCTTTTCATTCTGATCTCGGTATAGGTGGTAAAGGCTGTACGAACCTGATTCGTACCACCTCTTCGACTAAGACTGTCCAAAAATTAAACCTCATCGGCAACAAGTTGCCAACAAAATACCTTATTTACCAACTCTGACTGAAACTAGGAAAGTCTGCTTCCATAACAAGTAAGCAAATGTGGCATTTTGCTATTTCTGAGCCGACAGACTAGAGTCAAACCTACAATATATTTTTGGCATCATTGGGCAAAAATTCCAATAATAACCTTCCAGCATATTGTAATTCAAGTGTTCTGGGAGAAAACTGGACTTCTGCACCTCCTCATGGCTCTGTTTTCAGGCTTTAAAAAAAAATCTAGCCTGTGACTCGAGACTTCAAACAGGTCATTTCAGAGAGAGAGCGTTCTCACTGAGTGTTCCCATCAGCTGCCGAGTCACAGACTTTTTAATAAAATTGCTTTTTAAAATCATATTTGCTCCATTTCTGCCCAGAGCTGATTTAATCAACTATTAACTGTGATCACAATTTTAGTTTCCCACAATGAAATGAACACGATCAAATGCGATATTGACGCTTAATTTGCATGCACCATTCATAAAAAGCTCCGCTGCACATCAAACCAAGCATTTCCTAAGCTAAGAGCCAGCCACCAGGGGGCGATCCAGAGGTTTTGGCTTCACTTTTGGATGCTTTCCTCAATTTTGCAGCTGCAGCCCAGAGCAGAAGGCTAATATACTGTGTATTACTCATTTTGCCCATCTAAAATGAAAATGCACTGAATTCAGGTGAAGAAGACCCTTATCTTAAGTCTTGTTTTGATGCAAAGATTTGTACAAATTTAGCAGGAATGTAGCATCGTGTGAAAATGAAAGCAGTGCTCTGTTTATTTAATTTTGGGTTAAAACATAAAAAAGCTAATATGAAGCAACAAATTTCGTCTTCTCCGATAGCGGCTCTATTTATCTTAACACAAACAGCAATGTACTGCACACAGCTATTTTCTCTCTCTTCGCCTAGACTGTTATTATTATTCATATGCATTCAAAGAACTAAAAAAAGTACAAATGCTGCTTTGTGTTGTTTGTAAACTGATGTTCTATCACTCTCTCTATTTTACCCTTTCTGCTCTAATTTATGGCTGATTAATAATAAATATTTCCCTGACTGCTGCATTGTTCAGCCAGAAAACACTTGTAAAAATCTGCACAGGCTGTTTGGACTAATTTTATGGTCATTTATGAGTGAACGATTACTCAAAGTCTGTTAACTCTCAGTTGCTGCTGCTGTCTGGGACTTTGGCATCATCATCATCATCATCATCATCATCATCAGCATGAGAGGAAGGAGGAACTTTGCATCAATAAACAGACTTATTGTTTAAGGTGCTTTCACAGACATGCTACAATTGTCAGCTGTTATGCTGTGATACATTCCAGTGTTATGAAATACATTTTTACATACTGTAAATGGGTTTGACCACTTTGTTACGACACTGTTAACTACAATAAAACCAATGTACTGTAATCTGAGTTTGCTGTCTACACAGCATAAAAGTAGTTTTTGTTGTTTGGCTGGAACTGGCTCCAGAGATCATATGTGTGTTCAAAACAACCTGAGAAGTTTATTTTTAGTTACTTTTTTTACATTTCTGGGGGAAGCCATACCTTCAAACGCATTTCCCTTTTCATGCATCTTTTAAAATCAATTTCATGGCTCCTGCTTCAGCACTTTTCATACTCCCACTCTTCTCTTTGGAGAAATGATGGGACGAATTTAAAGGGATCTTTAGAAGCTCCTCTGCCAGTCTGCTTTTTTTTCCCTTATCCATTCTCTGAACTCCTAAGAACAATCAAAAAAGTCTTAGCAATTTACTAAAAGCTCAATCTTACTTCCAACAAATATTTCATCCATTTATCTGTAATTGCTGATAATATTCAGGGTCGCAGGGGGGCTGGAGCTGATCCCAGCTGGCACTGGGCGAAGGCAGGGTACAACCTGGACAGGTCGCCAGCCAATCACAGGGCTGACAATTTCAATTAACCTATATGTCTTTGGACTAGGGGGGCGGGACAAAACGGTCAGATAAGTCAAACTTTATTTGATTCATTTAATAACTCAATAACTTCAATAACTCAACATTTTTCAGTTGTAACACATGAAATACAAAAAAATACACTCAGTTTCAGTTCATTCCTCTTCCACAAATCCATCAAATCCTTCATCATCAGTGTCTGATTTAAACAGTTGGGGGATTTTAAGTGCGCCTTATAGTGCGAAAAATACAATATGTGAATTACTACAACGAAACATCATCACACCGACTCAACAGCCTTTACAGCCTCGTTGTGTTTACTCACGCTCACAGTGGGTCAAAAACAAAAAACACTGGGACTACTTCGCGGGTCAGACTCGATATTAATATACAGAAGAGCTTAAGGCTCTTCTGTGTGGAGTTTGCATGTTCTCAGCATGTTATCGTGGGTTTTCTCCAGGTTCTCCGGCTTCCTCCCACAGTCCAAAGACATGCAGTTTAGGTTAACTGATGACTCTAAATTGCCCGTAGGGGTGGATGTGAGCGTGAATGGTTGTCTGTCTCTATGTGTCAGCGATGGACTGCCGACCTGTCCAGGGTGAACCCCGCCTTCGCCCAATACCAGCTGGGATCGGCTTCAGCCCCCCCGCGACCCCTAACGGGAACTTTTTCATATGGAAACAAACTTAAGTTTTGCTTGAACTGAATCTGGAACCAGCAAAGCTTAATACTATGAACACGAAAAATCTGATTTCAAATAAAAGATGCATCAGTGCCATTTGTTTCTTATTCTTATTTAAGTGAATAAAATAATGACAATAACAGAATTCTTATGCCTCTATCTGTAACCTTTCAAGCTAATTTTCAATGGAAACCGGGGCTTCTGGTTTATGTCCAAGTCGTTGTACTTGTCGTGGTGTTGTGTTTCATAGTGTCTTTTTATGTTATATTCTTTAGTTACAGCCACGTTGGCTCCTCACAGACAGACAGGTCTGTCCTTTACATCTGTGAACTACTATTCTGCCTCCCACCTGTCTTCAAAGTTCCTGTTGTCCATCTTTCGTTTGGCCATTTTTGAGGAGAGGTGGCTTAAATGTTCTTGCAGTGACCGGTAATATGATGTTGCTAATGAATGTCAACAGATGTGGGAGCGCCGTCATTGACGCGCCAACACACTAGTAGAGCATTCTGGGATTTGTAGTATTAGCAGTTCATACTCTATATGCTGGCAGGCCAGCTCTTATAGAAAAATCCCATAGGCTTTTTGTCGAGGGAACCATGGCAATGCTAACTTCCTGGTTGACCTATCCTGCACCACTCTATTTAGATTTTTTTTCCTGTAGCATATTTTGTAGCCTGTTTTAAATATATATATGCATATACATACTTATATATATGAAAACATACTTATTAATATTATATTCCATATCTGCTAATAGATCGCCTAATTGTTGTTGTTGTCCTTTAAATTACCAGGCCTTTGAAGCAACCTAGGGCTGTCACAGTATCAGAATTTAATTAAATTAAATTAACTGTTATTGTTAATAAGAATTAACTATAACAATATTACCATATCCATAGAAAATTTTGAAAACAATGATATCTAAAAATTTAAATCTCTTTTAACCCCAGTTTATTGTGCATTTTGTCTTTTTTTTAGCAAATTAATTACACTCAGAATACAAGTGTAAAGTAGTGGACAAAGAGCCTGTAACCATAAAATGATTTAAGAGGAGCTGGATTATTATCATAGGTATACCATGAACATGATATCAGTATTTCATTTTTTAATATTGCAGCCTTAACGCAGGCCTCTATTAGAGACTGATCTGGTCCCTTTTGCCTGTTAAATATTTGTTACTGTATTATTCTGTTAATGTAAACTCACACTTCCTGCATCCGCTTCAAATTAAAAGCCCTCTAGTGTTTCAGTGGACAGTTAGTGAACGGTCAGTTCTTGACCTCGCTGACCGACAGCCACTCAGGACTAATGTCTGCATGCTCAGTGACCGGCAGTGTCATCCTGTGAGCTTGTGCAGAGCGCCGCCCTCTTTCAGAGTCAGAGGAAAAAAAAAAAAAAAAAAAAAACATCTTATAATCCACATGCTGACTCAGACTTGGTTAATGCTGCCAAAGGTCCATGACAGCCACATGACCAACCCCCCGCCCCCCCCACACACACACCCTCCCACAACTGTCACAGGACACAGGAAGTGGACTCTTCTCATCCTTACCTGGGACTTTAACTAACATATCATATTCATGTGATTAATAATCTGCTTCTGTTTGTATGACAGCGACAGATTCCTGTGTGATTAATGGAGAATTCTCCGTCTCCCTTCCTCTTTTGTCTCTTATTTGTATTTGGCTCAGGAGTACCTGCCTGTCTTTACATGCCTGCAGTCTAAGATCATGCATATTTTCCAAAAGGTGGCCTTCTCTATAAGTAGACAAAACTCTGTCTGGCAGCTGGATTACAAAACTAAACACCGTTGCAAATCACCAGAAGTGCTTCAGCCTAACACCGACTGCAGGCTCTGTCAGGGCCTGACAGAGTACACCACACTTCTGTTGGACACTGTGTGGTAAAAAAAACCTCTTTTCTCAATCGGCAGCAAAGAAAGGACAAAGAAACAAGAGTCTGGTCTACCTTGTTGTGCTCATACTTGTAGGGGATCTGTAACGTGTTCATGGCCTGGATCATGGCCTGCACGGCGGTGAAAATGTTCTGGTACACCAGCCTGGTGAAGCCTCGCTTGTCCTCCTCAGAATATCCACGGCCATGGATGATCCGCATCTGCTTGATGAAAGTGCTCTTCCCACTTTCACCAGTTCCTAAATACCAACACACATAACATTACTGTACACGCTGAGGTTGGTTCAAGGCAGGGGCACCCAAATGCTCTGCCCCACCAACACCGAGTATCCTCCCTTTACCCCAAATTTTTAAAAAAGCATGTGTTTTAGGCGTCCTCGTTAATTCAACCAATCATAAAAATTCCACATTAAAATGATGTTTAATATCTGATTGGAGACACTAGGCTGTGTATCGGCAAGAATCTGGCGATACAATACGGATCACGATACAGGGGTTACAATTCAATATATTGCAGAAAGCAAGACGATATATTGAGGTTTATTTAAATCTAATTTTAGGAAAACTGTCATGTATAAAGAACACACCACCACATGTATAAAATTTGAGTAAAAAAATCAAGCAATCAGAACAATAGGATTTCACAGTAAATGTAACATCTACTATCACAGTCAATCAATATCAGAAGTATAGATTAAGTTAAGATATTCGATTTTTTTAATATTTTCTGACACCCCTTGAAGACGCAGATATGTTGATAAATACAGACCTCTACACACATCAGACTGGTTGGTTAAAACTCAATAATCTGCTTTTTTTTTTTTTTTTAATAAATCAAGGACACATCTGGTTACCAGGGAGCATCATAGCCTTTTTTCCAACTTTGTTTTTGGCAAAAGTACCATCTCATGTTTTATCACTGAAACACATCACAGTGGAATCACTGTTGTGTTACACTATTTTTAAACTATTAAACTATGTAACCACGTACAAGCTGAGATACATTAGACTTATTGCTAAAATAGCGTCAGTACGATATAATCATATCAACGGTTTCACCAAATCAAGTTCCTTATTTTTTTATTGGTTACTACCTGACGGAAATCATCCTCCATCTGTCTTTGGGGCAGATTTGTGGTGACGTGTGTTCATGTCTTGATGCTCTGAACCGTCCAGACGTTTCCTGAGGTGAAGCTTTCCGTTTACTAGCTGGCGTTATCACGTTTAACTGTGAATCTAACTGTGGCACAGCTGTTTCAGAGCAGTGATGTGACTGGCTGATTTAATAATCACCACACCCGCTGATCTATAATCTAATGTCACATGCCCTAAGTCATGTTTTAAACATATATTATGATGTAATGGAACTTCCTACAGTAATATTTAGGATGAAGTATCTGTTTTTCCACGTCACATATTTTATCCATGTTTCACATTTGTGTTCTGTTTTGAGTCTAACAAAGTAAATGTTCATTCTTATATCATACCTGCCCATACGTGTGGATTATATCAATAGAGAAGAAAAAGAGAGGCCTGATTCTCATTTACAGTATTTCACTACGTGTTTACAATCAGGCAGGCAAACTCTACTTTCACATTTTTGCATAATCGGCATCGACCAATGTCTGAGCATATTAAGCCGATTATCAAGCAGGTGCATAAATGCTGCTAATTGCACTAAAACTTTATTTTTTCATCCAAAATTTTATTTGACAAAGTTTAGTTTCCTTTTGATTACCTATTTCAGGTATTCAATATTTAGTTTATATATTATTTTTATTTAAAATATATAAGTGCACTGCAGTGCAAACAAAATGTAGATTGGAGAGACAGATCATGTGTTGTTCAATAAATGTTTACTGAGGCTGAGAAATTTTGTGCATCATCTGTTATTATTAAGCTGTTATATTTTATCACCCAAACATATCGGCCCCCAAACAATCTGCATCATATATCAGCCATCAACTATCCTGATTCTCCAATAAATCGGTATCGGACATAAAACCCCATATCGGTCGACCTCTACTGTCCTGAATACCATTTTCTGGTGAGAAATATTCGGCTCATTATGAGGTAATGAAAATGCAACAATTCATATTTTTAGGTGATTATACACTCAAGAAAACATATTAATACTGTATTTCATTTCCGCCAATAGATCCCCCAAAATGCTACACACTGTTCCCTCAACGTTAGTGATCTCTAAACTTTTCATCTAGCGCCATCATCAGGTCAACATTTATCCAATACTTTGGTTTATGAAAAAATACCTGCAAAACTAATAATATTCCATCAGCCTCAGCTCTATTTAGTCTAATTATCAAATGCAAACTAGGATGATAACCATTAGGAACATGATAAACGCTAGACATCAGCATTTTAGCATGGTCATTGTGGTCATGTTAGCATGCTGACGCTAGCATTTAGCTCAAAGCACCACTGTGCCAAAGTGGAGAAGAGAGTGTAGAGTGCCATACACAACAATGGAGGGCTACAGCACAGAGAAATAAGATACGTCATGCTACAGAGGCAATATCTGGAAATGGAAGCAGGCTCTATTTCTTGCCGTTTTTCATCTCTTCATGGGATTTGTGGACGATAATACAGAATATCATCAGTCTGTATAGTGTGTGGAGTCCTATCATGTCTTCTGTGCAATCTTGGACTTACTGCACATTAATAACCATAGTCTGGGTTTTATCTTGTTCTTGGGCCCTGTGGGTCTGGTTTTTATTCTTTGAGTCAAATTTTACAAATAGTATTTTGTCATCTCACAGTGACTGCCTGTAAAATACTAGAAGAAGTTGCAGCACTTCCCTCTAAAGCTGACACAGTTGACATGAAAGCAACACTTAGAGCTTTGCAGACAGAGTGATTCTGAAAAGAGCAGGCATATATTTCAGGGTTTACACTTGATATGAATATTGTGAATAATTTAAATCTAATATGCTGCACAGTTTAAAATGCAAGACTTCTTCAAAGTATGCGGTCAGTTTTATCTGACCTTTGAACCGAGACGAGCAGTTACACATTCAGTATGAGTCAATCATTTTAGAAAGGAGAATAATCACAACCAATGTGACCACCTCACACCCTGAAGTTACTCACAGCACTGCTGATGCATCCTTTGTCAAGTAACACAAATCAAATGTGGCCAAAATGATAAAGCTATCATACATTTATGTAACATTTGCGACTGATGTGTGTCTACTCAGTTACTTCTAATCATAGCGATTAGAGATGGAAGCTCCTTTAGCTGAATATCTCAAATTTTCTGCTATTTTGTACTTCTACGACATTATTTTGCAGACAAAAACATGGTACTTTTACTCCACTACATTTATCTGACAGCTGTAGTTACTAGTAACAGATGAAGATATGATGCATTGTTACAGATAAAACTATCAAACAATAACTTTTTTTAAAAGGTACAACAGGAAAATGCAACTTGCACATTAATGCATATATTATAATAATGCAATAACACATTCAATAACTCTCACATGGAACATTTTCTTTACAGTACATTTAGCTGATAATACATTGTGGTTCTTACACTACTGATTATAATACTATTAATATTTAGTGACCCACTGTGAAATTGCTTGACATATCTGCATAATTTTTACACATTAACTGTACATATTCAACCATAAATGCATCATTACGCACTCAAGTACTTTCAAGGCCAATTACGTTAAGTATTTGTACATATATCTATTTAATTTTTGTGAAGAGCTTCAGTTAATTCCTTATTATTCCTAGCCTGCTGTAAAGGTGGAAGTACTGCTACCACACTATAAAAATATACATTTACAGGTAAAAGTCCTGCATTCAAAATCGTACTTAAGTAAAAGTACAAGTAAAAGTACTCATCATGCAAAATATCCCCATTCAGCTTGTACACAGTATATTATTGGAATATTACTTGTATATTAATGTGTAAGCAGTAGTTTCTTGTTGTCATGGTGGAGCTAATCTTAACTTGCTGGACAGTGGTGGAGTGTAACTAAGTATATTTACTCCAGAACAGTTTTGAGGTACTTGTACTTTACTAGAGTATTCCAAATTTATAATAGTTATCATCAGTGGTGGGGAGTAACTAGTTATATTAGGATTGCAACTAATGATTATTTTCATTGTCAATTAATCTGTTGATTATTTTCTCGATTAATCGATTCGTTTTTGGTCTATAAAATGTCAGAAAATGGTGAAAAATGTCGATCAGTGTTTCCCAAAGCCCAAGATGACATCTTTAAATGCTTTGTTTTGTCAACAACTCAAAGATATTCAGTTTACTGTCATAGAGGAGTAAAAAACAAACTGAAAATATTCACATTTAAGAAGCCCGAATCTGAGAATTAAAACTATAAAAAAAAATCAATTATCTAAATAGTTGTGCGTTCAATCACTGTAGCGCTACATGTAACAGAGTTATGTAATTAAATTACAAATTAAAAGTAATTGGAATCAGTTACAGTTACAGAGAAAAACATGTCATTAAATTACAGTTACTAATCAAAACGTTGGCAATTACTTTAATAGTTAATAACTAATCGATTCATGGTTGCATCTCTACATTGCATCTCACACTTTGCTGCAGTAATTGTGATAGTTATCACATATTTTAAACAGGGTAACTAGTAATCTATTACATTTCTAAAGTAACCTTCCCAACACTTGCATTAATGCAGTAACACTAAATCTAAGATGAAAGTACTGTACTTTTGATACTTTTTCGTTACTTCTATAATTTTGAGCACAATTTTGAACGCAGTATTTTTACATTAGTATACTACATAAGTAGAGAATCTGCATACTTCTTCCACTACTGTTTAAACCTATCGTACAAGTATTACAGAGAGAGTATTTTCCGAGCCTTACCGAGCAGAAGGAGCTTGAATTCCCGTCGGGAGTCCTTCTTGTCCCGGCGGAGCTGCCTCTCAATCTCATCGTTGATCCTTCGAGCCTCTTTGGCCTCCGGGCTGAGGCAGCAAGCTCCCACCGAGCTCAGAGTCATTCCTCCTGGATAAGACAACACACAGACACATACGTGATGGTTAAACGGGACATAAAAAGGCCAGAGTATCCTAAAAGTCAATATATTTCCATTAACCCCTCCAGAACCCCGCTGCGTGCGTAAACATATCCTCCTGAACTGGAAACAAGGTTTAACAAATGTAAATTTAAGGAAGTAAAGTCTCTACGGTGTTTGTATTACCTTGTTCCTCCCCTGTGAAGAGGAAATGAAGTTTGTGCAACAAACTTAAGAAGCCTGAGACACAGCGAGTGTTCAGCCTGGTGGCTGCGCTCCGGGCGTGGTGGGCTGAATATGGCGGAGTTTCACTTCATAGCGCCACAAAACAACACAACAAACAGGCAACAATCATTCGCCAGGGCAAAGAAAAGGGTGCTCACTGCAGGTTTTTCTGTGTCTGGCTGAAAGGTGAAGCTCGGTGTTATCTTCCTGTGCGTCCTGGTTTGTTTGTCCCGTCCTCTATCCTGGATGAAAACCAACAGCGCACCATGTGACAGAGCAGAGGGCAGTGCTCTGATGGGAAGCCGTGTGGGCTTTCACCATCACTATTACATTATGGGAACTAATTTCCGGTGTTAACTAGTAAACTACGGATGCATGCGACGGGCTGACACACATTTCACTGGAAACCAATTACACCTCCATCCAGAAGACATTTCTCATCCTCTGCTGAAAAATAAAGCAGAACACACATTTGTTGAACTGAGACAAAGACTTTATTTACTAAGCACCTGCAGGTAGGCTACTACAGATATGAGATACAGATATACGACCACCACTCATGAACTCACAGCTGCTCACATCATGTTAAAGAGGACCTATTATACTTATTTTAAGGTACATACTTGTGTTTCGGGGTTCTCCTAGAACATGTTCACATGCTTTAATGTACCAAAAAATGCTTTATTTTTCCCATAACGGCTGTGTTGCAGCACCTCTCTTCCCCCTCCGTCTGAAACGCTCTGTTTGGTCAGCTGGCCCACTTTGTTGTGACTCGTCAACCGAACCAAACTCTTCAGACTGTGCTCCATCTCCACTCTACCTAGCTTAGTTTAAAGGAGTGCCAGGCTAGCCGTTACGCAAATGTGTTACTCGGTGACATCACTACATTTTGAAAGAAGAGGCAGGATGTTTCGTGCAGTTCAGGAGCTGCGTTTCTGTGGAGGGTAATTCCCTTTGGTGTGGGCTTTGTAGCTTCACTGATCTTTTATATGCACAAAAATCTTTATATGGAGCCGAAGTCCCTCCCCCTCTGGTGGACCACCTTGGGACCTTATTTTGGGAAAAAAAAAAAATGTTTTTGATCCCATTTAAAACTGCCATGAATCACACGTTTGTCAATTTAAAACATATTTTCACAAGTCAAGGAAATCACAGATGGTTGTACAATTGTTGAAGTATCAGACTGTGAAAATACATACTTAGAAAGACTACACACCCAAAAGTCGTGTAAGTGACATCTCTGTCTCTGTGTGCTTCATACTGGGATGTACTCCCACCAGCAATGGGTCTGATCCATCTTTCTCTCCCCAGCTGATAAACAATAGCGTGGTGACGTATGTTGCGTGAGAGAGATGTCGTTCACTGACAGTTTCATACAAAACTAAATGATACTTCGAAAAACTGACTTTCTTGCAAAATCACCTTGTAAAATTGACAAACATATGTTTGATTCATGGAGCAATTCAAACAAGATAAAAATATTATATATACATATAACCGTTGACATATTTTTCAGAAATAAGGTCCGCAGGCTCCACCGGAAGGGGCGGGACTTTGCCTTTCTATAACACACTAAAGGGAAAAGCATAACAAGTCCCCTTTAACAGAGCCTTTCAAAAAAATAATAATTAAAAATGCTTCCAAACTCTTGAAAATTAAAAACACTTGTGTAAGAACAAATGGATTAAACAGAGCAGATATTAAGGTTGCACTACAGTGAGTCATGAGCGGCAGAAAATAAATCAAATAACAATAGAAAGACAAAGAAAAAAAAGTATTACCAAACCTGTCTCATGGCACCATCTCGCTCCAAGAAAGTAGAAAGTGTTCTGGACCTATCTAACCTAACCACTCATGAAATTACTGTTTCTATGTAAATATATACACACACACTTTATACAGTCAAACAAATCTTAAAATGTTCTTTTTGTAATATCACACTGGCACATTTATCCCAATGTAAAGCACAAGTGTGACATTTTTTTGGAAATAGGATTATTCAATTTCTGGCGTACTGGTGTGCTAGCAGGCCGTTAGCTTAGCACAAAGACTGGAAACCGAGCTAGCCTGGCTCTGATGAACTATATCAAAGTCCTTACAGGGTATCGAGCTTCTCATCTAACTCGCTGCCAGAATTGGAATAAAACAAAAAAAGCACTTAGTTTGACAGTGGGAAAGGATACTGGATGATGTGAAAACTTAAAAGTTACTGGTTCTTTGACCATTCTGAGACCATGCATCTTCATTTAGGGAGTGTGCTGAGGGGGGAAAAACAAACTAAAACTCACATAATGTTCCTTACAAGAAGATTACATTCTGCATGCTGTACTGAAATGAGAGATAAGGACCTGGGGCGGCTCACGACACCAACACACAGATGAGTTTACGCCAATGACGGCACAAGAATCTCCTTAAAAATAATTACAACAGCACAGAAACATGTTGACTCCTTGGTTGCTGTTTGACAGCTTAAGATTTTTCCTCAAAAACAAAAAAAGATAAAGTATAGATAGATAGTGTAGTGTGTGATACTGGGGGGTGGAGAAAGCAGAGGAATGTAGGCTCTGAATAGAAGGAGGAAACAGTATGGCAGCATGGCTTCACTCTTCTTCTTTACGTCCGTCGTCCTAGAAGAACCGACCAGAGTACTGCCTCACACTGAAACAAGAGACAAATAAAGGTAAGGGCATTTCATTAATGTTGAAGGGACGGTTGGGGTGTCATGAAGTGTGGTTGCATGAGGTCCTTATCCATAGTCAGTGAATTACCCACAGTAGATGATGGTTGGGCAGAACCATGTGCTGCTGTGGATGGGGGCAGCAGCACATGGTACATATTTTAACCACCCAAAAGAAACACCCACCTTTAAAAAAAAACAAAAAAACATCATTATTAGTTTGTCTACGCTACATTTAGAATATTTTCACTGGTTTACCTTGACAAACATCCTGTTTCTGATAGTAAACTGAAGATGGCGACTCCATCTGTGCTCCAGTCAAAGCCACCAGACTCCATTGTAAAAAATTGTAATTTTACCTCACAGAACACAGTGGTTGCTGGTCTACTGCTGCCTCGATCAGTTATCTGAAATCTGGAATCCAGAATCTGAACTTTCCACAAACAAACCTATCGAGGCAGCGGTAGACCAGCAGCTCCAGTGTTCTGTGAGGTAAAATTACAATTTTTTTACAATGGAGTCTGGTTGCTTTGGCGAGAGCATAAGTAACTGCAACTGTTCCCTTTCAGAAACGGCAAGGTAAAGCAGGGAAACTACTGTAAATATAGCATACCCTTAAAGCGATATTACATTTTTTTTAGGTGGTTAAAAGACATTTTGTTGCTGCTCCCATCTACAGCAGTACATTGCTTTTCTTCTGTTTCTCCAAACCAGGGGCATGCTGAGCGCCACCTACTGTCGGTAGTATACTGACTATGCATCAGTACCTCATACAATGCCTCCTTAAAACACCTAAACAGTTCAAGAACATATATTTGAGTAGGAACATGACATGCATCATGAGCTGTTAATGCTGCAAACTGTCAGACATTTTTCATGTGGGCCACAATTGTAAGGTATGAAAAGTATCCCAAGGTCAAGGCTGGAAATAAATTGTCTGTAAGAAGCGGTATGACTGCCTAAACCAGTTTAGACATTTAGTGACTGGGGGGTCGCAAGGGAGGTGTCCGTGAACTGAAAAGAGCTGGTGTAAGAAAAATGGGGGCGACTCACATGGGTCAATAAAGTTAAGTCAAAGCTATATAAATGCAGCAACTAAAAACTGTTTACTTCCAACCAATGGCGGACGAGCACTCTCTCCTTGAGAGAGTGCCCACAGTGCTCCAATGAGATGAGCTGTTGCAGGAGCACATGCCTGTTCTGCAGCAGGTACTGGGCGTTCTGGATCTGGTCCTGTGTTCCTGTGATGGTGATGATGCGGTCCTCAGAGCCCTCTAGTGGTTCATCAATCTTGATGGATGCCCCTGACTCGTGGCGGATCTGCTTGATCCTCTGGCCGCCCTTACCGATGATGGAGCCAGCCAGCTGCAAAACAAACACACAGGCCGATAGGAAATGGAGTGAAATGTCTTTTCCGAGTCACGTTTTTTGAGAGCGAACAGATGACTTACGTCTTTTGGGATGGTGACCTGTGTTGTGATGACTGGGCCTCCGATATCACTGTATGAGCTTCTACCACCTAAAGTCAGAGGTGAGAAAGAATGTCTTAAACTAAAGCATGCAACAAGAGGAAAGCCTTTATGTTGGGAAACAAGACAGTGAGAATAATCCATCCTCACTCACCAGACTGAAAGTGCTCCCAGGAAGAATTGTTGTCTTTGAAAACATTGGAAAAGAAACAAGAAAGTGAAAAATGAAAATACACCACAGGGACAAAGACAAGAGATAGTGTGATAGTCAATAAGCAACACAGCAAAAGTCAAATAGGTTTTCCCACTGTGTGCTCTAACGAACAGGAAAATGATGTTTATTCGTTTATTTAATTCCCTGGGTGTGGTGACATGTCATAACCTGTCGCCATGGCTGTACAACAGAGTTCAAATGAGACGAGCAACATGAGTGATCAGGCAACCAAACAGGTTTTAAACTACAGTTCCTACATGAATGACCTTTTTTCTGTTTAAAATGTTTTGAACAAATGTCAGTTTAACCAAATATCCCAAAATAAGCATAACATTCAAATGTGCATTATAATCATCCATTGTAGTATAAATTCTGTATGTACAGTAAGTCACTCTGTTACTACACTTAGGTACACGGGCTACACGGTGGTGTAGTGGTTAGCACTCTCGCCTCACAGCAAGAGGGTCGCAGGTTCAATTCCGGCTTGGGACTCTTCTGTGTGGAGTTTGCATGTTCTCTCTGTTTTCTCCGGCTTCCTCCCACAGTCCAAAGACATGCTGTTTAGGTTAATTGATGACTCTAAATTGCCCGTAGGTGTGAATGTGAGCGTGAATGGTTGTCTGTCTCTATGTGCCCTGCGATGGACTGGCGACCTGTCCAGGGTGAACCCCGCCTTCGCCCTATGCCAGCTGGGATCGGCTCCAGCCCCCCCGCGACCCCTAACGGGGAAAGCAGTTGACGATGGATGGACTTAGGTACACCTCTACAGTCAAACGCTTTTTGTCCTTACATACATGAGGTGGGCAGAATATTAGAAACAGAACAGCTGTTTAGGACCAGTGATTCCCAAAGTCTGGGTCAGGACCCTCAGGTGTGTCGCAAGAAGATTTTATAATGGATTTCTTTCAGTCTTCTATTTAACATATTAATCTATATATAATAATCTATATATCTTCAGTACATCTTTGAGCCACATGAGTGAACCTGAATGTTTGTATTCTTCTGATAATTGTAGCCTACTGATAACACTGAGTTGAATATGCAAGAGGTAATGCACAGCAATCCGGTGATTGTTGTGAAATAAACCAACCAATTATAGCAACAGTCTGCTATAAAGAAATAACAGACTGTAGAACGCCATAACTGAACAACAACAACAACAACAAAGCCCTGTATTAATAAAAGCTAGTGTATATTGTTTGTTTTGCTAGTTTTTGTGTGTGATAAATTGATTACACAGATGAAGACGAGAAGCGCAGGGACATAAAAAAAACAAGATATAATACAGAGAAAGACAAATAAAGAACAAAAACAAAACAAGTGTGTGTGTGTGTGTGTGTGTGTGTGTGTGTGTGTGTGAATCGAAGATTGTTTTACAAATGAGAGGGGAAAAAACAAGAGCGTGTTAACGCCATCTAAATGCATTTTTTTTGGCCTCATTTATAAAGCTGCATACCGTGTGTATGTAAATAGGGAGGATATCATCATACATTATATATATATATAAAGCAGTCCACTACAACAGCAGCTTTACTATGAACTCTAATAAACATGCAATTGATTTTACACAAGTCAGTGTCAAGTCTGTTTTATTGGACTGCATTTGACTGGACAGGTGTACCTAATAAAGAGGACAGGGAGTGTATGATCCAACTGAGGACTTGATAATCAATGACACGGACTACTATATTTGGTTGCCCCTACTGTACATAACATGTCTGAAACAAATGATGGCCAAAATTATAATAAGATTTAAAAAAAGACAGATTTTCTTTCGATGAAATAACAAATATCAGCACTCACCATAACCACCTCCACTCTGCGTTTCAGGATCGATTGGAGAGAAAAACAGGTAAACATAAAACCGATTTAATGATGTAATAATGACAGTATGCTGTCAGAAGCTTTTTTTCTGCACAATAATAATCCACCACTACATTATATTAGGAGTATCCTGGTCAGTACTGGGAGGATCATTTAGTATCCATAAGAGGACTCAACCAGGATCTGAGTCTGTGCTGATCCCACAGCAATAAGCAGTCCCTGCACATTTTTCAGTGACATTCATGCTTCAAATATTCCATTCCACTCATATGAAAAGTACATTATTGGTTTGATATCAGAGGCCTGCAGACCACGGACACAATGTGAAGCAGCTCTGGGACCGCCCTGAGACAATGAGTGTTTCTGGGATTATTCATTTTAATCAGAAAAAGCTGACCATAACAATGTAAGGATGTTAAGCAGTAATGTAATGGTGATAATGTGACAATTGCTCAGCTGACAGACTGTTATTGATGCAAACACCTGAAAGCGTCGGCAGTTATACCTGCAGTTCGAGTCCAACATGTAAAATGTGTTGGCATGAGCGAGACCGGTAACAGCTGCAGCAGTTCCCAACTGCAGATGTGTTGGTGTGCCATCTACAGGCAAAGGAAAAGATTCTGCTATTTTGCCACTTGCAAGCAATTAGTGTTAGAACTGCATTTTCCATTTTCCTTTTCTAGCTGGTTTTATATTTTACAGTTTATTCCTGCATGAGTTTCTTTTAAAATTAGACATTTGTGTTAGCAGGTGAGTTCTTTAGTTATGGTCAAACACACACAGTGGCATTGACCTTAACCACCAAAATGTAATCAGTTTATTCCCGAGTCCAAGTGGACATTTGTGCCAAATTTGAAGAAATTCCCTCCAGGTGTTCACGAGATATCACGTTCACTAGAATGGCATGGACAGAAGTATGTACAGACGGACGCAAAAACGCAATGCCTCCGGCCGCGGAGACATGAAAATAAAATAATGTTCAATGTAAAGATGGTGGTTGTTATTTGTCATGGAGCTACTTCACATTAAAGTAGTCACAGGTGGAAATTCAGATTCCGATTCAAAATATTAAAACTTATTTGGTACTTTAGAACATAGTGAACCATTTTAATTTAAATTAGGAATGAATTGCTCATATTTAGGACATTTCAATGTACAGTAATAGTTTACCTTAACTCCATGAAGCCATTGACTATTAATACTATGGAGCAGTGGAAATTAAAGCAAGGCCACAATCTCGATAAATAAAAACACACATTTTTGCTAAAGTTTTTAAGATATTTGAGCGTGTCACTTTAAAAATAAACCAGATGTCCTCATTAGGCTTTTAGATTAGTAAAACCATGATAAAAAGATAGCCTTAGATAATAACAAGCTTATCATATATAAGTAATTTTTCCTCTTTTGGAGCTCTCACTGCTGAAATTTATTTGCATTTTAATAAAAAAAAAACAGCCTATAAAAGCGAAGATACATGTCTGATATTTATGCTGTTCTGAACGCACCATATTCGTTGTAAAATTAATTGTTTTTTATTTAATAATATGTAGTCTTCACATTCTTAGTGAAACTATTTGCTCGAAGGAAGCCTGTTCAGGAATTGCTTTGGTTTCAGCTCAAGTTCATTTGCTAGCCTGGTGGATCTCTGGACTACGTACTCGGCTGCTCTGTGGTAACCACGGAGACAACTGTTGCCAGGCAACAACAGGCCTAGATCAGTGTGCATACACAGTGAAAAAGCAGCACAGTGTCCATGTCTCCGTGCTTGTACTACACTCAGAAAAAGGAATTCCAGTCACCTTGTCTGAAACATAATTCACAAACAGCTCCGACACAAACATACAGCCTAGCGTTACAGCTGCAACCTGTAAACACTCACCATGCTGTCGTAACGGTCTCCTCCTCGGCCTCTTCTGTCACTGCAGACACAAACGTAGGCATTAATATACTTTCCCTACCATAGAGGACACTATTTGTGTTATTATGTTTCTGTTATGCACCAAAACGCCAAAGCAAAGTCCATGTGCATGAAAAGCTACTTGGCAATAAACCAGATTGTGATTCTGTATGAAGCAGGTCAGCGCTGGTAGATTGGTATTTAGAAAGCTGTGAGTGTGAAAGGACATGCAGACTGTACAGATGACCTGTGATCAGACTCTGAATCAGGGCTGGTGGGTTGACATTCTGCTACCGAGCAACTTAACACTCATATCTGTCGCTCTGCTTTTGACAGAAATGTAATTACTGACAATCTGTTCCGTATTCACCTTGGTCTGTCGTCCATGCTGCCATGATAGCTGCCATGTGAGAACCGGTCTCCCCTGCAAACAATGACAGAGAGGCAAAGTGTGTTGGAAAAATAACATCTAAATGATGAACTGTGTTTAAACAATGGAGTATCTAAAGGTGCTTTCACACCTGTAGTTTGGTTCATTTGGTCTGGACCACAGACCAAAACAATCAACTTCTGCCTTTTAGCTCTGGTCTGGTTTATTCTAAAGAACTTCTTAGTTACTAACACGCATACGATATTGTCCACTAATCAATCAGTTGATTTAATCATATTATATGATCATATTTAATCAGTTTCTCCACAAAGAATCACACAAAAGTACCACTTTAAATCTTGTGTTTGCCAGAGATGTGCTCTTACATTTCTTAGAAATCACCAGCATGAAAAAAGTTTAAAGAATCAACAAGAAATCTTAGTGAACTTATCAACTAAAGGGGGGCAGCTCTGGACTCATATTCACATAGAATCTTTACAAACTAACCAAGTACTGTGAGCATGAAGTCAATTAGACTGACTAGTAACTTATCCGACTGGCATCCTGCATCACTACTACTAGGGTCGCAAAACCGAACCGTGGGCTTGTGTGGCAGAACTATCACATACAAGCCTGCTCATTATCTGATGAGAGGCATAAAGGAGGCATTTACCTGAACACAGGCCTATTTGATCATTTAGTTGCCTGCCTTCTTTCATTTATAAAATCACTGTTTTGGCTGAATATAATATAGAAATATCACTCATTACTATCAATCAGTTCATTTATATATTTTGGAATCCATACATATTAGAAATGCGTGACTTTTATTCTCCCTAACCACAGTGCAAACTGAAACGTAGGCTTGTTGAACTGCTGCACCACTAATTGTTACATGAATCCACATGTCCACCTATCTGATGTCTCAAAGAGCTCACTACAGAAAAATGACTGATTATGAGCATTGTTGGTCTAGACTGCAACTGAACCTTGTAGATCATCAATGATAGACAGACAGAAACGGGAAAGAACAGGCAAGAAAAAAAGCATTCTGTACCTTAATATTAAATTAAAATTAATATTAATCGATCGGATATCAGTGACAACTGGGCTGATATATTAATTTTAATTCCAAGTATAAATACTCTATACATTATAACCTGAATTTCAAGTCTGTTAAGTTAGAATTTCTTGCAGCACTAAAAAAATGCAAAATTTGTAAGTCTTGTTAATTTTGAAGATTTTTGTTATAAAGTTACTGGTGTACAATTTATTATTTTAATAATTAACAGTTCAGTAAATTTATATCTATTTGCTACATTTTGTTATTAAGTCAGTAAAGTAATGTTTAAGTCAAGCCTGATGTTGCCTTACACATAACAGAATGAGACCAGTCATTTCCACATAGTGAGGCATACAGCTTATTCATTTAACACTGGTATCAGCCGATACCCAAAGCCCAGGTATCGCTATCAGTATCGGGCCTGAAAAAGTCAGATCGGTGCATTCCTACTTGGTACCGTGTGGTCGCTACAAACCAAACCACAACGGCAAAGGCACCAGAGTTCATTTCAACAAATCAAGCAGGTTAGAGTGTGAAAGCATCCACAGTTAGTAGGCCCCTCCTCACCCTCCTCTTGGCGGCGGCGGTGGGGGAAGAGGCAGATTACGTGCCCGGCTGCCCCCTCGTCCACCTCTGCTCAGCGGTGGCGGAGGACCCCGGCGGGGGCTTATGTCGTCGTAGTCCCTTCTGGAGGGAGGCATGGGTCGGCTGCCACGAACAGGGGGCAGGCGCTCAAAGCCCCCACGCACACGAATGGGGAAGCCGCCAATCGGTCGTCTGCCTCTCTCCTCGAATAACATGGTGAAGCCGCCGTAGTCGTACGTCTCATCGTAGAAATTAGGGTCGTAGGGCTGAGCACGACCTTTGATTGGCGCCTGTATATAAAAGAGAAAAGATTGGAAAAGGCTGTTCTGTTCTGAAATAACTCTTGAAATTAGCTGTAAAGCTCCAACCTTTCTATTCTGAACATTTAGAGTAAGATATATTAAGGTAATCTTATGCAGTTTTGTTCTGTTATTATTTATTCAAAGCATGATTGCTACTGATGCATTCAGATTATAAATGTGCACAAGATGTGTTTATCTATATATATTTATATTTTTTTCTTACATTTTCGTTTATTTTCTATTCATTTCTTTATTATTGCAATCTTTGCTTTGAATATAGCTTATATTTTCATATTTTCATTTACTCGTTATAATAATAATAATAATAATATATAATTATTAATTATTATTATTATTATTATTATTATTATTATTATGTAAAGTATATTTAATACACAGATAGGTTCATTATCAATAATATATCATTACCTTATTTTTTCTATAATCATTAGTTGCTTATGTTATATTATTTTTCTGGTTTTAATATTTGTTTAAAAAAAGAAGAAATGTTGATACACGTTGGACATGAATTGAAAATATTTAAAATTTAAAAAAAAGATATATCAAGTTTAAATTGTGGACTTCAGCCTCTAGTCTTACTACATAACATGAAACACGTGACTGTATAAAGTGTGCTGAGGCTTTCCTCAGATCTCAGAGATGTAAACTCACCTCTGACACCAGTTCCAGGATCACTTTTATACATTCAACCACACGTTCTGGTTTTCCTCCCACCAAGACCACTCTGTCGGTGGAGTGTGGACAGCACTCCTGGAACAGCTTGATGGTGGTCTGGGTGTTCTAGTGCATGGAGACGTGAAAATGTCAGACGACACCAGCAAAAAAGTCCTCATTTCATACATGTCATGTCATTATTGGTGTTTTCAAAAAAACAATTATGATTTTAACAATTCATCTCCAGGCCAACTGTTGGTGCAGAGCATCATGGCGAGGCCGGTGCTGATCTGGACTCTGTCCTACCTCTCTCAACTCCTTTATCTTGGCACCTTTTACCCCGATGATACCCCCTGCCAAACTCTGATGGATCAGCAGGCGAAGCTCAGAGTCAAAATCAATCCCACTGTAATGCTGGTACTACAGAAACACAAAGCCAGATCAGTGATGTCAGCAGGGCCTGAAACGCGTCCCAATGTCAATTCACTTCTAAAATTAGATACTCTATGTTGGATGTGTTACAATGAATGTCTGTACAAGAGATAATAACTTGGAAATTCATTACAAGCTTCTGATATGTGCTGTTAAAACACTTTAAATGAGAGCTATATAGATTAAGGCTACCAAAGTTAAAACGATAATAACGCATTAATGCAAACTCATTTTAATGCCACTCATTTCTTCTACATAACTTGTGATTTTAAGGAACCTAAGGAATCCACTGGTACCAACTGTGTCAGACTAACTTGTTGTGAAGGAGGATAAATAACACTCCACACTTATGCTACACTTTGGTAAGGAAAACTAGCATGGCCATTGTCAAAGGGGTCCCTTGACCTCTGACCTCAAGATATGTGAATTAAAATGGGTTCTCTGGGTACCCATGAGTCTCCCCTTTACAGACATGCCCACTTTATGATAATCACATGCAGTCATAGTCAAGACACCACACTGACCCACTGACAGTTGTTCCCTTTTGGACTTGAGTTTGCCATGCTAAATGCGCTACCTGTGAGGGTTTCTGGACAATATTAGTCATTGTTTTGTGTTGTTGATTGAGTTCCAATAATAAATATATACATACATTGGCATATAGCAGCATATTTGCCCAGTCTCATGTTGATAGATGTATTAAATACTTGCCAAATCTCACTTTAAGGTACATTTTGAACAGGTAAAAAAACTCTGATTAATTATGATTACATTTTTTAATTGATTAACAGCCCTAGTATAGATTATAGATTTCTAAGCCTACGAATCTAAGCTGCTGTATGTCCTGAATATATTGTAAACTAACATGTATATTTGCATATACTGTAGATAATCCACCTACATCATGTCCTCTATATAAAGCTGTTACATTTATCACTTAATATCTATTCCAGCATATTTGCACTCTGCACCATTGCACGACTGTAGTAGTGTTGCCAATTTACAGAAACAGTTGGTTCTTGTGGTATTGTTTACTTATATACATACTTTTTGTATATTTATCTTTTTTCACCTACTGGTATGTAAATAATAGCTAAATGCTTATGTGCATCTTTGTTTTTAGCTGTATTTCTACTTCTGTACATGTACAATGAGAGCAAAATTGGTCATATTCCTGGTATGTGTATTCATACGTGTCCAACAACACTGATACTGATTAAAACATTCATTTTGTTCTGTTACACAACAGCAATTTTTTGTTTCACTTTCTTGAAATAATAGAAATTTATACTTGATTATAAAACAATACACACAGATAAAACAAGTTAATTTGTAGTTTTGATAAAGGAAAATTACAACAAATGTGTTTAGGGCAGAAAACACAGCACCATAGATTAAAGATCAGCTAAAAGATTATATTTATATTTATCAATAACCATATTTTTTTTGGGACTAGCATCACACCTCTGACTGATGCAAGCTGCTTCAACAGAGAGTCTTATATTAAAAAGATCTGGCCAGGAATATCATTTCAGATTAGGTTTGAACTTCTAATATTAAATAGTAGTAAAATAAGCTGCATTAGAAGATATGTTTTAACAGCAGCACAAGGTAACTGACAGACTAACAAAGACAGCAAATAATTGGCACTCTAACTGCTGTCGTATCAGTCTCAAACGCGATCACAGGACAAGAGAAACTCTCAGTAAATCACGACAGCATTTATCAAACAGAGAGATTATTGAGGCAAAGATTTAGCTCATCAAAGAAACCAAGATTCACAAAAAGAAACAGCTAAATAAAAGATTTCCATATCTGTGACAGTCTAGACAAAAGCTAATTACTGAGCTTCACAAAGGTGGTATCTATGGTAGAGACGCCATTTTAGAAAATATATTCAAGGCCAACAAAGTAAGATGCACAATGTGTTGTGAGCAATATGTGTAATCTTTCACTTTGATGTCTGGACACATCTGAAGCTAAATATGGTAGTGGATTCATATTATTATGGGTTGCTAACAAGTCAGTAAAGGGTTACTGGTTGGGTTAAGGCCGTTTTGTTGTATAAAGCTCAGGTCGGGTATTTTGTGCATCCATGTTGTGTAGCACGTCAATCCACAGTGCCAAGTGGGAAGAGCAAGACTAAGACAATTTGTTGCATTGGCCTGTTGTGCTAAATATCATAAAGCATAAACATATCATGGGTTTACAGTCAGAGTGGCTCATCAAAAACACATCGTGTGCATCCTTGAGATACAACAAATGTGCTGAATGCTCTACCTTCCTATCACATTTGCTCCGTTTCTAACCACTAGCGCTTTAAAGCAGGTTATTCAAGACATATATCCTTTAACCCTGTCTCCTTTGACCCTGTCATAATTCTGTTCCCATACAACTAAAATGTATCTTCAATTACATTTTGAGGGAAACCTATTTTCTTACTTTACAGTTTTAAACACATTGTTGTAAAGTGAAACAAAACAAAAAAAAGGCAACAAAACTACTCGGTTAGGTTTAGTAAAAAAAAAAAAAAAAAAACATCATGGTTTGGCATAAAACTACGTTATTTTAGCATGAATGACCCTTGTAATTTTTAAATTTAAGTCCAAGTAAACATGTCACTCCTGTTAAAAATACCACCGCTTGGTCTGTGGCCTTTCGCTTCAAACTATGATGCTTTAGGTAAACCTCTAGCATCAGTTTTGGACATGTCAGGGATCCAGTGTCAGTTGTCAGTTTAAGGTCTTTTCAAAATAAACTTCCAAAATAGGTTTACTTATGCAACACGACTATGTGGTTAGGCTTAAAACAAAAACAGCTATGGTTTGGTTTTTAAAAAAGGGTGTTTGTTGTGTAAAATAAGTAGGATTGTTACATAACTGGCATTAGTGCAGTCCGGACGCAACAAAACAAAAACTATAATTTAACTTTGCCTTGGTTTCACACAGGACAGGTGAACATCCTGTGTTTGTTTGACTAATCCTCTACCCTGACCTCCTCCCTGTGCAAACTTCTATGGATTATCATAACAAACATAACTGTGATACATTAAAAACAAACCAGGAGAACACGTTTTTGTCAAAACATAAGTTACAATGTAGTTTCATCATACATGAATGTAATTTTTAGGAGAGGGATGCCTTTCTCATCTTGGCTGACTTCAGAGCATTCAGCATCTGTTTTGTGGAGCAGTTTATACTCTAAAACATTTGCAAAGCCATTTTTTTTTAAATATTTGAAAATCATGCACTGTTTACATACATGCAGTGTTAATTCTGGCAAGTCAAGATGAAAGTGCTTATTATTTTTAGTCACATTTCAGTCATTTTTTTCAATCATAGTTTTAGTTTAGTTTTAGTCGACAACTCAAAATGTTTGTCAAGTTTTAGTCAAAATGTTTTATTAAAATGTCCTGTTTTAGTCATCAGATTATACTGAACCAATTAAACCATCATTTTAGTAAAACTTGATCATCACTATCTGATGAAAAGCACAGATTGAATGAAGAATGCAGCTTTACTACTCAGTAAAGCTGAGTAGTCCTCCTGACTGTGCTGTGTGGGTCAGTGAGTGACACCCACCCAGCCCACTGAGAGCCAATCCACACTGCCTAACAGACAAAAATATGCTTTTATCAACCACCTGAACCCGACCCAAAAACCACAAACTGTTGGTTAAAGTCAACAATGTCACGTTTGATACAATCACGTTAATCTTTAATGAGGTCGGTGTCGTCCTGTTTAGTCATGTAAAAAAAGGTTGTTTACGAACATTTCATCATAGTTCTCGTTAACGAAATTAACACTGCATATGTGAATGGTGTCGGTAGCTTGCTCTCAGGTCCTTGTGTGTGTTCTTCACAGGCCGAGCTCGGTTAAAAAGTGAACTTCAAATTCTGCATAATGTGACTTTTTAAATTCTATTCATTCCAACGGGCAATGTCATTAATCACCCTGGACTGCCCTCTGTTCATGTACACATAATTAACAAGGTGATTAACATGGTGGCTTACTTCCTCTAAAGTTGGTATGATTTTCAGCAGAATCTCTCCAATGGTGTCGATGCTGGCATTCACACTCAGGATCCTGTCAGGAGGCATTTTGGCCAAAAGGAAGCAAGGCATTACAAAGGGGACAGAAAGTAGAACACAAAGCAAAACTCGACAAAAAACACGTGAGAAGCAGTCCAGCAAACAGTAACATACAAAAGGTTTCAAACTACAAAAAGGAAAAATGAAGACTGCTGCGTACTACGCACAATTACAACTTTTCCCCAACACTAGACTGATTCAATAAGAAGCTGACATGCACTCAATCTAAAAGTATTTTCAAAATAAGAGAAGCTTTGGGAGGATGTGCAGCTTCAGAACGGCTCAAATTTACGTGAAAACTGGCCACACAGAGTTGGGGGAGGGGTGTGAGAGAAAGAGAGAGAGAAAGATCTTCTAATACCATCCCACCACCAGCAAGTTGGGGAAAAGGAACGTAACAAACTCAAACATAAGCTCGCCATGACAACTGTGCCACCAGCACACCTTCTCATTGTGACTAGGGGTTGTGGAGGAAAGGAGAGGTGGGGAGGCTTGGGGCTGAGGTGAGGAGGAGACGAAGAGTAACAGAGCAGAGGGGTTGAGGTGGGGAAGGAAATGTGAGTGGTTACCAACTACTTTGTGGTACAGGACAGGAGCAGGAGTGGAGGGGTTGGGGGGGTATGAAAGGTTTGGCAGGCAGCTCTGAACCAGTGTGGCCTGAGAGAAATTTAACAGAAGGGATGCAGCACAATGAAATAAAGACACAACTAGGACTGTCAAAGTTAACACAATAACAACGCGTTAAAGCAAATTTGTTTTAACGCCACTCATTTCTTTAATGCATTCACATAGTTATGAATCTAGAGTGAAGATACTGGCATCATACAAAACTAGAAACTAACCAGTAATCCATCGGTACCAACATGTCATACTAGGTTGCGAAGGAGGCTAAATAACGCTCCAAATTTTCGTTACATTTTAGCAAGGAAAAACTGGCATGGCCATTTTCAAAGGGGTCCCTTGACCTCTGACCTCAAGATATGTGAACTTATGTCAGCACACTGACAGCGATTGTTGCCTGATGGGCTTGAGTTTGCTATGTTATTATTTGAGCAGATTTTTTTATGCTAAATGCAGTACCTGTGAGGGTTTCTGGACAATTTGTCATTCTTTTGTGTTTATATATACATACACGTGTGATTAATTTGCAATTAATCATGATTAAATATT
The DNA here is from genome assembly GCA_947000775.1 of Pterois miles. Taxonomy (NCBI): domain Eukaryota; kingdom Metazoa; phylum Chordata; class Actinopteri; order Perciformes; family Scorpaenidae; genus Pterois; species Pterois miles. The sequence continues at coordinate 11,675,809 of CAMQGK010000229.1, read as the reverse complement.
TTAAATCAATTGACAGCCCTAGACACAACATTAATGAGTGACAAGAGTGGGGGGACAGAGCCTCCAGGCAAGAGCCAGTGCTCTCTCAGAAATCATGGACAGTGATGCTGACAACAGTGGGGGAGGGAGGCGGAGGAAGGGGGCCAGGTGGGCCACAGAGGACAGAGCCAGACAAAGATGTCCACAAGTTTCATGGTAAAATTAAACATCACAGCAAGGAAAAACAACATCCAACAGCTGCGTTGCTAACCATTAACTACTTGGTTGTGGGTTGTCAGTGATTCGCTGCATGGACAATAAACTGTAATGACAAAACGTCCAACTCAATGGAGATGCTTAAAATGGACATAAAAATCAAAAGGAACAATACACGTATCTTACAAGTGGAGCAGGGGGGTGTTTGGGGGGAGGGGGAAGTATACTGTCATGTATATAAAAAATGAAACAGAAGGCAGGTTATCAAAGACATGTGTTTCACTGTTCTAATCAGGCAGTGAGGCAATAACTGGTGGGACATACCGCTCTGGGCCACTGCTGTCTGGGACTGATACACTGGCATTGTACTGCATGGGCCGAGGTGGTGGTGGTGGTGGTTGTGGTGGTGGTTGTGGTGGAGGAGGTTGGCATTGGGCGGGGGCAATCAATCACAAGTTAGGTGCCCGTTTAAGGAGGGGCACGGTTTATGGGCGGGGCCAACCCGGGAGTGTCAGGTGGGCGGGCGGGCGGGCGTTCAGGGGCGGGCGGAGGTTGGGCCAACGTCAAGGTGGGCAACGCAGGAGGGGCATGTCGATCCAGTACATGGGCAACGGAGGAAGGTGGCCAAAAATAAAAACAACAAAGTAAAGGAGAAGGGAAGAGGGGGAGAAGGAATACATTTTTAATTGAATACATGCTACACGTTGACCCAAAAGTGAAATGAGAGACTTGAAACTGTGGTGAGTGAAAAAGAACAGGAAGTGACCTGGACAAAGATATAAAAAAAAAAAACAGTCTGGAGATTTACGTCCCTGAATATCCACTCAGGCTTTCAAGCACCTGTTGTCACTTCAAGGTAAAACATAGCTTCAACACTGTGAGGGGATCAGGTTGAAACTCACAAGAGGACTGGAAATCCAACTGATCTGTCTAACAAGGCCTTCCTTCTCTGCGCCAACATGGTTTCATCATTTTAGAAAACTGATAATTGACTAACAGTGCATGTCAATTCTTGAAACTGACTGCAAGAACTTGGGATTGTTTCTGTGGGAATCTAATGAATACGGGGGGGTTGAATTAATTAGAATCTAGCTCTGGATCCTTTTAATTTTATTACCCAACTAAATGTGCTCCACAGCTGCAGAAGTGTTAGCCACATTTTATCCATTTACTCACGTCTGTGCGTAAGGCTTTTATGTTCTTGCCACCCTTTCCGATAACAGCGCCGGCATTCTGTGAAAAAAAAGAAGGTTTTCCTTAGAAATAATAATCATGTTGATAAATGGGGGAAAATAAACAGCAGTGTGGTCCAGCAACTAACGTGGTCCACTGTGTGAATGAGTCTTTACTTTGCTCTGAAGCAGCACACGCAGCTCCACCATCTCGTCCGCATTGCGAGAACGTTTGAAAGCCTGCTCTTCGTCCATGTCTTCAGCTGGACGTTTACCTGAGAGTGAAGACAAGTCAGGTCAAATATGAGCCAGGAAGTCATTCTGGCCGAGGAGACGTAATAACTTTAACGCCATTTGCATTCATGCGTGATGATGTTAGTCCCCATAGCAGCTATTTCAAATAGTGACTTTTTTTACTCTGATTTTATACATATGGTGGTGTGTTCTTTACACTATGACAGTTTTCCTAAAATTAGAAAGAATGCAATCTTTGATTCTTCTGACCTTTCTATGATTCACTAGGATTATGTAATTTTCTAAAGACTAAATATTGCTTCCATCTCTTATAAAATATGTGGTGGCTAAAATGTAGGACTATGCTGGCGTAATATTTACAAAAAAATGGGCCAAATTATCATTAATAGTAGCCACATCAACTGAAGGTTACTAGATGTGACAAAAATATAAATACATGGCGGACCGAGCTACACTATGGTCCACCCCAAGAATGGGTTTCCTTCAGCAGCCAACTGTATCCTGGACAATGTCCAACACCACCATGTACAGTTCCTGGATTAAAACACAGGCAGATCTGCTCAGGGCCCACCAAACAGCAGTATCTTGGACAGGAGAGTCCCTCAACCATCTGACATGTCCACATGCTATGTAGTGCCAGCCAGAAATGTTCAGTTTTTTCTTTTGTCCTCCCTTGAGCAAACTAATTAGCCGGCACACAATGTATTTCACACTATATCTCTGTACTCATTCTCTACGAAATGCATGACTTAATTCACGCAGTTTACATTGTGGCCACAAATGGCTGATCAAAATGAAGATGTGCATGATCTTACCATTAGTGTCAGTGTTGCCGAATGAGATGTCTTCGTCCTGCTGTTCGAGTTTCACCTCCATTGTTTTGCACCTGCAGTGGAATGCAAACGGGCTCCTCTCCCTGGATCTGCTACAAGAGAGGGGACGGCAATAAATCAATCAACCTGGCTACATATGGAACAAGCAAACATACATCTAATCAAATATTTCGATTAGAGCTGCAACTAGCATTTATTTTTTATTATCAGCTAGTCTGCCAATCATTTTCTAAAGTAACTGATTAATGATTTGGCCAATAGTACAAAAGAAAATAGTGCAAAATGTCATGTTCCAATATTCATTATGGGTTTAACAATATATTGATGTGGATTGTAAGTACATAACAATGCATAAATCCCAAAATAGCCCACGAAATAAGGCATAATCCCATAACATAATTAGTAGTTATTCTCAGATGGATATCACTGTTTGTTGTGTGGAGAGGTGCGTGTGTGTTCAGTTGAAACAGGCGAGATGGAGACAGACGGACAGAAGAACATGTCATCAATACCTTTGAATATTTCTCACCGATGTTTCGAAGCCCAAAAAATTATTATTTGGGACAGCCCTACATCAACGTATCGATTCAGTTTTCAAAGATCCAATATCGTCAATGGAAAGTGAAAAAAAAAGATGTATATATCATCATTTTTAAGATTTAAGGCTTTTATTTTTGAAATTCCCATTTCCCAATTTCGCATCCAAGCTCACCTCCTTCCTAAACAGTCACTGCTTAAACATGAGAAATGTGGCCCTTTATTGTGAACAGGCCTGTTTTTATGCTTTTTATTAAAAAGAACACTGTTTTTCATCAAGTAATAAAACTATCAATCAAATATGTGTTTTTTTATGAGATGATATAAATATAACTGATTGTGTTAAATGGGCATATGATATTGTCTTATCGATAGCATGCCCTTGAATTAAAGTGAAAAGAAATCATACTGTGGCAGATTTATATATGCAAATATGGTATCGTTGTCCAAATAATCAATATAACAATGTATTGTGATGAAACTTGTGATTTACATCCTAACGTCCGTGTAATAGCTTCAAAAATGTCTGGTTTTGTCCAACCAACAGTCTAAAACCCAGATATATTCAGTCTACAACTACATCAAGGAGCAAATTAAAAGTTGGAAAGAGAGATGACTGAAATTATAACAAAAGTAATTGAAGATTATTTGTCTGTAGCTCTGATTCTAATATCTGAAATGGGGCTAATGAAGACAAATCATATGAAATCATAAGTCGCATAAGTATACAGCAGCATGAATGTTGTCTGGGTAGATGAGCATGATAACAGGCAGGATTTAGGACTGAACACTTTAAATACAAAAGTAACAAAAGTAATTGAAGATTATTTGTCTGTAGCTCTGATTCTAATATCTGAAATGGGGCTAATGAAGACAAATCATATGAAATCATAAGTCGCATAAGTATACAGCAGCATGAATGTTGTCTGGGTAGATGAGCATGATAACAGGCAGGATTTAGGACTGAACACTTTAAATAGAGTCTCAGATGAACTCTACTGTACCTCTGCAGCCCACCTACATGCACTGCCCACTGTTGCTAGCTAAACACTGCAAAAGCAGGTTAGACTCCAAGCAAGCAAGCATCGCTCACTGTACTGAGGCCTTGCTACACTATGAGATGCTGATCAACGCCTACATAGCTAAGGATTTAGCAGCACCCCATGTAATTAACGCTACCATGGTTTTCTCAGGAGCACTGGCTACTGCCCCCATGTATGAAGGTTATTAAACACGTATCCATAGGTGCGTTATAGCTGAACATATTAGCCGTTTGTGCAGAAAGCATTTGTCTCCCTTTTACCTCCACCTAAATCCAAAAACAGCTTCCCGAAGACACTATTAGAGGAAACTGCGCAACACTCAAAAGAAAAACGTGTTTGTCACCTGAGCTGTCTGCCTGCGAGTGCAAACATAAGTTAGCTAGCTTCTTTGCTAAGTTGGCATGACTTTGCTAAGCTAACAGTTCTGCTAAGCTAGCCAGTTGCTGTCTGTGTTTTGGCGAGGCGTGTCAACCAGCTACAGTGCAAAGGTACACGTTGCGACTGTACAACATGGAATAGCATGGGACAATCCAGCTATCCTTGTAAATGTCAGCAGTGGAGTCTAATTATTAAACCATAGCGAGCAGTCAGGCTAAGTGACGCAACGTTGAATAGCGAGCTAACGACATGTAACAGTTAGAAAAACAAACCTGCAGCAAAGCAGCCACGTTCACCGCGGTGCTCCACGGTTTCCTCGCCCAGAAACGTTTGCACGTTTTTAGCATGGAGAAAAGACAGAGCTCGATTCGTCGACACTCACCCGGTGGTTTGTTAGTTATTTTTACAAGACAGCGCGGGCGGGAGGGGCTAACGCAGATTTCATTCACAGACAGGAATCCATGTCATAACGGGCCACGCTGAACAGTTTATCAAACTTACACCTCAATACTAGGGTATTTTTGTCCCAAGTTTAGGCTCGCAGGCAGCACCAACTCTGAACCCCGCCCCCTCGGCGGACACTCCCATTACTTCCAACAACCGCTGCAGGTAGGTGTGTTTACTTTGGCCTGAACTTTAACTGTCAGGCTAGTATAAACATTACAGGGCTCCTTTGAATCTCACAGATGGGTCCCAGTTCAATGCTACATATTACCATAACTCAAACCCGTTTTTAGTAAAGCATGAAGTTCATTCAAACTGTAAAAGTTACAAAATTAAGTATAATAAAACCTGCAGTAGGCAGCTATTTTTTTTTTTTGGAATGACTGGGTAAAAATCCCATAATAACCTTTCAGCATATTGTAATTAGTTGTTCAGAGAGAAAACTAGACTTCTGCAACTCCTCAAAACTTGGTTTTCAGAGCCCGTTGCTTTAAATAATCAAGTCCATGATAGGAGACTGACCAATCACAGGTCATTTCAGAGAGGGCTTTCCTATTGATCATTTCTACTGGCTGTGCTACGGCTGGTAGGCGGTGCTTGGTATTTCCTCAGGAGATCTCAAACATGGTTGCCGGATGATAAATATTCTCATTTTACAGCTAAGCAGTAACTACAAGATGATTGTGAAAACATTTATGGAGAAAAATAGGCATCACAGTAACAGAATAGTATTCAGTTTTGGCTGCTGTTGTGGGTGTAACTGTAGCCTGTAGCGGTCCAGCACATTGCATTGTGGGATAGAAGTAGGCGAGGTAGACTGGTCTGATGCATACTGGAGATTTTCTCTGAATCAGTTCCACATCCAGGTATTTTTGGCACATATTGCTTTTGTTTGCATACTGCATACTACATACTACATACTACATTTTGGTCAAATCAATACATACTTCTAGCATAGTATGCAGTTTCAAAAACAGCCGAGGTTACTATCCCTACATAGACATCCTCCATTAGATCCTCAGTAAGCACAGGCCCCACCAGGTGGAGTTGCAGATATGTTTGCCAACACAAACAAGTGCTACGTGACAAAAACATCATCCCCACTTCCTGTAAATTTTATACTTTAGGTCAAACCTCCAACGTGACCATGATGAAGCCATGTTTTGCTGATTTGTCCATTTTCATTTAGATATTTCCCATCTTATCAGCAGTCTGTGTCCGCTCGGCCTTCTCCCTACTTTCTCCCAGTTCTTTCACTTCCCAAACACACATTACACACACACACTTATAAGGTCATAAGGTCACAGAGGACTTTTGCTATACAATGAATGAATGAATGATTTTTGTGTTTGGTCATTTATATAACCCATCCCTCATGGGATTATTCAGTCACATTAATTAACAACAAGTCAAACATTCCTGCATGTTAGCCCACCATCATCTAATACTACAATACACCAGCATCATCCATACAAACATCAACATCATCCAAACATAATTGTAAACATCACTTCACTTCAAATTGAAATTTCAGGATAAACGAATCCAATCATGACAACAAAAAGAGTAAGACTTTGAGGAATTCATCTGTTGTATGTTACTTTTCTCCTCCTATGCCATGCTTTAGAAAGATATTCAGAAAATGCAAAAGCATTATCAAAAAGCTATTGAACGAATTTCGCTCTCAACCTCATTTTTTCTTAGTTAACTTTTATAATCATTCAATTTGTGTTCTTAATCATTTATTCATAAAAACTCATTAATAGTTCAACTTCATCAAACTTATGGTTTTCTGAAAGCCTCCCCCTTTGTAGATAAAATATTTTCATCCCCCCCATCACCACCACCTAGACATGCACCCACATAAACACACTCTTGGACGCGTCCTTCATAAGATAACTTATTAGAATAACTTCCGCCAATTAGACTGTTGTCAGGCCATTAAAGGTATTATTAGCTGCTATAAGCCCCATAGATGTGGGTCAATAGGGGCCTACTACCCCCACTAGTGGGTTTTATCATCTATTCACATGGTAGATCACTGAAAGGAGACATAAAGGAACATGACAGCGACATCTAGTGACTGTAGTTATTATGACGGGAGCAAAAGCAGAAAATGTGTAGCTGTTTTTGTGTTTGTGGTCATATTAACCTAAAACATGATGTTTTTCCCTAAACTAGCCTAAACCTAACAGGTTGTTTTTTTGTTTTATTTATTTTTTTGTTCCCCCTAAACTTAAAGAAGTTGTAGTTTTGTTGCCTAAATTTAAAGGAGCCTTTTTTCATTCAGTTTTACAACATGTTAGAACATGTTGCTTTTAAAGTCAGGTTCTCATCTAAAGGTGTGTGAATAGATTGTGTAAACAAAGGCAGAACTCAAACGGTTCAGAAACTGTAAACAAAACTCACATCGTGGAAATATAATTTGATTATTGGTCAGACAGATGGTGGATAAAATGACAAAAGAAAAAACAAACTGCTCCTAATTTCTAGCTGGATATTGTAAATCATGGAGCACCATCTGGAGTGCATCTGCAGCAATGCTTAAATAACTTATTGATGCAGGCATACCTCTGTGTTCTTATACACCTTTTTGAATGACTGAACAATGTTCTCTTCCGTCCAGACATTAGAGGCACTGACTTCGCCGTGGGTCCAGGTTTGTCCCCTGCCATTCCACATTTTGCTTGCAAACATGCTAATAGCCACCATTTACCAAAAGAAGAAAAAGGGGCGTTCTTTTAACCAATGAAATGACAGATAAAACGGTACACTTCCTGATTGGTTTGAATGGTGTTCACACCAGAAATGAACCACTCCAGAGTTCACTTGACAGCAGACCGAAACCACCCCTCTGAGGCGGACCAGGGAAGGTTGTTTGGTCCAACACCAGGGTTTGAATCCTGTGTTCACACCAACCCAAACAAACCACACCAAGGGGGTAAACACTCTAGGGTTTGGTTCAACTGGACTAAACAGGACCTTAGTTTCAATTTCACTTTTTACAACACGGGCATAGTAGGCCCCTAATGACCCACATCTATGGTGCCTATAAGGACTGATAAAGCCTATTTAATGGCTTGATAGCTGACAGTTGAATTGGGTGATAAATCATACATTTCTAGTCATATACTTATTCAATAATTATTATCACATTTATTTCTTATACTACTTTCAGCATTTTGAATCTGTTTTTCTAGCTAACTTCCATATCCTCCAGCTGTTATTTTCCTGGTGTGGTTCCTCCCTTTCACTGGGCTGTGGATCTCACTTTGGTGATGACAGGTAAGGTATTGGAGGCATGCAGGTCAAATAATCACCAGCTTTGGTTCTTCTTCTTCTTTTTCTGGGCCTTCAGTAGTACAATGGGCTTGTTGTGGTTCTTCTTTTTGGGAGGTCTTTTTCCTCTGGGTTTTTCTCATCCTGTTTCTGTGACTTATCAGGGCTATTATCTGGCCTCCTCCACTGTAAAGCCTCGTGGATCGCATAAATGTCAATTTTTCGGTTCTCTGACATTGTCCTATCAACAGGTTTATTCCATCCTCACAATATTTATGCTGGATCTCTATAAAGGCAAGTTTAATCTTATTTTTGTTTCTAGATGAATGGAAAAATGTTGTGCTGATTGCATCTGAAACAGAACTATTGTTTGTATTCACTCAGATAAGACAGAGCAGTGTAACAGTGTGCACACTGTTGATAATCGAGCATGCACTGAGATACAGTGTGGATAGTACAGGATGTAGATCAGTGGGCTGAGTCACAGCTGCATCACTGGTTCAAGACAAGTCTGCCACCAGCTGGTTCAGGAAGAGGTAGGAGCAGAGATGGATGAAGTGGCACAAAACTAAATGCACAAGAGGAGGAAGATCTCTTGGTTCTGTATGCCAAAAGCGTTTAATATATAGTATAACTCTTCTTTCTGCATGTGCAAGGCAAAGTTCAAACTCATGTTGCACGTCAAAGTTAAAAATGTCATCTAGGTTACAAGAAATAGAAAGTTTAAAAAGATAAAATGTGATAAAATATTATTATAATAATATTATTAATATTATATTATGTAATGTATGTACCGACACAAATGCACAGATGTACAAATCTACTTTTCTCAGTGCAACTTGATTCACTTTCCTGCAGTGCTAACATGATAAGGCCATGAGATATGCATGTGCTAATCTGACATCAGCACCACATCACTGCCCATTTAATGCAAATAAAGAGCCTGACTTGTGTCCACACTATTTTAAACATCCCTTAGTGTTGTCATACTCCTTCAGATATAGGCAAGGATCTATTGCAAAATAAAGAGCTCTCTTCCCTCTCCTATACTCTGAGGTTACCATGGAGACAGATATAATTCAGTTCTTGATGTTTCTCATAAAAAAAAGCCTGCGTACATATTTTCATCTGCAACCATAGCGACACTTGACATTGTCAGCGCTATTTGTAAAAAGCAAGTCACCATAGCGACACTAACCATCCAGGCTGTGTCATAGATCATGTGTCCTAGCCGAGTATGCCTCCTCATTATGAGTGAAATTTAGGAATCCACTGGTAAACACATTTCATTTGATCATTTTGAAACATGTTATCACCTTGATGTTGAGCACTAAGGACTGAAAATTGAAAGATTTATATTATCTTTGATTGGGGCATTAAAGGAAAAAAAATAGAAGGCCAATGTTGCAATAATGTCTAAATTATGGATATTTTATTAATATTTACATTGGTGAGTAGACACCAGCATACTCACAGGTTAGCCCCAAAATATTGTTGAGAAATTAAAATAGATTTAATAGGTCAGGGTTTAGTATATTTGAATCAAATGATACCAGTACTACAAATAAAATAAATTTAAAAAGATAATAAATATATTTTTTAAAAAAACTGTAATGTCTGCCAGACTTAATAGAATAATACATTATTTCTGACAAAATGCTTTTTGTCAGGAAATTAAAAAAAAATAGATATATATATGTGGCATTATTATTATTATTATTACACTGACCAGTGATTGGAGTGAGACCCATCTGAAGCTTGCAGACATAGTATAGGTAATTATTTTTCATAGATGCACCCCGTCTTGTGCGTCAACCGTACGTCACACTATAGGCCTAATGGCCAACCGTACAACAGTGTTGGTGTGGGGGAAAAGCGCTGCTTTCATCCAATGCATGGCTTCAGAGCAACTACAACACAAGAGTTTACATCTATATTGTTGTTGTGCGCGCCACAAACAGAGCATTTGACCCACAGCTGGCTGCTCGTGCAGCCCAGTGAGACTGCAGCATGTGATGTTTTAGGTTTTGTTGCAAAAAAAAAAAAAAAAAAAAAAAAAAAAAAAAAAAATTCCTATAAATATCATCTGTCATAATACATCTCCAGGGTATGATCGCAACCATATCCCGTATAAACCCGATCCCAGTGCTGGCTTGGGGAGTCGCGCTCGTCCTCGGCGATAATCGATAGACGCATGCAGGTAGCCTTCCTCCCTACACACGCAGCATCACCACGCATCCTTACTCCACTGTGCAGTCGCTCTTATTTCCCTCCCCATCACCACCACACATATGAGGAATCGCTCGTGGGGGACCTGCCTATTGATCTCTAAACATCTGGAACACCTCATATTTGTTTTACAAGGCAGAGGCGAACAGTCTGTGCCCGATAGAGGAGTGAGACAGCAGCAGCAGCAGCACCAGGACGGACCACTTGACACCTTGCTTCACGACATCGATATGCAGTAGTGTGATAGCAGCTCTGCGGAGACGGGAAGGCCAGTCCATGGCATCTTGATATTAAAACCGTGGGCTCTGCGCATTCCTCACCGACGGCGTAGTGTCTTTTTTTTCCTGCGGAGTCGAAAAGGATTAACTTGGCCAGATAAAAGCGGCGAGGGAGGAAATCTTTAACAATAATTCAATTTGATTCTGTTTTGGGGGGGATTCATTGGACCTGCGATGGACTCCAGCGCGGGGGAATATGGCATGGCTCGTCTTGGATTGTTTTTGGTTTTGATGGGGCTGTGGAGATTTAGCGATGCTTGCCCCGCATCCTGCACTTGCAGCATCTCAAGGATTGTTTGTATTGATTCTGTACCGGGGATCGAGGATTTCCCTGTCCTCACGTTAGATGACATGGAAAACATCACCGAGATGTAAGTGGATGAAATGGTCGTGCAGACAGAACTTATTAGGATGCAATGCGTAAAGAACTACCTTCGATTGTAGGTCGCAATAATACCCAAGGGCTAGGATTATGATCATAATAAAGGTGATAATATTAATAATAACAGCAGGCCTGGTGTTATTCCCCCCTTATGGATTAAAGATCAATAGAGATCTGCCTTCTGCGCTTCATGTCAAACACAAAATATGTGATTTTTTTTTCCTTATAACCACTGGGTTTGTCGGATCATGGAGTATATGTGTGTGTGCGTGTGCGGTGGAGTCGCGCGTGCCACTAACGACGACAGTGTGTGTGTGCGTAATGGTGCTGAGAGTGCGCGTCAGGCTTATTTGGATTAGTCGGTGTTTCCTTTACAAAACAGCTCCAGAGGTAGAGATGGAGTAAATGTTGAGGCCCGACGCAGCCTCTCTCCGAGCTGCTCATCGGCTGTTTTGGGGCGGCGGTGTGATATAACCTCAACATTTCAACGCAAAAACAGAGCACATTGTTGCCAGATTACACATGAGATCACATCGGTTGTATACAGCCGGCGATAAGCTGCCCACAGTTCTGTATCTGCGTCAGTGTGTAGGCTTGTGTCGAAGTGTACCTGCTACAACCCTGCACAAGTGTACAACTGCATGGCACCCAGTGGAGAATGGAGAGGAGACTGGCTCACTTTTACTGAGGCAGACAGACTGGAGCTAGATGTCACATACAGTATACCCATCATGAATATTATAGGCGTCTACAAAACATAATTCTATTATTTTCTGTTTTTCACAAATGGGAGTCTTGTAGCAGCCTGCATACATCTTGTTTTAGTGTAACATCTGCAGCTCTGGCAAATAAATCACGCTTGACACCTTATATTTAAACAATAGTGCATTTCAATCTAAAAATCTAACCATTAGTTATTTAAAAACAAATCCTGTGCCCCATTGTAACTCCTGAAGCAGCACAGCTCCTTTAGATTGTTGAAAATACATTAACTTGTAATATATTGCAGCTTTGTGTTGTTAAATGTGTGTAAATCCATGTGTCTCCCCAACATTTAAAACAACCTGCAGTCATTCTGATATTGATTCATAGGTTTTAAACACAACTAAATCTGAGTTGTTAACCTTTTCTGATGCTGTGGAAGGTTTGTTTACTTCAGTAATATATTGATATTTAATTGTAATAATCTAACTCTCTTTCATTTATTACTCAAACTATACCTAAAACTACATATACTATACTATATATACTACTATAACTACACTAAATGATAAGCCTCTAATTATTAGTAAGAACAAAACAAGATTTCACCTTAAAATATTTCATAAAACTTCTGCTTTGCCCTGGTAAAAATGTAGTTTAGCTGGTCCCAATGATTTCAAATATTGATTTGTGTATTTAAAAAATGAATCAAGCTGTACTGCTTATTGCCAACTGTGCTATGAACATATTAGGTATTGTATAATACAACTTTAGTGGTGTAATTGTATCAAAAAGTTGGAAGAGGTGGCATCATTCAGCCATAAAAGGTATGAATATATACAGCTTCTTAAAAGAAACCTATGAACAATATCAGCAATATTCAACATACTGTCAGTGTTCAAACACGTGCTGTTGTACTGGTTCGCATTATATCGATAATCAAAAGCACTACAGAGCAAATTCCCTCAGCAGAGGAATATGACAGTATATGTCACATTTGACTATGTCTGCAAAATTAAAGTTAACACGCACACACAAGTGATTATCTCGTTTCACACGTCATTGTGACACACACACATAAACATACTAGTTTCACCAGTGAAATGAACCACGTGCATGTGTCCTAACAGGTTTTTCTTTCCTTTCACAGATACATTATGAATCAAAACAGACTGTTTGACATCACTGACAACAGTCTGAGGCACTACATAAACCTCAGAAACCTGTAAGTATCACACAGTGTGTCTTCACATGGAACCACTATGTATAATTCGTAGATTACCTGATAACTCCGCGTTTTAACCTCACAACAGAACAGTGATGAAGACAAGATTGACGTCTATATCATCAGATGCATTTTTCAACAATACAAGACTCCAATATGTGTAAGAAGCCTCTTTATTCATGTCGTTGACGTACACAAATAGCCTGCTTTGGATTTTGATTCTTATTTTATTTTCCATTTTAGAAATCTCAGAGACAATAACCTATCGACACTGTCATGGAGAACATTTCAAAACTTTAACACAACATTCCCGTAAGTGTACAGAAAAGTGCCAGTGCATCTGCTTATTTTATTTTATTTTTTTTTTTTTAATTCCTCATGTGCTGTGTTTTTGCTCCCCAGACTCCTGCTGACCGGTAACCCTCTGGACTGTGTTTGTGAGAACTTGTGGATCAAACTGAGGCTCCTAGAGGAAGCCGACAGCCCAGAGCTGACATGCATTGACGAGAGAGGAGTGCCACAGGACTTTGCCACACTCACCCCACCAGACTGTGGTAATGTGAAACCATATGTTATAATAAGCAACACTGGGTATCTGATATTGAACGCTTAGAGAGCCGATTGCTTCTTGGAGACAGGAAAGACGGAAATAAATCTGTAAACAAATCAATCGATGTAAAGTTCTGGTGGGATGTTTAATTTGGCTGTTTGCTCATTTCTCATTGCAGTGGTTCCCACAGTAGAGGTCACCCCAAGAAACGTGACGGAGATGCAGGGGAGTAATGTCAAAGCAGTGTGCAGCGCCTCAGGCTCCCCTCCTCCTGAGATCGTGTGGAACCTCGATTGGCTCTCTACCCACCACGAGGTGAGCCACACAGCTTCCTGTTTAAACCTTTGCTACAGGTCCACCACTCAGACTGTGCTCTTTGAATGGAGCGGACAACATGAGGACTATTTTTTTTAAATATTAATTAGGAGACGAGCTCCAGTGAAGCTTCAAAGCTGTGAATGACACGAAGGTCATGATAGAGTTGAGACTACTCAAGTTATTAGGGCTGTTTCCGTAATTCTTTGTGGAGAAACTCAGTTTCACAGATCTGTCGATTAAATCTACTAATTAATTTAAAAAACAGAAAAGGTCTGGAGAGCTCAGAAGTTCAAACAAGTGTAATCAGGGATGCACCAATACCGATACTGGATCGGATATTGGGTTGATACTGACTCAGATAGCTGGATCAGGTATCGTGACATGGAACTGATCTATTAAATTCAGGTCTATGTTCATATACTATATACATTACATACTGGGATTTTAATTCCTATTTAAGTTTTGAACACTTTGCTGCATTACACTTGAACTAAGATTTTTTTTTTTTTTTTACCGAGTTAGTGATGTTATTATTATTATCATTTTTTTAAAGAATATTTTTTTGGCCTTTTTGCCTTTATTTAATAGTGATAGTATAGATACAAAAGGGGAGAGAGAGACAATAGATAACATGCAGCAAAGGGCCATGAGTCGGTTTTAAACCCCAGACCGCTGCAGCAAGTACTCTGACTTACTTACATATAATTCAGTAAATTTATATCTTGGCATTAAATGTAATTTTACAAAGTTAAGAAAGCAATCTTTAATCCAAGCCTGATGTTGTCTGACATATAAAAGAATGCAGAGCAAACAGTTTATTAATTAAACACTGGTATCAGATCAGTTCTCGGCACTGGCCGACACCCAAAGCCCAGATATCGGTGTTGGGACTGAAAAAGTCTGATCGGTGTATCATTAAGTGTAATGAAGGTGCTCTTTGGTAATGAACACAAACATTCACAGAAGAAGAAAGGTCCAAGACAGTCTTCTAGTTGACAAAATAATATGAGTGTTAGTGGACGAAGAATTTCTTTGGTCGAGGACAACCCTACAAGTTAGGCTTAATTCTTTAGTTTTCTAATCATCAATAAATCCCATGAAAAGACTAAAACCCAATACCAGACTGCTTATTTTTCTTCTCATAGAGCTCCATTGTTTTTCGACGACTATTAAAAACACATCAGTGATGATTGAAATGAAATGAAACCATACGTCTGTGCTCAAGTAGAACTACTGGTTCCAGTGAAAGTTCACATCACCAGGAACCAATGGACTCAGTGCTCAGGGAGTACCACAGCAGAGTAGGAAAGTAAGGACTGAGAGACACACTGTTGGTCTTGTTGATAAGAAAAATAGAGGATGCTGTATGTTACAAATTGCATACCTTTTCTTTTTACTTTTAACATATACTCCAGCTGCCAGTGTTAAGTATGTACTGTTGCATGCACTATGCATACTATTGGGATATATGGTGCCTAAATGAAACTGAACTTGTGTTTACAACATGGGAAGTCATGTACGCAATATGTTTGGTGTTCAAGTGGTTAAGTTGCGAGAACACAGCTGCTAAACAATGGCAATATTGACGTTACTGTTGCGGTCTAGAAGCCCCAGAGGCTAAAAATTTAGCAAGCTAGCAAGTGGGTAACATAATGCGGAAAATGCAAAGGCATAATGACAGAGGAGAAAGCTGAGGCCGTTGGGAATATCAACATTTTCCTCAGACCCATTATAAAATTACAAAGAAAAACAATATGCGACTAAAATTACAATATATTAACTTATTATGTACCGTACACGTCACAACCTGTGAACTCAAAGCTTTCAGAAACTTTACACTTAAGAGATCGTGAATACCACAAGAGGTAACCCCACTCCATTTGAAAGCACCAATACAACTTCATCATAACATTGCACCCTGAACTTTGACCTTCTTGCTCATATGTCCGCTGCAGAGAAGGATTGTAGGTCAGAATAGCCAGAAAGGCACGCTGGCGTCAGGGACGGATCTAGCCTTTTCGGTGCCCTAGCCGAAATTCAGATTTGGAGGCCCCCCAACCTTCACCATAGCCCCGTAAACCGCAACACACATCAGACATCACAGTGGTTTCAAGACAAAAATTAAGATTCTTGTATTCATAAATAACTGTATTCATTATAATATCAATAAACAATTGGTCAGTGATATTGTCAGCTTAAAACTGTTTAGTCAGTTTCACTACAATTTACCCTTTTATTAACAAATATGTTTAGTTGGGCAGATAAAGTGTGAAAAAGAGAGTTACAGGGGCAAAAAGTAAATGATTATTACTATTATTTTTTTAGTCTGTATGGCCTATGTCTCAAGCCGGCCCTGGCTGGCTTATATGCAAAATGTGACCAGATGTAGCAGGGCTGCCTGGTATTTTTGCCATACTGCATTTGACATACTATGTATTGAGAATAGTATTTTTTTCTGGTATATCAAATAGGATGGTAGTATGAGTACTGGAATGCACAGTTAGTCTTTTCATAGGATCTGTTGATGATAAGAAAAATAGAAAATATGACTCGCCTTACTCTTAGTTGCAATATGTGGTGTTACAACTGCGGAGGACATACTTTACAGTCACAGCTGTTTATTGTACATATACTAAAGATCAGCATCGCACCAATGTTACTGGGGCATATAATGAAATAATGATGCTGTTTACAGATTGATCCTTCGGATATGGAGAGCAGCATCACCCTGTCAGACTTGTCTCCTGATGATAATGGCAAGGTGATCATATGCAGTGCTGAGAACATTGTCGGTCAGACCGAGGCCACCCTTCAGCTCAATATTCTCTGTAAGGACTCTTACGTTTCTCTTATTATAGACTGTAAATGTTAACAAACTGCATGGATCTTTACAGATTATATTTATTATCGGTAAGCTTGTCTAATTTCCTCTCATAGTCTTTCAAACACTTTCTTCTAAACCTTGTTTTTTCCAATGGAAGCACAAGGCTCCTCAGTTTATTATAATTACTGTCTCTTGGCAAATCTTATTGACTCTCCATGTTTCCTGTCCGTAACTCTTCCTCCTGTGAAGCTCCTCCTGACCACACTCCTCTGCTTGTTCAGTGCCATATTTCTCCTCATTCTCCTCTTCCACATTTTCCTGATGTCAGCGTTTAAATGTCTCTCTTCTCTTTCGTCCCCTGACTGCATCTCCTCTCTGAGCCCAAACATGTTCTTCCTACTGGCATTTACTCCTGGTGTTGATTTCCTATCATCCCGTTATTACTCTTCCTCTACTGTTGCCTCCGTGTCAGTTGCCCCCACCATCCAGCAGCTGCTGGAACCAGAGCAGGACCACCACTGGTGCATCCCCTTCAGCGTGGCAGGGAACCCCAAGCCAGAACTGCAGTGGTACCACGGGAACGTGGCTCTCCTGGAGCAGGACTACATCCGCACCATGATCCACCTGTCCACCGAGAGCGAGTACCACGGCTGTCTGCAGTTGGTCAACCCCACGCACATCCACAACGGCGTGTACAGGCTGGTGGCGAAGAACAAGTACGGCTGGGACGAGAAGGAGGTCTCCGCTCAGTTCATCGAACCGCCGGATTTAAACCAAACAGGTGTCTTTTTACAGGAGTCCTTCAGTACCAAGTCAACACATTTCTGTTTATGAAGTCAACTGCTAACATACTTTTTTTTCCTTCTTTTCAGAAGAATGCTTCTGTGAGTAATGATTCAGCTTTATAAAACCAACAATTGTTATAATAACTGTATACATAGTTAAACTGAACTCTGTCATGATGTGTTTCTCCTCCTATGGACTACATCTTGCTTCTGTCCAGACACCACTGGTAGGTGTTTGAAGGGTTACACATTATATAACAGTCAGCATTGCTTGCACTTTATAGTTGGTTTTATTTTCAAATGTTCTGACAAGCATTTTGATTTTTTTCAGAGCCTCCACTCCCTCCGCTGGACGACAGTGTAGCAGTAAGTGATGCTCATTGGTCCTCAAAAAAGCAGCCGCTCCCATCCTTTTGGCTTGTGACCCCTTAAAACAAAAACTTCTCTCATTATCCCGCGTCACCATTTTGTTTGAATTATTTTTAAAGGGGTCAGAAAATGATCTTGTAATTCTCTAAAAAGCAAAGATTAAAGGAAAGTATCAGATAATAAACATTTTGAGTTTGTTTTGTGTAACATGAATATTTTATTGTTCTGCTTTCCTATCATGTAAATAATCTCATAACTCCTCACAATTAGTTTGCGGCCCTTTGTGGGGATGCCAACCCTATGTTGGGAACCACCGGTCCAAACGCATGTCAGATGTTTTTTTGTTGACAGTTATGTTTCAAACGATTTTGTTTTTTTGTTTTATTGTCTTCCCAGGTGTATGTAGTCGTGGGAATCGCAGGAGTTGCCTTGACCGGCTGCGTTCTGATGGTGATCATTTTGAAATACGGAAGAAACTCCAAGTTTGGTATTAAAGGTGAGCTAATTTTCTTAAAGGAATAGTTCAACATTTTGGGGAAATACACTTAATGGCTTTCTTGCCCAGAGTTGAGAGTTTCAATGGATAAATGAGAAGATTGAAACCACTCTGGTTAGAGAGTTGTATTGAACTTCTCATCTGACCCTTGGCAAAAAAATGTGATTAAATAAATTTCCTAAAATATCAAACTACTCCCACTATTCTATTTTTTTTCTATTCTATTTTTTAACACACTATAACTTTTAAAGTCTTTTTATTTCCTAATTATAAATCCTCTTATGAAGCATCTATAACTGACGTTCAAACAATTGATAACATTACACAGCTTTATTTAATATTCGATTCTGATTGGTCAATCACGGTGCTCTGCGGTCTGTTATTTCTTTATAGCAGACTGTCGCTATCAATAACAGACCATTGCTATGGGTGCAGTTCAGATGGTGGACTCTGGAGGACCATGTTTGTGTTAAATAATTGATTTCCTAAGTAAGAAGCCATGTAATAAGCAGGGTAATGTACCACTAGCAGGTCACTGTTGTGAAATAAACCCCTTTAGGGCAATACAAGACCCCTGTGCCGCATCGCCCTGTTAGGGTTTATTTCACTACAATAACCAGCTCACTGCACATTATCCCTTACTGTATGATTGCACATAAACAAAGCATTTACAACTGTATATACACATGTACAAATCATTCACAAATCAGGCACATGTTTACATATGTGGTCAAAACTCATGACATAATTTTCATCAAGCAACTCTTTCTACAGTTATGGATGCTTTTCACACAAGGATTTACGTATATTATTAATAAACACTGGAAATGTCCTTAGATCTGCTTACAACTACATTATAGTGTGTTGTTGAAAGATTCTATACTACTTTTAAAAACAGGGTTCAATAAAGTGTCACCGTTCATTCAAAGCTTCACATCCATTTAGGATGACATCTGATATGTTTTTGTCATTCTATGTCTTTTCTCCTTCCAACGCTCCTCCTCCTCCTCCTCCTCCTCTATGACCACAATCTCCTTTCTTCACTCCACATGTCGTCCTTACTCTTCACTCTTCTCCTGCCTCTCTTTCCTCTCCACCTCCTCCTCCTCCTCTGTGGCTCCCTAGGCTCCTCCTCAGTCATCAGTAATGACGATGACTCTGCCAGCCCTCTTCATCACGTCTCCAATGGCAACAACACCCCGTCGTCCTCGGAGATGGGTCCAGACGCAGTGATCATTGGGATGACAAAGATTCCCGTCATTGAGAACCCACAGTACTTCCGCAACTCTGGCAGCATGCTGAAATCTGACACGTGTGAGTTACCGCCTCGCTCGACAAATGGCAGGTAACCCGGACCTTTTCTGATAAATCCATGCAGGGGTCACAGCTGGACGCTATATTTATTGTCAGCATCCTGCTGCATTGTGATAGTGACTCCTGCTCTGCGGGGCAACTGGACGGTTAGATGATGTTCAGAAACACAAGCTTGTTTACAGAAGGCTCAACTCAGCAGAAAGAACCTGAATGTTTTCCTTCTCACACACACATGCATGTGGTTTAATATAACTATATACGGTGTAAGTATAGATATTACATAATATTCAATTAGTGCTTTGTTGAAACAACAATTTTGATAATTGTTTGTTATCAATCAAGCAAAAATGTCAAACATTTACTCTCTAGCCTTTCAGATGTGTAGATTTGCTGCTTTTGTTAGTTTTATTTTATAGCCCCAATCTAATTTGACCTGCATGACTGTAACTAATATACTCCTGACTAAATATTCACTAAACTTCCCACTAAATAATGAAGACGCACTCGTGACCTTGACAGTGATTTGTCATGTTCTGCATTTAAGTTGTCCAACACATCAAGAGACACAACATTGTACTGAAGCGGGAGCTGGGAGAGGGAGCCTTTGGGAAGGTGTTTCTCGCCGAGTGTTACAACCTGACACCAGACCAGGAGAAGCTCCATGTGGCCGTCAAGGTACAGATCAGGGAGCAGTTCCCTTGTCTAATCAACTTGTCATTTATTTAATGAATTCTACTGATTAGATGTACATTCTAGATGGTGCTCCTCACCTCGCCTTTGTGTCTTTGCCTTTGGTCAGACGCTGAAAGAGGCCAACGAGAGCGGCCGAGCAGACTTCTACAGAGAGGCCGAGCTCCTCACCAACCTGCAACATGAACACATCGTCACTTTCTATGGCGTGTGTGTAGAGAGCGACCCACTCATCATGGTGTTTGAATACATGAAACATGGTGACCTAAACAAGTTCCTCAGGTAGGATCATTTTGACTCTTAGAAATGTGTTACAGTACACTTACATTTTGGGATATTCACTTTGGTCGATGGCTTTACTCACAGTGCAAAAGCTCAGAAAATCAGCCTCGTTTCAGAAAGAAATTACGCTGTCTTTCACCACATAATATTCACATACTGTGTGAAAGTATTTGTAACAAAAACAGTTCAAAAATATAAGTTGCAGTTTTTACGGTGATTATATGCCAGATTATTTCTTGGCTGGGAGCAGTGACTTCCAGGCATCCAGCAGAGAAGTTACTGCTCTCTGTCGAGAGATAGTCTGGCACATAATCTACCATAAAACCACAACTTGCCGGCTTTACAATTTTTGTATGGATTAAACAAACAAGATCTGTTTGTGTTTGTTACCCTAGGACAGAGCAAGGCTAGCTGTTTCCCTCTGCTTCCAGTCTTTATGCTAAGCTAAGCTAACTAGAGTGTTTTATCAATCTACTCCCCTAACTCTCAGCAAGAGAGCAAATAAGTATATTTATTATACGGATCTGTTGAATACTTGACGTGCCATTGTTGTGAAATAAACCCCTTCAGGGTTTTGCATCAGGGTCCACATGCCACATCGCCCTGTCAGGGTTTATTTCACAACACTGACCAGCTCGCTGTACGTTATCCTTTACATATCCCAAAGTGTCAAAATATTCCTCCAATGTGCATTGAAAGTACAGCTGTGTGTTGATAAATGTGTCCACTTGTAAATAAGTAGGCCTGCTTTATGGCAATGCTGGATGGATTCATAGGATTTTTGCATAATTCAGATTTTCAGCAGATATTTACTACATTTTTCGATCAGCCACCAACAGATAATCCTGTCTGGTTAAATAATCTAGAAATCATTGTAGAGTATACAGCTGAAATGATTGAAAGGACAAGAATAATTTTGATAATAGATTAACTGTTTAAATCTCTCTTTCTCTTGCAAACATTGACAATATGACAAATATTTGGTGTTAAGCATTATATTTTCTAACCTGTTCAGTAGTGCGATTGATTGAAGCTCTGATGAGTGTTTCTGGGTGCAGGTCCCACGGTCCTGATGCAGTGCTAATGGCAGACGGTCAACACAGTATCCTGGTGGAGCTCACCCAGTCCCAGATGCTGCATATTGCCCAACAGATTGCTGCTGGCATGGTCTACCTGGCCTCCCAGCACTTTGTCCACAGAGACTTGGCAACCAGGAACTGCCTGGTAGGAGAAAACCTGCTGGTCAAGATAGGAGACTTTGGCATGTCCAGAGACGTTTACAGCACAGACTACTACAGAGTGAGCATTTTTGATTATTTCTCACCCCGTCTTGCCCTCAGTCTCTGACTCGCACACACACACACTCTGATATATACACAGGAATATGGAAATGCAGCCACATACGCACAGTATCAAATATGTAATTAGAATTTTATTCCAGTTTTGGCCTGAAATAACTGTGTAGCTGCAGAAATGACTATTTTAACCAGAGGTATTTTATCTATTTTTAATACCATTTAAATGCAAATTCTATAATCTGCATAAAATTACTGTTTCCATGGTAATAAGGGCCAACAGTGCAAAAATGCATCAGCGGCTTTTCTCTTTCCCTGGGCAAGGAGTTAATACGTCCTTTCACTCTCCATGAACAGCATCATATTCAACCATAGAGGAGTTCTGGTTCAGTAAACGGTCTGATGAGAAGATTGGACGTTGTTATAAGACGCTACAATACAGGCAAATAAGAAATGACTACAATTTATAATGTTGAGGAACAGATGGATGCATTTTATTCCCTCATCCTTCCTGTCTGAGATCACAGCTTGAATCCCACAGCGCCATCTGCTGCCCGAGTTAGAAATCTAAACACACAAAAACCATCTGAGATGCATTTCCCTGCATCAGATAAGCTCACCATAAAGCGGGCCTGTCACCAACTCCTGATATCAAATATTTTCATCAGATAGTAAGCAAGACACAGCCAACAATATGAGGCTGCCTCATCTGCTACAATGTTGCTTTTAATTTGTAAATCAAAAGGAAAATTGTATGAACCAGGAATATAGCTGCATAAAACTCACATTTAGTTTAGTGGTGAATAAAACTAGAATTAAATAGAATTACATCTGTGTACCATTGTGGATCTGCCGGTCATACAGAGTATCATGTATGATGGTGTGATGGTGCATGTGAGTTTACAGTAAGTAGGTGAGGCGATGAACGTGAAAGGATGATTAGATAGAAGAGGAGACACTGAGAGGAGGAAATGCATTTAGCAGACAGGAAATATCTGATGGAAGAAGACGGGAAGACGCTGGCGGGATAAAAGGTTTTGATGTAATAACCATGTTTCAGGAATGCCAGTGTGACTAAACTTAATTGAGCGCGATAAAAAAAAAAAAAAACAATCAGTTGCCAGTTTATTAGGTACACCTAGCTAAAGCTAATGCAGTCTGCAGCAGTTCATAATGCTGAAACTGTTTAAGAGAGGTGTTCAACTATGAGCATTTCTGAGGATGCAGTTTAGAGTTTTATTGAATAGTTATACCGACACACCCAATTTAAATCAATGAGGGTATGCTAGATTAAAGAAACATCATTTGCATAAACTTAGTTTAAGACTAGTCTTGGCTTTAGACTGGTCTTAGATCATCAGGTTAGGCTTGTGTTATTCTGTTGTATAAATATTCAGACTGACTTAATTTGACTTTTCGCTAACTATTAAACTGTTTAGCCATTACTTTATTTATTCAACTTGTAGTTAAATTTAGCTAATTATTTCAAGTGTTTATCCATTACTTTTAGCCAGCGTTTAGCTATTTCAAATGTTTGGCCATTACCATATTGGCTTCTTATAATGTTACCATATTCTTGAATTGCTTATGAAATGATTAAAACAACCGTAGATTCATAGCTACCTTTTCTGTTATGTTCTCCTATACTTGGTGTGGTGTCGCTGTTCCATTTGCCATTTTCTCTCATTTTCTATTTCACACATGAAGCATTGTGTCACTCATTAGACATTAGTCACTCATAGGGAAGCTTTATGCAACAGATGAATCAATGTGTTTATAACACGTCTGACTTAAAGGCATATTAAAGGCAAAGACTAGGTCTATTTTCATGCAACTGGCCCCTGTGCGAGCAGGCCAGCTAAACAAAGAAAATCCTCATGATACACCAGAGACATTAGAACTGATCCTCTGAGCACCATCAGTGTCTGTACCAAATTTCATGGCAATGCATTCAATAGCTTTTGAAATATTTTCGATCAAAGTGGTGGAAGTGGTGGAACAACCAACAGACATTGCCATCCATCGTGCCGGGCCACAAGCTTGGCTAAAAATACCCCAATAAAGCAATAAAGTCTAAGCAGACGCTTTTAACTCTTCAGCAGGCCGCATGGTGTTGGTTTCTAATGGAGCCTGTTCTCTCCGTCTGCAGGTGGGCGGTCATACGATGCTGCCGATCCGCTGGATGCCCCCAGAGAGCATCATGTACCGGCGGTTCACCACAGAGAGTGATGTGTGGAGCCTCGGCGTGGTGCTGTGGGAGATCTTCACCTACGGCAAGCAGCCCTGGTATCAGCTCTCCAACAATGAGGTCAGAGTCACACAAGGTCTGCAGATGCTTTGGTCAGCGCTAGCACTCGGTCAGACAGTGCTCTCAGAGCTAAGAGACACTTTAAATTACACCTATTCATGATCTGCTCTTAAACACACAGACTTTTCTCCTCAAAGTTTAACAGAAACAATTACATATTCTAAGTGATTTAAAAAGAAAAATTTGACTGTAAATATTACGGGAAAAACTGCTATGTATATCTATAATAGTTGAAGTAGCAGATGAAGTAATGCAAACATGATAAATTCATTAGATTTTGATTCAATTATACTGAACAACTCTGATACGAGGCATCATATTTGTTGTGTTTTATGTCAGCAAGTGTCAACTTGCATCTATTAAAACAGAACAATCAGACTTGACCGAGTTGTAATCATGACTTATGATAACTCTGATATGACAAGAATGTGAAATGCACCTCTGGTAGCATTGTGGCGAATGTAGTATACAGTGTTTTTTTGATTTTGACTTTGCTGTTTTTAATCTGACTCTTCCAACTTCATGGACATGCAATACAGAGTTGCTTAAATATCAAAACAAATTAATTAAATTAAAGATTTTTTTTAATACAAAACTAATTTTCAGATGACTTTTTCAGAAAAATTCAAATTTTTTTCTAAATTTTATCTTAGTATTCTTTTACAAATAAACAAAAAAAACCCTAAATATTTATATTTTTTGGGGGGGGGGATAGTGACAGTGGAGAGACGACAGGAAATGAAGAGGATAGATATGGAGAATAAAATGCAACAAAGGTCCCTGGCTGGACGTGAATCGGGGACGTTCTGGTTCATGGTCAGTGCTTTAACCCCGAGACCACCAGGGTACCCTTTCTTTTGACAAAAATGTGCTTTCACATGAATTAAAGTGCATCAAACATTTTCAAAGTGATCCCATCTCATCCAAAATGATGCATGCTGAGTTAGTGTAAAAACAACAATCTGAATTAAAGGAACAGTGTGTAGCATTTAGGGGGTTATTGGCAAAAATGGAATAATAATAATAAGTACATTTTCTTTAGTTTATATTGTTTTCATTACCTTAGAATGAGCCGTTTATATCTACACATGGAGCGGGTCCTCTTCACGACAAACCAAACACTGGCTCTAGACAGGGCCATTTACGTTTTCACATTTTCGCGTTGGCTCCCGTAGTTCTCCTCTACGCTTGGCTCACAGGAGAAGGTTCATTTGGCTGCAGCCTCACCACTAGATGCCACCAAATCCTACACTGCATCAAACAAAGAAAAAAAAAAAGAGACATTTTATTATGTGAGGGTGAGAATTATCTAACAATTACTTCTGCATATGTGCAAAAACTTCATGATTATCACATTTAAATCATCTTTGCATTCAGTTGATATCTCTCAACCCACAAAATGTTTCACCTCCTTAGCAACATCTGGAGGCACTGCTTTCATTTGAATGCCAAACAGCAGACAGACCGTGTATCGTCCTCCTGTATCCTGCAGGTGATCGAGTGCATCACGCAGGGCCGCGTGCTGCAGAGGCCCCGTACCTGTCCTAAAGAGGTGTATGACCTGATGCTGGGCTGCTGGCAGAGGGAGCCCTACATGAGGCTCAACATCAAGGAGATCCACAGCATGCTCCAGAGCCTCGCCAAGGCCTCGCCTGTGTACCTGGACATACTGGGCTGATGCACCCGTCCTCTTGTATGTACTTTTGCGTGCATGTGTGCGAGCTAAGGCTTGGGATGAGTGGTTGTGTATACATGATGAGACGGAGAGGAGAGGAGGAGGTGAAGGCTGTACATGCGAGAGTGTGTGTGCGTGTGTGTGTGTGTGTGTGTTACAGTACCTGGCTGTAAATGTTCCTGTAAATGCTATCGTCCGTGTCCTCATTACATTGAGAAAAAGCCTTAAATTTTGAGTGATTTTTGCTTTTCCTTTCTTTACTCATTCGCAGACGTTACTGAGGCATGTTTCACAAATGGAAACCAAAATGCATACAGGATTATATAACTTTATCCAAACCATCAACACTCCTTTTATATGTGAAAGGCATAAAAATAAATGAAACCCGATAGACAGAATCACTGATTACTGGGTTACTCGGTCTATGTTGATCGTATTAAATAATCTCCTGTATTTGCTGGGAATGAAAGGGAAAATAATGTGTCTCATAATGGACAGTGTGTGGACACAACTTTGTAGATAGAGCTTTCTCTCCTTTCAACACATATTAAACAAATTATACAGCTGAAGCTTTTTCTTTTATATGTCACAGAGTATTTTAATATTTGTTTAAATGTTGACTCTGTTTTCATACCGAGCTGTTGATTTCCATCTGTTTTTTAGTGAAATACAATGACTTTTATTTAATCATTTTTTTCGACATACTGCACATGACTTTTTAATTACTTTTTTTAGACAAACTATACAATGACTTATTATGTTTTAGACATACTATACCATGACGTTTTGACTTTATTCGACATACTAAACTGACTTTTTTATTGCTTTTTTTAGACATACTATACTATGATTTACATACTATATTAGGACTTCTTTAAAATATTTCTTTCCGCACATTATATATTGCTTTTTTAGCAATTTTTTCGACATACTATACCATGACATTTTGACTGTTTTCCACATACTAAACTGACTTTTTTATTACTTTGTTAAACATACTACACTATGATTTGTGTTTTTCGACATACTATACTATGAGTTCTTTAGAATATTTCTTTTTGCATATTATATATGATATATATACTAATTTTTTTCGACGTGATATACCATGATGTGTTGACTTTTTTCGACATACTAAACTACGACTTTTTTATTTCTTTTTTTAGACATACTATGACTTTTTTAAATGATTTTTTTGATATACTATAATGTTTTGACTTATTTTGACAAACTTAACTATGACTTTTTTTAAAAAAACTTCTTTCAACATACTATACTATGACTTTGTTTACATCATTTACAGAAACTTGTTTGAATTTTAAACGTACGTGTGTATTATTTTTATACATGTACGTTTAAGAAACAGTGTGAAACCCATAAATATTCTCATAGATGCCTGTGTCTGTTATAGACAGTATAACCTACTCAAGTCCACTGAAGGACTTCCTGATGTAAAATCAATGTTGAGGTTGTGAAACACAAGGGCATACAGCATTTTACACAGTTTATTTCTCAATAATGCTATCATTGTTTGTCATATTTTATGTAAATATCCACACACGAGGTCATCTATATTTACAAAGTGGTGTTTTAAACGTCGTTGGAGTGCTCTGTTCATTTCATTTGATGTATCTAAAGCACAGAGAATGAGGACTCAGCAGTGAAGAGCTAAAAAAAAAAAAAAAAATTAAAAAAAGATGAGCACAGTTTTGCTTTTTATTTATTTTTTTTCATTCACCAGCAGCCATTTAGCAAATCTTTGTTGTTCGGTGGCCCATATCTGTAAGTGATGTGCTTTTGTGTGCATCTATCAGAGGCTGTTGATGAGATTATGGTTCGATAAGAGAAGAATCATTTCTAAGAGAGACTGACGTTTTTGCATTTTGATGCAGTTTACTGTGCACTGATGAATATTTTGAGGATTTATTTGTTTTCAGCACTTTGTTTTTTGTATGTATAACAGTTGCTACTTGTTTATTTGTCATTTTTTTCACATTACAACAGCATATTTCAAAGACGTAATCTTTAATTCAACATAGTGGGCTAAGAGGCCACAGCAAAAAGGATTAATTAAGAGTGTAATTGCCTTCAAAGTGTCCCCGGGGTGCTATTATACCTCTGAGCGGCCCCAGTCTGGCGGGTGGCGACTGATACAGCTCTTCACTTCGGCCATCGCTAAAGCACATTTGTATATGCTGCTTGAATTTGTAGTTCACTTTTATCATCAACTGTTTAATAAAATATTAAAGCTGGTGGTCCAAGTGTTTAGAACAAACTGTATTAATCTGCAAAAACATCTAAAATAATAATATTATGTATTTCGTTATGGAGGCATAACGCATCAAGGCTCTTTGCTGAGACAATAAGTTATGTTAAGTGCACTTTGTAGCGTTACTTAACCCCCTAATGCACAACCAGAGCGGCTGACCACACTCCACCTTGACCTCAACTGCACTTCATAGCAAATATAACATTTCACCCTTGCTGTGGCGGCCATGACTGAGGCAACTCGTCCTTAAATCCTTAAATGATTCAGTGTCCCCCTATGTTTTTATTTGTCAGTTCTATATAATAATCACATGTCTGCTGTACATAAATTGCAGTCCATTCTGTTCTCTGATCAATAGTAGGCTATGTTTAATAGTATAATCTATTTGAAGCAGGTATCATGTCAAAACTGTGTGACATCTATTGAAGACAATGTGTTATGGGTCACTGGCAATACATACTATATGTAAATACGATTTTATTTGTGCTACATTGTATGATTTCTTTGTGCTCGTTCATGATACCAGTGAGAATACAATCCTTTTTTGGCAACTTTTGCTCTGCAGAGGACTTTATTTGAACAATGTGTTTTTTCTCTGAAGAAAACAAAAAAGACCAACGATCTCGTCTTTCCTCTCCACTGTGATGGGGAGCTCACACAGAGGCTGCTGGAGACGCCGTCTGTCTGCAGGACTGCATAGACTGGATCTGATTCAACATCAGGATCTCTCCTAGCTGACAGACATCCCAGCAGACGTGTGGCCGACGGCGAGGAGGTCAAAGGTCGCCTCCTGGCCAGCCCCACCACTCAACCTCTGACTGTAGCCTATTTTGATCCTCTTTCAGATGAATAACTGTGACTTTGCATCATGAATAGTATATTATTTTGAATGTAATCTAGAAGGGTCGGGACCTTTTTTGAATGTAAACTATCTTGAGGGGCGTGGGGGGGTGGTAATGATTTTTTTTGTAAATATATGGTAAATGAAAAAAAAGATTATGGTTTTCATTCCTGTGCAGATAACAAATTTTACTTACTGTGCTAATACAAAGAGAGTGTGTGTGTGACTAATGTCTCTGAGATGGTGTGTGTGTGTTGGCATCTTGTATGCAAGAGTGTGTGTGTTTGTGAGCGTGTGTGCGTGTGTGTGTGTGCTCTCCTGGCAGATTCAATCCTGCTTTAATCAGCCAGTTCTATCAATCAATTCAATGCTTTGTGCATCATGTGAGTAGCTTATCCACTATTAATGGAAATGTTCCTTGTGATACTGTGCATTTAATAAAGGTGGTATGTCTTACAATACGCTTTGTGTCCTCGCGAGTTTTTGTGTTTCTTTTTAAAGTCTGGAAGTACAATTTGCAGCAGGCTAGCTTAGCTTAGCAACGGAAAGTGTTTATTATCATTATTTGTTTAGGCTGCACGGTGGTGAAGTGGTTAACACTCACAAACCCAGCTTGGGGCCCTTCTGTGTGGAGTTTGCATGTTTGGCGTGGCATGGGTTTTCTCCGGGCTCTCGGGCTTCCTCCCACAGTCCACAGACATGCAGGTTAAATAATGACTCTAAATTGGCCGTAGGTGTGAATGTGAGCGTGGACGGTTGTCTGTCTCTACGTGCCCTGCGATGGACTGGCGAACTGTCCAGGGTGTACATTTTCAAAGGGGTCCCTTGACCTCTGACCTTCAGATATGTGAATGTAAATGGGTTCTCTGGGAACCACCAGTCTCCCCTTTACAGATATGCCCACTTTATAATAGTCACATGCAGTTTGGGGCAAGTCATAGTCAAGTCAGCACAATGACACACTGACAGCTGTTGTTGCCTGTTGGGCTGCAGTTTGCCATGTTATGATGTGAGCATATTTTTATGCTAAAGTCAGTACCTGTGAGGGTTTCTGGACAATATCTGTCAATGTTTTGTGTTGTTCATTGATTTACAATGACAAATATGTATATAAATTTGCATAAAAAGCAGCATATTTGTCCACTCGAATGTGGATAAGAGGATTAAATACTTGATAAATCTCCCTTTAATGTACACTTAGAACAGATAAAAAATGTACAATTAACTTGCGGTTAATCACAAGTAATCATTTTAATTGTGGACAAAACAAGACATTTAAGGACATCATCTTGGACTTTGAGGAACACTGACATTTTCACCATTTTCTGACATTTTCTGAACCAAACAACTAATCAATTAATCAAGAAAATATACTACAGATTAATAAATAATGAAAATAATCGTGAGTTGCGGCTCTATTTTGACTTTGTACTCCACAGTCTGACAGCTTTAGTTGTTTTACAAAGATTTTACATTAAAAACACATTAAGATTATAATTGTTAAAGATGACCAGCTGTTCCTAACCTTTATGGCTTGTGGCCTCTTACATCTAATCCGTGTGGGCTCCTTGTCATGGACATCAGATATTTCCCATTGGAGATGCAACAATAAACTGATTAGCTGTCAACTATTACGTTAATCGCCACCTATTTTAACAATCAATTAATCGATCTGAGTAATTTTTAAAGATAAAAGTACAAATTCTCTGATTCCAGCTTCTTAAATGTGATTATTTTTCTGGTTTCTTTACTCCTCCCTATGGCAGTAAACTGAATATCTGTAAGTTGTGGACAAAACAAGACATCTGAAGACGTCATCTTGGGCTTTGAGAAAGACTGATCAACATCTTTATTTTATAGACAGTTAATCAATATATCGAGAAAACAATTGACAGATTAATCAACAATAAATAAATGTTAGTTAGTGCCTTATTTTGATTACACGCATACTTATGCTTTACTATTTCTATTTTATCCTACTTTATACTTCTATACTACATATTGAACATCTTACACAACATACTGTATATTTGAGAGTTATTTTACAGATTAATATTTTACATTAAAAAGCACATTAAGCTTATAAACTAAATTACACTGATAACAATAAAAGTAGGGGATCACAACCTATTTTGACTTGTGGCCTCTTACTTCCTCTTACTTGTAAATTTCTCCACTGTGGGACTAATAAAGGAATATCTTATCTTATCTTATCTTATCTTACATTAAAACCGTGTCTAGTCTAGTTGGGGCTCCCTGTCGTGTTTCAGATGTCGCTGAGTTGTTACCATCAAAACTTCAATAACTGTTTGAGGCCCAAAGACGTAAAAATCGCCAATATTTCACTCGCCGAGCAAAGATAAGATGGGGAAAATGAACGCAAATTAAACCCTTTAATTTACCTTGTATTGTGACCCTTTGGGGGTCAATTTGTAGATTCAATGTCATATTCATCAATTTTCAAATAACATTTTGACTTTTCATGTTATATTTTGGAGGATCTGGCTGAGCACTGAAACAAAAGGCTGTACAATATTTTATAAAACAATCCCATTCAACAATAATCAGCATTTAAAATGCCAGACAATGTTTAGTATAGTTATTGACCTGATAGCTCATCCTCTCTGGACAATCTGAACACCACAATGGCAGATTGTCTGTTGACTGTCTGTTGGGTGTTTGGGGGTGGGCTACTTTAACAGGAACCAACATGTGTCGTGAAAGGTATCTCATGGGTACCACATGTTTCTAACAATAACTACGGAGTCACGAGGACAGCTGACCTCACACACACACAAGGACAAACACTGGCAGAAGCTACTTAACTGCATACTGTGCTGATGTGTATTTCTGGGCTATTATTGTCAGTTGACACACAAAGATAAGTTTACAGACTGAATAATGGAGCTACATGCTATGTGACCTACCTCGGTGTGGTGTGATGTTACTGGTGAGGAGGTCCACACTCCCAACTAGCTGCTCCTGTGCCAGTCGGTCCATCGAGGACATCTTCCTCAACAGATTAATCTCCGGTCTTTCATGAGGACTCACCTACTGACGCTCAGAGGGAAGCTTCGGCCTGTCTGCTGCAGGGAGAATAAATCATAATAAATAATAACCCATTCATCAACATCACTACTAACCAGTTTTAACTCACCTGTTCAAACTGGATTCACTGCAGTGTCCATTATTTCTGTGTGCTTCCTTAACATGTTATATTACATGTTACATTTTGCTGTTTTTATATGTTCGTCATGCCATGTTTATTATTATTATTATTATGACTACTAATGACCAAAAAGACTAAATACTTCTCAACTGAGTACATACAATGTTATTGATTTTCTGGTTTGATCTTGTTTTTCAGAGCATTCAGCATTTATAAGCAGTAAATTAACATTTAATAAATGGTTTATAACACACTGTAATGTAGTTGTAATCAGCTATGTCATAAGAGTTGATTAATCTGCAGCATTTGTCAACAAATAACATCTTTTTTTATTTGTACACTTATTTTACTGTACTGTCATTCATTATGACGCGTCACGTCACATTAGCTCATTTATCTCTGCTTATAGTGATGTCCTAACACTCAACTTATTGATTGGGATGAGTTGGTTTAATTACTCCACTTAAAAACCTGTTTACCAAAGATGTACTCACGTTTCACATAAAAAAAAGGAAATAAAAATACTAATCAACTATGAGGGCCAGCCCTACGTACAACTACATTAATATCTGTTACCTATTTATACAAGTACGTTAAAGGCTGAATAGTTGTAAACGTACTCAAATCTATGTGCCAACAGATTGTCATGAAATCGTGCCGGCTGAACACAAACATCGGTGGAATCACAACAACAAAAGGTGCAAACGTGTGACGGCCTCTTGGTTTCATCAAAAGCTGTGCGCAGTTTATATTTATTGTATTCTAAATTTACATTTTTTTAAAAAAAATGTCTGCCCATGTCTTAGAACCATTATGAAAGTTAACGCACAAATTCAATATACATCTCATTGTATTTTACACAGAGGGTAAAAGTATAGGCATGAAGGTGGCACGATTCATATCAAGGCTCAAATCAGAAGAATCAGAAAAACAAACATGAATAAATAGAAAGTGCTAACCTTAGCAAGAAAAAAATAAGAATGGCTTCTTTTAAAAAGAAACAAAGCTGCAGTGTGGAAAGTCTCAAGCTCCTGTTTAGCAAAGAAACTGATACAAGCCATCTAAAGCATGTGGTCTGACTGGGCCTGTACATTAGCTGAGTGAACGGCAGAAACTAGCGTGAAGGAGCGACGGACATACTGTAGTTGGGAGTCTGTACTTATCTATAAATTATAAAGTACACTGTGCCTAAACAGCTTATCACTAAACATAAACATCTAGGAAACTCTTTTCTTCTGTTCCTAGTATTCGTCTGATGCATGTAGCCGTCACAGAGAAAAAGGCTTTCTGGAGCTGAGACACATCGCAGAGTCGAACTGTTTCCTCTTCATTATATCGACTCTTTCAAAGAAAACCTAACAAAATAGATTAAGAATTAAATTTTTGCATGTCAGTTTTGATGACTACTCAATTTTAACCATGTTTGAAATAGCCATTTAAAAACAGCTGAAAGCTTTGGGATATTTTTTTAAAGTTTTAATGACAAGGTCATTAAAAGTCATGCACGCTGCAAATAACTGCATGCAGTAGTTACGGTAACCCATCCAAGCACTTTTTATTTATTAATAGTCATAAACACACACAGCAGCTTCATCAGAGGAGCCTATGCCCTCTTGACTTTTGAATGTGGAGTATTTATATGGAGAGCCGTTTGCATGTCACAGGAAGCAAAGGTCTGCCACAGCTGCCTGCAACATTTACCTGATAAAGAAAAGAAATAGTATGTGGATTGATTATCAACTTCATATATATTTTATACATATATATATATATGCATATATATATATTTATATATTTCTCTTCTTTCGCTCGCTCACTCAGTTGCTATTGCGCACTCGCACATTTATCCCACTTGCTCTCATTTATTTTTGTTTACAATGTAACAAAAATGGTGACAGGCCTGAAATTACAATCACCAAAAACAAACTCAGAAAATGGAGGAGGGAGGAAGGAGGGTGAGGCCAGGGAGGACTGCTGCTGTTTGCTGTCCATCACTGACAGTTGCAGCAGAGAGGACACAGTCTGCTTGATGCTCGGACATCAAAGAGGAGGCGGCGGAGGCTCCTTCCCCGTAGAGCTGCGCTCTCTAAGCTGGAGGTTCTCCAACGCCACATCTAAAGGCATGATATCCACGCAGCCCATGGCTCCGAAGTCGGCGAAGTCTCGGCGCTCGTCCTCGTCGGAGGAGGAGCTCTCTTCGTGCATCAGCGTGGACAGAAGCAGCTCCTGGACAAACAGGCTGCGGTCAGCGCGCTCTCCTTCTAGAAACTGCCGCTCTGCTTCGGACATCTTAGGCTCATTCAACCTGGAGAACATAGGGACGATACATTTCTATACATTCAGATGATACTCTTTCAGTTAAAATGTTGTCTATTCCAAATACAAAGGGAACAACAGACAAGCTGGTCAGCTCCTGTGTTAAGCTGTGATACTGAGGAGGA
Source organism: Pterois miles (assembly GCA_947000775.1). NCBI lineage: Eukaryota > Metazoa > Chordata > Actinopteri > Perciformes > Scorpaenidae > Pterois > Pterois miles. Next base: position 11,641,231 of record CAMQGK010000229.1, on the reverse strand, counting down.
TGAGCTTATATATAAATAAAACATTCTGGTTAATGACTAAGTAATCAATAGGAATGACTGCGGGCAGATATTACAGTTTACACAGTTGATCACACAACACAACTGAACTTTAGCATTGTGGGAACATCTCAAAGGATTGAAACTTATCCCTTCTTCAGTTTATCTCAAATGACTTCATGAGCATTACTATTTCTGTGGACTTCATATAGCATATTTTGCATCTTTTCTTTGGCCCAGATGTCACGCAAGCATCTGACTTTTGCAGAAGTCCAGGTCAGTCCTTTCCCACTGAGGTTACCCTGCCGTTTACCTGTGTCCATCTCAACACAGGCAAGCACAGGCAGCTTGTAATCTCCTGTGGTTTGGTTCACTTCCTGCAATTGGGCTGTATTACTGTATGTTCTTAATGCAATCAAACCACACTAGAGTTTGCTTGGAAACACCTCTCTAAGATGGCCTCGAACTGGTTGTTTTGGTCCCTGCCAGAGTAAGATTACTGCATTCACAACTGCACAAACAAACTCTAATAGAGTTTGATTAAATTGGACTGAATGTTGGCTTGTGAAAGCACCCTAAGATGGCTGATATTCTGTATTTTCTAAGACCAAAACCAATAATTAATCCTACTGACAAATATTGTCTGTGTATCCAAAGTCTGATTTATCTTGTTTTTTTGAGGCTCGGACCTCCATTGTTGTCCAAAAACTATTAAAACCACATCAGTGAGCCACACTGTTGCGCTGGCTGACAGGTAGCTTTATTACAATGATGACACTGCAGTTTATTTTGAGTCAGTCCCACAAACACTGTCCTGCTGCTGTAAACACTCGCTGGTACACTAAATCTGCAGCTGAAATAGTCCTCAACAAATGCGCAATTTTTCCTGTTTGAACGTTTGTCACTATAAAACTTGGTGCAGGCAGAATTAATAGTCAAAGGAACAGTAGAGAATATTAGCCGATATAAACAAAATCATTATCCAGTCAACATCACTATCATCAACTGTGTTCACTAACTGTTGTAACCCTTTCTATAAAACACAGCAACTGGCCACACTCACCGTGATAATAGGAACTGGGAGCTGTGGGAAGAGGATGAGGGATTGTTTTCTCCCACAGCGGCGGTGTTGGCAGTTGCTGTGTTGGGTGGAGGGATGGCGGTGCCGGTGTTTCCCGGGTTGTTGCTGCGTCTTGTCGCGTGGCGGCCCGTCTCCACCTGCTGCCGCGCCGCCTGAGCCTGCTGCCGCTCCAACTGCAGTTGCATCTGGAGCTGCTGGAGCTGCGAGGCTGAAGGCCCTGATGAGTTTATTTGGCCCCCTGCCGCACGCCGCACGCCTGACAGCTGAGACAACAACTCTGCAGGAGACACGACAAAAACAGGCGTCATGACTTCAAAACACAACACTGTTACAAACCTGTAATAAGATATGAGGCACAAAGAAAAAGCAAGCAAGTGACCAACATGAGGAGTCAGGAATGCACCGATATCAGTATCAGATCTCAGGCCGATACTGACTCACATAGCTGGATTGGGTAACAGTGCCAATGGACTGATGTATTCAATTCTATATTTATATACTATACATACATTTTTATTCCTGTGTAAGTTTTCACCAATTTGTTATTAAAAAGGTTTACACATGAACCGTAATTCCTGTTAATTTTTGATTTGCTGGTTGCTGGTGTACAATTTATTATTTTGATAACAAATAACAATTCTGTAAATTAATATCTATGTATTTATGTTATATTTTGTTTAAAAAAGTTAAGAAAGTAATGTTTAAGTCAGGCCTGATGCTGCCTTACACATAAAACAATGATCCCAGTCACTTCCACACAATGAAGCATACAGCTTCTTGATTCATATAAATACTGGTATCGGATCGTACTGGGTATTGGTCCCAAAGCCCAGGTATTGCCATCTGGATCGGTGCATCCCTAGTTTGATTGATAGTCTGATTTTTCTAAATATGAGAGGAGATCAGAGATCTTAAAATGTAGATTACTTACCAGTACTTTAAAATATTCCTGACTATTAATACTAGATTCAGATTGATTACACATTCACTGCTTTACGCCTGTGTGTACATTGAGAAAAAAATACAAATATGGAAATGTTTGAAACGCTGAGACACATCTGTGGAGCATTTTTGGAACTGGAGAGCATTTTAAGCCAGGGGTTCTCAAACTTTTAGGGCCAAGGTCCCTTTAAACAGGAGAATCTTTTCAAGGATCCCTATTAATCATAACACAGATTAAACAGTTGCTTACTACCGTTTGTAGTCTTAGACGTCGCTCATAGATTGTTCACTGAAGACACAGGACGCATTTTGGTCTCCCATCGCTGTTCTCAATAAAACCAAACTCGATATAACGTCATCATATTTTCACTTGACAATATGGGCAAAATATTTCTCCACGCTCATGTCTTTAGGCTTCATGATTCTGCTATGACTTGCTGATATTCCTTTATTTTGTGAGGACACATATGTATTGATATTGTATCGTATGTCACTGCCCAATGTATGTTGTGTATAAGAAAATTTAAATATATCGCTCACAACCTAGAATAATTGTATGCGCTCTGGATGCTCAAAGATCTGACAAACAATGCTGGCAACACCTACAACTTATCTACCCAAAGAATATTTTACCAATTTTGGATACAAATCCCTGCAAAAACTTAGTGAAGGTGTGAAGCTACAAGTGGCTTAAAAAGTCCATGCTGACCTGTGGACTGGGAATGGATGGTTATCAGTCAGGGGTTTTGTTGGTATGTTATTTGTTTTACCAGCAGAGGCTACTAGTGAAGGATCCAACTCTACTTGTGAGTGAAGACTATAATCTGCAGACTCTCACCTGCGATTGGGTCCATTGCTTCTCTGTTACTGGGGGTGTAAGTGGAGCTCTGTGATGAGGAGGATGAGAGTCCCCCCGTGGAGCCGCTAGTAAAGTGCATATTTGTCCGTCGTGCTCTGGGACCGCCCAGTCCTCGTCCAGGGTGGAACATCCTGCGTACGTGTCGAACACTGCTGGACTCATCGTGAACAAGCAGTGTTAAGGGTAAATGCAGTTATGTGACCAAATGTTTAGTATCAACATCTTTTAAACAATACATGTAAAGAAATCTTCAATAGTGTGTGTGGAGACACAGAAAGGATATTAAATCTCTTGGCGCTCTGTGTTCAAGTGTGAGGTGAGCTGTAAAGTCATCTGTGACGTGGTTGGGGTCCCCTCCTGGCAAGGCAGCACATATTGGACAGATCTGAAACCAGAGAGTGAGAGGTCTGTGTTTGACAAGACTGCTCTTTTCCTGAACAAAATTGTGTGTCATCATGTCAAAAAACTCAACAACATGGAAGTATTAAGCAATACTGTCATTTTAGAGTCAAGTTTTACCCTGTTCAGATGTTGTTAGTGAGCAGCACTGTTAAAAGTGTCACGTCTGAGAGCAGCTATTGGACATACTTGAGGGCTGTTTACATACGTAATACCCAATGAAGTCAGTTAAGAGAGTATTCCACTGATTCAGCATTGCACTCCTACAACACTGTTGAAAACACCAAATATTCCCTTGTTCCAGCTACTTTGATTCTTTTCATTGTCATATACAATAGTTAACTAAAAGCCTTTGGGTATGGGACTGTTGGACAAATAAAACAAGCCATCTGAATACATGAACGAGGCCTCTGGGAAATTATAACAGCAATTCCTCTTTGTTTTATGACATTGGAGGCTTTATCTGTAGACTACAAGGGTCCCCCCCCCATTACTGCCAATGTCCGACAGACTACTTGCTTGCAGCTGTCAGCATCTGTCTGTCTACCTTAGCTTTGCTCAGTTTACTCAGCAATGGACAGCACTCATAAAAATCCTTCTGACAACAAGTAATCCATAACTGTCCTCTGCTTGTACATTCTGGGAAGTCATTTTAGCTGACTGAAGTGCAGCGCTCAACAGCAAAGCAGACTGAACTGTAGTCATGCTGACAGACGAAAGCAGAAAAAAAAAAACATCACTACATCTACTGACTTCAATATAAAAGTAAACTACACTGCAAAAAGACATTTTGAAAGTATTGAGTCATTACTGATGACCAATACATACAAATGACCCTTTGTGAAGTTCTCAAACGCAGAGTGGCCAGTTAGTGTAACATCGGTCAGCTACAACCAGGCTATAACTACACAGCTGTGCTCCATGGACTCTCATGTAATCATTGCAGATTTTCTTTATTTTCAGGCTGGTTTTGTGGATTTCGAGCTACTCATGGTTAAATGTTGTGCCTGGTGTGTGTAACAGTGAATACTGTTACCTGGAGAGATTAGAAGAAGATATAAGTATCTAAAATGTTATGTTTTGACATAAAAACCTGTGGAGCTAACATTAGCAGAGTGCCTTAGCACATGTCAACTACTGTTAGCACCATACTACACTAGCTACTGAGGGTATACAGAATGTATACACATTATGCTTTTGCTTTATAATGATGGTAACAGTGAAAAAAGACCTACCCAACTTTACAGGAACAGTGCTGTTCCTTTATTTCATTGTCTTCTGTCTCGATGGTGATTCACTTTTACACTGTGATCTGTAGGATTTACCTTCTACTGTATCTTTATCTTTTTAACCTGCTTTCGCTGCTGAATCAATTTGACATCCTTATATATCCTCTAAACACATTGTAGACCCTTCTGTCTGCTTTTCTCGAAAATTGCCTTTTCATTTTCTAATAATTGGATAATATTTAAGCAGGGAGTGCAGTGTGGCCCTATGGTAGCTCTAATTGCTTGATGGAATAGCACTGGGGGGGTGGGACTTAGCGAAGGGTCAGTTAGTTTAAAATCGGTGCCACGATCCCTTAATGTGTGCAGTATACGCACCACCTCTGTGGAAGTCTCTGCATGTTCGGAGGTGACATGCTCCTGTAGGGACGTCTCTGTGTAGCCCATCTTGCCACAGTAAGGACATGTGAATGACTGGGGTTGCTCTACTGAAAAAGTGTCTCCTCCATAATACAAGTCTGCAAGAGGACAATTAACAGAGCAACGGTTATTGTCAATCAATATTTTAATGCAAATAAAATCGCCTCAGTACAAAAGTACACTCAATATATTACGTTAATAACACATATTCATGCATAATGAATCATTTATAAGTCATAAAAATCAGCCTGTTACCTAAAACTTATGTTCCCATACAACTAAACTGCAAACAAACAAAGGCGTTTCCCCCAGGAGACCGATGTTCCTGTCCTGTGTGAAACTAAAAAACACTTGAAGCCAATGATGATGATGTGTTGTTACTAAGTCCAACAAAGTAGTTTTGTTGTGTTTTTGCTTTGTTTACAATGTCAACCACGTGTTTAAAAATGTGGCTGTAATCTGGGAGAAAATAAGTTTCCCTCAAAAGGTAGCTGAAAACGGAGTTCAGTTGTAAGGGAACATAATTTTGTAGGAGACAGGGTTGGACAAAATATAATAATCATGGCATGACACAGGCATGATGAGTTTATTTATGATCAGTAAGCCACACAAGTTTCTGTCAGGGCTTTCAGGCAGGCTCTTACCATAGTCTACCCTGGTTAATATACACTGCATGGGGTGCTCTGTGGTGTGTCTTGTTGTTGTGGCTCCGCTCTCGTAGCATGAAGCGCACAGGTCGTAGTCGTAGCAAATTAAACACTTGAATCGTCTTCCCCTAAAGTTCCCTTTTAAACATGCATCACAGCTCACACCTGTAACAGAGAAAAGAGGAATGTAAAGTCAAATATGTGGACCTGACAATGAAGTTACAAATTCCTTATGTAACTGAATCTGCAGGACTGACAGTGGGAAAGCAATATCTCTACCTGCAGGCCAGTCTCACTTACATGAGCATGTGTTTTGGAGTGGCACCAACCCACAAGTGCCAGCAGTGAAGCTCTATGGCATTCCAGTGAAATTCACATGCAAGGTCCCAAAGATGCAACTCAGAGGCATGCCACAACAATTAAGCATCTGGAGGCTGCTTTCATTAGGGATGCCCCCTATTAATTTACTTATCGGTCATTTGGTCATAGTCGACAAAGATTTCTTTAGTTGATTTTCATTTTTTATGCTTTTTTTTCCTGACACAAATGCTTTGAAGCTTTGACAGTTGCCATGGTACTCAACCTCCAAATTAGTATTCAAACTACTCTGGGTTTCTTTGTTTTTCTTTTTATTTGCATAATAATAAAGTATGACTCCCAAAATAGCCCATGAAATAAAGAATGATCCCTCATCATTATCTATTACTCATATTCAACGATAATTATTAGTTATTTTCAGACAGATATCACTGTTTCTTGTGTAGTGCGGCAGCGGCACTGAAATGGGGGAGACGGAGACAGACAGACAGAAGTACATATCAGCCTGCTGCGCTGCGTTGCAAAGCTTCCAGTTTGAATATTTCTCACTTAAGTTTTGAAGCTCAAATAATAGCATTTGGAACAGCCCTACTTTTTTCATGCTGAATGACATATTTCCAAGAAACTTATGAGCTAGGGATGGGAACAGTTTGGGTAAAAATCTGTGTATGTATTGTTTGGTTCATTTGAAATAGGTTATGAGGCTGATTGTGTATTTTTTTTCATCCCTTTTATTGTCACACTCAAAATCAAGGCCTATGTAAAGAGGCTGGGACACAGGCGGACAGGAATACGAGTTATAACACATGCACAGCGTAACTGAAGCTGTGGTTGTGCATTGTTATTGGCTCAATTTCGGCGAGGGCGGCCAGATTTTACTGCATGTGTTGTACCGCCAAAGATACGACGCGTTGGGGGACGCTGGACCCAACCTCCTTCCCTCTCAAACTTCTCAGTTGGCAGAGACATTAACGAAGCGCAGAGTACGGCTGTCATTCTGTTAAGGAAATGGCGAGTGGACACGGTAATGTACAGGTAGAGGATCCACCAGCAGGGTTTCGCTCTGCTGTGTGGGAGCATTATGGATTTGGTGTCGCGTATTAACAGTGACGGGAAAAAAGTGGTGGATAAAACATCAACTGTGAGTAAGCACTGTGCAACACGTGTGGCTTATGCTAGAGGCAAAACTTCTAATATGATGGATCATTTACGGAGACATCACTCTGGTGTGTCCGTTGATAGCACAAGGAGGAGAGAGTCAGGGAGGAAAGAGCAACTCCTTCTCCTTGCAGTATTTAAACAGCCTCTACATGCAGACTCAGACAGAGCACAGAGAAGGCAAAAACTTAACTAACATAACTAAAGCATTGGGGATGTTTATAATGAAAGATATGCAGCCTTATGCAGTCGTGGGGGACGCTAGGTTTCAGCATATGATTAAGGTCCTTGAGCCGTGCTATAATATGCCATCTTGCAGACACATAAGTTACACTGTAATTCCCAAACTGTATGAATTACCGCTCTACCAAACTAAACCGAAAACTGTGACCCCAAACTGTGATACGAACCGAACCGTGAATTTTATGAACTGCCCCACCCCTATTATGCGCACATCTTTGGTAAACACAAGATTTAAAGTGGTGCTTTTGTGTGATTCTTTGTGGAGAAACTTTTACAGATTTATTGATTAAATCAACTCATCGATTAGTCAACAAAATCATGTGTGTGTGAGCTGACAAAGAATTTCGCTGGTCGAAAACAGCCCCAGTTTTCATGACAGCTTTTGTTACTTGTTATTTATAGCACTGTCCACATATTTCATGTACCGTATTGCTTTTTTTATTTATCTAGGTCTATGTGAACCAAATAAGAATCAAGAGACAGAGAAAGTAAAGTGGAGTCAAACAGCAGCCAAAATATCAGCCTTTTCTATATTGTCCTTTTAGCTTTTTACAATTCACCAGTCATCATATCAAATGTTATTGCATCTACTTGTCCATTCTCTTTACTACGAGTACAATGGAGAAATATTCAAGCACCGGTTCACTACTCTGCAGACACAACCAGTTATTTTCTATGACACATCATAGTTACCATTACACACAATATTCCAACTCCTGCCTCTTTGACATTTCCTCTTAAGGGGAAAAAACACCTTATTTGGCAAGCTTTGAATAGTAGGTATGCAAGTATTGTGGGAATTTCCATTGTTGAGACTGATCTGGCTTCTTGCAACAAAAAGCTTAAAAAATAAAGAGACATTTATTGACCAAACCCAGGCCTGAGCAAACAAATCATCTGGGAATGTGCAGAAATCAGCTGTATGTGTTAAAGGTTGGTCACACTACAGCAAGTTTTACAGAGGCTGGCAAAAACAGAAGTATTACTATCATCTGAGTGGTATTAAAAAGTATGCACCTTCTTCAACTTGCTCAAGGTATTTTGAGGGCCAATTTAGCCAGTTACCAGCTACCTTTGCTGTCCTACTTTTAACCAGGTAAAGCAAGTTAGTTAAGCATTAACCACGGTCCTGTTGGGACTATCTTACTGTACTGTGCTCATGTTTGCATTTACAACACTGTAGCAACTTTTAATGTGATTAAACAGGATAACCTCCTCACTGCCCTGCTACAACTAACATTATGCTGTCAATAAAGTGAGCCGAATTTACACTCCCATCCTGTTTATACACACAGTAACTTAACCCTAGCTAGCTAGTAGCCTGCCAGCTAGCTAACTTAGTGATTGGTTTATGGTCTGAGGCCTCAGACTTTCTTCTTGATGACAGTGCATTCGCTAACAACAGTAGGTTATTTGACCAGACGGGACAGTACGGCGCTGACATTACAGCTTAAATAAACGCGTAACCCATCGTATAAGCAAAAGATGAGTATAGCTATAATATCACATGACATAGACTACAACTAATGTGGTTATGAGAGTCACTATAAGCAGCATTAAGTCGCAGCTACACCAACGACTCCTTATGTTAGCATACTTTAGCCTGATAGCTAGCCCCGCTAACGTAAAGTAACGCTGTACCTAGCAATGGCTAACTGCTAGGCTCCGCAATGTTGCCGTATCATTGCGAACAGGTGAAGAGAAGTTAAAACCATTTGTTTGGAATTAGAGGATATGAGAGAGATATGTACGTCGGAGCTGCTGACTGCGAATGCGTGTGTGTTGAGACAAGTCTGGAAACAAGCCGCGAAAAGCGCCCATTGACTTGAATAAGCACTTAGCAAAGCTAGCTGAGGAGCTAGCTGCTCAGGTAATGTAGCCACCGACCAAGGCGCTGTGGACCTGTTTATCAACTCACCCTCATGTCGGGACATCCTACAAACAGCGGCACAGCCCCTCCTCGGGCTCCCCAGCGCGGTTAACGGGGGACGATACAGTATTTTAGGAACTAAACTGAGACAAGCCTTCACCCTCGCCTCTTTTTCGAGCAAGATGGATCCGCCAGCAGCTTTCAGTTTGTTCAGCTTCCCCTCCCAGAGTGTCACTTCTCGCTAAATGTTGCGGGTGAACACTAGGAGGCGCACTCCCACACCAAATCATTCGGGTGATTGATTGGTTTTGGTGCCCTTGGCTTTGCCTCGCAGGAGTCTCACTTCCAACAATAAATAATTAAAATAAAATAAAATAAAAAAAATAAAATAAAATAAAATAAAATAAAATAAAATAAAATAAAATAAATTAAATTAAAACCAACACAACTATGAAGACAAAGCATCACGAGCAAATAAATATATATCCCTATAAGTAGGTATACGAATGGTAAACATAAAATAATGATAATAAATTATCTACTCCAAGGATGTCTTATTTTAAATATTTTTCAATAAGACAAATTAACCTCACAAATTTTGTCATTTCTCCCTTGAATTATTCAGCAATAGATGTATGCATTCTACAATGCACTGTCAGTGTTATATTATTATATATTATATTATTGTATTATTACTGATCATTAATGCACAAGCAGCTTTTTAATGTTGTCGCTGGTGGAGGTGTACTATTTATAAAGAGGTAGTTTAATCTATAATGCATTATGTGTTCTCAGTTGATGTTTTGTATATAAACTCTTAATCTTTAAAGAAACTATATGTAAAAATAAATAAATGTAGTGGACTAAAAAGTACATTTATCTTTGAAATGGAGTAGAGGGGAAGTATATAGGGCAATAAAGTGGAAATACTTATGTAAAAATACTTAAAAATCCTCAAAATAGTACATGCATTTTTCATTCATGAATAACAAATGATTAATCGACTATCAAAATTAATTAACTAAAATTTTCTGTCAATTGACTACATACACAATATACTAATCATTTCAGCAACAATACTCACTGTCGGCTAATGTTTAAAAGAGAGAAAACAGTTACTCTTGTTGTGTAAGGGGTATTACCACAAGTGAAAGAGTGAGTGTGCATTTAATTGATAGAACTAAAAGCAGCAACTTTCACATTTTGATAAAAAAAGATTATAATTCTATTTACATTAGATATTGTCTAAACAAATACAGAAGAATTGCTGATCATCTTTGTAAAAAGTCTTTAATTTTGTACATAAGATTCAGTTCATTTCTGTGCTGATGAGGACGACAAACCAGTGCATTACAATGAAGACTTCACAGCAGTGTAGAAGGCTGGGGTGGAGCTCACGACTCTCACTTTGTGCTTCGCTTCTTCTCAGAAGTTAATAGAGGTGTAAAATCTGAGAACAGAGTCCGAGACCACCTCACGAGAACAAAGAGAGACTCATGACTCCACCCTCGTGCATAAGCCTGATGTAGCCATACAATAGTTACACATTCTATACATACAACTTATTACATGTGCTTCATGTCAACAGTGGAGAGTGCGAGCTGAGGAGTATTTCAATATCAAAAAGCTGCCTCTTCTTCTTCTTCCCTCAGCTTTATTGTATGACAGTGAGGGAGAAAGTTGAGAAAGAGGCAGAAACCCAGTCTCCCCAATATACAATATAATCTCTTTAACACATTGTGTAGCTGTGCAACTTCTGGAAACAAAAACAAGACAGAAAACATGAAAGAAGACCTTTGTAAGGTACTGTGTACCACATATGGGGTGACATTGAGTCTGCTTTATGTACATGTTGTAGTTTGTCTAATCACCTCGCAGAATCCCATTTAGTGTATGGCAACTGCTGGTGAATGGTGACACATATACAGTATGTCTACACTGGACAAAATTTTACCATCCATTTTGCAAATTAAAAAAGGTTGAAATCAAAATATGCTACACTCGTATTTCACCTCAACATTCACCAGGCTTTGAATCAAATAAAACCCAAGTAGTGGATACAAACCCTCATCTTCAGTACAGAATAAATGTACTTTTTCTCATCAAAATATAACAATATTTACATCAGCTCTGAAATTGTGAGATAGGCCAGATAATTTTCTTATATGTCAAATGTCATAATGCATGATAGTTGTAGCACCTGAGCAACACAAGAAAAGATTTATGGACCTCTTAAATTACATGAATTATAGCAAACACAATTATGTACATTTTAAGCTTTACATTTTTGAGCATCTACTTATTTACAGTACAATCAATTTTGGATTTTGAAGGCTTTCTGTGACCCTCAGTAACCACGGTGACACTAATTACAAACATTTAAAACCAGAGTTGGGACGCAATTTTTTTTGTGTGTGTTTTTGAATTGGTTAACTAAGATTAAAAGTATAAAAAAATAAAAGCATAGACTGCACCTTTGGTGTAAAATAAATTTTGCATTCAGGTCAGTGTCTTTAGCCAACAGTTTGAAATTAAGGATGTGCCATGTTATGGTGATAAAATTCAGCAAAACAAAATGCTATAAAATGCTAAAAGGTACAGTGTTTCAATTAACTAATCAGGCACACCAGCTTTATAACAGGAGTCTGTGCTATCAGATAGGCTGCTCCAACACAATTAAAGTTCACATAGTGTATGTCTCCGGAGCGAATAGACCTTTGGACATCTTTGCTGTGATGGCATAAAAAATATGTGAGGTGGCAACATTGGATCTTCATACAGCAAAACCTGAGTACTTTTTTCCTCTAAAGCTGACGTGCAGCTATTGTAGCTCTTATGTCTTTGTAAAACCGCTGTATGTAATACAGATCGATACTACTTTGCCAACAGATGCCTGGTAAGTGATGGTTTCTTCCTCTTCCCTGGCTCTGCCTCTTGAAAGAAGCTGATCTAATAGTGTTTGCAAATACTTAATAAAAAGTGTCTGTTTAAGCCGTCTGTGTGTATGAGACCATCTGAATAGCCCCAGTGTTGTAACCGAGTGCGCAATAGCAACAAAGGACAAGGGTTGGGAAGTATTTGCAAACATTATTAGTCTGCACAGGAAACATTGCTGTGTTTTCCAGGTCGTCACTGTGTCGTAGCATCGAGGGGTCTGTGGGTCTTATGGCATCTCCTCTGTCTCTTCAAAAGTCTGCCTGTCACTTTGTGTGACCTGGTGGCTCTGGAAGCAGTCGGTCACAGAGCTGCTGGATGGCCGGCTATCTCAGTCCATCATGTCCTCCTTTGAGTAGTCCCTGGATTTTCTCTTGAAGAAGCCCATCTGGAGGAGCAGAAAACTCAGTTAGTAAACCACCTACTAGAAGTCTAAAGGAAAGGAATAGTTTGACATTTTGAGAACTAGTAAGTGGATGAGAAGATTGATATTATGAAGTGAGCTTAGCGTAGCATCAAAACAAGAAACAGGGAGAAACAGCTGTCCAAATGTAAACCCATCATGTTGTTTTATGGGGTATTATTTATTTGGATCTGTTTTAGCTCAGTCATGTCCATACATAAAATCATAATAAAAACATATTCAGATAGACTTCGAAAACTACTAAAACCACACTTTTTTTTTTAACATGGATTAAGCAAACAAGTGCAACATGTTTGAGGGACAGAGTGTTGAATTTAGTGGCATCTAGTGGTGTGGTTGCATATTGCAACCACCTGAGTACTGCTTCAATCACTCCTTTCAAAGACTGCAGTGAACTAGAGGTAAGATCAGGCCTAAAAAATCCAGCCCGACCCGACCCAGGCCCACGGGTATTAAAGCCCGACCCGGCCCGATCAATTAACTTGATTTGCAGGCCCGAAACAAAGCCGAAATTTTATATTTTATTTGTGAGGACTCAGGAGGAGGAGGAAAGGGAGGGGATGCGTCAGTCACACCCGGACAGAGCACTGCTCCGGGAAAAGGGACTGGTTGCGATTTGTGTGATCACATTTGTGACGATGCCTGTGCATAATGATAACAAATTAAAGCATGTCTTTTGTAACGAATTCTCCCAGTTAAACAAGACGGTAAGATGCATATTCAATAAACATTTATATCTTACCATACAGCGCCTTCTCTGTTTTATCCAAATTATTTATTTTATAACAAGTATTCCTTAGTTTAATATCCATACATTGTTTTAGTATACATAATATATAAATATATATTTATTATATATATATATATATATATATATATATATATATATATATATATATATATATATATATATATATATATATATATATATATATATATATATATATATATATATATATATATATATATATATATATATATATATATATATATAATTTATTATTACTACAGTGAACATGAGCTACCGAGTGCAAAATCGAAATGCCATTCTCCTCACGCAGAGGCCATCTTTATCACAATACACTACTTTAGGAGCAATGCAAGTCAGATGGCAGCTGGCGCTACCACAGTTTTGCACTCTGTGGCTCACATTATCGCAGTTTCACCAGCATGTCGGAGAACTATGGTGGCCTTCAGGTAACGTAAAAACATGACAGGCTCTCTCTAGAACCAATGTTTCATTTGTCCGTTCTGGGCTTCTGTAGAAACATGGAGGAGCAACATGGCAGACTCCATTAAGAGGACCCATTCCCTATATCGATATGAAGGCCTATTCTAAGCTTATTCTATTCTCTATTTCTGCTAATAGATTCCCCAAAATCCTACATACTGGTCCTTTAATTGGGGGTGTTTGAGGTGCTGGGGGCTGCACGGTTGTGCAGTTGTTAGCACTGTCGCCTTACAGCGATATCCTGTTCTCCCTGTGTTAGCACAGGTTTTCTCCGGGGTCTCCATTTTCCTCCCACAGTCCAAAGTCATGCAGGTTAATCGGCTCCAGCCCTCCTGCAACCCTTAATAGGATAAGTGGTTATGGATAATGAATAAATGAATGAATAAAGGTGCTGGTAGGTGTTTCCCTTTGTTTCCAGTCTTTATGCTAAGCAAAGTTAATCGTCTCCTTGTTGTAATTTTATTGGCTCTGCAGTGACAAGCTGCCACGATGGTAACAAGGTATTAAGATTTCAAACACTCTGCAGTCTAACGCGGGAAATATATATCACCTTCCAAAGAGCGAAGATGACCAATGCTAAGATCAGCAGTCCTATCAGGATGCTGATGATGATGATCCAAATAGGGATTCCTCCTAGCGTCTCCTTCGAAACCTGGATCTTCACCTGATTGGCACACACATATATAGAGTAGAGTAAATATACACATACATGCCAACACACACACAAGCATTTAAGGATACAAACATATGATGCAAAAACCTCTACGACTTACACTTCTGGTCGTGTCACTGCTGCTCAGTTCAAACAGGTCTGTGTTTCTGATCCCCAACGTGGCGTTCACCAGCATGTACAGACTGGTGAATTCGCCCTGGAAGAAAAATCTCCTTTAAATGTTTGCTTTCCTGTCTATTCATTAGCCAGATAACTGTCAGTCACTCCCAGTTCTTCACTCTGACAAACCAAACACAAACAAGACAAAAATGAGCACCCATGTGTCACCTTAAACCCACCTTGATAAACGTAGGTTTCCACACTCTGAATGTAACGTTAACCTGACTGATGGTAGCCTCGGGGATGGAGCAGCTAAATGATGCACAGTAGAGGTTTTCACAGCTCTGGAGAGCAAATCAAACACACACAGTAAGACAGGAGCATACACACAGCTAGGTGTTTCATAAAGGTGGCTCAGAAAAGCCAGACAGGGGATTCATCTGTGTCATGAAGCCAACTCTGAGCTCACGAAATAAAACTAAGTCAAATCTAGTTATTTTTTATTTATTTTGTTATTTCGTTCAAGTTAATTGACTTTGAAACATCAACCTCTGATCACATCATTTGTGGATTCAAATCCAGAATATATAACGTGAACTTATGTTGTATAATAATTGCTGATGTGTAAGAAGCAACAAACTTTAAAATATCATATAGGACTCCAGTCAGGTAATTTACCAGCAAGAAGACGCTGAGTGTTTCTTTCTTTGGATCAGGTTTCACAACTTTGGGGTTAATATTATGAAGGTTGGTCCAGCGTTCTTCGTCACACTTCACCTGGAGAGAAAGGAGAGAATATGAAAGTGTATTTGTCTGTTTGTATACATGTCAACATGTGTGTGTGTGTGTGTGTGTGTATGCATACCCCTGGGCTTTTGGCAACGTGTGTCAGGTACAGCAGGTTGTTCTGCCGAGGCGACAGGTGAGGATACATCACTGTAAGGTCAAGAGGTGGAGTAACCATATCACCAGATTTCTCCACCTGAAGGGATGTACAAGATGAGGTATTTTACTAATATAATTTACTGTATCCAAATTACCAATCTATCCACATCTGCATGCAGCTATATCCTACATGTTCATACACAAACACATCACCAGATGTGCTCTCTGTTACCGTGTAGCTGATGTTGACCTCCTCTCCAATCATCCTGGTGTCATTGATTGCACTGGGATACTGTTCACCCTCTTTTACTATGACGTGATCATCCACAGGACGCCTAAAAGATGCATTTTAAAATTAAGACATCATATTAGATTTTTCTGTTCTCAATCACGGCTTCAGATACAGACAGATGTTTAAATATCAAACTGTAGGTGCTATGAAACCAAAACTCCTGGTAGCAATGTAGATGCACTCTTATTAAAGGATGTTACACATTAAAATCTATTTACAGGTCTTAAGCCATATCTAATGACCATTAAACCTGCAGTAATCAATGTTTTTGTCCACCTGGGGGCAGCACAACCAGCTGTAACTACGACATAGACACAAAATGAGGTACTTGTTAGCAACACAGTTACCTATTGACCCATCCAGCAGCACAGCGCAAGATTATAATTTATTTGGAGTCATGTTTATGACCACTTGAAGAATGCAAGTTCAATATTCAGTCTCTTTTAGAAATATCTGGCTCTTCAGTTGATAAAAGCTCCACTATGTTCACCAGCTAGTCGCTAACTTTGCCTGTTTGGTGTTTAATGCTGAGCAGGTGGAATACAGAGGCGTTTTTTAGAGCTTTCTCAATTAAATCAGATGCCTGCTGAGGCTGAAAACACCACTGATGAGAGTGGTGATTGTGAACTAAAACAGTAACGTTGTGAGCTGTAAAACCAAAACAATGAGCTGAAAGATGCTAAAACGCTCCGTAGGCTTGAGGGAAATTGCAGAGTCAGGTGATCCTGAACATAATTTCACGCACTGATTTCTGATAGATAGCCTTCTGATAGATTTTCCAGGACATTTTACTTTTTATGTCTTTTCCATGACTGAAAAATTGGTCAACTATTTTCCAGGTTTTCCAGGCGTGTGGGAACCCTGGTGATGATTCTCTGTGGTTAGTCACTATGAGTGACACTTTTCACAAACAAGATGTCATGTGATCCATTGTTAATATAAAATATTGATTATAGAGTCCTTCTTAGCTACAGCTCAGGATATACAGTGCATCATAGTGTAGCGTGTCATAGTGGTAGCAAAATATTTCTATTTTAGACATTTTGATCGGTCAAAAACACGTGTAACTAATAACAGTAATAACGACTGCATGTCACGTACACGTGTAGAACAGGACTGTCATTAATTAATGAACAGGACAATAGGCTATTATTGTATTCACTTTTACAACGTGATCATGAAGGAGTGCAGCTACTCACACTGAGAATATGAGTCCAGCTTCATACTTCACAGGGATGGAGATTTGCACCATGTTGTCATGCAGAGTGGAAGCCAGCTCTTCACTGTCACTGTGGGAAATTAAAAAAAAAAAAAAAAGGTACAATTCAACAAACAGAAACAAACTAATTTTAAGGCAATCAGCTTCAAAGTGG
Organism: Pterois miles; assembly: GCA_947000775.1. Taxonomy (NCBI): domain Eukaryota; kingdom Metazoa; phylum Chordata; class Actinopteri; order Perciformes; family Scorpaenidae; genus Pterois; species Pterois miles. Next base: position 11,624,160 of record CAMQGK010000229.1, on the reverse strand, counting down.
AAATAAAAAAATACCTTGCTGATTCTCTCACCTTGTAGCTGTCACATTGATCTGGATTACCTCCTGGATGTGTTTAGGATTTACCTCAAATTTCACTTTGAAATTTTCCTGTGGATCACATCACATCTTTAATTAGCAGTAGTAAATATACAGGCAGCATGTAGCCTGATGAACGTAACGTGTGCTGAAACGAACCTCTACATTACTTCCCAAGAAGGGGTATCCAACAGCACACTCCACCTTCGTGTGATTCAGCGTGCACGCCTTCTCCGGCTGACAATACAAATAAAACAAACATCATCCCGCACGTCTCAATCCATATACACTAAAATGGTACAGACAGAGGAGAAATAGAAATCTCACCTCTACTTTGACATAGTTGATGTTGGGTGTGAAGCTGAGGATGACTTTAGTGTTGTATGCGTTGTCTTTGCTGTTTCTAATGTTGATGTTCACGTCAATCTTGTCTTTGTTTGATTTGATCAACATCCTGGAGAAGGGAATGAAAATTGTCAGAGTGCTCGGTTGTGATGCACACATCTCCCCACAAGGGTGCAGTAATAACTAACAATGTTAGTAATAACTATGCTGTGAGACACTATGACTAAGATACAATACATGATATACAACTTTAGTATCTAACAGTTATAACAGCAGGAGGATCATATACCAATAACTCCAATGTACATACAGGCATGCTAGTTATGTTTTAAGACAGACTTGATGAAGTGTGAACATGCAGTATTCTTTAATGCTAATTCCACTTACTTTTTGACACTGGGCTCTGCTTTGAGAGACAGGTCAGCTATGCACTTCTCATCGCTTCCACAGTCCACCAGGGGAATCTACAACATAGACATTTTCAGTACGTAAAGAAACCTTTAAGTCATCCTTCAGTCAAAAATGCATTTTCTCAGTCCATCCTTCAAAGAGTGCATTCTTTTTTATTCTATTTCAGCCAAACATGGGCTCCAACCATTCAAAGTCTCACACCGCCTTCATCTATCAAAAGAAAAGTTGGCAAAGATTCATCCAGGGGCAGATCCCTTATGCAACAGATGTAAGACAGTTACAGGATCCCTCTTCTATACCTGATACATTCTCTGAGGTCTTTGGACCTTCTCCTTTGGCTGCATTTTTTTGGTAAAGTACAAGAGGGTTTTCCTTTTTGATTTCCTTTTTTTTTCCCCCCCTTATTTTTGCTCTCTAGTGGAGGGGGCTTCTCCCTCAGTGGGCTGCGACTTATGAGGTTTTTCCATGGAAAATGTACCTCTACTTGTGACTATGTGTATTTATATTTAATTATCTTTTTTGCCATTGTTTATGCGTAAGACAAAAAATTTTTTTGTGTTTTCTCTCTTCTTTCTTTTTATATATTTTGTTTTCTTCTTCTTATTTGTTTTAACAGTTTGGCTTTGTTTTTTTTTGTGATATTACAACAAATGTGGAGGTCAATCATGGGCCAATATGCAACTTACAGCTTACTCCAGCACATATAATCTGATAAAGGACTTTTCAGTGAAGTAGAGACATGTTGCATCTGGTAGTTAAACGTTTAAAATGAACAATATGTCACAGCCACAGTCGTCTGTACCTGCAAAACATGCTGTTAAATATCAGTATAATTTGAGAATATGTTGGCATTAGGGCTGGGCCATTTGGAGAAAATATTTTTTGACCAAATACCTCAATATTGTGAGGATATAGTAGGGTTGACCACACAATGAGATGCTTCATATATAATCATCAGTAATATAATGACTAAATGTGTGAAGACAAATAACAGAACAGCTGGAACAGTTTAGAAAATTACATTTTACTGTGATGCAGCTTTTAAAACCAGAAAAAGACAACACTTGTGTTGTATTACGGTATCCAAACTCTAAGGCACCATTATACTGATATATTGCCCAGTCTTTGATGGTATGTGGCCAGATTTTGTATTCTACAGATGTGACTCAGTGACTAAAGCCCAGATGTGTTAATGTGGTTATTTCATATGAAAGTTTATCATATATATCCGAAAATAAATTGTTCTTATGCATCTGAAACCTGTTTAAACTAATACTGGAAATGATTTACTAACAAGGCCTTTAAAGTACATGAATGTATCAGTGGTGAGTCAAAGACGCCATGGCCAGATGTTTTATTTAATATGTACAGTATATGGATGTATATACTCAGCTGCCAGTTTACTAGGTACATGTAGCTAAAGCTAATGCAGACTACAAAAATCCTGCAAAAAAATATGGTAAACCTGAAGGTTAAAACTTTTGTAAAGAGGTGTTGGTTCAATTGTATTGTTAGTTTGGAGGCTGCAGTTTGTGGTGCTGTGGAACTGTGAATTGCATTATACCGACAGGTGTTTCTATAATTTGTCCACCCAATTTATATCAGTTGAGGCTAGGCTAAATTCAGTTCCTAGTGTGATTATTTAAATTGTATTGTTGGAATCAACGTTAATGTGACGTGCTTAATATGAAATGAAAATAAAACATATTGGAAGATATAATAGATCTTGTATTTTTTTCAAAGAAGGAAAAACAGTAGATATAATTTTAAGATTGTTTTAATCTAACTTTTTCTTTGTAAAAACAGCACACACACAAATTAATATTCAAAACAGAGTATGTTCATATCCATTAATCAATTTTGGAAGGATTTTTGTTTTTAAAAAAAACCTCTTCTATAGAAATGTTGCTGTTGCTGTGTATTTGTTTGTCTCACTGACTAAAAGGGTGCACCCTGATGACCTTCATTTCCTTTCCTGTGTGTGAGGGTCACAGTTGAATTTGTTCCCATTCTCTCCCGCTGGACTGTTAAGATCAACAGTGTCTACGCTCTCTCTTCGACAGAATATCGTATGCAGCACAGTGTCAAAAGAAAAACTTCCTTTTGATGACTTCCCCTTTCTGTGTGTGTGTCCCTTCTCTTCCTTTCAATAACAATAACAGGAGAGGTCCTAATAACGCTTCCTAGCTTGTGTGACAGTATCTGCCACCGAGGATGTATCAGGGCTCATAAACACATCACATAGAGTCCTGTGTTTAGACGTGAGGGGACGTGGTGTTGTTGCTACTGTGTGTTTCACACACCCAGGCTGTCTTTGCATTCTGTGTTACGTGTTGAAGCTGAATTCTTGTCTAATAGTTTTCCTCTTTATCTGGACACATCACTCACTGGAACACTTAATCTGGAGACTTTCTTGTTCGAACAACTATGCATGTGGGAGTGTGGGAAGACTGTTCTGACTGTTGGTGTTGAAACACTAATGCGGTCTTCAGGAAACACTGAAGGATGGCAGTCAGCTGTTGCAGATACTAATGTAGTGTAACAGCAGCAGGTTTGGAGCCAGACAAGCAAACACCCCACTTCTCACTCTTGGATTATAAAGACAGACAGATGGAGGATGTTTAAGACGAGTTTCAGATCCTTCCTGTCTGTGACTCTAATAAATCTTCTACTTGCTTTTATTTTGGTAGTTCGTACTTAATAGTGCTGAGAGAGACTCTTACAAGTGATATGAAACATGGTCTTACTGTCTTATTGATGGATCTGGGAAGGCTTTCATCCAAGACGGGGCCTTGGTCTTCATCAGCAAGTCCAAACTCTAAAGACACCATGAGAGGGTCTCGGAAGTCAAGCCTGGCCTGGAAAAGGGGACAGGTGGAGCAAGGCAGAGGAGGGTGAGGAGATGGAGGGAGGAGAGGAAAAATTAGAGGTGGATGCAATTTGCAACACAACTAGATGCCACCTAATCCTACACACTGTACCTTTAAAGGTCCTACACACACACATGGCCCACCCACATAGGAGTTTTCAATTATTTGGCTGATTAGACCCCTACTTCAGACCATGTGGGTGTGTGCAGTCCATACCTGATCGACAGCTCCCTTATTCTCTTGTTAAATTTTGTTGCACCTTACTTTGTCCTTAGTCACACCATTCATTCATTCAAGACCCCTCTCTGGAAGGTTGGAGATCTACTTCTGGATGTCAACGGCTGTTCCAACTCTCTCATTCCAGTCTCATATCAAGTCCATCACCAAATCCGCTGTCTTCCACCTAAGAAACATCTCTTGCATCCGGCAATCACTCTCTGACTCCGTGGCAGAAACCCTCATTCATGCCTTCGTCACCTCCGGTTTGGGACTGCAGTGAGTTCTCCAGTATGTGCAGAACTCAGCTGCAAGGGTTCCCACTGGCACCATGCCCTGGCAGCACATCACCTCCACCCTCATCCACCTCCAATCTGCGTACTTGTGTGGACAGAGCTTTCAGTGTGACAGCCCCCACAGAGCTTCGCAATGCCCCATCTCTGGACACCTCCAAAAAAACTCCTTAAAACCCACCCCTTCAACAAGACCTATGGCCTCTAACTCTGCTTGTTGTGTCTATTGTGTATATGTTTTTATTATTATTATTATTATTATTCAGACTGTAAGTACGAGCAACCAAGTCAGAAAAAAACGTCCATGTCAGCCAGCCAGAGTCTCCATTGCTGGAAAAATCAGTAGACATGAATGAAACAGAGCACTGGGCCCCAAACCACCAAACAGAAGGACAAAGAACATTTCAAGGTCAGGCATAGGGCCCTGAAAGTCTAAAACCATGCCAGCAGGTCTGTGAGGATCTACATGGGCACAGGGATGCTTTGAACTAAAAGCTAACATCAGCATGCTAACATGCTCACAATGACAATTCTAACATTGTAACATGTTTATCAGGTATAATGTTATGACATTAGTTTTGCAGATATTTGTCATGAGCCAAAGTATTGAACAAACAATAAAAAGTTATTACAATTCATCCTGCGGAGGGGACATGGATGTCTACAACAAATGGCAACCCATCCAACCTCATGGTGGTGCTACAGGAAAAGCCAGAGGATCACCAATGTCAGTACTCTTCATCCTCTGGGGACCATGTACCTGTGCATACTTCCATGGCATTCCATTCAGTAGTAGCTAAAATATTTCATTGTGGACCAAAGTGGTGCAGCAATGCCCTCCCTAAAGCCACACTGCTGGCATCCCTTAAATCAACTGCAATCAACCAGAACAACTGGAAAAACCTGTGTGGGGGTGCAGGGCCTTTAAATTACGCAAACACGAAGACAACAGTTGAAGGAACACCTTCATATTGTAGTATAGTAAGCATTGTATAGGCACAGTGAGGCTTTCTTGAGCCTGAGCCGAATTTGGACTAAACCTGATAGAGAGTTTAACATGAGGAATGCATACTGCGTTTTTAGTCAGGCACATCACTGATACGGAGCTATATACGGTACCATAAAGGAGGCTTAAGTATTAAACTCTCTTTTGGACATGGATTCACTACCTCCGACAAGGAGGTTATGTTTTTGCCGGCGTTTATCTGTCTGTCTGTTTGTTTGTTTGTTTGTGTTCAAGATAACTCAAAAACTTATTGACGGATTTTGATGAAATTTTCAGGGTGTGTCGAAAATGTGAAAAGGAAGAACTGATTTAATTTTGGGGGTGATCCGGAAGAAATCCTGGATTCTGGATCACTTTGAAATTTTCGTTAACATTGGGGTAAATGGGACCCAAAAAATTGTTTCTCAATATCTCTGGTAATTGTTGCCCAAAGCTCATGAAATTTGACTCAGGGATTTACATTGTGTACTTCTACCAAAGGCTGATCCAGATCTGATCCAGATGGTGGATTTTATAGCAATTTATATAAAAAATGGGGGTACTCTTACATCTTGGCCTACTGTGCATTTAATATTAGAGGTAGAGATTTCTAACAAGCGGCATCGTGAAGCTGAGACAGTTCTGCATCTGAAGTATGTCAACGAATTTGATCTAGCTTTAATACTTGAGGAGATAGATCCAGAAGAAACTGCCATTACCAAAAAAAGAGATTTTCATTCATAACTTCTGATTTTTATTTTGGAGTGAATTACAATATGGGGGGAAACTATGGTGCTTGGCGGAGATCTGCGCTCTCCGAGTGCTTTTCTAGTTCAATATGCATCTGCATTTGGTTCGTACAGTTGTTCAGATCTGTTTAGATTTGGGTCTGGTCCATCTTGGACTCAGGTAAGATAATTGTGGTACAAATCTTCTGACCGTTGAGGACTTCTCAGCGCTGGACTATGTGGGAAGTTTCTGCATAAACTGCCTCACTAGAACAGAGCAGGTATTCATCGCTCAGCACACACAGCAGCAGCTGTTTCCACCGATTAGTTCCTCTTTCTCTCGCCTAGAGGCAGCTAATCAGAGAAATCCATTGCTGCAGCGGAATGAGAAACTTTGTCCACATGGTTTTAACTGTCACATTGCAACATTAGGTGTAACGTACAAAGGTTTCAGCTGTGATGAACAGGCTGTGATGTGCTTGTTAGCCCACTTATAGAGCTCTTCCTCGACCTGGAATGCCATTTTTTTTGGCTGGACTGCAGAGGGCCAGCCCTACAAACAAGTCTGTGACTGGTTGACTGACTGACTGACTGATGAAGTTACAGGACTGGTCGGCCGAGTGTTAGAATTTCCCTATTGGCCACTGCTCTGTTAAAATGAAAAGGCGGACAACAGTCCGTTTCTGGAAAGGCGTCAGTGTTTTAGTGTAGCATTACATAATGCCGTTGTGTAGATGCTATTGTTTATGCTTGTTTAGGTTACACTGTGTTGTTGCTTCATATTGTGTTAGGGTGCATTCATAGTAAGCACAAAGGAAATTTTCACCATTTCTGCCATCAACTATAGAAGAAATAACCAATGTTGCTGCTTTTTACATGTTGTGGAAGTCCCAGATATCTCAGAAAACCAAACATGGTCGGGTCTGGGTTCAGAACATCACCCGGCGGCGAGCTGTATACACATACAGTTCCATTGCACTGACAGTATCTAGCAAGACACACGTTGCTTCTGCGGTATGAACCCAAAATAAACAGATTGTGCTGTGATTTAATTCCAATTAACAGATCAAAGTGATGCCAAAATAACCACATTGTGATGATGATTTGTAAAAAGACAGAATTCATGCTTTGTCAGGTCTGTCCGCAAGATGACAAGCTTTAAAATGCTTGTTTTCTGAATGGAGTTTGGATCAATCGGTGCTATCAACTCTCAATCTAACATCATCTAGGCAGTGACGTTGCAGCAAACAGATCATGTAGTATGCCAAAATAACTACACAACAATGCCACATTGTAAAAAGTCTGAATTCATGCTTTGTTGGGTCTGTCCACAAGATGACAACCGAACACATTTTTGTTTTAAATTTTTAAGTTTTACAAAACTTTTTGGGTTGTTGTGGCTCAGAGGGTCGAGCAGGTCGTCCACCAATCAGAACATCAGTGGTTTGATCCCCGGCTCCTCCGGTAACATGTCGATGTGTCCTTGAGCAAGACACTTAACCCCAAATTGCTCCCAAAGGCTGTGCCATCAGGGTGTGAATGAGCATTTAGATTAGATCCTGATGGGCAAAGTTGGATTCCATGGCAGCCTCTGACATCAGTGTTTGAATGTGTGTGTGAATGGGTGAATGCTGACGCAGTGTAAAGTGCTTTGAGTTATCGAAAGACTAGAAAAGTGCCATATAAATGCAATTCCATTTAGTATTTACTAAAATGCTTATTTTCTCAGTGAGATCAGATCAATCAGTTCCAGGCTATTCTAACGTTGTAGCTGCTCCATCAACACTCCATATAGGCATAAATACAACAGCAACATTGTTGTTTCTACCATACACAGTATGTGGTTTATTGCACAGAGTTTGGTCCAATCTCTGTACAGATATGATGTACTGTTATAGCTCTGGGTGACCACAGACAGCTACAACATTTTTTCCTCTATTTCTGAATTAACAACGTCAAGACATCATTGATGACAGCAGGTAATCTCTCTGATAGACTTTCGTGACATATGTGTATTGTTACGCGCTACTAATATGATGAATGCTTTCGATACACATGCTTTAATACAAATCTGAAATACTTTTAACCTTGCATACGGAATGTCATGCTAATACCTTTTCACCTTTATAGAATGCATAATATGCTTACTAAATAGTGAATGTTAACATTTACATTACTGAATGTTGTCTGTTTTTTTTAACATTAAGATACAAGTGGAAAAAACTGTTCTTACAACTTAATGTACATTTCTTGATTTTTTTTTTTTACTCACATCTTTCTTTGGCATTTTATAGTATACCCACTTATCAGCCAAAAATCCATTGGAATATACAGTATTATATTATATTATATTGTAACCTACCCATCTCTACCTTGCAGTTCACCCACCTGATCAACAACCACTACACTACTGGCTACTGCAGTACATTAAGAAAGACTTATTAGATTTAACATTATAGACATGACCACTATTTGTGTAACAATTTGGCCACATATTCACAGACTGACCATACACGGTCCAGCCGTGTACTCGGTTTTGACAGAGTCTTGTTTCATTCTCAGTCCCCTTCTCTCCAACTCTCCGAGTGCCTCCAGATAATTTATCACTCTGAGCAGCACGGCGCTGTACTCGGCATGCTTTGATCAGGACGGCTCTGTTTCATGTTACAGCTATGGTCTTCCTTCTCACAGCTTTGTCCTGTCTCCTTTCTGGCTCAAAACACTATTTACCGCTCAATCAAGCCTAGAATATAGCTTTCATGAATGATCTTGTAGTCACCCAGTTGATCTGACTACTGCATCTTGTGGGTTTGATTTCATACAGGTCAGAAACCATAAGTAACCCCATGTGGACATCATAAAGATCAGAGTACTTGCCGACATCATGAAGGTTTCTTGCACACATTTTCTCTCTCTGTCTTTGATGGTGAAGCTCCTGGTAATCTTGCGATCACTTTTATCATCTGAGTCAATAAATGAGGCCCTGGCTTTCGCACGCAGAGCATCCAGAGTCAGATGGTAGCGAATCTCTGCAGGGTACAACAGAAAAGACAACATGTCATAATGAAACACAACAACCTTCACTGTGAGGAGGCAGAGAAATGAATGAATAGATGCTGAATGACTCACCCGCAGCAGCGTTTACGTCCTGATTGTCAGATTTGACACTGTAGACGAAACACACCTCAGTTGTCACACATGCAGATTTGCGCCCACCGTGTTCACACTGGTACTGAGTCTGCTGCAGGTTGATTTTAACAGGGTCGAAAGTCATGTTGGCACGGAGCTCTGCCACATCCCTGGACCTGGGGAAATGAAACAACCATGGCAACTTCTAGAAAACATAACTGTGGTTGTCGTTGGTACAATATGTGTGTGTGTGTGTGTGTGTGTGTGAACTGTGCCCATGTGTCTACTTGTTTACTGCGTAGTCATTCATTATGACACAATACTTTTGGGTGCCCACAGGAGTTTTGACAAATAGATGACAAAATATTTATATCTTCTCACAACTACATTACAGTGTGTTATTCTAAATTATTTAGTCAATGGGGCAAAGTATGTTAAAAGTTGCAAATGTTCCCAAGTTTATGTACCAACAGACTGTTATCAAATCATGCTGGCTACACACAAACATCTGTGGAATCACAACAACAGCATATGGCACAAAAATGAGATGGTTTCTTGGTTTCATCAAAAGCTGTGCTTAGATATGTGCTCATATGTTTCTGGGAATAAGTCATTCAGCATGAAAAAAGCAGAAAAAAATCACTTATCAGCTGAAGAAATTAGGGCTGTCAGAATACCTATGTGTACATAGTTGTGTATATTCTCTCATGTATATTGTGCTGATAACCTGCTGCTGTAACACCACAATTTCCCAACTTGGGATCAATAAAGTATCTATCTGTCTATCTATCTATCTATCTATCTATCTATCTATCTATCTATCTATCTATCTATCTTAATGTGATAATAACAAGTTAATGCAAATTCATTTTAACGCCACCAATTTCTTTAACGCATTCACACAACTTGCGTTTTTTGGGTTGTAGGCTCAGTTTTAAAGCTAGACTGGCATCATATAAAAGGAAGCCACATGTACCAACCATGTCAGACTAACTTGACAGGAAGGAGGTTAAATAACGCTCCAAACTCACGGCACATTTTGGTGAGAAAAAACTGTCATGGCCATTTTCAGAGTTTGGGGCAAGTTATAGTCGAGTCAGCACACTGACAGCTGTTGTTGCCTGTAGGGTTTGAGTCTGCCATGTTCTGATTTGAGCATATTTTTTTATATTTAATACAGAACCTGTGAGGGTTTCTGGATAATATTTGTTAGTGTTTTGTGTTGTTAATTGATTTCCATTAATAAATATATACATACATTTGCATAAAGCAGCATATTTGGCCAATACCATGTTGATCTCCCTTTAATGGTACATTTTGGACAGATAAAACAGATTAATTTAGTTATTAATTGTGATTAACTGTGGACCATCATGCGATTAAATATTTTAATATACTGACAGCCCTAAAAGACAGCTTAGTCACCTAAGACCAGGCCACCTGATTAGTCGAGTAATCGACTAAAAGGGGGCAGTCTTACTATTTTCTTAAAGGAAGGAACAAGAAACGGGTGTATGTTGTGCATAAAACTTAACCTCAACTCTCTCTATCCAACTGTTGAGCTTTCTAAAACACAGCCAACAGTCCAGGAAGAAGAGCCGCCTGCTGCCAAATCCTATTTAAACTCTACGCCACTTGGGAGATGAAGTTTTCACACAGCTTAGCTGAGCCTCTGCCAGTAGACACTGTGGGACAAGGTCTGCCTGGGAAGTTAAATCATGGTGTGGGCTGATGTTTCAAAACTTTGTGGGTTGAAGTCCAACAGCCAGGGGTTGTAACAGAGAGATCATTAGGAAGTTGTTGGTCCCGAGCCCACAAGCCTGGTGGGACATGCACAGCTGTCTAAACCCGGGTAAGACAATGCAAAACGGACATGTAAGACAAAGTCTCCGGGATACGGGCGCTGCTGCTGGTAATGATTCAGGTGGAATGTTTATATGTGAGGATGGGCCATGTCTCACCAGAATAGTGAAGCTCCTCCCAGACCTCCTATGGCAACATCAGTGATTCCATCTCCATTTAGATCCATGGCTCCATGTATGGACTGACCAAAGAATTTCACCTTTTCACCGTCCCCACCTGCAGGGATACGCTAGCGAGAAACACAGGACCAATTAGAGAACATTAAATGAAAATTCAGGTTTATTTCAACTGGCATATTTCTCATAAATGTGGATATTGTGGCTCTATGGGTTGTGCTAACTTTGCACTTTCCACCTCTGTTGTAGAGCCCCCTAAAGCTTTCCAAATAAATATGGCCTTTACATAGTAAACTCAGAAAGCAGGAGGAGGCAGCATCCCATAGAGCCACAGTGGACACATTTATGGGAAATATGCCAGGATGAAATATACCAGCATTTCCCTGTCATCTAAGTAAACAAATACAAAATTTGGTATTAACGGTTCAGTGAGTAACATAAGATAAGATAAGATAATCCTTTATCAGTCCCACAGTGGGAAAATTTGCAGGATTACAACAGGCATCATTCATTCATTCATTCATCGTCAACCGCTTATCCCGTTAGGGGTCGCGGGGGGCTGGAGCCGATCCCAGCTAGCATTGGGCGAAGGCGGGGTACACCCTGGATAGGTCGCCAGTCCATCGCAGGGCACATAGAGACAGACAACCATTCACGCTCACATCCATGCCTACGGGCAATTTAGAGTGATCAATTAACCTAAATTGCATGTTTTTGGACGGTGGGAGGAAGCCGGAGTACCCGGAGAAAACCCACGCTTACACAGGGAGAACATGCAAACTCCACACAGAAGAGCCGCAAGCTGGAATCGAACCAGCGACCCTCTTGCTGTGAGGCGACAGCGCTAACCACTACACCACCGTGCAGCCCCCAACAGGCATCATTAAAAAACAAAATAAGATACAATAAATAAGCAGTAAATATTAAAGATACAATAAGTAAATAAATGGTAAAGAACAGGATATAAAATGTAGACTGAATGAGTGGTTGGGTTCACATTATTACACATATGAATATGAAATATTAGATGTTGTTGAGTGGCAGTGACATTCTCACCTGCACGAACTTCTCTTTCAGTGACGTCTTTTCTCCATGATAGATGTAGACGGCTCCTCGGTGGTCATTCTCAAAAGGTGCCCCGATCGCCACGTCATTAAACCCGTCAAGGTTGAGATCTAATACAGCTGCAATGGCCGTACCAAACCGGGCGCCACATGGTTCGTTTTTATTGGTGCAGCTGGCTGAGTGGGCGGTGCAACAGGACTGATTGACAGGCTTTAAAGTGAACTCATGCTCAAATTGGCCGTCCTGGTAACAGAGCAAAGAGACAACAATCAGTGGGTGCACCATCACAATCTGACTCAAGCTCTTTCAGTCAAAGACACAGAGGCACAAAATACCTAGTTTTCTTTTGAGTGAATCTTCTGTACCTGATTGAGTTTGTAGACATAGACTTGTCCCTGCTCGTCTCTTTCTGTGCCCATGTACATCGGAGCTCCGACCAAGAGGATGTCTGTGTAGGAATCTCCATCCACGTCGACAGTCTGCAGGACGCTGCCGAAGTAGGAACCAATCTGCAAAAACATTATAGAAAACCCAGTGGTAACTCAGAAAACACAACAAAACAAACAAAAAAAAAATACAGCAGCATTTTTATTTTCTTACAGTGTTTTGTCCAATGTTGTGTTTTTTACATCAAGGCCACCAAAGTTTTGTTACCTCTTAGCCTTTTTCTTCTGCTCTACTGTGAATTTTCCCTCGGTAATCAATACAGTAAGAGATAAGATAAGATAAGATAGAACTTTATTCATCCCGTGTGTTGTCTCTGATACTGAGTAGCTTCCTCAGCATCCTATTCTCCGACACCTCCGCCAAAGACTCTAGTTCCACTCCCAGGACAGAACCCGCCTTCCTGATGAGCTTGTTGAGTCTGTTGGCGTCGGCTACCTTCACCCTGCTGCCCCAGCACACTACAGCGTAGAAGATGACGCTGGCCACCACCGAGTGATAGAACGTCTGCAGCAGTAGTATCTCATCTTATTTAAAGGGGGCATATCATGCTCATTTTCAGGTTCATATTTGTATTTAGGGTTTCTACTATGACTGGCGATCTGTCCAGGGTGTACCCCGCCTTCGCCCAATGCCAGCTGGGATCGGCTTCGGCCCCCCATGACCCCGATGAGACAAGTGGTTGCAGATGGATGGATGGATAGATGGATGGGTTTCTACTAGAACATGATTACAATGCTATTGTTCAAGCTAGAATTACTGCATCGTGGTACATCCATGTCTGTCCAAAATATCATCACTTCATTTTATCCTACATTTGTGTTAAATTGTCATAATTAGCATATGAATTCTTAAGTTATGACCAAGTGGATGTTTGTGTCAAAATTTAAGAAATTCATTCAAAGCGTTCCTGAGATATGACGAGAATGCGACGGACAAAACTTTACAGTGACCTTTGACCACCAAAATCTAATCAGTTCATCCCTGAGTCCAAGCGGAAATATGTGCCAAATTTGAAGAAATTCCCTCAAGGTGTTCCTGACATATCGCATTCACAGGAATGGACCGGGCGGACCTATGTACGTACAGACGCACATATGGATGGACAACCAAAAAACATACACAAATAACTGGGTTGGAGGCATAAAAACACATTACTTTTCTCATACTGTCTGTCTGAATATACCAGTATTCACCTTCTGTCTGAAACGCTCTCTTTTAGTGTCGGTCTCTTTGAGACCGCTTCCCGAGAGTCCAGTCTGCTGTGATTGACTTGAGTATAATACAGTGCACTTTTGCAAAGGTAGTCCTAAAGCTGTGAGCGGTATATTTCAATGAGCCTGCATGTGACATAGGAACAAGGAGCCAAATCTGAGTGGCTTGTAGAACCACATTTTTTCTGATCTAAGCAGCCCACGAAAACCTGACTTAGTTGTCTTATTTCACAATTTGTGGGTTGGTCGGCACTCCAGATACCCAAATGTACGAGCGCTGACAAAGTGAGTCGTTCATGATGTCCCCTTTAAAGGCTAATTGATGAAAGACATCTTCTCTGTAAAAAATATGTGGATGAATGGAGGCAAGTAGCCCAGACGCCAAACTGACCTGTTCTCCTTTCAGTATCTGTGAGACGGCAATGTTATTCTTTTCATCCAGACGATAGATAACAACCCGGCCTGTGTGGTTGTACCGCGGTGCACCTGTGATGTACAGCACTCCATCAGGGGTGGATGCTGACTGGACATCATAGCCTGCAGAGACATGTACATACACACATACACACTGCAATAAAGTCAATGCATACCTTACATAAACATCAGCATGTGCACTTAATGACGTCATGAGAAAAACATGTCTCTTTGAAGGATATTTTTAAATGTGTCTTCAGCCAGTTGTTTACATCTTACTGTGCGGAGGAAACTATAAAACACTGCTGGAAACCGGCAAGAACACAAACACACACACACACACACACACACACACACACACACACACACACACACACAGACAAGCACACAAGGTCTGCAGTGAGACCGTTAGGTATGAGCATGTGCCAACAGCTGAGTTTACAGTACGCGAGCCTGGACCCACCAGTGCTCTTTCTAATGACATGTTGATTAAATAACTTGATATTAAGATGCTGCGTTCGGTCTACGGGCCATAAAAGGCAGCAAGACGGAGAGAAAAGTCAGTGTGTATTATTTATGTGACAAAGAGAGCGAGGCATCTGCTGAACGGAACTCAACAAATTACGCATCTTACTCCTCCATGCAACTCTATATTTATTCTGCAGCTGTAAAACTTCAGGAAATCTCTTGAAAGATCTAGTTCATCTCTGTCTGTCTGTAACACAAAAACACTGGAAATGTTCATGCAGGAGCATTCTCTGCATCTAATTTAGCTTATAATCAAGTGTATATTTTTGTATTTGTGCAGGAATGCAGGAGCACAATGCAAAAGTAAACCTGGAAGCGTCAAAGCTTTTCTGGCCCATGCGTCCAACGAGCAATTTTCACTCACACGACTGGGCGCCATCTTTTAGTCCAGTTCCTATTATAAATCCATGGATCACGGTGAAGCCCATCACTCACAGTAAGAAGCTGATTGGGAAAATATGTTTTCAGGGCCTTTAAGATGTTACGAGTGAACTCACCAAGGTACCCAGCGAGTCCTTCGTACCCGGCCTCAGTCTCTGGGTTGTAGAACTGCGTCTTCCCTGGAACGATTGTTCCTCCAGCAGTATGCATTACCACCGTCCCGTTCCAGTCATACGCTCCCACTGCTCCCAGTAACACACCTTCCTATGGGAGACAACAGAGCCAGAGCAGTCGGACATGAGATCAGAAGAATTAGAACGATTTTTGTTAGTGAATGGTGAACAAAATATTACCTTTATCTTTACAGTGGTCCAAAAACTGTGGTGAAAGAAGTACTCAAATCCTATACATTTTCATAATGTAAAAAAAGTTCTACAAAATTTACATCATCATCATTTTTCAATCTACTTGTAGTATTAATCATGTTCGAAATAAAGCATTCATTCATTCATTCATTCATTTATTACCATACAAAAGAGAAGGACAGAAGTATTATCGTCAAATGTACTTAAAGTGAAAGCACTCATTATGCAGAAAGGCCCCTCTCAGAGTGTCATATTATTATGTATATCATTGGGGTGTTATTACTGATGTATTTCCATGTAAGTACTAAGCAGTATTCAACGTTGTAGCTGGTAGACGTGGAGATATATTTTAATTACTTTATATTACTTTGGGTGGATTAGTCTATACACATTATACTACATTTGTTTAACATAGATTTATAAATAGAGTCTGAGTAACAAGTAACTCCAGCTGACATTAAAGAGATGAAATACAGAGGAGATGAGGTATAGAGTAAAATAAAATGTAAAGTACTTAAAATTATATTTCAGCACAGTACTTGAATAAACGTAATTTCTCTGACTATCCAAAAAGACAAAATAGTATAACTAGAGCTTAAACATTTCTTCACTTAACCAATCAACAGAATATAAATTGACAATAAGTTTAATAATCAATCGTTAACTTTTACATGGCTGTTAAAGTCTCTGCTTTCACTGTTTAAATCACTGTAAATGAAACAAGTAAGTAAAAATAATAATTATCTTCAGGTCTGGGATACTGTGATAAGCATTTTCACTATTTTACTAATTAAGTCATTAATAAAAAAAAAAAACAGGTCAATTAATAATGTATCCTCTTAGAAATTAGACACTTAGACAAGTCCAGGTTATAGACAAGTCTATAACCTGGATAAAATATAATGCTGCCACCAGGCATATATGTATCATGCGCTGTGCATACTATATAGTACATGAAGTGCCAGAGGAGGGGACGCAACCAGCCAGCCACAACACTGAGGTGTTGCAGACCTAACAGTAAAGACAGCTCAACTTTGTAACGATAACCACCCCCTTTTTCCCAGTAAGCTAGCATGACATGTTTAGTAACAACGGATTCATCGCAGTCTCAACAGTCATATGATACCACTCTATGTCCTCTATCTACGGCCTTCAGAACACAGTAATGTTAATGCCAGTCAGATCATTTTCAGAGGGTTGAAAGTAGGCCAGTAAACCAAGAACTGAGGAGGCGAATGATTCCAATTTTAAGATCATGTTGATCAATGAGACACAGTCTAATTAAAATATAACATGGTTCTATTTTTCACTTTTATATGGTCAAATTTTGCTAGAAATATGCCTATAGTTTCATTTTTGGACTATTCAAACAAAGCAATTTCATTTAAAAGATATAAATAAGCTTACCTTGTTTTTTCAGTGTGTTACTGTTACTACATATATACCTATGTACACTGTATGTACAATATATTGCCAACTCTGTTAAATAAATATAGTTGAATGAAAAAGAAACTGAAATTAAAAAATATACATCAATCAATCTCTTTTTAATCTACAGGAAACAGAGTTATCTCATAGGAAAGGGAGGGGTCACACAGGACATGACATGTATCATTAGTCACAATGAACTGCGTCAAGAGGTTCTTTCCCGCTACTGACCCTTAAAGTGAGGCCTCACATGTTTAACACACAGCGGAATGTCTCAGTTTGGTTGTTTCTGGTTGAATGAGCCACTGCAGCCACAGAGACAGTGGACACGGTGATTGAAGAGGTGATAAATGTGAGTCAGGAGCAGGAAAAGCGGGGTAAGAAGTTTCTAAATAGACATAGGAAATACCCAATGAATGAACTCCGGTTGTTTTTATAGTAGTGAACAAACATCTGATTCAACCTCCCTCGCTGTCTCTCGTGCTGAACACGCCTTTGCCTTTCGAACTCTTTCCATACGCTCCCATGCAATCAGACAAAACACGATCAGTTTGTAGTTTGCAGCGTGAGGACAGAGAGAGGCTGTGTCTGGAAGCTTCTCCTGACCGAGGTGAATCACCAAAGGCTTGAAGATGCACCAGAGATAACAATGTGGCTTTGTGTCTGGACGGGGTCATTAGTTGAGCGAACATCCATGCCAACACAGACACGCGCGAGCTCATCAAATAAACAGTTCTTTTTTAAACTTAACGCCTACAGACATGTAAACTGTGCCCTGATCTAACGATATAATGCACTCGTGCTTCATTCGGTCGGTTATCCAGTGATTTTACAGTAAGTCACTGACTTTTACTTATATGGTATTTGTGTATTCATCGCATAAATAATTGAATTTAGACTTACTTTGGAAGTATGCGCACTGAACCCAGCTTGGGACATCTCCATCTCAAAGGAGGAGGTGAAATTGCCAGTTGTGGCTGTGGATGGAAAAGTTAATTTTAACCTTTTTATATAAAAATAAACAGCACATAATGACATTTTGTTAGTATCTCATTTTAACATACATTAAAGTGAGTATTTGTCTAGAAAATTAGTGTCCTCTTGAAGGAATAGTGTGACATTAATTAAGAGAAAGATGAAAAGATTGATACCATTCACATGTCAGTATAGTAAATATGAAGTTTAATGAGGTTTTACTCATTATGTACTTGTGTTTCTCAAAGCAGAGCTGAGAATAGAAACTCTGGCATTATTTAAGTCCTTTAAAAGATGCTGTAATGTTTTTTTTTTTTTGAGTGGTTCATAACAGAACCAGACTATCTGTTTCCCAGTGTTTGTGCTAAGCTAAGCTAACCTGCTGCTGGCTGTTGCTTTATATTTACCATAAAGACATTAAGTTGGTATCAATCTTCTAATCTAGCTCTTGGAAAGAAAACAAATTTACATATTTCCAAAAACTGTCAAACTATTTTGTGAATGAGCACTAAGGAAGGTGAATATGCATTTATGTGTATTTACAGGGACAATATTTACCTTCCAAAGCAAAAATCTTGCTTCCTAAAGTATCCACAATGGTCAGCAACGCCACCTCATCAGACACGTTGAAGAAGTGGTCGTGTAACGGCTGACTGGAGATGGACGCAATCTCCTTGATGAACTTCTGCACTTCTTCTGCACTTTTGTTCTGACGATTGTAGTCTCCCAAAACCTGGGAAAAATGATAAACAATCTTAATAACATCAGGTCTTAAAAAGTATGACTGAGTGACTAAATACCTGATTTAAATGATGATTAAACAATTGTTAAAGAAACTGTTCAGTGAGCTTTTTTGATCTGTCCTGTTATTTGACTAAATTATCAAATTCTATCTGATTTACTGGCTGGTTGACTAAAATTAATCAATATTTTTAAAAAACGCACGGTAAAATGGCTTCATGTCACTATGAGGTCTATAATCTGCATACTCCAGCTACTCTATTCATGCATAATTAACATAATCTGGATTTTTTAATTAACAGTAAATTGTTCCCTCCTAAGATCATAAAACTCAGTGCATACACGTTAACGTAATCTGTGAAAACAGTTTGTACCCACAGCGATGCCAAACCTCTCGATGTCATCATCGTCACAGTCTCCAATGACCTTGTCCAGATTATAGAAGTCATGTGACTCTCCGTCAGTCACAATCACCATGACTTTCTTCACCCCAGGTCGGGCACCACGCTCCGGCATGAAGGCCTCTTTCCTGATTGGTGCAAAATTTTCAAAATTCAGTCAAAAAAATTAACTGATAGACTACCTGTTTGGAACAGACCCACAGATCCCAGCAGGACATCAGTGTAGGCGGTCCTTAATGTGCGTACACACTGGTAAAAGAATGTGGCTATACAGGTATGTGGCCCAGACCACCTCTGAATGTGGTCTGAGAGATCGGATCTCAATGCGTCCTCAAATGCGTCTTGACTGTGTTCACACCTGTACTTAGAGCTGTCCACTTGTAAACGGATCGTCCAGGATGCATGTTAATACCAGGTCTGAACAGGGCCTGACTCCAGACCCAGAGATTTTGTTCATTTTCAAACTTTTAGTCTACAGCCCCAAACGTCTCTGACTCAAGTGGCATCATTTGCCTCTCTGAAGACACAAAAGGCTTTAAAGCAATCAGGGAACTTCTGGTGGATAGCTTTGGAGAAATCTGACAAATGACAGCAAAGTGAGCAATGCGTTTGACCAATAGGAAGGCTTCATGCTGATGTCTAAGTTAAGGAGCCTGCCCATTATCCAGCCAACTTGAAATGACGTGGTCCCATTCAAATGCCTCTTAAACCTTGCCAGACCATGATGACGTAATCAAAAACTGTGGCCCGGAGTAGCCAGGCTCACCTAAATGAGGGGGGAGGGGTTAATGAAGAGTACCTGGCGGTATCGATGCCCAGGAAAGTCATGGTTTTGAAGCCGGTCTGCTGAGGAAGGTCTTCAACGAAATCCAGCAGATTACGTGTGTTGTCGAACTGGCTCAGGTTGACACGGTGAGTCACGGTCTCACCATAGGACACTATCCCCACCTGGAAATCACACACGCACACACACTCTTATAAACGTTATCCTACATTAAACTTTATTTTTCCTTTTCTCTCCTCCTATACTCTCTCTTCTCTGCCTCCCCTCCCAGACAGTCTGCTGAGGATGTGGTCGTGTCTGGTGGGGTTGATATGACACAATGTTCTTTATACAGAAGGCAGAGGACTTCAGCAGCCATGGAAGATGTGACTTACAACCACCGGGCTCCACAGCGAGAAGACTTTCCAGTGTTTCCCTCTGGAAAACTCCACAAGCTCCAGGCCAGATCAATGTAACCATAATAAAAACTAACCACCCGATCGAGGAGCGATCCAAGACAAGTGGACAGAAATACACTCAAGGTATAACTTACTAAGGCAAAGGCTAAAATTACTTTCAGTTCATAATAAAGTCTGCTTTATGAAGGGCATATTACAGTTATTCTCACTGCTGGCACCATGTGGAAAATTCCATAATGGAGCGCTATTATGTCATCAAATATAATATGAAAAATTGAATTGGCAGCAAATAGTATTTTCCTTCATTCATCCTCTTTCTATGTCTAATATTATATAACCTATTCATCCATGTTTGACTCCACAACCTGATGTTTAACACTGCCTACACCCAAATGTTTAAGACAAAAAGACAGAGATGGGAAAAATTATTATTCTGTTAAAAAGCCTCAAAAATCATTTATTCATGCAACTGACCTGTGAGAGTTTAGGTCCGATCTCAATGTTCTCAATGAAACGTCGCAGAAAATCAATGATACTGGACCAGGGGTAGATGCTGTTGGATCCATCCAGAACGATCACAATGTCCAGCTCCTTCGCGCACTCTGGAACAAAATCATAAATTATAGTTTATTAATAAGTTTGTATTTCTCTGCATGGACTTACAGGAGACTGGCATTATTTTAAACGCATTATATGTTTTATCTTTAAACTTTTCCAAAGCTGAATGGCCAGTCTCACTAAAATTGTTGCTTTTACTCCAGTGAAATAAATTAGATTATGCAGAACACATGGAGTCGTCTTCCTGTTTACTTGTACCCACAGCAGACACACAAACAGCAGCGGCAAATCAAAATGTAATAATGTAGAGCAGCAGTTCCCACAAGGAAGTTAAATTTGAAGGGGGTCGCAAGATTATTAACAGAATAGGACATTAAATGTAAAAACAATATTATGTTTGCTGTGTTTTACTTATTTTTTTTTTTTTTTTATTGAATTACTGGATAATTTTAGATCTAATTCAACCTCTTTACGCCCACTATTGAACATGTTATACCACTTATGTAGAGGATTCCAATGCAAAGTTAAAGGCCCAGACACACCAAGCTGACATCCAAGAAGTGGCAACGAAGGCAAACTGTTCCCTCACCTCACGTGGCCTTTGAATTAGCCGATAAGTTGCATTTAAACACACCACAAAGACAGCTGACAGCCAGTTAGCACATACGTTCTGCGCCCGGGTGAGATGAAGTAACTCTGCACACCAGCAGGTAGCAAAAGTACATATTTGTCATTCAAAAAAGGAAACTGGAAGACCAAGGGCTGCAGACATACAAGCTACTGTTATGATACGTACATGAAACAAACCAGCGTTTGTCGACCATTTTCACACCAGTGTCACTCCCCACTTAGCTTCATTCCACTTAGCTTCATTCCAGATGGCTATGTCATTGTGAAAATATCTGTGTATTTGAATGATCAGATGATTTTCTGTATGTCCTTTTGACTTCTCGTTGGCTGACTTTCCTCACTTCCATTTGTCTTTTCGTGATTCGTTTAAGCTGAACAGCCAATCAGAGTAATATTATCAAGCTCTGTTGCTGATTCAACATGCTGAATCGGCCGAAAAGCCTCCAACATGGGCAACTAACTGAGCCAATGGACACTCACTGTCATACATTGTCCAACAACCGGCTATCAGCTTGGTGTGTCAGGGCTTTTAGAAGTACAAGGTATCACATATTTCACATTACAGAAGCTGTATTTCCTCCCTATTGATCCTTTAGACATGTAGTGATTGGCCTAAAAGAGGCTAATTTCACCTTTTGTTGTACCTTCGTCAAGAAAGCCAAAAAGTCCCTGAAGGCTGCACAATCTCTTATAATCAGTCACTTCTTATATTTACTTTACTTCAGTACTGATCAAATTAGTTCACAACACGCTAATATTTTTTTGCAGCAACATATGATCAGTCACACACGTGTTTCTGTTACATAAATGGCAGAAAAAGTGATACTTAAAGAATCAGAGAAAGAGAAATGTGACTGTAGACCGTTTGCTCCCTGGTTCTTTCAAGGCTGTTTCCTTCCTGGGAAACAGAGGACAGGCCCAGTAAACTGTCTCCTAACTTGGGCATGCAACGCAGCAGAAGGGCTGGGCTGGGCCCGGCCACAGAGGGATGGGGGTCTCAGACAAGTTTACATTAAGAAGAATGCTCTAATCTCACTCTTTGCTGAGACAGGGTTAGTTTGATGTCAGGGTCTTGGGTGGTGCTACTATGAGGAGCAGATTATTATCTCTTATCCCTGACAGGCAATTAGTGCTGTCATGTCCTGTGTCTTATTCTGTCAGGCAGCGTACCTTGCACGGCCGGTGCCACAGAGTTGAGGATCTGGAAGGAATCGCTGACATTCGCACAAACTCCTGAGATATACTGCTGCTGCCCACACATGTAGCCGTACTGTGGACCACAGGCCTGTAGAGAGAGGACACACACATACAAATAAACTGAGTTGCTTGAGAAAGTAAAACATAGAAGCTGTGACTGGTTAGGTTTCCACCAGCATGAGGTCATGGGTGAGAGGAGGTTCAGGGCTACCGAGGACAGAAACCAAGAGGAAAGAACTACTCAAACTGAGGATTACACAGAGACTATTAAAAACCACCATAGCTGCCTTCAGACTCGACTTCTCCAGAGAGAGAAGGAGCCTGCAAGGAAGTAGGGCTTTAAAGTTACCAACAATAACTGGAAAACTAAATAACATCTATTAATCTTTCAGCCTCATTTCCTGAGATTTCCCTGCATGCTTCACAATCTCGGGGCTTTCCTCACACTGGGAGGGATACCAGAGTCGTACAAGAACAAGACTCAAGCTGTGTTCATACTACATGTGACACCGCAAACATTCTACAAAACCATTTCAGTGGAAGCCGGTGACATGAATCTACAAACTGATGCCCGACACGCGTGACATGCTATAAGTTGAAGATCATGTCAACCTGCTGCATTGCACAGTGCTGTGAAGCTTCAAATACCTTTGAATATTTCTTACCAAAGCTTCAAAGCCCAAAAAATGATATTCAGGACAGCTCTAATTAACACTCACAGGGTTCAGTTTAATTTGCTCCAGTGCAGCCAAGCTGTCCTCATTCTCAGACCGTCAAATACAAAGGTTTTGTAGGCGTTCGGTACCACCTCACAAAGCACAGGCTGGTATGAAATGCTCCAGGCATTGCATTAACTATAATGTAAACCCATCCCAACAACAGCAAACGCTCTGCGAAAGCACGCCAGGATCGTAGTTTAAAGAGCGAAAAGTCACACACCAGGTGGGAGGGAGGGGACGTGGGTGGGTCCAACAAACACAAGGCTTTCATCCAGGAGACTGTTTGTGTCCCATGCTTTAAGTTTCACTTTCAATCAGCTGTTCATTCCTGTCCCGTGTTCACAACATTCAGTGTCATTTTCACGGTGAAATGTAGTCGTTTTAAGCCTAACCATGTAGTTCTTTCCTAAACTTAAATATAACGGTTTTGATACCAATAATAAAGTGACGCCAAGGAGCGAGACAAAGCGGCAGTATGTGATGAGAATGTGTTGATCTGCCCTCACAGCCAAAGATTATATTTGCTTAGACCAAATAAGTTGCCTAAACATACATTCATTGACCACTAGTCCACTATTTCTGTCATTTTCACGCCCGACTTTTCTCATAATCACATACAAACTAATGGAGTTCATGACCATAAAATGGAATGGGTGTCACCACCTCCTACATACTTATATATACATTTACACAGCTGATTCACAGTGTTACATTCCCAGGACATGAAGCCTCACTGAGAAACATGGGAGGGTCAAGTCCACTGTTTCCATAGAGACCAGAGGTCCAGTGAACATCTACTCGCTACCCAGTTTGCTGCAGAAAATATGCAATGTACAGTCCTCGTTTTGTGTTTGGTATGGAAATTATAGAGCACTTTCATATACTATGAAGAGCAACTTCCCTCTTACCAGAAATCCTCCGTTGGGATTGGTCACCAGTGTGGTTCCCATGGTCATGTTCTCCTTGACTTCATGTAAGTTGGGAACTGTTGTGTTTTCTATGGAAAAAAATATGGATGAATAAACAGAGCGAGACAAACAGAGTGCAGCACAGAGGAAGAACAGCTGGACAAATTCCTTTACTGTATTTTCCCACAGGAAGAGAGCTGCTCACCCTCCTTCCTGACTTCCGTCCACCCCAAGAAGATGTAATAACTAACATGTGGTTAAATATAGCATGTTTCATTACTTTACCTCAGAGTGCGTAGCTTATGGCAATTAATACAGGATGCAGGGCACAAAACAAAATGTTTTGTTGACAAGTTGCAGTGAAGAATAAATAGAGGATTCAAACCATTAAGCAATCACAACATGTGGCTAAAATTAGCACGAATGAATCTGCTGGGATCTGCTTTGCTTTTCTTTCCACATATTTTCACAAACTCACTCACGCCATTTCAATTTTGAATCAAGCTCTTTACCAATCCCCATGAGGGCATTTACATATTTTATTATTTCTGATTCTCATTAGCAGCCAGGCGTGTACTCTCTCTCTCTCTCTCTCTCTCTCTCTCATGCAACAGACCTGTTAGTGTGGCATAAAAGGCCTTTAAATACTTAAATTTAGCCCTATTCCACATCTGTGTGAAAACAGATTCCTGCATTTTCCTGACATCCCTCGTCCATTTCCTGTTTTTGTCCTCGAAAAATACCAAAGAAAAGGGCACATAACTAAAAGCTCTTTTTATTACTCTCACACATTTTATTTGATGCATAGTAAACAGTAATCTCTCATGCACTCACAGTAAACTTTCATGCGAAAATAAGCTGGTTTGTAGAGCAGCCTTTCCTTGTTTCTTAACTCTGATAAAATGAGTGACATGGACCGATATTCTGCACCTCATGATGCGCCCACATGGGACTGAAAGCAGCTTTGTGGATTTGCAGAGGAGAATGCAAGCTTTGTCCTCAGTGAACTGTGATCCCCAGATAGCTATCAGAAGAAATCAGACTTATCACACAATCCCTCTTGGTCTGGCATGACCAAAAACAATCAATCACCAGTACAGTTAGTGATTTAGGTGGTGGCTATGAATTGCCAGTGGTTGAAAGTGACTGAGCACATTCACTGAAGTAGTTAAATACAACTTTGAGGTACTTGTACTTTACATGAGCATTTCCATTTTCTGCTACATTATACTACTACTACTACTACTATTCTACTCCACTTCAGCTCAAAAAACAAATATTGTACTTTTACTCCACAACATTTATTTAATTACTTTAGCTACTAATTATTTGCAGATTCAGATTAATGATATGAAATATAATCAACAAATAAATTATGATGTATTATTAGAGGTTATGATTTTATTGATCAAAGGGGGAAATTTAGAGGCAACTTGGCAATGTGGAAATAAATCAAATGAGCTCCATCTTCAAGCACTGCAACATTACTTAGAATCCAATAATGTAATGTGCATTATTCTGGGTCATTCTGAAATATGAGTACTTTTACTTTTGGTATTTTAAGTATATTTTGATGCTAATACTTTTGTATTTTTACTTAAAGGTACAGTGTGTAGGATCTAGCAGTGAGGTTGCAGATTTTTACTAAGTGAAACTCCCCCGTGCCGAGCATGTAGAAGAGTTATGGAAGCCGATGTTAAACCGTGAATGGCCCTCAGGACAGCAGAGTCAGTGCGCAGAATGTGTATGTATGTGTGAAGTGACTGGTGAGGCAAGAGAGAGAGAGTGGCGGTGAATGTGTGTGGGCGAACAACTGAGTTAGTGGAGCACAAGACAGTTAGTTTAGCTTTGAGGATATCAAGTGAATGTACAGTGGAAATTTGTGCAAAAATAAACGCTTCAGCTCCTCAAGACCAACAGAGGTTTCAAGGGTCTTCTTTCCTGGTATCTGAGTGGAGTGAGTGGGTTAACTCTGGAGCAATTAACGTCATCGACTCTGGCCCAGGTGACTATACACTAAAGAAAACGTACTTTCTGCCAATAGATCCCCCTAAATGTTATACACTCTTCCTTTAAATACATTTTTGACTTCAGGACTCTTGTAGCAGAGTATTTCACACATGTAGCAGAGTATTTCTACACTGTTTGTATTGCTACATTTACTTAAAGGGTCAGTGAGTAGAATCTGGTATCTCACGGTCAGG
Source organism: Pterois miles (assembly GCA_947000775.1). NCBI lineage: Eukaryota > Metazoa > Chordata > Actinopteri > Perciformes > Scorpaenidae > Pterois > Pterois miles. The sequence continues at coordinate 11,597,814 of CAMQGK010000229.1, read as the reverse complement.
TGAGGAGATTGCAACCAACTGAAGCCTCTCTTGTGTGCCAAGTGTGTTGGAGAGCTACGGAGGCCGACGCAAACACATAAATCACCCTCTCTAGAGTCATTTTGAGCAGAGCCAGTACGTAGCGTTTGTGTGTACGAGGGAAATGAGGGGTGAAGCAAGAGAGAGAGAGAGGCAGCGATGGGAGCGAGTAACATTACCGACTCCGGCCCAAGCAGGGAAAGTTAAGTGTTTGGTTTGTATGTTCTGGGCTACTGTTGAAACGTGGTGGTGCAACATGAATTTAGAGTCATCAATTAAGCTAAACTGCATGTCTTTGTCATGCAAGAAACCGGAGAACCCGGAGTAAACCCACATCAACACAAGGAGAACATACAAACTCCACACAGAAGGGCCCCAAACTAGGTTTGAACCTGTGATTTCTGCCAATAGGTCCTCCTAAATGTTACACACAGTTCCTTTAAGCAAGCCTTTTCATGCATTAAAAGTTTATAAATGTATTTCATTTTATCAAGATCATGTTCTCCATTTTCATGCACATTACATGCATGATATTTCACAATTATAACATTAGTATATTGAGACATCCACCACTGCTGAGTAGTTCTTCAGTCTGAAAGACTGCATACTAAATTTGCAATTGTCTGCAGTCAACCATTTGTATATTTTTTGTTATTTGGATTGAATTTTCCAAACACAATGTAAACATACTGCTGCACTATTTATTGTAACTTGACAAATCATGGTTTCTTGCCAGCATTTCATCATATATAATTGTGCTGGCATACCCACCTTTCAGTTTTATTGGTCGGATGGAACCGTGATTAAGAATTACAACATAAAAACCACACAGATTTAACTTTGCTCATTATGGTTTGGCATCTCTTTCTCCTGTGTTGCACTAATGCAAACCGACGGAGACAGACCAGGGTGTCGTCAGTGGGCATAGACCGAAATGACTCTGCAGGGATCAGACTGACATGTGAATGACAAACCCAACCCTTTCCATGTCCAAGGTAAAAACTAAGTCAGTTTCACTTTAAATCAAAATACAGCACTGTTACTGTTGTTGTCGTAATGTAAACCACTCCCAGTTGTTTGCTGAGTTTTCTAGCTCCGGCTGCCAGACTCTATTGATTCCCAGTGGATGTTTTCCAGACTAAACTTGTGAGATTTAGGTTTTTGCCTCATCCAAGATTAAAAAAACAAATACAGCACTCTCCTCTGGTGAGTGGAGGAGTATCATATCCAGCCCTGACTGTAAATCATCGCACTGAAAGGCGTATAATTTACCAACAGCAGGAGAGCTGTAACTCCTGTCACTTTATAATGTTCAGGTGTGAACAGCTGTGTTGAAGAGTATTAATTGCTGAGCTGAGAGTTGGTGATCTCAGAGCTACTTTACAGACAGTCCTCCAGTGTCGACGCACAGCTAATAGAGTTGTGTTTATCTGTTTAATTAAGATATAATCAGAGGGATGAAACATTAAATCCTTGTTTATTTATTGTCTTCCTGACTGTTCTGATGGGCCTCACTTACTCCCCAAGAGACCCAGTCAGATATGCAGTAGACGTAAACACACAGTAGTACAATTACACACAATATAGCCACAAAATCTCCTGCTTATTTTCTTGGTTAAGGCCTGAGGTAACGTCCTCAAATGTCTTGTTTTGTCCGACCAACAGTTCAAAAACTGAGGGCAGCAAATCCTCGCATTTGAGATGTTTGAGCTAGAGAATGTTTGAATGTGATCAATTCATCAACTGACTAACTGTTTCAGCACACACACACAATATTCTTACTAGGTAGGTCCAGTTTGATACATGTGTTGTCCCCTTTGCCCACAGGACACTTGTAGACGTCTCCTGTCCGTTTGGCTGGCTGGCCCGACAGCGGCGATCCAATCAGAACCCTGAATAAATAAAGAACAGTTGGGATTGGTTAGTTAGAAATCCTGCCAACAACCACATACCAGCATCACAGTTTAACAAGCACAATTCAAATGTTATTGCAGCAATTAAGCGTTGTCAGGTTAAAGGCGGTGACATAAGATTTGCCTTAATTATACTTACTGTACATAGCTAAATAAAACATAAACAGCTGTTTCAGATTGGCTGATAACGTTTATTATATTTATTTTATGAATCTGTGGCTGTCGTATTATTATATCATCACCATGAAACTATGGTATGAAATACTATGCTGAAATAGCTCAATAAAAACACCCAATTATCACCTCATTACATACTAATGTATGATATGTTGCAGATGTTTGCAGATTGGTACAGAGATATTATACATGTACAGTGTCTCTGTATCTGGCCTGTACCATGTATGTTCAGTATACACAACTGCATACCTGTCTATCACCCATGTTCATGTGTGAGTACTCAAAACATATTGTGTCGCTCCGTCAGTAAACTAAAAAGAGTCGGTCATCTGTCTTCCTCTAAACACTCAGACTTATTAACATTCCTCAACTCTAATGGGCCCTGGTCATATAAAGTAGAGCAACAACACCCTCTGCTTGGTCCACAGTCAGCTGTCTGTGAGAAACACCACATTATTGACTTATTTATAACAACTCAACAGAATGACACATAGCTGCTTGTTCTTTTAATTCATCTGTAAATGGTGTTTAAATCAATGACTACAGATCGTTTCTTAGCTGTGTCTGTTTATTTTCTTTCCTGCTGAAGAAAGTCCTAATGTCTTGCTTAGATTTCCCTTCTGTTATCCAAGTCAAGAACTTTGTCAGGCACCAATTGCATCAGATTATTAAATGACCAACTTGACTGAACGAGCAACTTACTGGATTGAGCAAGCTACTGACTGGATCGAGAGAGCAACCAACTGGACAGAGCAAGAGACTGAGTGGACAGAGTGAGTGACCAACTGTATGGAGCGACCCACTGATTGGATAGAGCGACCCACTGATTGGATAGAGCTAGTGACCGACTTGATCAAGCAAGTGACTTACTGGATCAAGTGAGCTACCAACTGGATCAAGAGAGCGACCAATTGGACAGAGTGCGAGGCTGCGTAGATAGAGAAGGTGACCAACTGGACAGAGCGACTATCCGACCAGATAGAGCGAATGACCAACTGGACAGAACGAGTGACCTCCTGGATTGGGCAACCTACCGACTGGATAGAGTGAGTGACTGACTGGATCTTAATTTTCACTAGTTTCAAGATTTTGGGGATGACACTTCTAAGAGATCATATGGAAATATCAATACCATGCTCATATCTGTTTGTTAAATATAAAGGCTAGCTAGATCTTTCAGCAGCATTGTTAGTTGACTTAACAGCAACATCTGATATCTATGCCAGCAATCTTGTGAGAAAAGTTACTGTACAAGAAACTACAGTGGAAGCATGATGTTTCTGAACAGTAACACATTTTCTCTGTGCGGTTGATCCACCTTTCAATGCTGCTGAGGTGCAGTGAAGAGCTAAAGGGTGGGGGTCTGCAGGAGACATCTGTGACTAATCAGCTGTGGCAACTTGCGTTACATCACCTTATGATTGCCATCTTTTTCCTCCGTGATACTCTCCCACATGGACGTCCTGAGGGCTACATAACATCTCTAATTTTATTGCCCCTCCTCCTCATTTCCTTCAAACTTTCTCCATCATTTCTTTACGTTCTTTCTTTCATCTGTTCTTGTTCACCCCTCAGCTCTGTAACTGCTTGGCCCATGGTGTTTCTCAGGTTCAGCTTCTTCAGTCAGGCCCTTATCATTCAGACCTCTAATACTGTGCTCTGAACTGGAACTAAACGGTGCTATCTGGAGATGCAACAGAGCTAATGTGTTTTCAGGGAACAGTGAGGACATTCAATCACAGCTGGCTCCACTGATTAGCGCTGAGTGAATTATTGTAACTGATCTCATATGAGCTTGATAAGATCATTACTGCAGAACAGCACCAGGTACAGCCAAGTAGGAAAGGAGAATCAGCAGTGATGTTGCAACAGGTTGGAGAGATAAAGACTGGAGTAACTGAAGGAGAAATGTAAAGACACAGAGCCATTAACCACAATGTAATAGCATTTAACAAGAGTTTTAAAAATGTTCTCCCAGACAGTTTTAGCAAGGAGCCACGGATACTTGGTTTCAGTGTATTTACAGGCTCAGTATATGGATACTCTGGTGGGCAGTTCACAGTTAACAGCGAGAGTAGTAAAGGCAAAGAGCCTCATTACAGCAGCAGCTGGTGCGCTCTCCTTCACTTCGTTTTACAGGTTAATAAAGGTTTTTTTCACTTTTGTTAATGTTGAGGATTTGAATTAAACTGAACTCGGCATAATAAAATGTTATCATGCGGGAACCTTTTTGACCAGGCCTCTCAGGGGATTTTCTGACAAAGAATTATGAGGACCACCAGAGCAGAGATATCAGTTTATGAACAAACACAAAAGAGTTGATACTGCTTGTTCGACACCTTCATATGCACACTGTAGCCAAGTTTACATCCAAATGTAGGGCAATTTTTTAACAGAATTTCCAGTAAATCATCAAAAGTGAATATAAATGAATGTGCATTTCCATCCGCTAACATATAAGGGATAATGTACAGCGAGCCGGTCATCAGGCGATGCGGCACCCCTGTAGACCCCTTCCTGGGGTTATTTCATAACAATAAACCTGCTAGCTGTACATTATCTTGCTTATGAGTTGTGAAATAATATGCAGATATTAGGAGTTGAGTGTGTAGTGTTAAGATAAATAGTTGGTGCTGCTAATTCTCCAAACCAGAAGCGAGATGATGTAATTAAAAGAGTCAGTCAAACCCAGTGGGCAACCTCCAGGTCAAAAGTGCCTTTAAACTTGTATTCTTTTCTAATAGGCAGCAGGAGCAACTCCTCTGGTCGCCAAAATAAGTCTGATTGTTCACAAGTCTATGAGAAAATGAGCCTACTTCTCTCTTGATGTATTACGTCAGTAAACACTGTAATAATGAGTTTATGGTCTCAATCGCTAGTTTCAAGTCTTTTTCAATACAGCATGATGTTCATTTAGTAAATTATGGTCCCATTTAGAGTCAAGTAGACTATAGGGCTACCTTGTGATTGACAGGTCACTACCACAGTGCTGTTTGGTCTGTGTGGTCTGCCTTTTCCTTTGTGCAACTTTAAACCTTGTTGTATTTTCAGTTCATGAAAGTTAATTAAAATATCTTATTCAGCATTTGGCTTCACCCTCTCGTGTCACTTCTGGTTGCAAAATTACAAGATGGCGACTACCAAAAACCAAGATGGTGGCGGCCAAAATGTCGAACGCTTCAAAACTGTAGTCCACAAACCAATGGGTGACATCACGGTGACTACGTCCAATTCTTATATACAGTCTGTGGTCAAATCTAAACTAAAACAATGTGCAAAATGTGATGGTCACACATACTATATATTAACGTCATGATTCAGTGGCTGAGTCTGTCTCCATTGTACTTTGTCACAGCTTGCTCTTATTGATCCAACTTTTCCACAACTTTTTTTTGAATTTCCAGCATTTTAACTCATTTTTTTTATTATTTGCAAATTGAAAATGCACATCATAAACTGGTAGGTGGTAAAACACTTTGTGACTCCAAAAATCTGCCTGAGTCTTTAATATCAAAGCTAGAACACCCATAAAAGTTTGCAAAGTTTTTCAAGAATGCGAATTGAAAATACAAATACATAACAGATGATAACTGAGCAACAGTTATAATAGTGTTCTTAATAAGGTGAATAAGATGAGCATTTAATTTTGTTTTGTGCATATTTAAGAATGTGCTTAATCTGATCACACTCAATTCAGACTTGCACCATGTTGAAAGTTTAATGGAAATGTTACAAGATCATGTCAAATCGTCATCTCATGGTGCACATTTGAAACAGGCTTGTGTTTCAGCTAGCATCTGTGACATGTGGAGGCAATGCTGCAGTGGTGACAGATGATGAATGCTGATAACACTCACCATTTCCCCTCACTGTTCTCAAACTGCTGGATAGTGTAGCCGAACATGTCCTCCACTGGACCGTTGAACGACAAACCATTCTTCTGGTCCACGTTGAAGGACAGCACACACGGCAGCAGCACTGCAGGCACGAAAGGAAAGGAAAGGTTATACAGAAGGACCGTTTATTGAACAGAATAAAGTTCGATCCAAACCTGCATTAGCTACTGGCCTGCTCTCTCGGAGACATTCAATGATCCAACTTATAAATAAATAATCCAATTCGACAAACATTCTTAATAAATACTTAGAAAACATTCAAGATGCAACCTGGAAATACAAATAAACATCTAGTACTAGAATAACTTAATAATTAATTGACATTTCTGTAATTTAGCCGCAATATTTCTATCATTCTAATGAAAATTATAGAGATGGCATATCCATATGAGGGCTGAGCTGTGTGAATCATATCTCTCTCTCTCTCACACACACACACACACACACACACACACACACACAGTCATTTTGGAGGACACTGAAGGAATTTCAGACATCAGTGTGAAGTACTTTGGTCCGACCTGCAGGACAATGGCTTCTTCTCTGCACTTTGCCCAGTCTACGTCCATCTGTCACTGAGCTGAGTATATATCACAGAGGCTCTATATAAATCCATCCATGTCTCATTGTAACTGCGCCACAAAGACGCTCTTTATATCTACTGTGCCAGGGAATTCCTCCAGTAAAATTTATTCAATTAATGGACTTGTGAGGGAGTGCAGAGGAGTAGAAGAACGGCAGGATTAAAAAAAGAAACGAGCAGACACAGACCACAGACATGGAGACACGGATAAAAAGCAGCTATTTGTTTGATGATGATGCTTTGTAGCTAATGTGTCTGACCCAAAGGCAACAGAGAGAGCTACAATATGGAGTCTGGATTGTGCCACCAAAGAAATTATATATTTTTAGCCATGCTAGTGGTGCAGCTCAAGGATGCTGGTTGTTCAGTGAGACAGTTGATCCAGTCTGAAATATGTCAACAAATATTGGGTGGATTGCTATGAAATTTTGAGTAGACATTCATGAATCCTAACAACTCTGGCGATCCCCTGACTTTGAAATATCTAAACAACTTGATTGCCATGAAACTTGATGCACACTTTCATGTTACCCAGTGGATGAATTGTAATAACTTTGATTATCCTTTAGTTTTCATCTAAAGCAGCCCTGTCTCCTAAAAATTATGTTCCCACACAACTAAACTGCCTTCTCAATAAGGTTTGGAGAGATCAGGTGACGTAGTATATCAAGTGAGTGTTAATGAAAGTTATGTGGTATAATAACGAGTATAACAATCAAGAATGTCCACTAACAAGTGGGTGGGTCAAACAGGACTTTCCCTCAGGAGGCCACTGTTAGTGTCCCATCTCAAACTAAAAAGTGTTGCATTTTTGTTTTGTTTTGTTTCCATGTTGTAGCCATTTTAAGCCAAGTATACACTACCTGAGAATCAAGGCGATTTTGGGCCTGATTGTCCCTCTTAAAAATTGTCAGCAAAGCCCAACAGTAGCAAGTTGGACCTCAGAAATCAAGGACCAACTGGACCAAGTGTAACTTCATCCATCTGTCCTTCATCATTATTTTTAGTAAAAAGTAGTGCAAAAACTAACTTCGCTAATGCTTTCTGCCCATCGTCCACCATGCTTTTGTACACCAAAGATTTTGCGAGAGTACCAGTTTTGAGAGCTGGGACTCTGGTTTGGACAAATCATATCATATATGTGGTTTTGTCTGGGGTCTCTCACGTTTTCAAAATCTGTTACAATTTGAAAAATCTAGTGTAATCTAGCGTGAGCCAGCCTTTAATTGTATGGAACATAATTTAGTAGGAGACAAGGTTGTTTAAAGCCATCATCAAGTCGAAATATGATTTTGTCAAACACAAATACCTGCACAGCAAAGGACGTTCTCATCAGCCTCACACCATGTTGGTGTCTCTTGTCTCATGTTAACAAGACATGCTTGGTAGAAGACAAGCAGGGAAAGCAAACAAGGATCAGTGCATGTATGTAGGCCATAACTATGGAGGCTTAGATGCATGAATTACTGTACATGCAATCAGATGTGTTACCAGCCCCTCTCACTGTTCTATAAACAGAGGACTTTATAAAAACATGCTGCCGCCAGTCATCATCCAGTCATGTTTAGATAATGATCCCATAGATTTCATACAAGATTTGGCTTTTTTAAATTCCCCCCTGGTAAAGACAGAACGAGAGCTGCAGAGTCATACACTGGAATCCCAGCCAAGAAATATTATCCCCCCGGTTTCTCCCCTGCTCATTTCTCTACTTCCTCTGTTGCCCCTCTCCATCTCTCAGAGAAGCTCCATTTCCTGTTCCTATTAACCTGATTATAGACATCCCCTCAAATCCTCAGGTGCACACACACACACACAGCACTAATTTAGCTGATTTAAGATGGCTTCAGGCCAACCAGGCCTTCACTATTTATCACAGGCGGAGCTCAAGTACAGTTCAGAGTCACGCTGGTCTGAGCTGTAAATCACACAGGAACGTCCTCCGTCAGTTGTCTTTTGCATATACCAATCCCACTTTGCTGTATTTGGTGTCTCCTGGCTCTTCTCTGCTCAGCTCAAATCAAAACCAGTGAGTTATGTAACTGGCTATTTTCGTGAGCTGGGCTAACATCTGCCCTGGAAAACCAATAAGTGGGCTTCTCCCTTTGTGGATGGAAAAGCCTCTGAGGTATTGGCATATAAAGCTGTCCATCACTGTCTGGAGGGTTCATATTTTGCTCTACTGCACATGGTGAGCAGAGCAGAAGGAGGAGGAGTTTTTTAGACATGCTAACGGCATGGCACCACTGGTCCAGACTGAAATATCTCAACAACTATTGGGTGCATGGAAATCTTCTTACAGACATTCATGTTAGACTCTGGATGAATTGTGAAGGCTTTGACTGGCTTTCCTTCTGTCACCATCATGAGTCAAAATCTAAACTATAACTAAACTATAACTAAATGCTTGCAAAGCAATGACATCCTGTGACTTTGTGTTTAGAGCTAATTTACGGTGACCAGAAGTCCCGGTTTGTCCGGGATTGTCCTGGTTACAAGCTAGGTGTCCAGAGTCCCAACAAATATCTGTAAAACACTCAAGTGCTCCAGTTTTTAACAGTCAATAACAAATTGTCCTGGTGTTCGCCACAATAAAAATAATGCTAACAATATTATAGACAAAAATAAGTTTCCTCTGAGGAAAACTCTCTACAGGACTCCCAAACTGTCCCCACCCCTGTAATGAATGGGGGTGAAAGTAGTGAATGTGATAAATCATAACTTAGCCTCTAATGCACCCACTTATAATAATGCCATATTTCTGATCCAACCCTGTGGACGAATGCGCCACAGGTGTGCCAAGGCATCCTGATGAAAATATGCATGCATATTAGCACTTGCATGTGTGTGTGCATGAAAGTGTGCATGAACGTGCGGTGCACTTAAGGCTCCATGACTGCACCCACTTAAGTGTATAACATTTACCATGCGGCCTGTAATGTGTCATCTTTGTTATAGAGAAGCTTTGGTGCAGCCCTGCAGAGCTGCTTGCATGGCTGTAGACTTGTTTCAACAGAAAGAAAATGGCAAATAAAATACAGACCATGTCATTGTTTATTGTAAGAAAAATCTCATTTTTACTCATCAGAATTTTTAGAAGAAGATAGTCCTTTATTAGTCCCACGAGGGGAAATTCAATTTTTTCACTCTGTTGTTAACTTATACACGGTACATGCAGACCCGAACACACACATGCACAAACATGCAACAATGGAGAGATGTCAGAGTGATGGGGCTGCTCCTGACAAGCGCCCCGAGCAGTTGGGGGTTTGGTGCCTTGCTCAGGGGCACCTCGGCAGTGCCCAAGAGGTAAACTGGCACCTCTCCAGCTACCAGTTCACACTCAGTTCTTGGTCCATGTCGGGACTTGAAGCGGTGACCCTCCGGTTCCCAAGCCAACTCCCTACAGACTGAGCTACTGCCGCCCCCAATCTAAATTATCTCAATTTAGATTAATAAATTAATCTAAATTGGCTCAGATATCACAGCCTTGAGACTACAATCAGCGACCAATGGTCTGTTTTCGGTCAAGCTCCATGTGGTCCTGATTGATCTTGGCAGTCTGTCAGCCACACTAACCCACAATAAAACCCTGCAATAAAACCCCAGTTCTCAAAACCAAAATGACTCCATTTCAGCATTTAACAATTCTGCAAGACAGTAAACCAAGTAGTCAGATCAGTCTGATAGAGCCAGGGCAGAAAGCAGCACTGATCAGCACCTGCTGGCCTGTGAGACGTCAAACCAGCTATAAAAATGACCCCGACATCAGCACCTTTAGGCTTAAAAGCCTCGTTGAGCCACAGTAAAAACACACACCCAACTGGCACCTGCTCATCTGTAATCCATATCTAACCAACTATAATCAGCTTTAAAGCTTAACGCAAATCAGCACCTGTGGGCAGCAGTCATTAAGTAGCCCTAAAGCTCAACCATAATCAGTTGTAGTAAGAAACATGTGTCAGTTGTAAAGTTGTTCCAAGACAGACACTGTAAACAAATCCTCTACAATTTAGGTAAGCTAACAGAAACTGGATAATGTTAATGATACTTCAGTCGCAGTGAAAGAATGAATGTTTTCATGATCGACTGGTGTCTGACTCTTAAAAAGAGCTTTGGGTGGGACCTGGATCTTCATGCACCATGCATTAACAACAGACACTGCTGGCAAAGGAGAGAAGCTTCACAATCTGGCATGGCCATGGGCAGGTCATAAAACTGAAATATTTCCACATTTTCTCCTTTGTTCTTTATCAGTTTTTCTTTTCCACTGCCCTTCTTCTTCAGCATCCGCTTCTTACTTTCCCATAATCCTCCTCTGACTGTTAATTTCTCAGCCAATTTCTTCTTGTTTTGTGCTCCAACAATATCAGCACTTTCCTCTCTAATCTCCCTCCAAAAACATGTTTTAGGGTTCTGCTGAATTTGACTTAATTTTCTCATTTGTCTGTCTTCTCTGTTGCTGCCTGTTTCTTGGCGAAGGTGCAGTATGTGGGTGTGCAGTGGACAGAAGAGGTCATGCATGTAGGTGTGTTTGTGTCTTTATATGCACAGGGGAACACAGTAGGCCAAATTCTGAGTTTTAATGCTAATGTCTGTAGACAGAGGAAGATAAATAAGACATGCTTCACCATGATTAGAAAGAAGACTTTGGGTCTGCAGCCATGCTAGAGGCTCTGTAAGTCTACAGTGGTGCTTTGACCTTAATGCTAACTAAGCAAGGTAACATGCTTGAAATGACAATTTAACAGGTTGGGGACTCACTATTTGTGAGCACAGCTTACACGTGGATCGGAAATGGTGCCAGTATCCTGTTTCACAAATATTTGTCCTGCACAAACCACAGATAAATTCACAAGTCCTACATTCCTCTCACATACTCAGCCATGGGTCAAAAGTGTGGTGTTTCTTTTGATCATTTACTGTGTCAGAGTTAACTCTATAAAAGCTTGCATGTTGGAAATTTGGGGAAACTTGCCCCTGATGTTTGGCAGGTGTAGGCCTTATGTCTACCATGCTCAGCATCTTAGTTTAGTGTACTTGCATGCTAACATTTGCTTATTAGCACCACAGATTGTCTAGAAGAAGTGGATGCAGTCACCATGACCTCACTCATCGGTTTGTGGACTGCCGTTGCCATCGCCATCTTGGTTTTAGGCTGTTGCCAGCTTGTTTTTTTTGCAACCAGAAGTGGCACAAGAGGGTGGAGATGAGTACAATAATAAGTAGACATTTTTTGGCAACCAAAATGTTACAATTAACTTTCATAAACGGAAAACACGCTGTGAAAGGGTTCCTGTTGTGAAACGAAAACCTCCCAGACCGTGATAGCGACATCACAAGGTAGCCACGCCCTAAAGCATACCCTGCTTTATGGTTTATTTGATTTTAAATGGGACCATAATTTACTAAATGAACATCATGTTATATTGAACAAGACTTGAAATTAGCAATTGAGACCATAAATTCATGTTTATAATGTTTATTAAGGTAATAAATAAAGTGAAAAGTAGGGTAATTTTCACATAGACTTCTATACAATTAGACTTTTTGCAACCAGAGGAGTTGCTCCTGCATTGGCGCCACTTTTCAGACCCAGAGGGTGTCCACTCATTACCACTAAACACAAATTACAGCTGAGGCTGAAGGATAATGCCACTGCTTTTGGAAGCAGTCATAAACCAAAGCACTGAAAAAAACTTCACCTGATGATGGTGTTGGATGAAAGGCAGGGGATCACTATAGTTATTACAATTCATTCTCTGGGGAACATGAATTTCTGTATTAAATTTCATAGCAACCCAGGAGATCACTAACGTCAAAAGGATTCATCCTCAGGGGATCACGAACATCTGTACAAATTTTGCAGTTGTTGAGATATTTCACTCAAGTTCAACTTTGACTTGCTGGTGCAAAATGAAAACTAAAATATCAGTAGGTTTCATCCTGGGGAACATGGACGTAATGTCATGGCAGTCTATCCAGTGGTTGCTGAGATATTTAAGGCACCGTTAACATGGGCAAAAATCATCGCCTTCAACTCAATTCAGTCTGCTTCCTCTCCTCCACCCCATTCATTAATTCCGTCTCCAATCCCTCTCTCCCTCGAGAGCTTCATCCATCTCTCTACTATTTCCTCCCTCCATTCATCTACGTCCCAGCATCTCTCTGCTCCTCTCCTCATGCATTCTTTCATTCATTGACGAACATGTCGGCTCGACGGTGTCAGTTTCCACTCTCTGAAACTTCCAGATGTATCCTCTGGAGCTCTGCTTCTTTCACTGGTGCAGAAAACATGCCGGCTTACAAGCGGAGACCCACGCATGACATCATCCCCCTAGACGACTGTCAAAGCTTTCATCCCCCCCTTAATAAATTCACTCTGTATACTGCAGGGGTGGCTGACACTCTCCTAACCATATCTCTCCAGCAGACCCATACACATACTATGTCTGTTAAAGCTGCTGATCATACAGGGAGCAGCTGGGATGGGGGGGGCTTCTGGGACAGATCAAACACCTCTGGAGGAACTAAAAATACACACACCCAAAGGTCAACGAATGACCTTCCTCCTGAATCAATAAGCGACATGTAAAAATAATCACGCTACGCCTCAAAAACCATAAGCTTGTGGGTAAACTCCATCACTGTAGGTTTATTTTGCAAAGTCAGTGAAGACAGAAGTGAAAACAGAGACACAAATGAGAATCCAATGAACAGGAAAGAAGGAGCGTTGTTTGTCGTCACTTATCCTGCACAAACAGAGAAGAATTTCCTGAGTGTACGCAACAATTTTGACAAAATAACAACAACCCTGTCTCATTTTAAATAACATGCTCTGTATAATAAACAACATACACTACAACTGTAATACTCTAATTATAGTTTTACAACAGTGGCAGTGCAATTTATTTGTGCTATGTTCAGTGTGCTTTTAATAAGTGATGCTCAGGCGCTCAGCCAGACTGCCACTTAACAGACCAACACACACTGATCTGCACTATCTGCTTGTATTGCTAAAATTTTAATTAGAACACACAAATAGCAGAGTGCTTCTAGCTCAGGTGGATCGATGCAATTAATTTATTGGGAAAAACAAGTGGGAATTAGCATCATGCTCACTATCTGTCAAGCTTAGGGCATTTCCGGAAAAAGATCTTACTTTTAAAGGAATAGTTCGGCACTTATTTGCTTTCTTTCCAAAAGTTAGATGAGAACATTGATACCATGATCAAGTCCCAGCGCTTGATCAGCCTGGCTTAGCATAAAGACTGGAAGCAGGAGGAAACACCCCGCCTCATTGGTTCACACAAAATCACCCATCTTTCTCACGCCCTTTATAGAAAGATGCTGAAATGTTTATTTATAGTGGGCCATAATAGATTCATCTAATTGTTAGTTGTGGGATGCACAGCAAAGCAACGTACAATTACAGGCTGTGTTCACACATGGGAGTGACACAGCAACGGGCTACAAGTCATTTTCAATGGGAGCCGGTGACATGAAGCTACAAACTGACACACGACACTTGTCGCTGCGCGAGGTGCTACAAATCGAGGCTGAGCTGGTCTCAGCTTTCTTCAGTACTCCTATGATGTGTCCGTTCCATCTAAAAACAAAGCCGTTACCCAGTTCGCAGTGCTATTTACCGACATAATACGTCAGCAAGTGCTTGAGCAACACTTCAGTGGTGACTTGCACAATGTATGTACACAGTGACAATGTACACAGTGTAACACCCTGACACTAACACAATATATACAATATGTTTGTCAATTTAATGCCACTGGTAACTGAGTTTTACGGTTGAGCAAGATAATTATCCAGTATAAAAAACAAGAAAAATACATATAGAAAAGTGATAACTTTGAACAAGAGAGCGCTTATTCCCTTAAATAAATGTGAGCACAATACATGACTATAGCTTGGCAACATTTATCTTGAAGAGCTTAAAGTCTCTCTCTTATCTCTTTCATGAGCTTTCAGTCCGCCCTGAGACCTGCGGCATCACGTGCGATCCCGACTTTACTGTCTTTCAGAGGCTGTAGCAGGTTCAGTTTTAGAGCTAGGGTGAAGACACTGATATCATATGAAACTAGAAAACCAGAGGAATCAATTGGTACAAACATTGTTGGGAAGCAGGCTAAATAACGCTCCGAAGTTAGGTTAGACTTTGGCAAGGAAAAAAGGCATGGCCATTTTCAAAGGGGTCCCTTGACCTCTGACCTCAAGATATGTGAATGAAATGAATGAATGTCATCTCAAACACACCTAAGTCACGTCTGTAGCTGCCAGTAGCTTCTCGAGGGATGCTGTCTGGTCCTGGCATGCCGGACACAAACGGCTACTTGAAGCCTGACAAGATGGATTTTTGCGTTCAAGGTAAGAAAAACTGCAGTCTACTGTGGATTGAAGCTCAAAGAAAAGAAAAAAAGAAATATTTTTGAAACGCATCCACATCAGTGTGGACGAGGTCTCAGTGGGGGTGAGTCCCGTCTACACACTCCCTCTCTTTGTCAAACACACAGATGTGTTCAGGGAGCGTCACATCTGCCCTTGATGTTTTGTTTCTCCACTGTTTTTTCAAGGCTGCTCAAGAGCCATAATGAAAAACATCCCACAGGACATACTCACTCTGAATACTGTAAATGAGTAACATGAACAGGCGAAAATTAAAATCTGATCTACATACAAAAACCTGCTGAGTTTCAAATCACTTCAGTTCCTTCCCCATCCATTAATGTAAACTTTTTCTCACATCCAAAGATCCAAAAATCACCCAAGGCCACTTACAAATGGTCACATGAATGAGTTCTCTGTCATTATTATATTCCTCTCTGCTGCTGACTTTATCCTGCTCTCCCTTCACATGCACAATACTGAGCAAGTACTTTTTTATTTTCTCAGAGGTATAGCAACCTTCATTAGGAAGAATTCATGGTTTCACAAGCTTGCATATTCTGAATCTAAAATATATAATAAATTAACATGACATGAATAATCCTGAGAAAAATGTCTGCATGAGACTTTTGGGAAATTTTATCAGTATGAACCTTGCATTTCCTCCTGTTGCATAACAAAGGTCCAAAAGATTTCTCCCCTTCTTGCAGACAAAAATAGATGATTTTATGCCACACTGAAATACTGTCAGCTACTGACTACAGGTCTGATGTCAAGTCACGCCTCTTTGTTTCTACAGTGCCATCAACAAACAAACTCGAGGTCTCTGGAGGATGTTAAAATATTAATGTGTTTTTGATTCCTTCATTTCTGCAAAAGACAGTGAAAGTATACAGGATGTACAGTATGAACTAATCCACACAGGATCTAATTTATTTCTTCAGTTATTTTTTATGTAAAATACAGTATGTTATTCATGGCTGACAAAGAGGTCTGGTCAATTCATGTCCAGAGATGTTTTGTTCTCTTCCTTTCTATTGAATCACTGTTTTTCAGTGAATGCAACTGAACGTTATGTTGCCTGAAATTATTTCAAAGAAATAACCATTTTTGTTACTGTGTTTTGCAGCTGCTGAATGACTTTGGGGGAGACTGTGCAAAGAGGGGAGGGGGATATTTCTAGATAAGCGTACACAACTGTGGGTGTATGTATAGCCCACGGTTTCGTTTTTTAGATCATGGTTTTGGTTTGTTTTGCACCTTGCACTGTTTCCAATGTGTTTGAACTCCAGAATAAATAAACTAATTGATCATAATGAATTATATTTCTATATTATAGTAATGAATGATATTTCTATATTATATGAAGCCATAATACTGCTTTTTTTTTTTTTTTTACATGAAATAAGGCAGGCTAATTGGCAAGAAGGCCTATGTTCAGATAAGGGCTTCCTCTATGTATCTGGCACTCCATCAAATAATAAGCATGCCTGTATTTAACAGTGGTGCAACTGTTTGTACACTCATTGAACGGTTCAGTTTTGCATCACTAGATGTACATATATATTCCTGTGTCTGTCCGTCCCCCAGAAATAAACCATTCAATAACAACTTCAACATTTTTTTACGAATGGGGATTTCCAATATGAGTCATCTAATATTGATTATCTGATGACACAGACTTCCAATCAATATTGAGCTTTCTTACATCTCTAGAGAAATGTGCTTTGCTCTTTTTCTTGACATTGAAATCTACAGTATAGATCCCAAATATCAGTCTGGTGTCATTATATGAGTCAGAGTGGAAGAAGAACAATCAGCCTCATTCGGACCCACGGCAGACTGTAACAGTGAAATATTACAAGTAGACAATATTTTTCCCAGGAAACATTCATTTGGGAGAAGAGCATCATGACTAGCGTGGCCATTCGAGTTGGCCTCTTGTTGGAGAGGTTAATGTGAAGACGTTGCCCCAGGCAGACGCCACAGCTCCACTGCTCCCTGTATGATGCCAATTTGATGGATAGCTCTGGCCTGCCGCTGGCCTGGGAGAGTAACAGAGGAAGGGGGTGGAAGGCTGGACGGGCCTGGTGCACAGATGCAGCGTTGCTCTGGTTGCAAACACACACAGAAACCCTGCAACACATACATTCTGGATCTGAGGCTATCAGCACTTAGCAGGTAGAGAGTGTCCCAGAGGAGTACAAGTATGTGTGTGCAAGTATTGCTTATGTGTTTCTTCTGGCAAGATGTGATGGGGTCTTGGTTGGCACACACCAGCAAAAACAAGGAAATTACTGGAGACAGACCTAAATCCTGTTTTACAAAAAAACCCCACTTAATCACAAACTACACCCAAAACAAAAGTTAATGCCAGGAAAAGAAAAGTTTTACACTGGCTGTGCTGCAGTATAACTGCAGTAATACTGTCCTCTTCAGATGTTCTCAGCAGTCAATAATGTCTTTTATCTTTCAGTACTGTTATTGGCCAATATTGCATAAAAAGGCTTAAGGAAGACTTAATTGTCAAGGAGTAAACGGTGTGACTTTGGGCTTGTATGGTGATGGGCTTGTTCCATGTATATGTCTTATACCAATGGTCAGTTTTGTTATCATCTGTGACAGCGATGCTGGTATTGTTTTCACCTTGTATGTCTCATCATGACAAAATGTGACGAGGCGACATCTACTATAGCGGGAACTAGTGTTTATATTGCTTTCTGTCTGTTTGTGGACAGATTTTGTCACAACTTAAGACCGATTTGTGGTCCAAGCAAGAGCGCTAGAGGTAGGGGAGTAGGAAGATGGGATGGGGCCATTGGCGCCCCTACTTTACACCCCTGGCCAGATTCAGCGTCAAGGCTGGTGTGATCCCATCACAAGATCATCATGATCTCATCCCTACTCATCATATTTTGCCGTTTCAGAAGCATCCGGCGTCAGGGGGCAGCCTTTTGTAATAGTATCTTGGTGCTGAAGGTTTGCGTGTGGTTAACGTTGTAAAACAGTCACGGTTAACGTTGTAACACGTGGTTAACGTTGTGAAACGGGGCTAATGTTGTGGAACAGTGGCGGTTAGGTTTAGGCAACAAAATCACTTAGTTGGGGTAAGAATAAAACATCATGGACTGGCTTAAACTAAGTAAACTTGTAACATAAGCCATGGATGTAATGTCATGTGACTCAATGACGTAGCATCATGTGGCATAACAATGTCAGTAAAAATCACTCAACTTTTGATTTTACACAGGACACAAACGTCAGTACCCTGAATAAAAGTCCCCCGAAAGTAAAAGTAAAAAAGTAAAAGTCCTGCAGCATCCTCCAACCCCCCTACCTGCCCTTAAAGGACCTCTCATTATTAATATAACATTCGTTGCTATGAGCATCTAATAATGATGCAGATGGGTTTACATTGCTGTTAGTTTAAAGCCTGGTGCATCTCATACAGATGCTAAAGGGTTCCTTGTGTGTCGGTATCATGATGCAGAGCACCACTGACCAAGCGTCGGTATTTGAGACCCTGGGAGTGACACAGGCTGAAAAGATGGTCTTTAGCTTTTTATTTTTGTTGTTTTTTTTTTTAACCATGGTGGCAATGTTTCTCTTAACCAAGTAGTTTTAGAGTATTTTTTAGCCTGGATGCATTATTGCCTTTTATTTCTGGTAAGCACTGTGCTCAGACTCACTAAAGTTTGGCAATTTAATGTCTCTGGTGTTCATAAAGTGCTCAATGAGAAATTATTTATTATGAGCACTGTTAGTCAAGACCAACTCTAATGAAGCTGGCAAACAGAAGATAGTTAGAACAGAACAGAGTTAGTTTGAACCACACCAGCAAGTTAGGTGTGAAACCAGCTGTAGTTGTCAACACTACACCACACAACCCCTTAACTATAAAGGTGGCAGATCAGAAGATGCTCATGAGTCACAACAATCATGAAATCTTTCTGGAGGCCCTGATAAACAGATAATTAAGGTTGAGAACTTGTTGAAAGAACTTGACCACTGTAAAAATAAAGTATCTGTGGAGATGACTAACTTGTTTGAAAAACAGAAGCAGTGATTGTCCGCTCTCTTTAACCTTTGCACTTCTCACTCTTCTTCTTGTTTTTGCTCAAACTGGAGATAATGTAATCTCCTCCCACCGCAGATTCTCTGAAACGGGCCTCCCCTCCGACTCCCTAATGTCTCTCCCGACAACCTCAGTTACACTCTCTCCGTTGCTTCCCTCTGCCCTGCTGCCTCCTCCTCCGCCCTCCTCTTTGCCCCTGATGCCTCACAGCAACTGTGCAGCGCCAGAGGTCACATGACCGAAAAATACCTCAGCACACACAACTATCTGTGGCTATGATAGTGAGGCAGACTGAAGACTATAAACTCCTATAAACAACTGATAATCTGTTTTTGCAGAAAGATGCCGCTTCTGAGATAATGTTTGATAAAAGTGGTGCAGTCTATATATGCTTCCTATTTTAGGACAATACTTACTATGGTAAATGTAGACTTATGCTTCAGACAAAGCTTTAAAGGGATAGTTCAGTTGTTTGTTAGCCAAGTAGGGTTGTATGAGGTACTTATCCACAGCCAGTGTATTACCTAAAGTAGATGACGGCTGGCACGCCCCCAGCTTGGAGAAGCAGACAGGAGTTTCCGCACAGAACCAAAGTAATGTACTGCTGTGCACGGGGCCAGCAGGAAAACATATTTTAGCCACCTAAGTGTACGCTATATTTAGAATATTTTCAGCGGTTTACTGTGCTACCAGACAACCCTTATTGATGGGTAACTGAAGCCATTGTATCCATCTAAGCTCTCACCAAAGCCACCAGACTCCATTGAAAAAATTGTTATTTTACCTAACAGAACCTGGGGATATTGATCTACCACTGCCTCGATCAGTTATTTTGTTAGTGTTATTGTGTGACTTTGGGGAATCTGAACTAACCAACACAATAACACAAACAAACTAACCGATCAAGGCAGCGGTAGACTAGCAACTCCCGGGTCCTGTGAGGTAAAATAGTCTTTTTTTAATGGAGTCTGGCTGCTTCGGCTTAAGTTCCTCATTGGAAATATCGACTGTATAGCTGTCTCATGGTGAGGTAAACCGGCGAAAACATTCTAAAGATAGTGTACACAATGACTTTTTTAAGTGAGCCTTTCTTTCAGGTGGCTAAAATCAGTTTTTCTGCCAGCCCTGTCCCCAGCAGTACATTGCTTTGGTTATGTGTGGTAACTCCTGACTGCTTCTCCAAACTGGGGTCGTGCCGGCCGACATCTACTGCAGGTAATACACTGACAACCTCACATCAACACCCACACTATCCCTTTAATATTTCTTCAGCATGGAAACAATTATACCAGCGCTTAATGGGGTTAAGAGGATGCTCCTGAAAATGTTAAATGTGTAACAGTCTGATGAAGAGTGGAGTCAAGTGATGAAGTGTGAAACACATGCCCAATGCTTTTATGTGTTCAGTGTGTGTTTATACATGTGCGTGCCTGTGTGTGGCTTGACCTTCCTCAGAGGTTAAGACCTACGTAAGCTGAAACGACATGCAGCATCGCACCTTCACGGCCGTTTTGTTTATCTGAAGCGCTTTCATGACGGATATCAGTTTCTTTCTAGAGTGTGTGTATGTTTTTGGGTGAAGTTCAGGGATTATTCTGCATTTATCTCACTATCGTGTTTATTTTAAGGCTTAGGGGCCACTTATAGGAAGATTAGGTTTTCAAACACTTCATGGAGATAGTCCCTGTTATTCAAATACAACTGGGACAGTTAACATCTGACAGAACATGTAAACTTCTCAACACATTCAGCACATCTATTACATTTACCCCAGTTTTCAAGAATGAGGGAAGGAAAGCTAAACTGCTAATACAGTACCATAAGACCTCACATTCGTCATAGAGCAGAAAAAGTTTGGCACAAGCATCACCTTGGCAACCCCCCGAGTTCCTTTTTATTTCTCTCTCGCTTCTCCGTCTGCAGCGATGGCAGCAGACAGAACATAATGATTCAATGATGACTCAGTTCTGAGGCACAACCCAACCCTGGTGTGTGTTACTGACAGTCAGCACTAATATAAGGCGAAGGGTCTACAGCCACGTTAGCACCTCTGTAAGACTGTAATGCTCAGTGTAATGAAAATGTTTTTGACCTGATGATGGTGACCTTGAGCACCAAACTGCAAGATAATCCAAACCCCAAACAATCTGCTGGTGGTGCTAATGGGAAAGTCAGGTATCAACAAAATCAGTAAGATCCATCCTCTGGGAACTATGAATGTGTCCATAAAATGTCATGGCAATCCACCTAGTGTATGCTGAGATATTTCAGTCTGGACTAAAGCGGTGGACTAATCCACCAAACCATGTTGTTTGTTCAATGTCAATGCTTCAAGTCTGCCACTGAGTCCTTGGAAGATTTTTTCAAGAGATGTAAGCCTTTACTGCGCCGAGTTATCCCAAACCTGCAAAGCTTCAAATAAGACAAGGCAAACTTTTACCAAGTCCACCTTTGTTTATCTGGAGCAGACGCAAAATGAATGCAAGAAGGCCAGACAGTGTGGGCTCTGGAGAATGCACTGCTTCTGGTTTACTTTTGAGCCGGGTCAATGGATGTTTTTTTCATAGCACATTCAACCTGCAAGCAAGACGATCGAAGCTTCTATATACGACGTTCAGAACCACTAGGAGTTGCTTTAGACGACCAGCATCCCAGACAACACAAATGGCCGTTTGCTTAGTCTCTTTATGACCATGAGGAAGGCCAACAGTTTCAAAAGGCAGGACTCATGTAGAGCTGCAACAATCAATCGATTAATCAATTCGCTGTCAACTATTAACTTAATCGGCAACTATTTTGATAATCAATTAATTAGTTTGAGTCTTGTTTTAAGAAAAAGTAAGCAAAAATCCTCCAGATCCTCCAGGTTTTGCACAAAACAAGAAATTTGAGAACAACATCTTGGGCATCATCTTTAGGCTTTGGGAAACACACTGATCAACATTTTTCACCATTTTCTGACACTTTATAGCCAACTCATCGATTAATCTATAAAATAATCCACAGATTCAACGGAAATTAAAGTCATTATTAGTTGCAGCCCTATTCACATGCACTAACGTGCACATGGCCTTTCACATTTGAGTTGAGGTGGCAGCTTGAATTTGGTGCTGTGAATGCACCTGAAGATAGCTGCAAGTCAGTTGCAATCTCCAATCTCACCACTAGATTATAGAATATCATCCATCAGGGAATATAAGTGATACAAATGATGAAATTAAATGAAATGAAGGTCATAGATTGGTCTTTCAGAACTGGGGCATCCGGTGGCCTAGCAGTGAAGATGCATACCAAAAAAAAGCTCACTGCCAGTGACGCCATAACTGCCATTATAAAATACATCAGCTTTACCTTGAACATCTTTCACCTTTCAAATGTGCGTCTCATGGCTGCCACATCCTGCAGAGCCAGCAGTTACACAGCTGTAGCGGGTTGAGGCGGCAGAGTATGAAACCAAGTCATGTGGGTGGCCTTTGTGGTTTCGCAGGCTCGAGGGTGAATCTCTGAACTCTTTGACTATCACAACTCTTGGAGGAGATATATGTTCTTCTGTTTTGTGTTTATCTACAGAACGCAACTTCCTGTCAGATGGGCTGCCCTTTGACATCAGTCACCTCTGCATGCACCCAGCTTGTCTTCATCTGACTGAGCTTCATGTGATGCTAAATGCTAAATGAAATTGAGTATTTTAGATTAAATGTTGACTTTTCCCTAAAACAATATGCACTCATCTATGTCAACCATCTAATGATTACAAATGAGGTTATAGCTAAGAGTCTTTCTTGGCTTTGGATGGAAGCTGAAATATGTGACAGACCATCAAGTATTTATTTATGGCTGCAAATAATACCATTATCTTGTTTGTTCTGTAAAATGTCAGAAACTAGCAGATATTTTTAAAAGTTTAAACCAATTTCTGATTTGACTAAATGTAGCCATGATGTCCTAAATGCATCGTTGTCCTTTGTGTTTTCCACAAGCAAGTGCCAGTTGATGTTGACTTCCAATGGAGCTTATTGCATGCACTGACTGATGCTGTGCTGCTGTTTACAGAGTCCCACATCATCTTTAACCTCAAAAAACAGCACACATTTTGGTGTTTCACCATCAAAGTCATTTAACAAATACATCCTAAATCAGAGACTGTTCCATAACTGGAAACACTGCAATATTTGCTACTTTCTGTCATCATATGTGCTATCTTAATGTATTTTGTGTTTGAAATCCATCATTTCTTTGAAGCCCCAGCTCTCACAAGTCAGGAGAAAGAGCCGCTTTCCTGTTTTCTTCTTTGCTAAGACAGACAGAAAGTGTTACAAGTGACAGCCACAGATCTGTGTCCTCTCCATGTTTCAGTAGGTGTGAAAACCTGCACCTCTACCACATCAGATACAGCACTAAACTTAAACTGCCAGGCCAAACATTTATGAGAAAAACACAATGACAAATCCTCTTCATATCTCAGAGCTTTGTAATATTGTTTTTTTCTAGTTTTATTAAAGTACTTTCTTCCTCTTCATTGATTATGAAAAAGTCCCCTGAAATAAACAAATTTGTTTTTATATTTGTATTTATTTATATTGCCTCATTTATTTATTTCAAAATGTATTTCATAGCCATATTTATTTATTTCGTAGGCATTTTAATTTATTTTTGTCGATTTGTTTATAACGTCACAATCAGATCTTAATTACATACCATTCCAGTGAATCTGTCCGCCGTTGCCAGCAGACAGTTTATGTCAAATTAGTGCTGATTGCTGCGACTGAGGGAGTGACCTGATCCAAATGATAGTAGAGATAGTAGAGGAGACATATTGCTAATGACGGAGATGGCCGGGTTCACTACTCAGGCTCATAAATTCAATTCAGAGCTTAATGTCTGAAGACTTATATCCACTGACCTTACAGCTTTCAATGAATTAACCATCTACTCTGGTCGTCTGTCGCAGTATCAAACATGCTTATGAAAATGTACAGAACAGACAAATGTGAGAAACAGCAGGAGCCCCCGAAGGAATGTTGAGGAATCTAAATCAGTTTGTGTTCGACTAATCCTCCACCCCTTCTCTCCATCTTTGTAGCAGACATACTGTAGACACCACGACGTTCACAGATTCCTAAGTGGAAAATGTAGTCTACATTCTGGCTATGTGACGAACCAGATGAACAGGCAGCTTCAAGTGTTAAAGAAACCAGATGAACGCCAGCATGTGCTAAACATCTCATCATGTGTGAGCTTGTATCACCCACATACACAACGAAGATAAAACAAGAAGAGACGCACAAAGTCTCACATAAATGATCAGTTGATTAAAAAGACAATCAAATATTTTCAGAATTAATTATTCATTAAATTCATTTTTTCAAGCAGAAGTAGCAAATTTCAGTAAACTGAATATCTTTGGGTTTTGGACTTTATGTTGAGTAAAACAAGTAACTTAATAACATCTTGTTCAGATTGTAATGGGCATTTCTTACTATATTCTGACCCTTAGACCAAATGATTCATTGATTAATCAAGGAAATAATTTGCAAATTAATATAGAATAAAATAATCATACCTGCCACCTTAATCACCAATAGGCTGTCCGCTATTTGGTCTTTCAGAGGGTGTAGCAGACACAGTTTTAAAGCCAGAGTGAAGATACTGGTATCATATGAAACTAGAAAATCTAAGTAATCCATTGGTACCAACTGAAGAATGACAAAAATGGCATGGCCACTTTCAAAAGTGTCCCTTGTCCTCTGACCTCAAGAAATGTAAATGAAAAAAACTAGGTAAAAACCATGCAGTTTTATGGATGCAGTATAATGAGTTATTTATTCACCTATTCTAAAATAATGCATTTGAATATCTCTTCATTCTGTGGTCTCTAAAGTCTTACATTACATATGTAATATGTAACATAAATTGGGTATCACTGTAAAGCTGGGACTCTCTCTGGATCCCATCACCCAATGATTGTATTCATGTGCGATGATGTAGTCATGTACCATTTTTTGAAATTTGACCTCGCTGTATAAAATGACCTGTGGTGACCTCTAGGATGATCACAGCCTCATGAAACTTTACAGACAGAAACTGGAGACCTAGAGCATTCAGAGGATGGATGGCTTTTCTATCTAGATTTACAGTATGGGGGTTTCTGAGCTGTTTACAGCAAAGAAGTACTCGCTATCCAATCACATAAATATTCAGTTTTTGCTGAAATCTCAAATTGTCAAACATTTTTGTTACCAAATCACAGCATGGCTTTTTTCTATGGTGTTCCTCAAGGTCTTGGTGTCTTAATGTGGTATTTGATCATTTTTAAATAAATTCTCAAATGGCAAAAAATGGTTAAAATTCGCACCAAATCTGTAAATGCTATAAATGCTATCAACCCCAAGAATTGCTGCAACAAGCCAACAACATGAGATTATTATCTTATTTCTGATTTATTTAGAGATGCACGGATACTGATCTACTACTATCAGGCAATACTGACTCAAATAGCTGGAATGGGTGTCAGTGACAATGGGGCCAATCTATTCAGTTTAATTCTATATTTATATACATATACATTATACTGTATACTGGCAATTTAAGTCCTGTTTGTTGGGGGTTTACACTTGAATTGTAATTCCTGATAAATAAAAAAATGTCACCACATTGCTAGAGTATGATTTATTATTTTGGTAATATATATCAATTCAGTAACTATATGTATTTATTTGTTATATTTTGTTTTACAAAGAAAGTAGGAAACCACATCATGACACCCTAAAATCCGCCAGTATTTACCTCACAAATGCCTACTGACACCTTAGCAACCACTGGTAATAAATAGCCAACTATTTCAGAAAGCAATGTTTAAGTCCAGCCTGGAGTTGCCTTACACGTAAAAAAAATGATCCCAGTTACTTCCACATAGTGAGGCATACATATTATTAATTAAACACTGGCATCGGATCAGTTCTCGGTATCAGCCAATACCCAAAACTCAGGTATCGCTATCGGTATTGGGACAGACAAAATCCCTAGATTTATGACCAGAACAAGTTGACACATAGTTCTTTCAGATGATGTACACCACTTCTATGTCACATCTACTGCTGACTTTTTAATCAATCCCCACTCCCCCAATCCTACATCTCTAAAAGAAGGAGGGTGGAATGGTAAGAGGTTAATAAACAGTTGTTTCAGTCATTTATCAAGCAAAAATAAAAATCAAATGTTCACTAGCTCCAGCTTCTTAAATGTGAGGATTTTCTAAAATGTTCCTGTTTTATATCACTGTAAACTAACATTTTATAATGTTTGACATTTCTTTTACAATTCTTGGAAAAACAAAAAACAGTTTGCTTCTCATTTAGTCTATAAATGTGGGTAAAGTGTGGAAAAAATGCCCATCACAGCTCCCCAAAGCTCAAGATAATATCTTTGAATATCTTGTTTTATCTGACATCACCTCTGACTCTGGTGAGCTGTTATGGGCATTTTTCCACACTTTTTCAGTCTAAATGATTAATCAATCAAAACAAAATAACAGATTAATCGATAATGAAAATAATCATTAGTTGCAGCCCTGGTCTGAAGCGTAGGTGTTCATACTATTTACGTCCTTAGTAAGCTTGGTCACTCCGCTCTGACACATACTGATTGAAGCCAGATGCCCCTCTCCTCCTCTGCACGACCAAACTCAAACCACCTGTAGCTCCTTCTCCGTTAGGAATTTATAGAGATTAAATGCTGCCACTACAATAACCACATGTGGGCCTCTGAGGCAGGCAGAGGGAGCTCCAATAGCACAACACGGGATCTCCCAGTATGGACTCAAACCAGATAGCTTCCACCCCTGTGTAACCCAGCCCATACTCCAACAGCCCAACTCAGAGTGTGCAGGATGGGACATCAGAGACTATAAGTAAACCTGACTTTCTTGATGTGATGGTAATGATTTACGATGCATCCCTCTCCACACACACACACACACACTCACTCACTCACACACACACACACACACACACACACACACACACACACACACACACACACACACACAATCTATCTCCATCCCCACCTCTAACTCAATTCTCTAATGAACATCACAAGCAGTATCACATGTAAGTGCAGCAATCTGAGAATTAAAGCGAGGCATGCATGGTTTACTTTTTGCTCTCTCTGTTATTCTCTCCAAACTCAGAGGGGTGGTTCACTCAACTTTTACCGGGACTTTCCATCATGTTTAAACTACTTGGTACATGACCCAGAAGTTAATTCACCACTGCTGCTCTGGAGCTGAACCTGAGAGCACAGCATCACCAGTGGGACTCCACAACTCCAACACAGATATCCATTAGAGCCTCGCTGCCTCTCAAAGCTGGTGTTCATTTCACATTTCACCTTCTTAGAATTAAAATCTAATTATCAGTGATGATTTGTGAAAATACCCACTCCATATTCATCCAAAGATTCATTCAAGGGTTTGCTTGTTTCTCATGACTCATGCCTTGCAAAAGAACCTTCTTTTCCCTGAAACAACACAGCTTACTTTCTTAGGAAGTCTTCACACTGGTGATGCGTAAACACTGCCATGCATGCGCAGCATTCAATTAGAGCGTCATACAGTAATTTGACTGACTGTAATGTCTCCACTATATGAGGCAATGCCATGCTTGTGCTGCACGTAGAAACAATTAAGTGTTCTGCGGTTTCTCCCTCAGTCAAAATAAATAACATCTGGGCGATTCGGACTGAAAGTATTTATGGGCAGTTTACGAGGACACTGTGGTGGTGCCACCACCTTTTAACGGGGGCGCAGGCAATTTGAGTGACACACCTAACCTAATGGATGCTTTTAGCCGTTCAGTAGTCAATTATGCAGACTGCATGATCTAAGCGGCTGTCCAGCGTGTGCGCAAAAGATGCGCTTGGAGACCTTGACGCGCCACAAAACGCGCCTGTCGCTCGTTATTTTATCACACGATCAGCACAAATTCCGTTTACTCACCAACAACTGCCGCTGTTGTCAAAGTGAAATGACTCATCCCGAGCATCCTGGCGCACTGGATGTCCCGTTAGCTTCAGTTATTCCGCGGACTTTTCTCCCTCTCGCCGCTCGGTGTTCAGATAAACAAACTCGCTAAATGGCCAAGAGTCCACAAGACATCTCCTGCGCTGCAGCATCCACAGTTTCACTGTCTCTAGTCCCGTTTCACACTGACTCCTCCGCTCGGGATGAGCTCTGTTCCATTGCGTGTCGCCTCTGCTGAGCAGAGACAGAAACAGGGAGGAGGACGAGGAGGAGGAGGAGGAGGAGGAGGAAGAGGAGGAAGGCGGGTGGGAGCGTTGTACAGAGTTCACTCATGCACAGGACCTTATAAGCAACGTTTGCGGGGGCTTGGTCTGCCAGTTCATGGGAAAATCTTACCAGTCAAGTAACAGCAGCGCATAGATGTCGAAATGTGCCAGGCGTTAAACAGAATCCAGTCTGTGACAGCCGATCCTTCACTTGAATTGTAAATTCAGATCTATCATAATAGTATTAAAGTCACATTATAATCACATAATCTTAATGGGTAAAAGTGCATCTCAAATCTGGTGTGAAACTGAGTTTTATGTGGAGGAAAAGTTTATTTTTTTCTCCGAATCAAAATCATACATTTACAATTAAAACTGAATAACAGTTGAGGTGAAAATCTGTGAATGCCAGTGAACTAACTTTCTAATATTATTGGTTTTGCTCTCCAAAAACATTAATAAAAACTGCTCTTATGCCCCTTTGGCTCTCCACCCTGCATATGATTTCCCAGGGGTCCACTCTCATTTACCAGCTGTGGGTTTGTGTTGAAAGTTGGGGCCACTATAGTGTACTAAAAAGAAGTTTGAAGTCTCACCATCTGCTTGTAGCACCTGAAAGATGTTTTTCATCTGTCAGTTGAATAATCTAATCCAAATGGTTCCCATTACTGCATACTGTACAGTATGTAATGCACAGAAAGTGCACCATGGCACTAATTACATTTCAGTGTGTTGTACTTCTAAGTATAACACTTTAAAATAGAAGAGTAGTAAATATTGTTAACTTATGCATTAAGGCACAATAAAAGAATGAGTTTGAGTCTCAACATTTCATGTTTTAACAGAATACAGTACAGGGTCAATGTTAATGTTTTTTTCACTCACTTGACTGTCAGAAATCTACTTGCCCCATAAATAGTTTTATTTATTAGCGTTTATCAAATAACAATAAAGATTAAAGTAAATTATCATGTTTAATCTTTATCTAAGTAAATTAATCTAGAGTTTTACCCACATCCTCACAGGAATAAACTTCTGTTTCCCGGCTGATGGAAATCTTTGCTTGCGCCACCATTTTGGACTGAAATATTTATACTATTTTTGCACTTTTCGGGTTTTACTGGCATGCAGTAGTTGCTTTCAGTCCAAAATGGTGGAAGCGTAACTTTGCCGCAGTGCGCTGATGTTGCAATGAAACCAACAATTGATTTTCACTTCTTGGCAACATAAAGTATGTCCTTTGTTTGTGCTTCACCTCAAAAACTTTGTCTTTACCTGCTGCCATATTCTCACTAATGCCAGATCGGTACAGTGCCTGTGCGATTGTGAACAGAGAGAGAGAGAGAGAGAGAGAGAGAGAGAGAGTGAGAAAGAAGCTAGATGGCTCACACTTTTCCATCATTTGCTGTGGAAATAAAATGATAGCAAATGAAAAAAAAACTTAAATTTTTTTTTATTCTTTTTTCTGATGCATGTGATTGCTGTGTGATTGTAGTTAATAATTAACTGCAGTTGCAATGAACTCATACATTCTGAAATGTTGTCAATTCAGTCATTGGCATCTTTACCAGACACCAAAACCAATATCAAAATCAGATTTTTAGGATAAAAGACACAAATGTGAGTGACACATTTATTCAGCTGCTTGTCTTCGACCAGTAGCTCAGTTCTTGTACTGGAATGAACAAGACATTCGGCCCAATAGTTCAGCCCCTGATGATTTATAGCGTTACAAAAAGTGCCGGGTTACAAATAGTCTGAAAAGTGGTGCCAATTCCAGGGACCCACAGCTGGAGAGATTTTCACAGGATTATTATAGGAAGGGTGGTGGACAAAACTCATTCAGAAGGGGTCAGATCTCCCTGATTGCAAGCAGCTATACGTAAAAGTGCAATGTTATCCTATAAAGCAACAGTATCAGAACCAGAGGTTCACTTAAAAATGATACCCTGAGCAGTATTTCCACAGTCCTTTCCATCATCCTGTAATAGAGCTGTACAATTATCTGAAGCTTGGCAATTTTGCACTAGTTTGGTGTTATTAGAATCATCTGGAAATAGTCCGCAAGTAGAGCATACAAATCCTCTGATGACAGTTTTACAGCACATCAAATTACTGTAGAGAAAAACGCTGGTACTGTATCAAACTCCTATGTGGTACTTAAAAGTAGGAAATCACATCATGACACCCTAAAATCCGCCAGTATTTACCTCACAAATGCCTACTGACACCTTAGCAACCACTGGTAATAAATAGCCAACCATTTCAGAAAAACTTTGACAAATCATTTCTACAATGGCTACCAGTATAAGCCTTTATCAGTCAATGAAGGAAAAAATATGCACATGAGACACACTCTTCAAAAGGTGTAGGATGTAGATACTCTAGATATTCTGTTGTTACCTCCGCGAAGGTGAATTCAGTTTTTTGGCTGGGTGGGTTGTGGCACAATGAACAATCCATTACATTTTGGTGGCCAGTTTGAATGAAGTTTTGCGATGCTCCGGTATGTACAGTTGATCTCAGCACAAACAAAAATGCATTGTTGATCATTGCTGTTTTACATTACAGTTGTTGTCACCTGTGAGCTATGATTTTAATATGATCCTTGTTTTCTGAATATGCACACATGGTTGCCTTGTGCTTTTCAGTTAGGTCACCTGTTGAGAATCACCATCATTTTGAGATATGTATAGATATGATGTAATGCATGTAATCCATAGCATGCACGAACTAAAGTTAGTACATGCATGCAGTGAATAAAAACTAATCCTCCACATTAGACAACAAGATACATCATTTATCCACACCCTCTTGAACGCTAAATGTTTCCCAATCAGATGAACCAGTCATCAGGACATCTTTTCACTGTGCCTTCAAAAAAAGTGATAAATAAATCTGATTTATAATGTGACAAAGCTTATGGTTTGGTTGGGTTTAGTTACAAAAACATACTTGTGACTACTAATGACCAATTTGTTAAGGTTGAGGGATTTTCTATCTCATGGTTGTACTTTGCTCCACCCTCTTGTGTCATTTCTGGTTGCAAAAAAAAACCCCAAGATGGCGACGGCCAAAATGCTGAACTTGAGCTTCAAAATGGCAGTCCACAAACCAATTGGTGACATAACGGTGACTATGCCCACTTTCTATATACACTCTATGGTTGGACACAAGAAACAAACACTAGTTCCATGTTTTGTTGACCCATCTATCCTCCCCGGCCACCTACACAGACATTGTTGCTCTATATATTGGGGCGGCAGTAGCTCAGTCTGTAGGGAGTTGGCTTGGGAACCGGCGGGTCACCGGTTCAAGTCCCGACATGGACCAAGAACTGAGCGTGAACTGGTAGCTGGAGAGGTGCCAGTTTACCTCTTGGGCACTGCCGAGGTGCCCCTGAGCAAGGCACCAAACCCCCAACTGCTCAGGGCGCTTGTCAGGAGCAGCCCCCTCACTCTGACACCTCTCCAATTGTTGCATGTATATGGACCTGTTTGTGCATGTGTGTGTATAAGTTAACAGAGTGAAAAAATTGAATTTCCCCTAGCGGGACTAATAAAGGACTATCTTCTTCTTCTATATTATACATTATAAACTGGATATCATATATTATTCACTCTGCTAGAGGGATTTGTCACTTGAACATAATCATATGTTGCTGGAACAACTGTTCTTTCATCCCTCATGAGCACAGGCTCATAAAACAGAAATAAAACATCATTGTGGAAGCAAAAAACATAATGCAGATTTTACTTTTTTTGCTATGAATAATCGCCTAGCATCCACTGGTGTAAACATCAGCTGCAACTCCCTAACAATCACTTAGCAACCAACACCTAGAAGCTACATTGATTGCGATTGCCTTGAGAGCACTAAATCCTAATGTCTTGTATTATTGTCCGCTTTTTGTTTTCCTTTTTTGAATTTACTTTTGATATTGTGTTGCTCTTTACCTTGAACATTTCATATTATATTAGTTGCTTGCAACATTAGACAACACACACATACCTGCACGAGCGCATCCTCTTCTTCAATCGCTGAGTAGCAGCACCACCGATATCCTTCTCCATTTCTGTGTGTAAATATTATGAATGTCATGTGCACAAAGAATTACAAACATTAAGGTCATTTCATCAGCTAGCATGCAGAATTACTATACATACAGTATATCCTGTTATAGCCTTCCTCATTATATAAGTCTGCATGCTTTAACTGTACACAAAGACGTGTATCAGACAGGATCTCAGGAACTCCCAGTGAATGAGACAGTTTACAGGAGTCCTTCCTGTCTTCAGCCCTGCAGATATCTGACTGAGACGCAGGAAGACTCTGATTAGTGTCTATGTATTTCCTCACTACAACATACCCTTCCCTGCCCATCTCCCCCTTCCTCATCCTCTTACACACCTCAGCTCACTTTGCATGCTTGTTTTTCCCCCATAACCACGTATAGACAGTGTAGAAACAGAACTCCTTGTTTTCATTTTTGACCCCCTACACAGTTTCCACCGTCCCGTGTCTTTCATCCTGACATACTATATTCCTCTATTAGCCATGGAAGTCTATTCTAATGTGTTTTTCCTCTCTCTATCCCTTTAACTGTCTGTATACAGGCAGACAGGAAGAGAGCATTAGGAGCGTACAAGATACAAGGCTGTCAGAGTCCCTAAAGAATCATCTTCATTCAATTTCACAAATACTTTCTTTGAACAGAAAACATTCATAATCTCCAGTCATTGTAGCTTCTCTGAGTTGCTTTTTGTGGTGTAAGGCACTGTGGTAATGAAGACAAACAGTGTATCCCCAGCCCAGTAAATCCCTTTAAGTGAAGGAAATTAGCTTGGTTCATACAGACTGACAGACAATATTTATTACAGACTGATTCAATCATTAGGTCGTGCTGAAGCCATGTGGTAGACCCTCCCAGCCCAATAACAACTACCCCCCTCCAGTGAAAGCTATTTACAGTGAGCATCTCAGGAATCTGTAATGTACACAAGAGGATGGTGCTTGTGAGTAGAGGTAATGACAGCTCACAGTAAACATATACTATATATGGTATTCTCTTCTATTGCACTGAATTCTCATTCGATACCTGGACATTTGAAACTATATTTAACGAATATCTGTTGGCACATTTAACCCTTAAAAGGATAGTTTGGGTGTTTTGAGGTGGGGCTAAAGAAGGTACATATCCATAGTCACAGTAAATGACAGCCGGCATGCCAACATTTTGGAGAAACATACAGGAGTTACTGCACTGAACCAAAGCAATGTACTGCTGTGGATGGGGCTGGCAGCAAAACATATTTTAGCCACCTAAAAGGAAATCAATATCAGTTTAGGTGTACGCTGTATTTAGAGTATTTTCACCACTTTTTTGCCATCAGACAGCCCTTTCCTATGGGGAACTGAAGCCGTTGTGTCCCTCTATGCCCTATGTTCTGCGAGGTAAAATTACAGATATTTTAAATGGAGTCTGGTTGCTTTGACGACAGCATCCGTAGCGGCACATTGCTTTGGTTCAGTGCGGTAACTCTTGCCTGCTTCACCAAGCTGGGGGCGTGCCAACCGTCATCTGCTATAGGTAATACACTGACTGTGAAGCACCTCATACATCCACACTTCAATCAGCCTTTAAAGGGGAAACTCCAGCAATTTATGTCAGAGGGACTCACAAAAGACAGATTAAAGCTGCACTTATCAATATAACAATAAATCTTATGTGGTTTAGTAATGTTGTCTATGCTGCTGGGTGTGTTAATAGGCAGCTGGTGATGTCTGTGGTGCTGACAGCTGCCCATAAGTGGCCAAAAAAACTATTAATACAGCTTAAAAAGATGTAAAAATCTAAGCAGCAGAAGGTGAGATATCCTGACTTTTAGTCCATAATATGAAGCTTAAAAACCCTAGATCCCATATTTCCTATGACTTTACCAATAATGTTTTCTTTTGACCCTTCCTGTGTGGTATATGCTTGTGTCTGTTATACCAGTTCGTAACATGGGTTTTCTGTTATGAATTTCAAGCTCAAGCTGAGATAACCCTGATCACTCCCTCAGGCCCTTTTTTCACAGACTTGACAAAGCTCCTCCAGAGCCACAGAACACATACCTCTGTTTCCACAGGCTTCACATGACAAGTAAACTGACTTTTGTGTGGAAAATCGGCGGAGTTCCCCTTTAAAGAGCTTCTCTACAACTTCACAAGCCAGGTTAGTGTTGATTGGTGACAGTTCATTCATCTTCCTGGATAGGTTTTTACTCATGATCTGATTTTAATCGACTGAATAGGCAATATTTGATAAAATAAATAAAATGTGTGGACACAGTAGCCATAGAAATGTTAATTTACTCAAAGAGGAAGTTTTTTTTCTATTGACCATTGAGGACAAAAACAGCAGCTCATTGCTTATAAGGACATGTAGGTTCTATATTGTTGTAAAGTATGACTTAGTCTGACTTTTACTTCTGTTTTTTAATTTCCAACTAACAGCGAAGGCAATGATTGTGTAAGATAAGGCTACTTTGTCATGGTTGGTCTGCATTTCTGTGGACCCGGTTAGTGTTAGCAGTACGGGTGGTTGCATGCAAGCGTGACTTAGCAATACCACTGGGGATGAACTTCAGGGAAAAAAACAACTGTCAGCTCAGTGTGAAAGAAAGCAGATCCATCCTCACTGAGTCCTCTTTGATGAGAACAACATTTGACTTATGTTTTGTATTCTAACATTAACCAGACCGAGGAGCGCGAATAGAAATATCTCGCATTTAAACAACCCCCCCATAGTCCTAACTCTTTCTTGTTCATGATTCTTTCTTTTAATTCTGCTTTTATATGAATAATGTATGTGGATCTGTGCTTTATTTCCTGGGTATGAGACATAAGTTTGTCTCAGAACATTATGGCTCATCATGGTACACTAGCCTTCAAATTTAAACTAAACCACAGCTGCAAAGACTTGGCTACAATGCTTATCTAAAGCTGTCAATAGTTTGATTATTTTTTTAATTTTCTTTTTCTATTAGAGTACCCTGTGAAGCGTAAAGTTAGTGCAAGGCTTGTATTACTGGTCAAGAACTGTTCAAAAATCAAAATAAAGCTGGTCAATCCCTTTCTTCTCGATTCTCAATTCAGACTCTGATGCCTGCATGGGAGCATGTATGAAGAAATTAGCACACTATCTTCAAAGACAATGTCCAGTCCTCCCCCAGGCAGGAGAAAATAACAATCTGACACATGTGGACAGCAATTAGAGGTGTCTTCAGTCTCCTCCTCTCTGTGCTGCTGACAGGACCTGGAGCTTCACTTCACTCTGCAGAGGGCCGGCACAGGGTCCCGACCCTTTGACTCTGTCAACACTGAGTCAGAGTGTCGGTTACAGCCTGGTCACTGGCTCCCACTGCCTCCCACAGACACACTGGGCACCTCTGCCCTCCATAACAAAAGTGGTGAATCCTTCTTCTCTGCTGAGTGTAGTCATGGATAACACTGAAGATGTGCATTTGCATGTTTGAGCCCTCTATAATGCCATATAATAAACTTACACGCATCCCTGCATCAAAGCATGGTAAACAATTTACCTGTTTAACATTACCACATTATCATTGTCATCATGAGCATGTTAGCAGGGCTGCAACTAACAATTATTTTCATTGTCAATTAATCTGTTGAATATTTTCTCGATTAACCAATTAGTTGTATGGTCTATAAAATGGTGAAAAATATATGTTTCCTAAAGCCCAAGATGTTTATTGTCATAGAGGAGTAAAAAAAACAGACAAAATTCACATTTAAGCAGCTGGAATCAGAGAAATTTTCTTGAAAAATGACTCAAACTGATTTATCAATTATCAAAATACTTTAATTTTAAGCGATTAATTTGATGTTAGCGTTTAGCTCAAAGCAAGACTGTGCCTAAGCCTCACAGAGCCACTAACAGGACTGTAGACTCTTGTTTCTTCCTGCGTCCTCTGACAACAGCATTGTTGTGGAAGTAGAGTCAAAAGTGGAAAGCCATTATGTTTCTGGGAATTGCTGAGTATGAGTATGACTGCCTAACAATGACAGAAATGCGATTTCTGTCAAAGTTTGTCCCCAGACCCTGGTGTCAGTATACATGAAGTTTGGTGGGGCTTCGCTCAGCGGAGCAGATTGTTTAAAGAATGATGACTAGACTACAGTTACATCCTGCAGGCAGTTTCACACCAATTTTCCTTTCAAAAAGTTACAGATTGTAACCTTTGAGCTGCTATAATGTCTTTTCTCTTTTGTCCCTGTGCACAACATGCACACATGTACAGTATATCATCAGACATGTACACACACACAGTTGTTTCTAACATGTGGCATCACATTCTTGGCCTGCCACACATGGCGATTGTGATTGGAGGATATTGTGTTCTGCTCGCATTGCAGTAATTTCTTGGCGTGACATTTGACATGACAGCATGGCAGACACGGGAGGAGACGTGAGTGGGGGGGTGGTCAGGCAAGACTGATTCCTAAAGTTATGTTCACAATTTAGCACAAGAAAGAGCTCTGCATGCTCCAGCTTCTTAAATTTGAACCCCCACAGTCAATGGCCTTTCAAGTAGACAGTAGTCCACTGTGGTCCACCCACCACCTTTCTGAACTTGTCACGATTTATAAAATGGAGACAAAGCTCAATCTATGTTTCAGAGACCACACAAGAAATTCAGTATGACGGTAAAACATCACATGGCCCTCACTGGCTGAGTTTTACAAATATTGAGCACGATGTTGTGCAAATGCCACAGCAGAAGCAAAATCGTTTTCATGGAAGACATTTTTGGCATATCACAGTAGGAAAAGCACAGGTGTAAATAATACAAACATCGCTTCAGTTTCAAGGTCCCGGCTCACTGTCGCACCCTTGCTGGAGTAAAACAGAGCCATCACTAATGTCATTAGTAACACTTGTACTTTACTGAGTCCATGCCTGTTTTATGACTTATTTACTGACTGCAAGTATTGTTGAAATTCAGGAATACTGTTTACTTACTAAATTTTACTGCCAGCATAAATTTAAGAACAGCTCAGTTGGTACCCTGTGGAAGCTCACAAGCTTACAATGGGACAGAGATGGGGATTAAAAGATAGCTAGAGGCCTGAGTTAGGGAGCTGAATTTTTTATGCAGCATAGATGGCGATATCGACAGGAACTGGCACTAATAGACTGAGATATAGATGGTTAATACCAACATATAAACCCCTGATATAGAGAGGTGATGTCTTATGGTGGAACACCATGGGACCTTATTTCTGAAAAGATATGAACGGTAGTCAAAGAGACAAATATTTTTTTGATCCCATTTTAATTGCTCATTACACATGTAATGTTTGTCAATTTAAAAAGATAATCAAGAAAGTCTGTTTGTTGTAAAACTGTATAAGACGTGAAGTGAAAATATGTAATTATTAGTCGCATAAGTGACGTCTCTCTCTCTCAGAAACCTCTGTGTTTCCTACTGGGATTTACTCACACTAGTAACAGATCTGACTCTTTCTTACTCTTCCCAGCTGATAAAAAGACCAGGAGTCGCTGGATGAAACACATCAGGTAAGATAACATTTCATTTAAGCATGGTCGCAGCCATGTTAGCTAACTAGTTAGTGCTGGTGACGTATATTGTGCAGGACGAGAGATGTAGTTCACTGAGAGGTTTCACACAAAGGTAAATGATACTTGGACAAACTGAGACTTTCCTAAAATGCAAAATCACCTTTTTAATTGACAAACATCATGTGTGATTCATGGCGCAAATCACACAAAGATCAAAAACATATTTGTCTCTCGCCGTTGACTACCGTACTTATTTTTTATGAATTAAGGTCCCATGGGGTCCACTGGAAGGGGAGGGACTTCACCTCTCTATTACAAACATTCACCAGAGTTTAAAAGGATTAAAGCAGTACTTAGATGAGCATTTATACATTGAAATTGTTATTGATCATTGCAATTGTTCCTCCTTATTCTGGCAGTTGAAGGAATCCAGCTGAGCAATTCCAATATAATAAATAGGGGGAAAAAAATCTGAGTTCCTGAGTAAAAATGTATTCTACAGTTCAGCTAAAACTAATAACAGTCTGTGTTAGTTGAATCAAATGCATATTTTTCAAAGTCACAACCTTTTGAGTACAAAATGTTCCTTGCTTGGCTTGATGCGGGGATAGTGACACAAAAAGGGAGTTTCACACTAAAAAGAACATAACTGTGGAGGACATCCACTTGATTTGACTAACCCAGACTACTGAAGCAGCTCTAACTGAACTTTAAACTATATTTCTACACAGCACCAGGACTGTGGAGTTAGTTTTATATTAGAGTCATGTCTGGAAGGGACAATATGGACAAGACGAAACCTTACAGCCACCAATAACTTGAAATCTACATGGGCATGTACTGTTTAAAAACAGTTTCTGTTCACCATTCAGACCCAAACCCAGCAGCTTCCTGACCAAACAAATAATATTATTTACCTGATCACACAGCTCCAGGTAATAATCCAAAGGGAGACACTGGCTACGATATCATCTGAAAAATAAGGAGATGCATTGTCTATTATGCACTTTTACTCTCAGTATCTATTGTAACATGCAGTAGCCTACTTTCTTGTTACCCAACAGTAAGTTTATGGT
Organism: Pterois miles; assembly: GCA_947000775.1. Classification (NCBI taxonomy): domain Eukaryota; kingdom Metazoa; phylum Chordata; class Actinopteri; order Perciformes; family Scorpaenidae; genus Pterois; species Pterois miles. The sequence continues at coordinate 11,558,802 of CAMQGK010000229.1, read as the reverse complement.
ATTTTTCCCGCATATGGTTCCAGTGTAATATTATAGCGACTGTTTAAATTGTATAAGGCATGCTCCTGACTTTTATTACATCTCTGTTTGCCAGCTCAGTCTGTCCATCTGATCCAAATAACAAGGAGGAGATTTGTTTACCAGTTGGCTGTCACTGGTGGTAGAGCTGAACACTGTCAGTGAAATATTCATAACATCAGGAACAATACACCATATGTAGTAGTAAGGAACATGGACAGGAGATTCTGTTACTGTCTCTGTGAAACAATATGCAGTTTGCAATGATTAAACTAGAGCCCGAGGGGTTTTAACTGTATTTACCTTTTGTTTATGAATACCTGCGTCATAACTGTGAGGAAGTTAATATTTGACAGATTTCGTTTTGGTGGCGTTGACAGGTCTCCTGTGGTGAAAATGAATTCAGGGGCTGAGAAGGGCACAAGTGCTCCAGATCAGGCCTTCGGGGGGTCGAATCTCCCCAGGTATATGCTGTGGTACTCAGTGGGAATATCACGCATGTGTGTGCTCGTGTGTTTGACCCCTCTGTGGTCTATCTCCCCTTGAGCACCCAGATGATGATTAGGATCATAAGGTCTCCATGCCTCCTCATCATGTTCACTTTGACTTTTTCAACCACAAATCCCATTTTTTGGGGGGGGGTTGAACATCGGATGGCCTCTGACCACAACCGGTGAACACTACAAGAAGTCATCTGGTGAGGATTATTGGCTTGTACTGGCTAAATCTGCAGTGAACCAGGCTATTTTTTTTACACTTGAGGCACTTTTATTATTATTTCCATTGATTCTAAGAAATATTCAGATCTTTTAATTGATTAAAAGTAGCAATACAACTGTAAAAGTACAAGTAAAAGTTCTGCATTTCAGATCTTACAGAGAAGTATTATCAGGAAACTGAACTTGAAGTATCACAAGTAAAAGTATCTTTTATGCAGACAAACAGGTCTCATGAATGCCATATTTTATATATAATAGTATTAAATGATTGATGCTGATGCATTACTGAGCATTTTATTCTTGTACAGTAGTTGTTCAAGCTGGAGATAACGGCTTCTTCCAAAGTCACATACTGTGCACTATATACTCAATATGCGTACTACCGTTCAAAATACTTTTGTGTGAATAAACAGTAGTATGTATCTCTTCAGACGCACCGAGCAGTTATTTATGTCATTACTTCCTGGGAGCCTCCATATCAGCTCGAGATGTGTAACCATGGTAATCCATCGTTACCCACCAACCTTGTGTGACCAAAATGACGGTTTGTGAGAATCAGTCTAAATTAATTTTTAAAATATATTATGTCTACCAAAGTTACAGTTATTATATATTTATATATTATTAATATATTTATGCCGTCGTAGAGTCCAGCCTTATATATTGTAATATTTCACCAGAAATATGTCATTCGCGTCCTGCTGATTCATACTAAGCTTTCAGACATACTAAAATATCTCACATACTGTTTTAGCGTACTTAATAGCATGTTAATATGGAATTTCAGATGCAACTAATAAAACCACATTATACTGGTTAATGTGCAGATGTGTCACATTCTATAAAGCACTAATATATTTTACATGTAATCTTAATCTGAAAAGTAACCAGCAACTGGAACTGGGCAATAGGACAATACACATTGTCAAAACAATATAAAAGTGTCTATTGGATATATTTTTCTATATCATTTCTACTGTGATATGGGACAGGTCTAAATTTATTTATTTATTCTCAATAATTTAACTTAAAACTGTTCTGTTCATTTTGCACTCAAGCTCTTAAAATTAGAAAATACTCATTTGTTGGAGTACATAAAAATAGGCTTTACTATTTGGCTATTTTTTATTATTTATTGAATTACCAGAAAACAAGCTATGTCATGATATATGTCATTATTGATATATTAAATGACCTATAATGTGATAGAAGATTTTGGCGATATACTACTACTATAGTAACAGTAGCTGAAATGTAGAGGAATAGAAGAAGAACAAGTACCTCAAAATACAGTGCTTGAGCAAATGTATTTACTTCCCACCAATGGTTGTTTTACCTTAAACTGAGCAGAGGTGTCTAGACTACTCCATCACTTCTGCTGAGTAAATAAACCACTCTGAGGTCAGAGTGCTGCTGGTTCATCAGCTGGTCCAGGTCTCTAATCTGAAGTCTCCTGACTGAATAATGGCGGTCATCTGTCAAGTCAGTGTTGGTTTTATTACACTAACAATGGAAGGCTCTACTTAATGTTCATGTTAATGGATGGCTGCGCGTCGACTTTCTCCATGCATACCGTAGATGTGTGTATACGTGCAAGTATATACCAGGTCACGCGTGTGAGTGTGTGCAGAGTTTCTTACAGCTGGGCTTCAGAACCTCAGGAGGGGTCCCATTGTTAACCACTTCCTGCAGAAATCTACCAGGGAGAGCAGAGGAAAGGGAGGATCACACAAATCTGGGGGCAAAAAACAAAAACGGACATTTGAATTTTTTGGTTACAAACCTAATGATCACTACTATGTAAGTTTTGGAAGAAGAAACGACTTATCCTTTCAAAAAAAAAAATGAATAAGCAACAGAAACACGGAAGCAGAAACAAGCTGTCAACACAATACTGACATATCATCATCACATTTTATTGTAGCCAACAGTTTCTAGTTTACACATCCATCAGTTACAACATAATTATTCATTTATAGTTACGTTTGCATCCACCTGATGAATGTAAGTCTAATATCTCTCTCTTTTTTAGGTCTGTTGCTGGTCTCCACCCACTCCTGAGGGAAATGTCCAGCTCTTTAGCATCTAAAGGCTCCACTGTGTTCACCAGCTAGCTGTGTCGGTCTGCGGTTTGTGCTGAGCAGGTAGTGCACTGTTGGTTTTCAGAGTTTTTTTTTCCTGTTAACGTGAAGACAGCGGTGAGAGTGAACTAAAACACAAAAGATGCTGGACAGCTAAACAGTGAGCTGAAACTCACTATAAAGCTCCATAAACTCGATCAAAGATGCAGACCCACAAGATAATTTTCTGTATCAGTGCTCAAAGTGGTGCACAGTACCGGCACTTCTTCATTTTACTCGTTTGCATACTGTGACTGTGACTTTTTCTTGCGCACTAGTACTTCTCTCAAACTGCTGGTAGTCTTTTCCACAATTTCCAGATTTTCTGGGAGATTCATAACAGCACAGCACCATCACTTTTGCACCAGGCCTCATCAGCCGTATGAATGTAGAAATTACGTGGCGATCATCTGGTCGGGAGGGGGATGGTAACGAGGTGCTGTAATTTATTAATTAAATTATTGATTTAAGTGCTCCTAAAATCTGAATGATACCCTTCTACGGGCTACAAATAACATAGGAAAGCACTTAAACACTTAACACTTTGGGTAAATATACAAACATACCACCTTAAGCTTATGATGTTTCAGTTGGAATATTATTGGAATACTACTTGATTATAGGCCTACAGTAGAAGATGCATAGCCCACATATAATAACAACAATAAAACCACAGCTGATTATGACTGACACAGCATATCATGCTTAAAGAAGTAATGAATAAATAGTAATTTGTTGCGACAGATTGCTGATAGCAGCAGATACACATGCCGGCATGTAAATAAGAGAAATACTGGCACTTTTTCCCTCTTGAAGGACTGCTCCGTATCAAGCCAACTCTTGCTTTAAACTTAACTTTAATTGTTGCATAAAAAAGATTAGTTCACCATGTTCAACTTTAAAGTGTCACGTTTTCTGTATCTGGCTGATCCTGAGACAACGACTTCATTCATCCGCTTCCTTAGTCCAGTGACTGATCTGTGTCCTAGATAACAAGGCTTTCAATACATGAATTCAAGACTTTGCTGTGAAGTAAAATCACTCTGTGGTCAATTGCATTATAAGCTGTGGATAGATCGCCTCGTTGTTATGTTTATTATTCATGTCACTGTGAATGGGGTGAAGGCAAAGCACTTCCTGTAATTGTACCGAGTTGGAGCAGATGTTGAAACAGACATTATTTTGCAGCTTTCTTTCCTTCACCTCATTATTCCTTGTCTTTCTGTCTCTTTATTGTTTAGTATATCATTACTGTGTATGGCATCCAGCTTTATTTAGCACACCTGGTCTCTAAGCCAGCATGTCCTTGGAGGACGTGCTGCTATCATGATCACACTATGAACTGCACCGAGCTTCTGTTTCACACCAGTTCAAAAAACAGAAATTTGCAGATGTGACCTTTTATTCTCCCAATTATTTCCACACAGTTGGGCCTCTTTTCCTATCTTGTTTCTTATTATTGTAACAAGCTGTGAGAAAACTGATAGGATCTTCCTTTTCGAGTCGCCGACATACAATCCCAAAATTGTGATTCTGCTTTTTCTCATCCGTCTTGTATTCACCGGGGCTTTTGAATATCACAAGCTATTAAATATAATTGTATTTTCTCAGCCGTTATTCTCCAGTGAGATGCGACGTAGCGTCCAATTGAGGGATTCTGTAATTCACTTACTGCAGTGCAACGGTAAGTGACTCCTCTGGTTCTCTCTGTGGGGGTGTTGTCTCCAAAGAGTGTGTACATGTGTGTATGCAAGTGTGCATTTATACAGAGGGGGCACTAGGGGTCAACCCTTTGCCCACTCCAGAGACAGGAAATGGCTCCAATATGGGCCTGAGTGTGGCCTCCTTTAAGGCTCTGGGGAGTGATTTAGGCCTCTTGTCAGGACCAGAACTGCAGGATCAGTGAGAAAAAATGTACAAAGCGAAAAATACAGATGTTTTGTTGGGGACCAGTTGAAACCATAGACCTCTGGTAGGCTTCACAGGGACCAAGAGGTTTATTAATAGTGTCAGTGGGGTAGCAGATGATGAGCTGATATGTCAAGAAAGATTTGTGTCCAGTCTGACATTTGCATTTTTTTTAAATATGTTTTTTCAAAGGATGGATTTATAATTTGCATGCTTTTGTTATATTTTTTTAACATTTAATTGGAATCTACCAAAAACTATTTAGTGTTTAGTCTGATTAGGCTGGTATTGTTATATTATTATTCCAGGCTGAATGCTGTAACACATCTTGGACTGTGTGCAAATATTCTACCTAGATGGTCAGAGTGTCGGGTCACTGTCTTGGCTGTGATGGTAATAGAGACGGTTGTTTACACAGAGCATATTTCCAACCATCTGGTGAATTATCTCTCCAAGGAATTTTTAGGGCAAACTTACAGGCTGCTAAAAGCTTATTACAGTCCTGTGACAGACACACATACCGGATTACTTGTTTTTTTTGTTTTTTTTGTATTTATTGACTTTTGTTTGTTCCTCATAGCCTGTTTGTGATGATTTATGAAAATTTGTTTATATATTCATAATGCAACACATCCAGGAAGTAAAAATGTGAGATACTTGTACTGTACTTGAGTATTTATTTATTTTATTTATACTTCTACTGCACTACAATTCAGAAGTAAATATTGTAATTTTACTCCACTGCTATTACATTCCACACTATTTCTTTACCAGCTTTAGTTACAAGTTACTTTCCAAATAAAGATGTTTACATTCAAAACAGGCGTTTAAGAAATATGAAACTATATGTCAAAGTAGATTAAACTAAAACAGAATATAAATCAACTTAAATTAGCTCCACAGTGACCAACAACAGTAAAATGCTACTTCTACTGATTGACATTGATGCCTCATTATTCCCATCACAGGGGCCATTTGTCTGTATTAAGTACTTTCACTTTTGCTACTTATACATTAGCTTTACATACTTTAACTTAAATACCCTTTTGAATGCAGGACTGTAAAATTAAGTATTTTTTACGCTTTTACTAGAAGGAGGACACTGAATACTTCCTCCACTATTGCTCACTCATGAATCAATATGTTTTGTATGTTTTAGCATGACTAGCTCTCATTGGCACTAACATTATACCAGTTTCACCAAATTTCTCTTTAAGCTTGCGAAAAAAAAATAACTTACTGCCAAAGGCTCGCTCAACAATAACATAATGAGTTAAAAAAAAAATTTCACAGTGAGCAAATGTCAAACTGGATTATAATATAACAACAGTATATAGCTCAACTTAAATTAGCTCCACATTGACCAACAACAGTAAAATGCTACTTAAATGGATTAACACTGATGTCTCAGGATTCATACAGTATCACCATTTGGCCATGTGTCTGCACTGAGTACTTTTACTTTTGGCAAATTTTAATAATGTCACTTGGCTACACTTTTACTCTGGTAACATTCTGCATGTTTGAAAGGACTTTTAAGTATTTTTTATAACTATTATTGCAAGAAAGATGCTGAATACTTTCTCCATTATCACTCACTCATGAATAAATGTTTTGTATGTTTTATGGTGCCTTCAAATTGAACTCGTGAATATGATGTGTTGCATTAAAGTGGTCTAGAAGGCCAACAAAGCAAAAACATTAAGATACGCAGTCGCAAGCTCTCAGGTCACGAAAAAAAAAATGGATGTTAATGTAATGTAGCTTAATGTTACATTGGCCTACAGAATATAAAACTTCTACCACAACAACAATAACAAATCTTTAGCTTCCTTTGAACCGAAATCTTCAGGAGGCCTCTTTCCATAATCAAAAGCCTTTTTATTTCTACTGTCTACAGTTCTTTGTCAGTGCTCTCTCCCTCAGCAACACAACACAATAATATAATATGAAATAATATTTGTCTAAATTCCACCTAAGCTTCTTAATTATTACACATTTATTTATAGCCAAATACTTAATCTAACTCCACTGAATCGTGGTTTTCTTCTACAAGGTTCTGATTTCCCCACAGGGATTAACAGTTTCATCTTATCTTTTAATTAAATCATATTGTACTTGATCTGATCACGTCATTGCTGCATGTGAGCTATTTACAAACCACTTTGCCTTCAAGCAAATGCATTCTTAACTTGATTTAATACTAATTGACCAGACTAACTGAACTCCCCAGAGCAGAGATGTGTCACAGAATGCTTGTTTCACTCATTACCATTCAGAAACTCTGATGATAGTGATTATACATTTTTATTTTCGGGAACTTGAATCTTGTTTAGTCATCATTGTTATTGTCATCTAGGTATAAACACAGCTTGGAGGTGCTGTAAAAACCATTCAGACACATAACAACAAACGGAATAGTCCCGAGTCACATTATAGTCTTCTTGTCTGTAAATCTTTCACAGCTGGTAGGGACTGAGCCCCCACTACCTCACACAACTGGCTGCACAAGGACAGCTACGCCTCCCAAGGTGAGTATGGGACTCCTCTTCACTGTCAGACTCAATGCAGACTGAATGCTCGCAGCAGCGAGCATTGTACTATACAGTTGTAATTTCTTGCTGGAAGATGCAGTTTTGTAATGTCATAGAGGGATTCTGTGCAGAACGACACAACAGATTTGTGATAAGGAGGAAGCGAATCAAAATCACTCTTAAGATAGAAATCATGAGTTGACCTAAAACTTAATTTGATTTTTAATAAGTTTTAGGTCAGCATTAAGGAGAAAAGAAAAAAAAAAAAAAAATTTTTCTTTTTTTATCCCCACAATGGGGAAATTTAATTTACATTTTTTTAAACTCATCCCATTCATAATTGTTAAATCCAAACCTAAAACACACATACATTCATTAATGGAGAGATGTCAGAGTGAGGATCATACAACATAAGTTCTTTTACTGTCTGAGGACTGAAAAGTTTCCATAGAAAGAAGCACCTGCGATATATTGACTTCTGTAATGTTTAAAGCCATGAAAGACAATACTGCACTGATCAATGCTATGCCAAGCATGAAACTACATTATAGCATTTTGCACAAGCAGTTAGCAGGCTAATAGAGGTTACTGCACTGCTTTCACAACTGTTATTGCTGTTCTTCATGATATGTGCTGCATTGTCACTGTGCTAGGCACAAAAAAGACCAATAACTGCTGTGTTTTGGAACTGAACCTCAAGTAGCCTACACAATATAAAAATTGCATGTTATTATAATGATAACGTGCCTCCAAGCACATCTGCTTCTTCCTTTTATAACAGCAAACATTTTGACATCACAACAGAAAAAGACAGGCGTAATCAGGACATTAATAACAACTGAATTACATTTAGTTGGTCCGGTTCCAGGGCCCAGGTTTTGTGCATGCTGGCTCCTTAATATTCCAAGTCACACATGTGCTTTTCCTGCTATAACAAAGCAAATATTCCTCTCAGATCTGCTGACACTTCCTTTTCCTCCCTGCTGTCATGACCATTCCTGCTTGATACCACAAAGTGACTTGAACAACATGAAGAGAGGAGAAGAGAGGTTGAGGAGATGGAAGAGGAGTGAGGTTAAGTGGAGGACGTTTGGGTGTTTGCTACGTCATCAACAACAATGGACCTCCGCCAATGATAAAGTGGTGCTATAATAACTTGCAGCACAAGCCAACAGTATGAAACCTCACAGCTAGAGATGCTAAACTAACATTGCCAGTTAGGACATAACACTGATGTGACGTAACGTGATATATGAACATTAATGAGCTGGTATATCTGTCTATTGAGTTTATCTAAAGTCTGCCTTCAGAAAAACATATAATCAGATTTATTCTCTAATCCCATCTCAACAATAAACTGATTAGATGAAGAGGATGTTCCTGCATGTCTTTGTTTGAAAGAGCATCCAGCACCATCAGTTTCCTGCTACACAGTAGTTCAGACAAAATACCAGCAGACTAGTCACCTATTTCCCCACGCACAGCCTGCCACCGTGTGGTCACAGCCTGTATTGCACGGTACAGCTATAGTGTTACTGTTAACAGCTAAATCATGTAGAGTAAGTCAGTGTAAATATATGTTTTAGATCTCATGTCTAAAATAAAACAAACTGGAGGTAGGGTTTGGTTAGTTTGCTCCCCCCTTTTTCAAGAATGCTCTGTTCAAGGTTTACACAGTCTGGTCTATAGATCAGCCGGATGAAGGAGGGGATTGTTCATTTGTAAAAGGTCAATTAACAACTTTTAGTCACTTAATTGAATAAATGTAGCCTATCAGTGACATTGTAGGTACATTCAAATAAAATTCATCTCAGACTTGTAAGCTACTTAATTGTATTTGTTGTAAATGGTATTATTCTCAGCTCACAGTTTGTTTTGAAACATGTGAGTTTCAAAACAACAACAACAGTAAACTAGTAGGAAATGTTGGGATTTGGCAAGCTATGTTTTAACTTCATTTGTAAACAGCCACTGTTCCCATTTTTTAAACATTCTACCAAATAAAAGTTTGTATCATTAACTGCATGAAATTAAACATGCACAAGATAAGCGTTGTGTCAACATTGTTTTGTTTCCTTATTGTGAAACACAGTGCTTAATGTGGATTCCTGTACATGTAGGGAAATGGCAGTATTTCCGATAGCACGTGAATGCTTCAAGCAAGATGCGTTCACTGTTCAGTTGAGCTCAGACCACAATCAACGTCACTGCCACTGCCACCATGTTGGATCAGGAAGTGGGCAGAGCCGAAGCAGGAATCCCGAGCCGAGCTTAACGTCAACGGCCGTGTTTATTCGATCGGTCGACCGTTTCACCGATCTCACCTTTAACATCCAGGTTACATGCTGCGTGGCTTTCTGGCTGGTCGAGGTAGGCGCTTTGCTTCGGATTTCATCGTTTTGCAGCACCAGCTATGGCCTCTCTCAAGCAGAGAACCTCGGGCCTCGTCCAGCGGAGGACCGAGGCCATTCGCAGCGCGGCCGCCGACAGGGAGAGGGAGTCCGGCGGAGAGGAGGACGAAGCGCGCCGCGGGGAGGAGGAGGAAGACGACGACAAGGGGGACTCGAAGGAAACCAGGCTCACATTGATGGAGGAGGTGTTGCTCTTGGGCCTCAAGGATCGAGAGGTGTGGGCTGTTTTTAATCCAGCTAGTAGCTAGTAACTTATGCGTTCAACGCTAGTAAGATAACACACTGTTTACTTTGCGTCACAAACTGTGTTTACAGACGTCAACAAAGTTAACTTCGTTTATTCAAGCTAATTAATGTCTCCTAGATTTGTTTGCCTGTAGCGGCTGTTTAATGTTAACCTGGTTAGCAAATGTAAGTCAAGTTAGCTTGCACTTAACCAACAACCCAATGTTTTATCTATCTAATGCTTATATTATCGGTGCATTACGGTGTTGCTAGTAAGCAGATGGTGGACGAGTTGCTGAATGGAAGCGCTTATCCGACGTTAAGTTAATTAACCAATTTACTTTCTACGTAGCTCTCGTAGCTGGTGTTACCTGGGTAGTTTACTTGACAACTTGCCAGCAGCGACTTCTTTTTAACCTGGAAGTGCTCAAGTGTTGCTTCAACGACCAACACGTCAGCTAATCTAGCTAATCAAACGCTGCACCTTGGCTGAATTTTTCTCCTCCTCCTCCTCCTCCTCCTCTCAGGGCTACACGTCTTTCTGGAACGACTGTATTTCTTCCGGGCTTCGCGGCTGTATGCTGGTGGAGCTGGCTCTCCGGGGGAGGTTACAGCTGGAGGCCTGCGGTGTGAGGAGGAAAAGCCTGCTCTCTAGGAAGGTGGGGACTATAAGGATGTGTACAGGTGATCAGAGGAAAGTGAAACACGATCCCGTGTTCAGTCTGCCTTGTCTAATTGTTCTTATATGCCATAAGACACTTAATACCCCTCAGTTATGTTTCTGTGAGCAGAAGGATTAATTTCTGTAGGAACTAATAAAAGTCTCCTTACCATGAAATGAATCATTACAATTTTATGTATAGTACAATGAGTAGTGGTTGGGCTGGTTCCTGTTCACACAGGATGTGAGTTTAGCTGTAAATGAGCCAGACATTAACAGTCATGCGAGTTCAAATATGTCTCCTTTTTGTTTGCAAAGGTGATCTGCAAGTCAGATGCCCCGACAGGAGATGTGCTGCTGGACGAGGCCTTGAAGCACATTAAAGAAACCCAGCCTCCAGAGACTGTGCAGAGCTGGATAGAGCTGCTGAGTGGTGAGATAAAACATCTGAATATTCTAGTCTTCGCCTGTTAGACATCATTTTGATAGCTAATTTTGCTGATTCAAATCTTGCATAAGTTGACAGAAGGACTCGTTATAATATCACAGTTCATCTATAACATAGTGCTTGAAAAAAAATTACATATTCACATGTTGCCGTGTGTATTGGCCGGTATCAGCAATCACTTGCTATGTGTTCTTATTTATTTATTGTTTCTTCAAGCATGTTAACTAGGACTGACCCAAATGCTTTGAAGCTTTGACCGTTGCCATTGCATAATAATGAATAAACCCCCAAATAGCCCATGAAATAAAGAATAATCCCACAACATTGTTCATTATTCATATCCCACATTACTTGCTATCAGTTATTCTCCGACAGATATCGCTATGTGTTATGTGTAGAAGTGCGTGATGTACCGTAGTGTGGCACTGGCCAGAAGCTTCAAATACCTTCAAAATTTCTCACAGAAGCTTTGACTTAAAAGATTAGATTAAGAAAATATTGAAATCCATCCATTATTTGTAACTGCTTATCCTATTCGGGGTCGTAAGGGTGCTGGAGCCGATTCCCAGCTGATGTTGGACGGTACGTCCTGGACAGATCACAGGCTGACACATAGAGACAGACAACCATTTACGCTCACATTCACACCTACGGGCAATATAAAGTCAGCAATTAAAGTTTTATATTTGTTCACAAATAAAAAAAAAAAAAAAAAAAAGACGAACAGTTCACTAATTATTTTACACAAAGGATGTGAACATTTGATCAAGCACCCTCGTTCTCATCCACCTCTGCTCCTCCCGCCATGCCGTGCCATGCATCAGCTTGTCCAGATGTTCTCCACATTGTTTTTATTTTCATATGACATGAGGCATTGCTCAAAAACACTGATGCTGCCATTATGAATCGCCCAGAGAGCCTGATAAGGAGAGGGCAGAAAAAAGTACTGGGAAGTGCTGGTGCACAAGAAAAAGTCAGAGTAATTTGTCGTATTGTACACCAGTGAGTACCAGCCCACATCTAGGACTGCATTAACAACATTAAAACAAATTTAATAAGAGGCTGGAAGCAGCAGCATTAACAGTTTTTAAATTAGCCAATGTGAGCCACTTGTTAACAGCGTTAAAAAAGGACATTGGCTGTGTACCTGTGTGTGTTTAAAGTCCTAAAATGGATCTGATGTCCTTCAATAGGAGAGACCTGGAATCCCCTGAAGCTGCACTACCAGCTGAGAAATGTTAGAGAACGTCTGGCAAAAAACCTGGTAGAGAAAGGTGTCCTCACCACGGAGAAACAGAACTTCCTGCTTTTTGACATGACCACACATCCGCTCACCAACAGCACCATTAAACAGGTAAGGTGTGGGGATGTTCACTGGCTATTTCTCGTGCTATCAAGTCGATGTAAGCTTCGCAAGTAACAGAATTAAAAATGAATCAAATTAGTGTTGTGTGAGAGTCTTGATTGGGAGGTAAAAACTTTCTGATCCAAGCAGTATTTTTATGCTGAGTCTGCAAACACCCAGCTCTTATGAGAGTGAGGGTTACAGTCACAGCTCATTGTCTTATTGTTCTTGTGCAGTAACATCTACACTGAACTGAAATTAATGTGCATATTTTGTCTGCTACAGCATACACACTCGCTTAGGTTAGCATAAAAGTGGGTAGCATTTATTAGCATATTATAGCACGTTTGTTCAAAAACTCAAGTGTATAAATGACAAACGAGATATAACATGTTAAGGCTAGCTATTTCCCGTTGCTTGTAGTCTTTATGCTAAACTAAGCTAATGGTCTGCCGGCTGTGGCTTCATATATAACCAACAGATATGAGAAGGTGAATAAGTGTATTTCCCAACATGTTGAACTGCTCCTGTTACTGTTGTTTTTCTAGTTCTTCCACCTAATTGAACGTACATTATGTTAGGACTGCTCAAAATAAAAAACATAATCCCAATTATTTTGGTCAATATTGCGATCACGATTGTTTAACAAGATTTCTCATTGAAAACATCATGCATTTAGAGAGGACATTTTGTAGCCTATATTTTAAAGTCAAATGCATCAACCTGATTTACTTGGGGGGCAAAATTAAGGTATTGTTGTAATTAAGGTTTGTGCCCTTGTAAACAATTTAGTCCTAAACATTGCGTCACAATAATCGCTTTATAGCAGTTATCTTGTTGTAACTGCACAGCCCTACAATACTTAATGAATGTGATGCATATGATGGCTATAAAACACATGTTAATATTATTGCTTACAGCGCCTTGTCAAGAAGGTCCAGGAGTCCGTTTTGGAGAAGTGGGTCAACGACCCTCACCGCATGGACAAGCGGGTCCTGTCCCTGATCCTCCTGGCCCACTCATCCGATGTTCTCGAGAATGCCTTCGCCCCACTCCAAGACGACCAGTACGACCTGGGCATGAAGAGAGTCCACACCCTGCTGGAGCTGGAGCCGGAGAAAGAGAGCACAAAGCCCAACGTCAACGAACTCATGTGGGCCGTGGTGGCTGCATTTACTAAATGAAAACACCTGATTGGTTGGACTGGAAGATCGGGCTATGGTCTGTTATTTAATTGGTTGAAGGACTTCACTTAATGAGACAGACTTCACTCTAATGAGACAATCTATTTTGGTTGGGGAGCCTGTTTGTACCTCTATTCCGGATGACATTTTGGTGGCAGTCCATATTAACCCAGTGCAATCTGATTGGTGGTGGGCTTCACCAAGTAACATTTGGTTGGTTGGATTGGTCTCTAAATGAAAAACGACTGGCTGCTTTCACACAGTGAGGTATATTTTCTGCTCCTGCGAGGCTGGATATACTTAGAAACGTCAACACTACGAACAGATGGGTTTCTGTTAATGTTAGATGACATCAACGAACAAAAGCAGGTGGCAGTCATGGTGAATATGAAGATTTTGACCGGGGCCAAGTTTACCTTCTTCACTAAGGAAACATCATCTCCACATTACTACAAGATGTGGCCAGAATCAAATCCTGGTCTCGTCTCCATTCTCTCTCACATGCTTATGCAAGGATAACGCATAGCACATCACTGCTATTGATGCTCTTTGCACTCATGCGGGTCTCCTGCTGCCACTTGTGTTGGGAGTACATGCTTTAGGGTTACTGTTAGAATAGACTACCTGAATGTTTACACATTAAATTCTCGCTCCTCCTTTCTTCCTCATTGCGTTTTGAGGAGGAAATGGAGGACACAAATAAACACTTGATCGCCTGCATCGTTACTGGGAAATTTGGCCCTCATAGACTCTAACCCTAAATGAAGAATTAAACCTGGAGTCTAACAAAACTCTTTATCTTATTAGTTGGTCCATTCTGTGTTCATAGAATGAGACTAGTCTTCCATTTCTATTTATGTTACTAATCAATGCTTGGGGTTGCCTGCCATTTATCAACTATTTTGCACAGCCAATAGCCCCGTAGGTAGGATCGTATTTATAGGGATTTTTTTTCTTGCGTTGAGTACTTGAGAAAATAAAAATTATCAACCTTAGCCATGGCTAAAAAAAAAAAGAGATCTCACTTATTTTGTCTACAGCTATTGATCTTTATGAATCCTTTAAAATCATTCCTCTGGGCATATAAATAATAAAGCTTCTGATTTGTAAACAGCCCGCACAAGATTTACAGTATGATTGTAAGTGGCTGCTTATACAAATGGGATGGGAACTGTTAGCCAAAGTGGCTAGTTTAAATTCAGAAATGTTAAAGGGTTCTTTCACCCAAATTATTTTAAAAAACAAACATTTTCTCACTTAACCCTAATGGTATCTAGCCATGGAGCTTTTATTTAGGTTTTGAATTATTTTCCAAAGATATTTGCCTCTATCTTAACACACTGAGGGCAAATCGAATTTACTTTTAAGATGCTCATCAGCAGCAAAAATTCAGTATCTCTTGGTGGAGTTTCCCATTAATCCACAATTTACTGTGAACTGTTTTCTTACTTTGCACTAAAGAGGTTGTCCCTATAAAATGTGTTCCCAACATGTTCTAGGGATTCACTAGATACCAACAGATGTAAGTGAGACAATGGATATTTTGTAATCTGGGTGAAACAACCCGTTTTAAAGTTTCCGTCTTGCAATATATTGTATTGTATATTCTTTGTATGTCATGTCATAATTAGCTGTTATTTCTATCTGGTAGGCCCACACGGGCATGTTATATTGTTTCATACATGCTGGTGACGGGAGGGTTGCTTGGGCCCCAGATGAATCCTTGTTAATGACTGAAACTGTTCAATAAATTGCAACCTATTGGGACAAAACCCACCTCCAGTTCAGTGCGGATGTGGGAACATTTCCATTTCAATATGAAATGACGACATCATTCTGGTCTAACGAATGCGATTTGTGTATGAAGATACATCACCTATTGTTTCATGGCATACTTACAGTTCTGTCTTGTTTTGTTTTTCTACCAACAAAATACCAATAGGTATGAAGAAATGTTGAGATCCGTTTACAGCAAAGAGACCATGCATGCTATCGGTGGCGGGCTGGGGTACTTGTGGATGTAGCTACAGAGAAAAGGCTTGTATGTAATTATTAGTCATTTTATGTGTACGATCTAATGGAATTCAATGAAAGGGATCTTCTCTCCTATCCTCTATAATTGTGTATGCTTTTGTATTACCACACAAAATAAAGTAAGGATCCTTTAAGTGCCTGAATTTAGCACTGTTTTGCTGTTGTTTTTATTCCATATACTGTATATATTGTACTGGATTACACTTATGGATTTAATTAATCAGTTTGACTTAGTTTTCTCCCATTTGATCTGTTATATTGTCTCATAAAACATCGTACATACAGGTAGCTATTAATGTCAGGTGGTTGGTCTGATTCATCTAGTGCTGAAATGATGGATTGGTCAATTGATAGAAAAATAGCAATTTTGATAACTGATTTATTGTGAAGTTTGTTTTTTTTATATGAGGATTTACTGCTTTTATATCACTGTCAACTGAATATTTTTGGGCTTTAGACTGCAAGCAAACAAGCAGTTTGAGGGTGTTACTTTAAGATCTGGGAAATTATGAGGGCTAGTTATGGCTGAAAGGTTAATTAGAGAAATAATGACATTAAATGCTTTGGGAAATATGCTAATTTGTTTTCTTGCCAAGAGTTACATCAGCAGACTGATACCACTCCCTAACCTGTATCAAACCTCTCATCTAACTCTCAGCAACAAAGCAGATAAACAAGGTAAATTCCTGTAATGTGGGACAGCGCTAAGTTCGGTGCGGTGGCTCTTCCTCCAGCAAACTCTGGTGTCATGTGATCAAAATCACATGACTTCTCAAATGCCCAATCACAGGAAGCGCCTTGTGGGAAGAGTGTGAAGACCACCCAAAGGTCACTTCATAACTAACTTAATGTTAAGGGTATACAATTCTTATAAATTACTCAAAAAGGGCTCTTATCAACATGGGAGTGGACAAATATGCTGCTTTATGCAAATGTATGTGTATATTTATTATTGGAAATTAATGAACAACACAAAACAATGACAAGTAATGTTCAGGAACCCTCAAAGGTACTGCATTTAGCACGACATGTATGCTCAAGTCATAACATAGCAAACTGCAGCCCAACAGGCAACAACAGCTGTCAGTATACTGACTTGACTATGACTTGATCCAAACTGACTGTGATTATCATAAAGTGGACATGTCTGTAAAGGGGAGACTTGTGGGCATCCAGATAACGCATTTTCATTCACATATCTTGAGGTCAGAGGTTGAGACCCCTTTGAAAATGGCCTTGCCAATTCCAGCCTCCTTCGTGACAAGCTAGTATGACATGGTTGGTACCAATGGATTCATTAGCTTTTCTAGTTTCATATGATGATAAAAATCACAAGTTGCATTAATGAAATTAGTGGCATTAAAAGAAATTTGCCTGTGTTATTGCCATGGTAACCATGACAGCCCTAAAATCAAACTATTTGAGGATTTGTCTGTAAAGGGGAGACGCGTGAGTACCCGTATGGCCCATTTTCATTCATTTTTCTTGAGGTCAGAGGTCAAGGGACTCCCTTGAAAATGGCCATGTCAGATATTCCTCACCAAAATTTAGTGTTGCCTCCTTCACGACAAGCTAGTGTGACATAGTTGGTGCCAGTTGATTCGTTGGTTTTCTAGTTTCAGGTAATGCCAGTATCTTCACTCTAGCTCTAAAACTGAGCCTCCTACAACCTAAAATCGAGAGTTGCGTTAATGTGTTTAAGAAATTAGTGGTATTAAAAAGGAATTTGCCTTAATATCACATTAACTTTGACAACCCTAGAAAATTTCTTATGTTATTTGACTAATTTCAGTGTGTGATGTGGTTAGAGAGATTTCCCACTTTCCCAGAGTCAGAAACAAATAAATTCCCCAGGACAGACCTTTTTTATGTATTTACTTGGCTCAATTACTGAGTGTCTATCGGATCAGATAAAGTACCGTAATCATGATCTCAGAATTGAGCAAAACTAAGCAACTAAACTAAGGAGGGGAGCGGATCTTGAAAATCCCTGTTCTAATGATTTTATATACTGTATATAAAGTAAAGGATAAACTATATTCAATAATTGGGGATGGTTGCATCTTTTTTGTGGCTGTATGTTTGTGTGTATGTGTGTGAACTAGGGACTTGCCTTTTTTAAGTCAGGGATAATGTTAGAGATAAATGTCTGTGTATTATTATTATTATTATTACTACTTTTCTTGATTTTATGAATTGCATCTTGTTCATTTCATTTATAATATCATTATTATTTGACACTTTTGCAGTATTGTCCTTGTTAGGCGTTACCTCTAGCTCAACCAGTAGAGTGTGCAGCCCATGTAAGCTGAATCCTGGCAGCAGCGTGGGTTTGATTCCGACCTGTGGCCCTTTGCTGCATCTCCCCCTGCTCTTCCCCCTTTCCTGCCATATATATATATATATATATATATATATATATATATATATATATATATATATATATATATATATATATATATATATATATATATATATATATATATATATATATATATATATATATATATATATATATATATATATATATATATATATATATATATATATATATATATATATATATATATATATATATATATATATATATATATATATATATATATATATATATATATATATATATATATATATATATATATTTTAAAATTGTCTTGTCATTGTCACATTCATGCCAATAAAGCAAACTGAATTGGACTGAGAGATGCAGGCAAAGAATCAGGGAAGAAAACTGATTCAGACCTGGGACGAGTTTTCACATGAATTATGGTGAGTCAGACTTTTTAACAGACTTCAGAGTCCCAGATTTCAGACATGATTGTCCCGCATTAGGAAGCGCAGATTGTCTGAGACAACTTAACACTAAGTGTACTGCTGTGTCAGCCATTTAGGGTTGTCTACAATACCATTTTTTGGGCTTCGAAGCCTCAGTGAGAGATATTCAAAGCTATTCAGAACTAACTTAACTAATAATAATTCACGTTGAATATAAATAATGAATAATATTGTAGGATTACTCATTTCACTGGCAATTTTTGGATTTGTACATTATTATTACACATATATATTAAAGAAATACATCAATGAAGCATTAAAATACTGATTTGAAGGTTGATTACCATGGCAATGGTCAAAGCTTTGAAGCATTTGGGTCAGCCTTACTACCATTTCTTTCGTGTGTGTGATATCTGCATTTTCTTTTTTGGTTTGAATTTAATGTTTTGGCGCATATTGCAACATTAAGTCTGAAATAATATTTGCCATATTATAATTCATCCCCATGTCCTAAAATGTCAAACTATTCCTTTAAGAAACCAAATGTCAGCTGCAGTCTTATGTTCATCAGCATTCACCACAATAGTACACATGACCAGATACAAGACTTGTTGAATATGCTCCTTTAATTTGCAATTCATGAAACCCTTCCCTTTAGAAAAAAAGAGTCTAGAAGTAACTGAGTCTCAGTTCTTCAGTTACCATAAATGCAAAAGGCTGATAGAACATAACATGCATAAATGTCCATTTATACAGAAGTATGTATAGTATAGAGTACATGTGATAATCAGCATCCTTCAGCAGATAATTTCCATCCAGATGTTCCACTTTCATTCCAGTGACCCGTGGGTCTGAATCCCTGGATCAACAGAATCCCACACATGTGGCTTTCTTTCTCTTCAGAACTCCAGTTCAGTGACAGTCCACATCCAGCATCTCATCAGGGTGTTGGGTGTTTCCACAAGCTTACATCCCACTTGAGAGTTGTAGTGAGTCCGTATCCAAGACTCTTCTGCCTTGGCTAGTTTAGTTAAATCCAATTCCTTCCAAGTGCTTTGACGTCATGTCTCACTTGATTTTGGTAACAGTCTTGTAGTTCTTGATCAGTATTTCCAGCAGTTTGTATCTCCAGTTAAGCCTGTCTCCAACCTGACGCAGCTCATGTGCGCAGTGATCAATTGTGGCAGCAAGATCTGAGGGCAAAAGACACATAGGTTGAGTATCCATGATCTAATACACATATGAAGCTTACTTAAAACCAGGTTAAGTAAAATGAAATCTTCTTACCGTGGCCAGGCATTTTCATAATTCCTCTGTCTGTTCGTAATAGAGAAGAAAAGCTTTAAAGCTTCAGTTTTTCGTCTCCCTCGGTGCTTATAAAGCAGAGCAGTTGTGGCTTGACAAGAAGGAACAGGTTTGAACTATTGATAGCAGTCCCATCTTAAATACTGCTGGGTGACGTAACTTTATGACAGAGGAATCCCCGTCAGCTGAGGCCAAGTTCCTCCCATTCTGAGGTCTGTTTACAAGATGAAATAGTTATGAGGCTCCTTTAATCAGTACTATTACACCAAACGTGTACCTATTGTACTCTTTGTGGTACAATAACACATACCTGTGGTGCTGACGTGACACATGTGCGCATACTGAATTAATTGATTTACCCTTGATAATGTGACTTAACCACATTAGGACATTAAACACACAAAGACGTATGAGGTGTTAAATGAGGTCACGAGTATAGGAAGTAAAAACAACCCTTCAGCTGCAGTGCATCACATGAAGCAAGATTTCAACATGACAGTCCACACTGGTCAGCAGATAGAGGCTGAATTTTATGAACGAACTCACTTATATAATCCCACCATAAAGTTTTATTGTAAAATGCTCAACAACAGTTGAGCATCAGTGGCTGTTTTTGTGTCCTAATGGGCTGATAGCGATAAGATGTTTAGACACAGTGGCTGTTATTCAGAATATGAAGCAAGGTCATCGCATTAGTGTCACTTCAGGGATTATATAAACAGAAAAAACATGTCATGTGATCAATAGATATATAGATAGTGTTTATTTTACATCAAAACATGCTATATTAATGGACTGCTTTAACATCTTTGCGTAACCGTGAACACTTGAAGAGCAACTTTCATTGAGTCAGTGAGGCATTTTATTCAAGCAGCACAGCGTCTAATTAGGTTACACACACCAGCGTGTTGACCTAAATACACCCTGAGCTCACTGAAAGGTTTATAATCTCAAATATACAGTAAATGTATTCCATTCTTTTCTTTCATACTCCTATGGTCCTCCCCCAGAATATAAAACATGTGGCATGAAGTCTCCGTACTCTGCTGCAGTACAGGCGTCATAAACATGTTAAGGCTTGTCTCAAAGCTACCTCTTCCTCTCTGTAGACATGGGGAAGTACCAGGGAAATTACAGTCAGGTCATCTGAGCACTGCTAACACATGTTAGTTTAAGGAGAAGAAGGGAAGAGTCACTGCATTATGGAAAGACGAGGGGAATATAGTTGTGAAAAATATTTGACGTACATATAAAGAGAAAAGAGACAAGAACATAAGAAGTTAATCACTGAAACCTGGAAGACATAAAATGAAATTCTGATCCTTAACATAAGTAAAAATATAGAAATAATCAGCATCATGTACTTAACTGAAGTATCAAAAGTAAAAGTACTTGGCCCCTGTGACTGATATGTTACTATGCGTTGCAATATACAGTAGATTGGCAATACTGATGCAATAAATGCTTGAGCAGCATTTCACTGTTGTAGCTGGTCAGGATGGAGCTTAGTTTGGTGTTATAGTCTAGTGGTTCCCAACATGGGGGACCATTTGACGTCTTTGGGTCTCAGGCTGTTATTTAATTGAAACCATCTGAGAAGCTTATGGAGGAAATGTCTTTGGTGGAACTGTTAATAGAGATATCTGAAATGTTGCAAGGGGCCCCAACCAGTCACTATACGGGTCACAAACCAAAAAGTTTGGGAACCACTGGTTTAAAACTTCAGTAGGCACTTTTTTTTTGCATCATTGGGTAAAGACTCTATAATAACCTTTCAGCATATTGTAATTTGACTCAACCAAAAGTAGTTTTTCTGTTTTTAGACTTTATGTCAATGTAATTCTTGCATAACATGTACTATATATTGTCTGTGACTCTATTATGGCATTTTTTGCAGTTTAATTTTGGAAGTGCCAACTGCATCCTAAACTTTGGATGGGTTAAATGCAGAGGTCAAATTTTATGTATGCATGCATGTATATGATAACAATATATATGATTGTAAACTTTAGTTGTACACACTCTTTTTCATTCAGTGTTTGCCTGTTATGTTTTTATGTTCAGGAATATGCCAGTTCAAACTAACCTGTCAAACCTGTTAAATGTGCAGTAGACCGTATGTTTTTGGCATAATTGGGCAAAAATTCCTTTCAGTAGATTGTAATTCAAGTGTTCTGAGAGAAAACTTGACTTGGGCACCTCCTCATGGCTCTGACTTTGGCCAATCACAGGTGATTACAGAGAGAAAGAGGGTTCCTATTGGCTATGCTACAGCTGGTGGGTTTCTGAAAACATTTGAGGTGAGAAGTTTTTTTGGATTAAGAAGAAGAAGAAGAAGATCAACCTTTATTAGTCCCACAACGGGGAAATTCAATTTACACTCTGTTTTAACTTATACATGGTACATGCACACAAACACACACACACATGCAGTAATGGAGAGATGTCAGAGTGAGGGGGCTGCTCCTGACAAGCGCCCCGAGCAGTTGGGGGTTTGGTGCCTTGCTCAGGGGCACCTCGGCAGTGCCCAAGAGGTAAACTGGCACCTCTCCAGCTACCAGTTCACACTCAGTTTTTTGGTCCATGTCGGGACTTGAACCGGTGACCCTCCGGTTCCCAAACCAACTCCCTACAGACTGAGCTACTGCCGCCCCCATTACCTGTCTCATGCACAAGTGTCAGGATACAGTGACAGTTAAATTATATTTGCTCCATTCCTGCTGCGGCTCTCATCCTTAACAACGCATGTTTTTAATAAGCATATAGTATATAGAATTTATGTGAAAATAACTATTAGCTGTCAGATAAATGTAGTGGAGTAAAAAGTGCAATATTTCCAATACAATAATGCAGTTCAGTAAAAGTATAGAGCAGCATAAAATTGTACTTGAACACAACGTAGTTCATCTACAGTGCAGAATGATCATGTGGTTACAAAAGGTGCAGGCATCACCAGCCGCTGATAATAGTGTTATAAAACACCTCGTCCTGCCATGTTTTCTTTTAAGAAGAGAGAGAATGTACTATGAACATGCTTATCAGGGTTACTGTACCTACACAAACATTGTTTGTTGTAATGGAAATATCTTGTGCAAAATGTCTGAAATAAATTACCTCATGCTTATAAAAATTAAAACTAGAATAATGTTTGATACGTAACAAGTTTGACAGGTTTATTCCTTTAAACACAGAATGAAATGAGTGTTTTCAATGACTTTAATTTTTTTATCTTTTTTTTTTTTAATCATCATATACATACATGAAATTTGGCCTCTGCATTTAACCCATCCTAAGCATAGGGTGCAATTGCCACTCGCATAATTAAACTGCAGGTAATTCCAAGTCTTTTATCGTCCCTCTCTGGCCATTTTATTCTGCTTTTAAAATGTATTTTATCCCCATATGTTTCTTGTGTAATGATCCCTCTGTTGTTTATATTTTATTTTTTTGCTGATTTATTGTTTATTGCCTTTTTTGTGTTGCTTTGTTTTTTTTGAAAAGCACTTTGTAATCTTAGAAAAGTGATATATAAATAAAGTTTGTTATTATTATCAAGTAATTTTAGTTAATAATTCTATAGGTTTTAAGAATTTTGGGTCTTGGGTCAACTTAAATAAAGGGCTTTTATGTATTGCATATTTTATAGTGTAGTATTGCTACCTTTATTTAAGTAAATAATCTGAATACTTCTTCTGCCACTGAGCATATTCCATTGTATTATACTGTATATTTGTATGCTATCCAATTTTAAAACTGTAAACCATGTACATACTTCCATCAATCACCAGATGGCAGCACATACACTCAAAATCAATGTGAGAAATTTCTGTCTAGCTCTGCAATAACAAATATACATCACTCTATAAAAAAGAGGAAGAGGAAACAAAGTACCAGGGAATGCAACTACAATGCTACAGGCATATGGTAGTTAAGTTTTCTACATTTATGGAATTTGCAGTATTTTTTTCTTAAATTATATATATATATATATATATATATATATATATATATATATATATATATATATATATAGATAGATAGATAGATAGATAGATAGATATAGATAGATAGATATAGATAGATAGATAGATAGATAAGATATATATAATAATTTCAGAAATAAAAAATATATATATATATTTTTGACCAGTTTTCTAGATAAAAAGAAATATCTAACAATAGATATGTCTACTACTAATAAGACTAATTGTAATAATTACTGTATAAATATTTTGCATGAATGATTTGTTTATTTTTCAGAAATCACTGGAATAATTATAGTTTAGTTTAAATCCTTCCAGAGCATGCTTTAGAGAGTGTAACCTATTCTATTAAAATATTTTTTTGTATTAAACCTCTTTAAAGTTATTATTTATGTGAGATCGGATCTTTCAGGCCACATTCAGAAACTTTTTTTTGGGAGGGGGGGGATTGGGCCAAATGCACCGGCATATATTTATATATACACATAGTCATATGAAGAAGTCTTTGCTTCTGCAAAGTGAAACAAGACACGTTATGCAGAAACCTGTGCACAAGCTTTAACTACTTGTGTTTTGCTCTGACAGGTCTACACATAACCTTTTGAACTAAGGCAAGGCACTTTAGAGTTAAGGGCTGATATGTTCTAGACAAGGTAAAGAGACTAGATTCCAACAAAAATCACCAGGAAATACAATACATGCTTCTCTAACAGGCTAGACAATAGAAATCTCTGCAAATCGCACAAAACTAACTGATTGAATAACAGCCTTAACATGTACCTTACTTATGCCTAGAATGCATTTTGAATTTGCACTTATTTGATTGAAATTTTATAAATCTAACTATGAAACACATTTAACAACAAAGTGCACGTGCAGACCATCCCGACGTCAGGAGCGTCAGATCGTTTAGCTTTTATTTATCATTACTGCGCATGCGTCAACCGAGGCGCGCCCAGCCCACTCTGCTGCTTGAGCAGCCAAACAGCTCCAGAGACTCAGTCAGCTATCAGACCCTCCTGTTTCTCCTCACAACTAACAGTTATGAAAAACCTCCGTTTCAAGGATTTCTTCTGGGTGAGTTTCTAGAGCTGCGGTTTGAGTTTATTTATGCATTATTGTTTTTAATAATATATACAATCTTGGTGCGAAAAAGGAACATTGCCTTGAAAATTTAATCATGAAGAGGATGTGTTTTGCTTATAGCAAAGTTAATTGTGTTTCACTGTAGTTTCTCAGTCTATTCAAGTGGAGGTGTGATGGGAATTAGAAATGCTTTTATTTTTGGCCTATTTTTGGTTCCTCTTCCCAGATCTTGGTAGGTGAGATAATAATACTAACCCTACGCTGTAAAAATACTTAGTCACATAAAAGTACATGAAAATGTACCTAGGAAAATGGAAATGCCCCTTAGTTCTATTATATATTACATTATTGGTTTTTAGGTATGTACATTCCACCACTGGCTATATGAAAAAGTACATTTCCCAACAGGCTCTTTTACAGTTTTATTAAAGTTACAAGGCTTCATGTGTTTTATAGAGGAAGACAGTCAATGACCTGCTGATTTTGACATGACATGGTGAGGAGGTTGATTATAGGCTGTTACCCCCAGCTTACCTAAATCATGGAGAAGTACAATTCAAAACATCAATTAACATCTCTGTGTCAAAGACCTTAATGTTAACGTGTTTATGTCTGTGTGTAGTGTTGTCTTGGGAACTTCATTGTGAGAGATTAGACAGAGCTGAGACGGAGCCTGTCTGTCTCACAGAGTGGTGCAGTAGTACAGGTGCTGGCAGCTGGATCTCTAAAGTCTAGGCTTTCAAGTAATAATATTCATGTTACGGCTATCAATAGATTAAAATATTTAATCGTGATTAATCGCATGATTGGCCATGGTTTAATCATACTTTTTTATCTATTCAAAAAGTACCTTAAAGGGAGACCCTAACCCTACCCCTAACCCTAACATCAACATGGGAGTGGACAAATATACTGCTTTATGCAAATGTATGTATATATTCATTACTGGCAATCAATTAATGACACAAAGCAATGAAAAATATTGTCCAGAAATCCTCACAGGTACTGCAGTTAGCATAAAAATATGCTCAAGTCTTAACATGGCAAACTGCAGCCCAGCAGACAACAGCTGCCAGTGTGTCAGTGTGCTGACTCGACTATGACTTTCCCCAAACTGCATGTGATTAAATGGACATGTCTGTAAAGGGGAGACTCATGGGTAAGATACGATAAGATATTCCTTTATTAGTCTCACAGTGGAGAAATTCACCCAGAGAACCCATTTTTATTCACATATCTTGAGGTCAGAGGTCAAGGAACCAGTTTTTCCTTGCCAAAATGTAGTGTAAGTGAATCCTCCATCGTGACAAGCTAGTATGGATTCTTAAGGTTTTCTAGTTTTATATGATGCCAGTATCTTCACTCTAGCTTTAAAATTGAGCCCATTACAACCTAAAAAGTTTGTTGCTTTAATGCATTAATAGAATTTGCATTAATGCGTTATTATGTTAACCGACAGCCCTAATTCATATCATGTAACATCTATGTGTAAAGTGGCCATATAATCTAAACAAATACCCTCAACTGTACAACACTGTAAAACTGGAGAGGAGGAACAGAATGAAATATTGTCCATGTTATTGACAGAACTGTGAACTGACCTGCACTGCTGGCTACGATGCTATCATCCAGTATCTCAATGATGGCAGGAGGACATGCAAGGAGGTGGAGGACTTCATGAAGGCCAGGTAATGCTGCCATGATCTGTATCAGAATCAGAACCAGCTTTATTAGCCAAGTATGTGTACACACATCCAAAGGATCTGCCTCTGGTTTTGTATGAAAACAATGTACAGGAAGATAGAAATAGACACAGAGGTAAAAACAAAGTCAATAGACTAAAAAAGATAAAAAATAAACTATTCTGTATTATACAAGTAGGTGAAAAATACATGTATATATAATTATCTATAAAAAAAAAACATCAATGACCAACAACAAACAATACAAGTCAAGTGTTGTGTAGATTAGGGCTGTCACAATATCAGAGTTATCAGAGAATTTATGATTATGGTATTAATGTGGTATCTATAGAAAATATTTTTAAAAAATCTCTCAAATTAATCTTGAACCTTCTTTATTGTGTATCTTTTTTTTGCAAAGTAATTAAACTCAAAATATGGACGTGGAGAGTCCAACCATAACTGTATATATAAAATGATATAAGAGGAGCTGGATTATTTACACAATATTATGTGTGTGTTTTTAACATAGCAGTACTGGTTATCGTCAATAGCGGTATATCGCGACACTCTAGAGCAAAGGAATAAAAACTAGACCGACTAAAGCACTAGATTATGTTATATACATGATGTAGGTGGTTATAATATATAATATTTGTCTGTTAGTTCTGCTCTAACCCAGTTCAGCAAAGTTGTACGCTAGCTCTAAATTACTGCCAGCTGTACTTGTTGTTATCATGCAATTACAGTAATAGGCCCAATATAGGTTAAGGCTGCAGAGACAAGAACGGTTCTCTTTATGGTTTAATCAGAATCACAGTAAACTTTATTTGTGTGGCAGCGAATAAAATGTTTTATAGCAAATACAGTTAATTGCATGTGGAAGGTTTGACGGAGTCACATGAGGAGAGTGAGGTGGGATTGAAAGCTGAGACAGAGAGGAGGAACACGAACTTTGCAGAGTCCCTATTGTGGGAAGTTCTCAGGTTTATTAGTGAGAGGAGGAGTGGAGTAAGTTATCAAGTCGAAGGTGTGTAGGTGGACTTGGAGCAAAGACCGCAGTGAAACAGGATTGGATGTTGCTTTGGCGTTCACACTCAGATGCACCAGAAATCATAAATTTAATGACACTAAGGTAAAATGAGAGAATGAGCGACATGAGTTTCACTGACAGTATGAAGACAGGCATACACAAGGTCTTGATTGTCTCATTACAGAACATTTCTGAAATATATTCAATAGTGCAGCCATTTGACAATTCAAGGAAACAGTTATTAGTGTTACTGACAAATAATTTGCTTGCAATAGCCTACATAAGGTATAAAAAGCTGCTGTATATAAACCTGCATTATTACTATTATGCCCAAAGACTGTATTTAGTATTATAAAGAAAAATTCCACATTTGTTCATATTGGCAAAAGAAATTTAGTACAGACATACTTTGGGCACGTATCTGACATTACAACTTTAAAAATTTTATATCACATGAAAAATCTCACTTTTACTAAAAGTCAAATTCAGAATTTTTTCATTGCATATGAAGTTGAATATCTCTGATATTCAACTTGTTATGAGCTCATAGATACCCAATACTTGATTGTGCTCCTTGTAGTTTCGGAGATACAGACATTTTCTTGTCCATACTATATTTGGGCACATGGGATGACTGTTTTATCCTTAAATATAATGGAGTCTCTTACAAAAATAGTAATCCCATGGGCCTAAAGTCTAGTTATATTATTTTAAGAAAAACTCACTTTTCAGCCAGACTGATTGTGAACATTTATTTGTGTTTGGGCAAGCCTAAAAAACTTTCATTTGAAATGGGGTTAAATGCACAAATTTTACACACCAAAATAAGTAATGCTAACAGTTGGTTGCATTTGATATGAGCAGCCACACTTAGCAGTAATATTCTGATGTGAAAATGTTTCCCTACTGTTAAATTACCAGCATATATTCCTGCACACTGTTGCATCGTGGTAGACCTCTTAGAGGAGGAACAGAAAAGTTGTCTCTAACTTACAGTACTGTACTGTAGCGCTACACCTTTATCACAGCTAATGTGTTGTGTAACATCATCTGCATAGATTTTTATAATGTCATACAAAGTTTGGCATTTGAATTTTGATTTCCTCCTTCCTCATGTGATAAGCAATCAGTCGTTTATTTCTCTCTCTCTCTCTCACACACACACACACACACACACACACACACACACACACACACACACACACACCAGTTTAAAGCCAGTGACATTAACTTCATTTGCTAATAATAATAAAACACACAGCTCTCGACATGCTGAAGCAAAAGAGGATATTACATAATAATGAAGCTGAAAGTTTCCTCATGTCAGAATGAAAATCACTTTTAAAAACCACATGATTGAGTTTCCAAAATAGCAAAATTGTGCAACACACTTCTCTCAGTGCCACACTCGCACACACACAAAACAGTGTGGACACATGCTAGAAATAATTTATTATGTGGTGTGATATGAAGTAAGTCGGGCTGTCAGTCAATTAAAATATTCATCGAGATGAATCACATTTTGAACATTTTTTATCTGTTCAAAATGTACCTTAAAGGGGGATTTGTCAAGTATTTAATACTCTTATCATCATGGGAGTGGGCAAATATGCTGCTTTATACGAATATATGTATATAATTATTACTGGTAATCAATTAACTATGCAAAACAATGACAAATATTGTGCAGAAACCCTCACAGGTACTGCATTTAGCATAAAAAATATACTCAGATCATAACATGGCAAACTGCAGCCCAACAGGCAGCAACAGCTGTCAGTGTGTCAGTGTGCTGACTAACTATGACTTGCACCAAACTGCATGTGATTATCATAAAATAGGCATGTCTGTAAAAGGGAGACTCATGGGTACCCATAGAACCCATTTTCATTCACATATCAAGGTCAGAGGTTACAGCACCCCTTTGAAAATGACCATGACGGTTTTTCCTCATCAAAATTAACTTTTGAGCAACAAGCTAGTATGACATGGTACCAATAGATTCCTTGGGGTTTCTAGTTTCATATGAAGCCAGTATTGTCATTCTAGCTTTAAAACTGAGCCTGCTACAACCTAAAAATTGCAAGTTGCATTAATGCATTAAAGGAATGAGTGGCTTTAAGACAAATTTGCATTAACACATTAATATTGCGTTAACTTCCACAGCTCTAAAAATAATCACATTTGCAGAAGCTTTTGATAAAGTCGAGTCATTTGTGCAGAAATGCATGCGTACGAACCAAATGGTATGCAAACACAAGTGCAGTTACACAGAAAGCTGCTGTTGTGTAGTCTGTAAATTGTTATTTGAATTTCTTTGGAGTTCCTGATGATCCAGACTCGATAAAATGATAAAGAATTAACATCATTAGAACTACAATTAATCTCAGCTGCCCTGCCTTTTTTCCAGACATGAAAGCTTTGGGTTGTAACTCACATTTACCAGGCAGCAAGATTAAACTGTGCTGTAATTCCATGTTATTCATGTATGTCAATATAAATGTAGTCCTATATATATATAAATCCATGTCTGATGTGAATTTATGGCATCTGTTTCTAAAAATGTCCACTGGCTGATAGTGGTGACTATGTTGTATATGTAAAATAGTAATAAAGCATCACTGATGTAAATTAATTTGCATGATTTTTTTGTTTTGGTAGCTTTATAATAATCAGAATTTATAAATGGTAAAGTGACAGTTAATAGGTATTTCACTTTTAACAAACAACAAAATGATACTTAATCATGATTACTAATTATTGTAATATTTGGATGGCTTGTTAAACTGTTAATAAATACTTTGTAAAGCAGCTATGTACATTATTTAGATAGTTAATACATTGTGATTAATAATTGTTTCTGGTTCATGTATCTATGTAATGTTTATAGATGTTTTAAAATCATTTCTTAAAGGTTTACAAATAATTTGGTAATATTTACAAATACTTAAAATAGTATATAAAATGTTATGTGTTCAACAATAAACTGATAACTATTTTACTACTGAAATCATAATTGTTATTTCTTATCAGCTATGATACAATATAAAATTTATAAAGTAATTTTATTATAATTAATTAATTATTATTGTTAACTACAAAATAACTAGTCTTTTATTTTGAAAATTTAAAAATTATAGTTATTATAAAGTGTAATCTTTGTTTCTTTCAGGGCATCAGTTGAAGAGAGGTACGCCAAAGATCTCCTCGGTTTATCCAAGAAGGTGTGTGGACACAATGAGATGAAGTAAGCAAACTCCATGTCGAGATGCTGTTATTATGTCTTTGACCACGTCTATTTACAGCGTGTCCCAGAAAGTGAAATGAATGAGTCTGTCTCTGCAGGGCTGAAATTATTAGTTTGGCTGCAGAAAGAGAGCGTGGGATCATTTTAACTCTGTGCTTCACAGTTTAAAAGTGGAAATGAGGATTGCATTATGTTGTTGCAGTTTCTTAATAATGTTTTTGTTGGTCAAATGTGCGTCGGTGTTTCTGCATCAGCAGGTCTAGTTCCCATTCTGTCAACAGTCACATGATCAGTGTGACTTTGTTTCTGTTTCTGAAGAGGAAGGAGGACGAATGGGGGAAGGGGAGACAGGGAACATTAGTTACGTAATAAAACCGTAGTGGTTTATTAATAATCTGGTCTATTAAAGGTACCCTGTGTATCCTGTTTGTTATGCTTACATTATGTTTCTCACCAAAATGCATTGTGGGAATCTTGAGTAAAGTATTTGCAGGACTTAAAAGTCTGAAAAGCAGGAAATTCAGTTTCCTCAAAGAAAAAAAATGTAGTTGAAAGTACTTTAAAGTCGTGGTTAATCTATCCACTTATTCTGGTCATGGTTACATTAATCTAGTGAATTAAATTAGTGAATTAAAAACAATAGTTGCTAATTGTAGGCGTCATCATCCCTACTGGACTTTTCCCCATACATTCAAAGCTATTTAATTTAACTGGATGAACTCTGCAGAAACCCTGTTAACAAAAGTGGTCTAACAGCCTGTTCGCACGAAAAGCCGTTCACCTTTCTTGATTTCCGCCATGTATCCTTTACTGACTGCAATATAAAGCATCCACGTATAAATGCTATGGTAAGAGTTAGTGACGTAGTATAAAAAGAGAGAAAGACCACTGATGGTGGTCAGGTGGGGAGTTGGATGGAGCCAGCAAACACCAGACTTTTAACTAGGAGACCGGTGTTTGAGACCGTTATTGACTTTTGTTTTCTAAGTTACATTCGTGACATATTTGTAGCCCAACCAGGACATTTTCCCTTACTGTAACTAAGTTGTTTTCTTGCCTGAACCTAAGTTAGTGGTGTCTTGCCTGAAACTAACTGCAGACGCTTGTGGTGAACAAATGACTCGTGAAAAAGCTAAAATGCTCAACGTTGTGGTGCCAGGTTCCTATCAAACATGTTGAGTGCCTTTCCTTCCTCATATTGTTATGCAGATTTTTTAAAAATGTCATGTTCATGCTTGCAGTCTTGCTTTTATTGTTTCTTAGCACCTTACCGCCATCCAACTGTCAGTCGTGAAGCTGACAGCTGTGTGCACAACAGAAAACAAAATGGGGACCCACTCATAAAAATACTGCTCCATAGCGCTGCTAGTGGTCAAAAGCTCAACAGGGTAGCTTTAATTTCATCTTTGTGTGCTGTGTTGTGGATATTTAAAGGTCTTATGGATGCACTGAACTTGTTTTTGTGTGGAATCCCTCTGTCGCTCAGAGGTAAAGCGGGTCGTCCACTAACTGGAAGGTCGACGGTTTGATCTGCTTTGGTCCGCATGCCGAAGCGTCCTTGGGCAAGATACTGAGCAGCAAATTGCTCTTTTCTGTCTCTCCTGAAGTTGGAGAGAATTAAATTTACATTGAGAGGTTCCACCGATAGATTTTACTCTCATTAGAGACCATTGATCAGCTGGGTTTTACTGCCTATCTGCTACACCTGCCCTCCACATAAGATCCTTGTGCCTGTCTACAGATTTCAACAGTCCAACATGGCCGCCTGAGTGTCAACAGCTGCCTTTATTTGTTTTTTTTTTTTTTAAATGCATGCTTCAGAGTATGTATTATGGTTTTATTATTATTTTATTTATTTATTTTATTTTGCATGACAGCCTCTGCCATCAGTGTATGAATGGGTGAATATTGACATGTACTATAAAGTGCTGTGATTGGTCAGAAGACTAGAAAGGCGCTATATAAATGCAAGTCCATTAATTTGCTTTTCTTTTGGTTTTTCAGCACATTAAAAAGATCCCTGGACATGTTCAAATTACGTAAGTGCTTAACACTTTTGAGTCTTAACACCACCACCGCCTTTCAGCCGCCATTATTTACCGTTTTTGTTTCAGTTTATGTTTTGTGTGCAGCTCAAAATATAAACCATATTTTACCCTTGCAGAGACTGAACATGTGAGTCTATCACACTTGCAACTGGCGCAGAGTATGAGGGAGGAGGCCAAGAAATTGGAAGAATTCAGAGAAAAACAAAAAGAAGCGAGGAAAAAGGTCGGCGGTTTCTTCAGGACTGTGACGCACCGAGGTGACAGCGGCATCTTTGCAAGTTGTTGACCGGATACGACCTTGTCGTTTCAGATGGAACAACAGATGGATGCTCTTCATAAACAGAAGTCGTCACAGTTCAAGAAAACAATGGATGTAAGTAAAAATTAAAATACAGAGTTAATTATTTACAGGCTCAACATGAAATGAAGTAATTCAAGGGCACTGTCAGACTTTCCCTCAAGAACCTTTCTGTTTCTTTTCCTTGTAATGTGTTACTGAAAAGCGGATTAGCACATGGACTGTCAATAACATGCAGTGTTAATTATACACAGCCAAAATACTCATACTTAAAAGTGTAAAAGTGACAGTTCCAAGTTTATTTTAGTCCCTTCATGATTCATGTCAGGAGTTTCAGTGGTGTGAAAACAGTGAAAATGCCAGTCTTATCCCATCTCTCTTCTTCCTCTTTGGTGGGGGAAGTTATGTTTACCAGTCTGGGAAGTGAACCACTGGGTGTCATTTGATACCATCTAAATCATCAGCAAAAGAAGAAGTACTTAGCAAAGAAACACCAGCCCGGAGCTGGAGAGCACCATGAATCCATTGACAAACTTCCAGTCCAGCCCCGTCAGCACTGCTGCATTTCTCTACTTTTGTTCTTGTTGTTTCGCCTTTTGCATCGCTTGTGGTGATAAACAGATTTACAGTGCATTACTATGATACTAACTGTGGTGCTGTCCCCAGTCAAAGAAGACGTATGAGCAGAAGTGCCGAGATAAAGAAGAAGCAGATCAGAACGTGAATCGAAACACCAACACCAACAACACCAAGCACATGGAGAAGGTAAAAAAGTGTGTTTCTCGCTGATGGAAAATTCATGTATTATGACAGAGGAGCCCATGGAATAGAAAGCTCACTGTATATACACATCGGTAGTGCTGTTAACATACTGCCAGAAGAATTAAATAATAATTTTGTAAAAACATAATGGCCTCAGACTTCCTCTCTCTACAGTGTATTAGATCAGATCAGTGGTGTCTTAGTGGCACCACAATGACAATGTTCATATGACCTAATGTGAATAATTTCTGGATTTGTTACCTGTTATGTGTCAGCCTTTGGCCCTGTTCAGACCTGGCATGTGTCTTGGGTGATCCAATCACAAGTGGAAAGCTCTAAGCATTGATATAAACCGTTTATATCTATGGCTCTAGATACGGCTTTAGACTAGCATTAGACTGCGTCTCCATACGCGTCTTTAGTGTTTGATTCTCACTTCCACAGGAATGAATGAATGACAGGAATGTCAGTAGTAATATCCTACATATTCCTGAATTTGGGTAACGCCTTTAGGTATTATTAGACGCCTTGAGGTGGTATGAGATGCTTGGTGGTGTTATTAGACGCCTGGAGTACACACTGCTAAAAGAATGTGGCCATATGTGACCCAAACTACTTCCAAATGTGGTCTGAGCGATTGGATCTAAATGTAGCCTTGATTTGTCTTGAGTGCATCCACACATGTACTTAGAGCGGTCCACTTGTCATCAAATCACCCAGGACATGTTACTGCCAGGTCTGAACAGATCAGAACCGGACCTTAGAGCCACTCTTAGTACTCATGTGTTCTTTATTCATCATCTTTCAGCTCTACTCAAAAGCACAGCAAGCGAAACAGAATGCAGAAGAAGCAGGTAAGTTTACAAAAAAAAAACTGCTACACTGTGTTTGGGTCTTTATCCTGTTTATACTGATGTATGTGTTTGATTGGCAGACAGGTTCTACCATCAGAGTGTGACCACGGTGGGAAAGGTTAGAGACGAATGGCAGAAGGAACATGTCAGAGCCTGTGAGGTGAGACCGTCTGGTTCGATTCCAAATGTTTGAATTTAACACATATCATGTAAATGAGCTAAATGCTTCTGTTATGTTTTCCTTCACAGATGTTTGAGAAACAGGCAATGGAGCGCATTAACTTTCTGAGAAACACAGTCTGGACTCACCTTAACCAGCTATCCCAGCAGTGTGTGACCAGTGATGAGGTAAGAACCACAGTCACTGCTCAGGTAACCAGAAGTAGGGACAGCGATAAAGCCATATATTCCCACCAAAAAAGACTTTATTGTAGATGAACTTCCCCTTTAATCATCAACTGGGGTATCTGCATTAAATACACAAAACAGAGGGAGATGCATGACATTAACAGCGTTGCACTTGGATTTACTCATTGCAATTGTAGTTATCAACTGAAAGTCAGATATGTAAACAAAAACAATATTCCAGTTAATTTTAGTGAACTGACAAAGGCACAGCATTATCAAAGTGATAAACCTGAAAGAATAACTCACTTTAGAGGCTTTGGATGAAGACAGGGGAACAGGTCTAGTTGGTAGTAGGGGAAACAGAGAAATGTCCTTCCTCCTCCCGTCCTAGTTCCAGGAGCACTGGTTGAGCTCACCTGTGCCTAGTTGTCTCTAAACAAGCACAGGTGAGTCTGTGGCTCGTCTCTGAGCTAATCAGGATGATGGCACACATGTAACAGTTTCTAACAGTAAGTCAGCAAATCAAACGCAAAACATGGCTAGGCACTCCATGTTGGTCTTGGTCATGCACAAAATAATAAATAAATTAAAATAAAAAGTTGGTAAAATAAAAATAACAAATACATTAATTAATATAAAAATAAAAATAAAAATATAAGTACTGGTAAATAAATTGAAATGAAGGATAAGTGAAAATAAAATAGTAATGACAATCATATTAGTTAAAATTAAGTCCATAGGTCAGTTAAGTAACCAGTATTTAGTCTAGTGCTAATTCTCTATGGGTTGCTGTTAAGCTGTTAAGCTGTGAGCAGACAGACACAGTTGGCTACTAGCTGGTGAACACAGTGAAGCATTTAGCAGCTAAAGAGTCACAGATTTAATTTATATGTTTTAAATGGACTCTAACCTTGTTTTACTGTCTGTGTGTGTGTGTGTGCATAGCTGTATGAGGAAGTGAGGAAGTCACTGGAACAGTGCGATGTCCAAGAAGATATCGAACACTTTATAAACCTCAGACGCACCGGTGACAAACCACCAGGTATGATATCAGGAATACTATGTTGTTAACGATTAACCAGTGTTGGAATGCTGAATACACATAAAGTACAGAGGACGTTAGTTATCAGACAACACACAAACATGCATTGTTTGATAAGTTGTGTGCTAACAATCTTGATTTTATTAATAGCTCCAATTATGTATGAGAACTTCTACAGTGGTCAGAGGCCTCCAGCTGGAGCTCCACCCTCTCGACTGCCTCCACCAATCAGCCGGTAAACAATCCATCCATCTTACCATTTAGTATTTCAGCCACTTCTTCGACCACATTTTCACAACACTTACTGACTTACTGTTTACCATGTTTTATGCAGGAGGGGGCCATTACCTGATCCATCAAACAACAGTAGGGGTATGTTTTCTTTTAAAGGGAGACGTCCCAGGCAAAAATATTGTTTTGTTATTGTTACACTGGTAAATCTTGTGAGTTTGGACTATTTTGCTTCCATAACACATCTCCTTTCAGACTAGAGAAAAAACTCTGGAGGACTGAACCTGCAAAAATAAATGAATAAATAAATGATTGATTGATAAACAAATATAGAATTAAATGTAGTGAAAGTAATGTATAAAGAATGAATAAATAAATGTATATGAATAAATAAAGAAGAAATGCAAAATAAATAAATACATTTAAATATTAATTAAAAAATAAATAAATAAAATGGAAAATTAATAAAAAGATAAATAAAGAAGCAAATTAAAACAAAAATAGCAATTTATCACATTTTATCAATTGATTAATGGCTTTTTTATTGTTAATATTAATTTTTGCAACATATAAAGATATATTTATTGATTGAGTCATTTATTTATTTTCTTTTTGGCAGGTTCAGTCCTGCATAGCAAACATCCAAAATACAATACGGCTGTTGACAGTATTTTCTGATTTATGGAGTGACAAAAAGAGCTATCCAAAAAAAAAAAAAAAAAAAGCTTTGAGTCGACTATGTCAACAAAATGAAACAAGAATTTTGAACTTGCTTTATCCAGTGCTCAGATTTCTGGTTTTGAAATGTGTGCAAATTAGCACATACCTACGTACGTACTTAATAAGATAATGCCTCATTTGCATATCTAAACATACATTTTTAGGAAACTAGATACTTGTCTTAATGGAAGTAATCAAGTGGGGAAGTTTCATGGCGATATCTGCTTTTCATACTTCGTTGTTTTGATCTTTGCTTTGATTGCAGATGATACAGTCTACTCAACAGTGCAGGACGCCGGCTACAGTGTTATCCAATACTAACAAGCTGGACACGTTATTTGAAATCCCGTGCAGCGCTGGAGCTTTGTAACCGGACATCACTTCCTTCGTTGTGAATGAGTGTCATAACTTTGTACATACATACATATGTTGAGGTGAAGTTGTGTGGTATTTTGTATATATCATTGTATTATAAACAGAGCAGTTAATGTCTTTTTTAAAAATCAAATCAGGCAAAAAAAAAAAAAAAAAAGGATTTTTTGCTCATTATTTTTGATGAAAAGACATTTTGTAAAATTACATGATAAATAAACTTATTACTGTTATTACTGTTAAATACTCGATTCTGATTGGTCAATCATAGCGTTCTAAGGTCTGTTATTTCTTTATAGCGGATGTATCACGGACTGTTGCTGTGTGTGCAGTTCTGATGTCGGACTCTGAAGAACCATTTTCATGTCAAATTATTGATTTAAGTAGCCGTGTAATAAAACACTGACACCAATGTAATTACTGTCCAGACATAAAGCCTATTTATTGTGTTTATATTGTCCAAGGCTCTATCTTCTACATAACTGCATCTTAATTTATCTTCAGTTTTGTATTTATTTTTGTGGCTTATAATGGGGTCCCTTACATTTTATATTTAGTTTCACAATATAAGATAAGTTGTCGTCTGCTTGCTAATTTTCATTTCCTCTTAGATGTGAGAGTAGCATGTCAGCTGACAGAGATCACACGCACTCATTCATCGACAGTGTATAATTTAAATTACTACAAATGAAAGTCGTTGCACATAGGTCTAGTCCTATGGTAAACATCAACTGGCTTTATGGGCCAATAGTCCTGATGGTGGCGCTACAGCAAATGCCTTAAATTTAAAACTATGAAAATACATAAGAAATCAGCCTTAAGTGCTACAACTTTGCAACTTCCACCAAAATGTGAGCAGAAATGTTCAGATGCTTCAAGCTGGCAGGATTGTGAAGTCCATCACTCTATTTTTATAAACAATCTGCAAAACTTATTAAACCTATCTCCTCCCACATTTTTTGCTCAATTAACACCCAACTTGCTGTCCTCTACAAATCACCCAGACAGAATTATTAAAAACAGAGCCCACAGTGCACCGCAGTGTTTTAGTGTAAAAACTACTGTACACAAATGCTGCATGCTCAATAAAACTCCAATGTTCATGAAATAAATGACAAAATTTTGAGGTTATGGTATGATGTAGTGTGGTAAATTTCAGAATTTTATCCCAAAATTATCTCCAATTTTGACAGTGTTTTGAATTCTCCCCTCGTGTAAATGATTGCAGTCAATGGAAATCAATGCAAATAGTCTCGAACTGATGCCAAATGATGTCATAGTGTGAAGTGGTATTATTGCTTGTGCAGTAAGCTCACCAAGATAGTGATATGTTGTTGGTGTCTGTGGTTGTGAGTTCAAGACTTGATCAAGGCAAAATGGACATGCTAATGCCTGAAAGGATTAATGACGAAGGACAGTCCTGTTCTTCTCACTGGTCTTCCTGTTTTCATCTTCCTCCTCAAAATGTCCAGCCCCGACCAACAGCTGCACAGCAGCTATAATTGCACTTTGATTTTTCTTTATTTATGTTAACACATCATTTGTAAAAGCTTCTACAACCTGTGATTAAGTTTTAAACTGCAGGAGTAAAAAATGATTAAATGCTATTTCATTGTGCAACTGTCCTGGTGTTGGTTTAAGTGTCAAACTTCCTTTATTCACAGTTTATCCTGTTATTTCCAATTGCATCTTTAACTTACTATAAAGCTGGGTTTCTGCCAAAAGTTCCCAGGAGTTTTAGTCCCTGGAACGACTTTTCAATGAACTAAAAGGTTCCTTCAGCCCACTGACATGGTTATGTATTTATGCTTTACAACTCTCTCTCTTCTGCCACTCGCCCTCTCAGCTCACTCGCATAATCTCTCTCGTTTACTCAGCCTTTTTTTTAAAATGAGTCGAATGGCCAACAGCAGAGCCTACTTTCCTCAATTGATACTAGAGTACTTCTTTGTTTGTGAATGAAGAGTACACAAGTTGAATCAGATGAAACAGCAGCACTATGTGTGTGTGTGTTTCAGTGATGGTCATCCCTGCAAACCCCAACCTGAAGCGTCTGGTGCTTTCAGAAAGTACTGCCCCCAACCAGGGCCTTTTTTGGGGGGTAAAAAAACCCCAGAACTTAATTTAGACCCTGGTCCCTCGAAGGGTTCTCAGTTCCGAGGTAAAGATCCTGCCATGGACACGGTTCTTTAGTTTGGTGCCTGCATCCAACCTGCTCTTTTTTATTTGTAATATCTAAAGCAGTATTTTATTTTGACTTACCATGACACAATGAAAGGTTCAAATAAAAATGTGTACAGCTTTATTTCCACCACATTTGGCAACATGATTTGAATTTTTTTTTCCCCTCTCAAATTTCAGCATGTAGTTGTTGCATTTCATATGATATATTCCTCAATGTGAGTAAGAGTTCCCGGTAAATCAGTTCATCTTCAGGATACCCACCACATCCATCTGCAGACGTTGGTCCTGAATACCTGTTCTGGTGTAAGAAAGGTTCTGGTATGCCGGTTCTTCAGGGGCAGATCCTTTGGTGGTCTGGTATCACTCTGATTTGATCAGATCCAGAATCAACTGGATGGTCCTTTCACCTACAACACACAGACAGGATCATATCGAATCTATCAGCATCTTTCTCTCTTATTTTTATCTGCAGAGAGATTTGCTTAAAAACGGTTTAACGCCATAATATTAATATACACATGTATGGAAATGCAAATACATTAAATACTTAAAATTCTATATTTTAAGCATTATAGTGTATTTCATCATCATTTGATCTAACAGAGCGATGATAATTTAATTGCTCCTTGCATTGAGGACAGCAACTGAAATGCCTTCTATCTTCTATGTTGTCAGAATGGGTCCAATGTACGCCATGCAGTATTTCTGCAGGTTTTACATTGGGATTTTTCAGGTTTTGCCGTACAGCCTGAGCTGACCTTGACTAATTTGGTGCCCTAGGCAAGATTTTAGCTGGTGCCGCTACCTTCTGTGCCCTGCTGGGTTCTTAACCAGTGGTATTTTTGTGCATACAGGATTGACATAGCCTCTTAAGCTGCTTATAATACAGCTACCATATTGACTTTGATTTGTGAGACACTGCATTTTCTTCAAGATTTCTTTTTTGAAAAAGATTTTTTGATGATCAAATCTTAATTTTATAAAAAATAATAACAATAAATCAGACAAGAATGCACCTGTCACAGTAAGACACTCAAAAAAACAAGGTAAGCTAATAAACGTATATCTTTTAAATGAAATTGTCTTGTTGAATATGCCTATTTCTAACATAGTTTAATCATCTAAAGAAAAATAGAATCATAGGTTATGTTTTAATTAGAATCTGTCTGTTTCATTGATCAACATGATCTTAAAATTGGAATTATTCTCCTCCTCAGTTTTTGATTTACTTGACTGACTTCTGAAAATGACCCTCTGAAAATGATGGTGGATCACCTGACTGGCATTAATATTATTGTCACTTGAAGTGGCAGGTTTCAATATATAAAACAGTGCAAATACAGTGGTATCATATGAATCACCACAAATTGAGACTGTGATGAATCTGTTGATACCAAATATGTCATGCTAGCTTACTGGGTAAAGGGGTAAATATCGATCTAAATTTGAGCTGTCTTTACCACGAGGTCCGTGACACCTCAGTGTAAATGGGTGTTATAGCCAGGCTGTCTGTGAATCCTCTGCTACTCGGTGCCCTATGCACAGCGTGTGATGTGCATGTACCTTGTGGTGGCATTGGGTACAGCCACGGACACACTGAACAAAAGTGTTAATTCATCATGTTGTGATGTTTGTGTTTACCTTCAAGATTCATCCTCGGGTTCTCCAGCTTTTTTTCAAGCAGAGAGTCCATCAGCTTCCTCAGGTGCTTGAAGATCACACCGATCCGTACAGGAGCCTTTAAAGACAAACAACATGATTCGATTTTTCATCACTCCGAAGGTCAGGAGCAAGTGTCTAAAAAGAAAGATACCATGTTGGAGGAAGTGTGGAGCACTAGATGCCGATCACTCTCATATATTCTGGAAATGCTCCAAGATACTAATGTTTTGGAAGGTGGTTCACAACACTCTAAAGAAGATATTTGGTGCTGACATTACTATGTGTTATATGACACTATATATGTGTAATTTGAACTTAATCAGTGATGTACGAATAAGTGAGATATATCTTCTCAAAATAATGTTAGTAGCCAGTAAGAAAGCTATCACAAGGAAATGGGGTAAAGTGGAGCCACCTACATACGAGGAGTGGATGGGAATAATAGAGGAGATATACATAATGGGGAGATTGACACATCGTTTAAGACTGCAGGGAAGACAAATGGACATCAAATGGAGGAAATGGACATCATTCAAAAACCAAGATGGCGACAAGGACTAAATGGATGGTGAACTATGAGACGATGAAGGATAAGGGAATAGTAACCCCCTCCCATGGGTCTGTTCGTGTGTCATTTGATGTGTTTGTTCTATGAATGTTATTGTTAAAATGAAAAACATTAATAAAAACTAAAGTGAAAAAAAAAAGACAAACAACATGGATTGAATTAATTACTGTACTGCTGCTACAGTTGGGGATAAAAGAGGAGAGGTTAAGAGCATCCCTGGTGACCTCTGACCTGGAAGTGGATCCATCCATCTAGCGTGATGAGCCTTTCTCTGTGCTGAATATCAATGTCACCTCCAAACAGCAGCATGGGGAAAGGAGGTATCAGAGTGGTGTCTCGCAGGTAGATCTTAGTGTATTTCACCTGTGGATAAACCTGTATTAGCATCAATGCGACTTACAAGCAGACGTTACACACACTTCACCCATACACACCTTCTCCTGGTACAGCAGCCAGCCGTGTGTCTGCAGGTTGCGGTTCACAGATGAGGGGTGGACCTGAGCCTTGCCTTGAGGTGTCTCCACTGTGCAGACCACTCGCTCTAGCACATCCACAGAGGGGGTGCACAAGACCCGGGCCACGCTGTCGTAGAGCCCCGCCGTCAGCACGGCGTTCAGGACGGAGATCTGCTGCCTGGACAGCACCGCAGCGGCTGCCTGCAGCTTGGAGCGAGACGACCAGAAACCTGCCTGCTCCATCATCTTCATCAGCTCATGCTTCACACCCTGGATAGAAGAAACAAACACTTGGGATCAGACAGGAAGTGGAAGGTGGAAGAGATAATCTCAGTGTATGCAAGTGTGTGTGTTACCTCTATTGTAATGAGAGCAGTGCGATTAAGGAAGTGTTTTCTACAGTAGGACATTTCTGCTCTTTGTCCGTCAGTCTGAGAGTTCTTCCACCTAACAGTGTGACGGGTAACAGAGAACAGAGAGCAGAGGGAGATATCGAAATGTCAAGATTTATAACTTCTAATGTAAAAAATATTTGTTTTCAATCTTTTTGAAAGATTTTGTCATGATAGCATCATTGCAAACAACTTCCTGATGGTGGTTGTTGCAGGATTTCTGTATTGTTTACCAGATTTAATGTAAAACTTTTTCAGACCTTTTAAATACAACATAGAATGCAATCTAATACCTTTTTCTCAACCATATCAAAAACAATAAAGCCCATAATTTATTGACATTTTTATCAGATTGTTTCTGTACTTCATAGCTGTACATAACAATCATTTCTAGAAATGTAATGACGGGACCTGGGTCCACATAAATGGCAGAAAGTTGATGGATGGATTAACCAATTAAAAAGTAATTAGGGCTGTCAAAGTTAATGCAATAATAATG
The DNA here is from genome assembly GCA_947000775.1 of Pterois miles. Taxonomy (NCBI): domain Eukaryota; kingdom Metazoa; phylum Chordata; class Actinopteri; order Perciformes; family Scorpaenidae; genus Pterois; species Pterois miles. The sequence continues at coordinate 11,515,649 of CAMQGK010000229.1, read as the reverse complement.
CAAATTCATTTTAATGTCATTAATTTCTTTAACACATAAACTTGCAGTTTTTAGGTTGTAGTGGGCTCAGTTTTAAAGCTAGAGTGAAGACACTAACTAGCTTGTTGCAAAGGACGTTAAATAACACTCCAAACTTATGCAACATTTTAGTGAGGAAAAACTAAAAAAATATTAATAAAAAAAATATTTGTCATTGTTTTGTGTTCTTGATTGATTTCTAATAATACATATGTACATAAATTTGCATTAAGCAGCATATTTGCCCACTCCCATGTTGATAAGAGTAATAAATACATGACAAATCTCCCTTTAAGGTACATTTTGAACAGATAAAAAATGTGCAATTAATTTGCAAATAATCATGATTAACCTTGGACAATCATGCAATTAAACAAGATTAAATATTTTTATAGATTGACATCCTTAAATTATACACTTTCTACTCTTCTCCTATTCTTTCTACAGCACTATGGCTCAGTTTATACGTCTTTGATTCTCATTAAAATCTTCTCAGTGACATTACATCAGTATTTGTGTGTGATCAATTAGAGAGGCTTTTAAAAATCCCAAATATGCTACACAGTCTGTGTTTGAAGTCAATCATACCCCAGATATGCATTGTATATCGTCAGGTGATCAGAGTTGGCCAAAGCCAGTGCAGCTTTGGCCAGGTTGGCTTCCTCCTTTCTGTTCATTGGTGTGGAGAAGGGAGACTTCTCTGAGATGGCTGCTGCAATGGTTGCCTGAAACAAATCTCTTATTAATATTTAATAATGACATAATATAGTAACATTAGTAGTAGTAAAATAAAATAATGAGATATAATCCTCATACGGTTACAAATAATCACAGTAATAATCGTACTATGGGGTCCAGGCAGCCGAGGATGGCTCCATAGATAAGCATCTTGCCGATCTTGACGTTGACGGGCAGACTTGCCAGGTGGTGTCCCAGAGGGGTGAGGACGTGGTTGTTGGGGTGACATGCACCGATCTTCCTCAGCAGGTTGACAGCGTTGCTGACCGACTGGGGCTGAGGAGCGTCCAGGGCCCGGCTCAGAAAGTCCTCCGGGGAGCCGTACTGACATTTCTACCAGAAGGGGAGTAAAAGAAGCATCAGTAATGTTTGCACATTTGGTTTTATGTGAGTTTTTATTTCTGTACGACTGAGTTTGGTTTATATACCATAATATGAAGGCAGAGCTCCTCCAGTGGGACCCGTAGTATCTCTGGAATGGAGTAATCCATGAAGGCGTCAAACCTGAGGTCAAGATAAGATAAGATAAGATACGATATTCCTTTATAGTCCCACAGTGGAGAAATTTACATGTTACAGCAGCAGAGTGGATAGTGCAATAAACAAGAAGCATAGATTTAAAAGCAAATAAATAAAACAATATATACATAATAGAAAAGTAAAGCTAAAATATGTCCAGCATATTAAAAAATATAATTGTCCAGTTGCTATAGTTGAGCAGATGATATAATTGCACATGGGTTCTTATTGCACTTGTGTCCGGTGAGTTTGTTGTGAATGTGTAAGTGGTCTACTGGGAGCAGTGCTGGTTGTGGAGTCTAACAGCTGCAGGCAGGAAGGACCTTCTGTAACGCTCCTTCGAACACTTAGGGTGTAGCAACCTTTTCATTTTAATTTACTATAATAACCCTGATCAGCACATGGCCTAAAACAGGAATATGACATGTTGTCTTTTAAATGAACACATTCTTTATATCTAATGGGAAATCATTTATTTCCCTGCTTTGTGTTTCCATTCCCATCTCTGCATAATAATGAATGATGACCTACATACCTGAATTTCGGGTAGAGCCTGAAGCAGAAACCATTTCGGACACGTCCCGCTCTCCCCTGCCTCTGGAGGGCGCTGGCTTTGGAAACAAAAGTTTCCACCAGGGAACTCATCTGGCTGCTCTCGTGGTACCTGAATAACACAGCAGGCTCATGTTTTCCCATTCCTCTCATCATTATCCATAATCGTGGTATGGTGCTAGGGATGGGAATGTCCACCATGTTGGTCCTGACTAAAATCACTATAGAATGGATTGACATGAAATTTGGTTCAGATAATCAGTAGTCACAGACATCATGACCTCTGAGTCTGTAGCACCACCATGAGGTGGACATTTAACATCCTCATGTTAGCATTTACTTCCTATAAGAACAACAGTCTGTTTGAATCTATTGTTTTTCACTTGTTAACACACTAAAATGACACATAAAGCACAGTTATTGAATCTGACACTCAGAGAGCAAAATCTCAGCTCAAGTCATTAAAACTCTAAACACATTTTGTGCTTTGCACCCAATCTGCAATTCAACATGGACCTTTTTGCAACACACAGCACACAGTTCTCTACATAGGACACAGGAACCTGATATAAAGTCATTTGTTTGTCATTTCAACTTTGCTTTCACCGAAAGGATTGTTGTAAAGGGCTGTATAAAGTACATTTATATTACTCTTTGGCTCTCTTTGGCTTTTAACTCAGTTTGAGAGGCTGGTTTTTAAATGTCTTTTACTGTTTTACTTGTTTTATTTTGTCTTAATTCTTTTATGCCTTTAAATTTTATTCTAATTGTGTACAGCACTTTGGTCAATGACATTTTAAAGCGCTTTATAAATAAAGTTGTATTGTATTGTATTTCATCAAAACACTGCCAGTCAAAATGCCGCACCCAGGGATCAATTGGCCAGTAGATGTGTCACGTTGCCAGACACCTAATTGCTTGATTTGGGTCCATCCATCAGGATGTAAGCACTACAAAAAAGACCACAGGAGAGTACCTGTTTACAACAGCAATTGAAGCCAACATACAGTATCAACAAGAGGCCTGTTTTCAAAAACATGTATTAGCAATTGAAAAAAAAAAAACTTCAAGTTATCTTGTTTTTCTTTGTATGTTTATGTTCTGTTTAGAATATGTTCTGTTCTGTGCAAAATGCAACCTGCATGGATGTACTGACAGATCAACCAAACCCAAAGTATATCACTAGGAGAAATAAAAGGTTTAATGTGTTTTAGATTGAGCACAGCGGCGTGTAACTAGTTCAAACAGAATCAGATCTTATGACCAATGTGTGTGCCGTATGGTGCCAAAATTGGGTTTGTAGTGTTGAAGTGTTTAATTTTGCAAAAGATTGTTCTGCTACTTGTGTGGTTGTCTCAATTATGTGTAGTGTTTTGACAAAAGAAGCCCTGTTTTCAACAGTAATTGCTTTAGCAATCATGAAAAAGAAACTATTTTTCTGGTATTGTTCATGAGCCCTTACTTATTTTCCTTGGTCTTTCCGGTGTCAATGACAAACACAACGTCAGGAATAGTCACACCTGTCTCAGCAATGTTAGTTGATAAGACAATCTAAAAGAAAACAAGCAAAATAATTACTGTAAGATGGCTTTAGCAAAAATACAGCTCTATAAGAAAGGACTTAATATATTGATGGGTCAATATTGTATATATTGTATATTATTTCTCTATGCTTCCTTATACCACATTCAGAAGTACCTTTCTGACTCCAGAGGGTGGCACTGTGAAGGCAGCAGCCTGGTCCTTGGATGACAGAGTCGAGTGGAGAGCAACAATCCTGTATCTGAAAGAGCCGATCATAACAAGGCAGCAGCGAAGCCAATGAATTTGTGTTTGGCACAGGACTATTTTAAGTGTTTACTGAATGACGGTTTGTGTTATGTCACCTGTTTTTGTCCCTGAACCTCTTGTCTGAGGAGAGCAGGTCGAAGAGCTGCTGGATGTGAGCCAGACCCGGGAGGAACACGAGAACAGCTCCATCCAGCTCTGCAAACTGTGGGGATTTGTCTGGCAGAGCACAAATAATACAGAAATTTAAAATGCTAGACTTTAATGTGTACTTTGTGCTGCCTAGGGCTATATATTGGCAAAAATCTGGTGATATGATATCTATCATGATACAGGGGTAACAATTCAACATACTGCCATACATTGCGATACTGTAAGCAAGGTGATATATTGCCATTTTTTCAAATCTGACTTTACGAACATATGTATAAAATCTGAGTAAAAAAGTCATTATATGAAATAGCTACTATGGGGATTAACATCATTACACATGAATAGAACGTGAACCACAAGAGTCTTTCCAGTCACATCCAATTTATGCTATTTTAAGACTGTTTAGGGACCTCAGGATGCAGAAATATTCAAATACACCATTTTAGAATAGGTGGAAATAACGTTTATATTGCATTCATTGACCATTGACCAAAACTGCATTTGATTGTCATGAAGTGGGCTTGTCTGTAGAGACTCGTGGGTACCCATAGAACCCATTTTCATTCACATATCTTGATGTCAGAGGTCAAGGGACCCTTCTGAAAATAGCCATGATAGTTTTTCCTCGCCAAAGTTTGGAGTGTTATTTAACATTCTTCACAACATGCAAGTATGATATGGTTGGTCAATGGATTCCCAGGTTTTGTAGTTATATATGATGCTTCACTAGCTTTAAAACTGAGCTTGCTACAACCTCCAAAAGAAAGAATAGCAGCCGGGGCTGCCAACAGGCCGCGTTTAATAAAAAAACAATACAGCGTCAAAATCAGTATTGTGATACTCATGTGTATTGATGTATTCTTACACCCCAAGTGCTGCCTGAAAAAAGCACAATGATGTGTGTACCCAAGTAGTCGATGAGGTCAACCAGTAAGTCCATGTTGATCTTATTAGGGTTCATGTACTGCAGCACCTGCCGAGTCCTGCTGCTAAAGTGGTCAAGATCTGGACCCAGGTCCCACCCGGAAGAGGAGTCCCTCAGTATCACCTCCTGGAACAGACAGAAGTAGGTTAGATAACACATACCGCTGACTAAATATACTGATATACTGTTACAGCTGCAGAGAGACAACGTTACCTGGTGCTGTAACGTCCTGCCACCTTTCTGTGTGACAGAGATGCTAACTTCCTCCTCGTCTTCAAGAATTTTCTGGCTGTACTCTGAGTCCTTTTCCAGGACGTACCCCGTCTGCTCCACGATGTCTTCTAAGTGGGACACCTAGAAACAAAACCACAAGAGTTTCACAATATCCTGCTTCCTCTGCCATGTCCATGCCATAGTTTTTAATTATTTTTGTATTTGATATTATTTACTCTTTTGTAAATGTGCCTTAAATACACAGTATGTACAGTATGTAGGTGCTGGGAATCTGGTGCGTGAATTTGTTTTATTCATCAACTAATTTTTATTCATTAATTATTATCGTCATTACTACTTATTTATTTATTTTTATTCAGAAATGTAAAAATGCAACTTGTTTATTTCATTTTATGTACATTTTATATAACTCCTTTTACCTCCACTGGGAACGTCCTGCCAGGAATGTTGATCACTGGGCAGCGGTTGAAGTAGTTGGAGAACTTGTCGCAGTCCACTGTGGCGCTCATAAGGATAAGCTGCAGGTCTGATCTCCTCATAACTACATCTTTCAGGATAGTTAAGAGGAAGTCTGACTGGACACTGCGCTCATGAACCTGAGAGGATGGAGGTAAGGAGAACAAACTCAGAACAGACTTACCAGCCCGCAGTCTTGTATGGTCACATGTAGGTCTTTGGATTTTTAGGGATTAGATGTACAGAGTACATGGCTGTGTGTGTTTATGAGGCAAAAAAAGTAAAAATAAAAAACAAAAACATGCACCTGAGGGTGAAAAAACATGCCATAATACTGCATCACATAGGGGGTTTGATCAGGAAGTGTCGGTACCTCGTCTACGATGATGTGCGTCAGGGAGCTGAGGTGTCTGTCATGCTGTAGTTTCCTGAGCAGGACTCCAGTAGTGCAGTACAGCAGGCGGGTCCACTCCCCGGACTGATTCTCCATCCGGATCTGATACCCACACAGCGACGACTGAAACACAATATTAACATGAAACACATTAAAGCAGGTGACAGTGCATCCTATCAACCTACATTATCATCCATACAAAAGCTAGGGAAAATGTTTCATATTTAAGGCCCATCAAGCGTTAAAATGTCTGTTTTCACCTTCGAGCCCGGTCCGTCCTCACAGCCCAGCTCCTGGCTGACTCTGCAGGCCAGGCTCATGGCGGAGATCCTGCGGGGCTGGGTCACCACGATGTTGCAGGGCTTCGCCACTTTGCCTCCTGTTAACAGCTCCTCCAAGAGGAACTGAGGAATCTGAGTGCTCTTTCCACTGCCCGTCTCACCGGCCACCACCACCACAGGGTGGCGCTGCAGAGCCTCCAGGACACGATGCCGGTGTTGGAAGACCGGAAGCTGCTCTCGCTCTGCCTTGAAGTTTGAATTACTTTGGTTTAATTGGGTTTTTATCTCTTTAAGATTAAAACAGTTTTTATATGGTATATGGTAATGCTTAAGTGTATTTACCTTCAGTTTGTGGGCCAGTGAGGACTTCTTCAGCTTCAGTAAGAGCTCTCTGGATGCCTCAAGTGTGCCTTCCCTCTTCCCTCTTTTCTCACTCTTGTCCTCCACTTCCTCTCCTCCCTCCCCAATATCAAGACCCGCCAGGTTCTCCCAGGACTCTTCAGGCTCTTCATCATCAGCACCACCACCCAGTCCCAGCTGGCATTGGGATCCAGACTTCCCTTGATTCTGGTTCTGCTGCTGTTTGAGTCTGGCCAGAAGCCGGGAGATGAACTGGTCTCGAGGTTTGTTGGCAGCAGTGCGGCTCTCTTCCTGCTGCTGCTGCTCGTTGTCTCTCCACTCCAGCCACACATCTCTGTAGGTTGGAGGAAGGAGCTGGTGCACTGACTAAGAGTGAGAGATTGAGAGGGGTAGTAGTTATTAGAGGAGGATTAGGATTAGAATCAGTTTCAAGGGTTATAGCCTGTATTACCTGTCCTTTAACTAGGGTGTAGAGTGCCAGTGTGGCTGCCAGATGTTGAGCTTGCATGCTGTCCTCTGTAAGGATCGTTGGACAAACTTCAAGAACATCATCTGCCCTTTGAACACGCACCCTGGTGGATGCAAAGACAGCACGATGAGATAAAATAAAATAATCCTTTATTAGTCCCACAGCAGGAAAATTTGCAGGATTACAGCAGCAAAGGGGGACAGTGCAAACAAGAAGCATTAGCAGGAAACAAACAAGAACTACTAAATAAGCAAGTAAACAATAAAGATATAATATGTAAGTATATGATATGAATATGAAATGTTGATTTTGCACTGCATATTGAATACTGATATTGCACAGTGGTATACATTGATACTGCACAATGAATGAATGAATGAATGAATGAATGAATGAAGTGTTTTTGGTGTGTGTATTCTACTGGGAGCAGTGTGGCAGGGTTGTACAGTCTGACAGCAGCAGGAAGGAGAGACCTGCAGTATCTCTCAGTTGATTAGTCAACTAATGAGTCATTTTGATCTTAGTCAACTAAGATTTCTTTAGGCTGTTAGTCGTTTTGCATACTTTTTCATGCTGAATAACTTATTTCCAAAAAAATTCAGAGCACATCTCTGGTAAACACAAGATTTAAAGTGGTGCTTTTGTGTGATTCTTGGTGAAAGTCAGTTTTACAGATCTGTCGATTAAATAGTGTTAGTGGACTAAGAATTTCTTTAGTCAAGGACAGTAATTAAGCCGAGTGTAAATAACAGGGTTATATAAGCTCAAACAGCACTAAAAGCTGTTACTGCAGGTTAATTATATTAACATCTGTGTGAGCAGTCAACTGAACTCAGCACATCAGAATCAGAAATACTTTATTGATCCCCAGGCGGATATTGAGGCATTACAGTTGTTCTTGTATAGAAATAAAAAAGTATGTAAAATGTAAATAACGTACATAATGCAATATAAACACAATATAGCATATCTAAAGGAATATTAAGTACTAAGAAAAAAGTACTAAAAAAAATAAAGTGCTAATATTTAAAATAAGAAAATAGAATATAAAAAATATGCACAAATAGTTGCATTAAGATGTGCACTATATAACAAATAACCACAGTGTAAATAAGTAAATACAAAATGCTGAGAAGTGGGACCTATGAAGTGTGTTGCCAGAAAAGCCAGAATGGTATAGATAAGAATATTTTTAATATAATTTTAATATTTAATATTTTAATATTTTTAAAATACATGAAGATTATATGATGGCGCTACATTCAACAGAATATATGTATGAGTCTTTCTATGTGGAAATAAGGACAAAGAAACATGCTCACGTGCACGCACACACACACACACACACACACACACACACACACACACACACACACACACACACACACACACACACACACACACACACACACACACATTGGATCTCCAGTATCTACCAGCAGCAACCTTGTGAAAAGCCGGTGGTGGACTCTTGGGCAGGTTCTTTCGGACCCAGTCGATGAGGAACTGTTTGGGAGACTTTCCTGTCCAGCTGCGAGCTGTGTAGTCAAAATTGCGAATGTCCTTTGGCTCATTCTTTTTCACAACTGGAGCTGCAACAAAAGGAAAATGTGACAAAATGATCAACAAAATCATCATGAATTTTGAAAGACTTTTCCCCCAAAGCTTTATCTATTTTCAACCTTTTGCAACCAAACTTAACACAGACAATGCTTACGCAGCTGAATATTTAATATATTCTATGTATAAGTTGATATATTACAATCCAGCTCATATGGTTGAGGTGTCAAACTCTCAGGCTGTAATTGAGTTAGTGATATGGATGTGATTTATGTGTACACAGCATCTATAACCGTGGTACTACACTGTATATTGGGTGTGAAACACAGCATTACAATGTGAAGTTACAGTATGTAATGTTTTATATTTACTACATCCTGTAAAAAACTTTGAACATGTTCTGTTAAAGTCACTTGGCTCAGATGGTGTTTATTTTGGATATGCAAACCTTTCTCTGCAGGAGGGGCCTTTTCAGTTTGTTCAAACAAGTTGAAGCCAAGATCCTCTTTGTCTTCACTGACGGGAGGTATCTTCATCTCCTTTTGAGGCACATCTACCACCTTTATAGCTGGATTGAACATCGGGTGGGACTCCAGTGGCTTCATTTCTAGAAACAGAAAATACATTTGCTCTATATAAGTCAAACATGACTTCGAAGAAACTGTTTAGTCTCTGCATGAGTGAGTTACAGCACACTCACCTTGCTGTATGATGCGTATCCTGTCCTGTGCCGTCCTCTGGCCTGCCTTGTCTCCTTTTGTCTTGGCAGCAGCTGCCATTTCTTTTGCATCATACAATTGAGCAGTGAGGACCAAATACCTGTCATTCTACACAGCAAAAAAAAAAAAAAAATAAAACACACACACACTCAGTTACTAATAGGGCTGTCCTGAATACCACTTTTTGGACTTGGGCTTTGGTGAAAAATATTCAAAGGTATTTGAAGCTTTGCAGAGCAGTGTGACTGTTGCACTACACAACAAACAAGCTATATCCATATATAACAATAAATAGCTAATAATGATTAATGTTGAACACGAATGATGTTGTTGGATTATTTCTACGTTTTTAATACTCTTATCAACATGGGAGTGGACAAATATGCTTGCTTTATGCAAATGAATGTATATATGTATTAATGGAAATCAATTAACACAAAACAATGACAGATATTGTCCAGAAGCCCTCTCAGGTACTGCATTTAGCATAAAAATATGCTCAAATCATAACTTGGCAAACTGAAGCGCAACAGGCAACAACAGCTGTCAGTGTCAGTGTGCTGACTTGACTATGACTGGCTGAAAAATCACTATATGAAATAGCTACTATGGGGACTAACTAACATCATTACACATGAATAGATCTGGATCCACAAAAGTCTTGACTTTCCAGTCACATCCAATTTACGCAATTCTAAGACTGTTTAGGGACCCCAGGATGTAGAAATAGTCAAATACACCATTTTAGAATAGGCGAAAATAACACATTTATGCTGCATTCAAAAAACTGCATGGATTTTGACCAAACTGCATGTGATTAGCATAAAATGGGTACTAGGGATGGAAACGGTTTGGGTAAAAATCCGAACCGTTCGGTTCGCTAGTCATGGTTTGGCTCGTGTATGTATCGTTTATTTCATTTGAAATAGGTTATGAGGTTATGAGTTGTGAATGACTTTAGTTTCTTCTAGTCAGCAGTGTTCAGTGTTCGGGGAGTTTATTGTGAAGGGTGAAACAGCAGCAGTGAAGCGGTGATGCGCTGTTATTGACAAGGGTCCGAACTACGGAGCCTCCATGTTATTAATATATTATCCTCATAAAGTTTAGGAGCAATGTAACCCTCGGCTACACAAGTTGAAACTAAAGCTGGCAGTAGGCTCCGTAGTCTGACTGTTTAGGTTAACTTGCTTCCAGTGAGATATTAATGAGTTTTTATGGTGACTTTGCTTTTTTAAACATTACTGTTGCTGCTGTAGAAACAACATCTGTTCTTGTTGTATTTTAAATATTCAGTTTTAATCCGTTTCTGAATTTAAAAACAACCAGGCTGACATAAGTACATCTAATATGCACACTTCAATATTTGTTTATTCATCACAAGTCATATCATTATTGCAATATTGAAAAATGTTATTGCAAATCAGATTTTTCTTATATCTTGCAGGCCTAATATATATATTTGAAAAAAAGAACACTAATTTGGAGGCCAATTAACAATTCCTCATATGGTGCAGGCCTAGTATATGTCACTGTTTTTATGTTACTTTTTGTTCATGGCCTGAAGCTGTAATTTGTTTTTATTTATTAATTCTTTTTAAATAACACAGTGGCACTTTTCTTTTAGATAAGAAGTCCAGCCGTAAGATGTGACAATGAAGTGTTTTGTTCCTCATGATAGTCTACTGTTGTGAAGACCAACAGTTGTTGACTTATTTTGCCAAATAAATGAAATGCATGTTTAAATTGGAAATTGGCCTCCTTTCTGTCCCATAAATGTACCGAACCGAACCGAACACCGTAACCCCAAACCGTGAACCAAAGCGAACCATGAATTTTATAAACCATCCCACCCCTCGTGGGTGCCCTTAGAACCCACTTTCATTCACATATCCTGAGGTCAGAGGTCAAGGGACCCCTTTGAAAATGGCCATGCCAGTTTTGCTTCATCAAAACTGAGCTTAACTTTGGAGCATAATTTAGCCTCCTTCACAACAAGTTAGTATGACATGGCTAATACCGATGGTTTTCTAGTTTCATATAATGCCACTATCTTCACTGAGCCCACAACAACCTCCATTAATGTGTTAAATAAACTGAAATTAAAATGAATTTGCATTAATGCATTATTATAGCGTTACCTTTGAAAGACCTAATTTGTACATAAACCCAGGGCTCATCTTAAGCTCACCAAGAAAGAGAATAAGCGTATTTCTCAAAAAGTCTTGTATCACTTTCATTAAATAAAAATATCAGTGATGAGCTGCTTAAATTTTACTTACTGGATCAAACTTTTCTTCCAGTTCAGGATTATATATCTTCTTCCCTCCTTCCTCCTCCTCCTCCTCATCACTGCTCTGCTCTGCATACCTTAAGATCCAATCCTTCATGCTTGCAGCTTCATCCTTCTCTGTGGCCTGTCAAACACCAAGTTTCCATTAAGTGTCACATCTTTCTAGCAACACACACTTGCAAATAGTCACACAAACCTTGGTGGTCTCTTTGTGGGTGTTACTGGGCCCTTTGGGGCTCAGGGCTGCAGGTTTTTGCTGAGGAGGAGGCTGGAACCTGGGCCTGCTCTTCTGACTCTCCTCCTGCATCTGCTGGGTGAAACCTTCTGGCAGCTCCTCTGGTATACATGCAATACATTAAGAGAGTCAGAGTTTTAACAGCCTTGTGTGGTCAAGAGCTATATGGTGTTGACTGCTGAGGCTCTATTACCATCTTTAAGGTTGAGGCAGAGCCAGTCGAGAGCAGAGTGGAGATCCCCTCCGTACAGCACACTACTCTTCATCGCCTCCTCAATGTGTTCTCTCTTAAATTTGAACTTCTGCAGAGCTGTGTACAGGTCCTGCAAGCACAAAGAAGACAACATAAACACAACAGATTTGGTCATGAAAAGAACTCTGTACAATATATGTGTATTAACCATAAAGAGATGAATGTGTCTTTACCAGCAACTTTTTGTTGGTAAGTCTGCCTGATATGGGCCCTTTGTCCCCATTCTCCTCTCTGAAGTCATTGATCAGCTTGATGATCTTCTTCTCCAGGTCAGCTTGGATAGCAACCTGTTTTAAATCCGATTCGTTATCAACATTTTGAATGTTTTTCAGCGTGACACATGTGACAAAATGGGTGAGATTTGCAGCTGAATAAATAATTTCAATATGTATAGTATATTACAAGCTTGTAAGAACATGTTTCTAATAATAATGTATAAATCCCAAGATAGCCCATGAAATTAAGAATAACCCCACAATATTATTCATATTCAACATTGACTATTAGTAGTTATTCTCAGATGTATAGCGCTGTTTATCATGTGTAGAGATACATGTGTGTTCAGTAGTGCAGTAGCGGCACTGAAATGGAGGAAATGGAGACAGACACAAAAACATGTCAGCCTGCTGCGCCGCAAACTTTTGAACACCTTCAAATATTTCTCAATAAAGCTTCAAAGCCAAAAAATGATATTCAGGACAGCCCTAGCTGCAGCATTTACTTTGCATAGAGAGAGACATAAAAAATAACAAAATACACAGTAAAGTTGAACTGAGCCAAAAACTTACTTTAAGAATCGACTTGTCCGCTACGCCACCTGTGTCAACCTGGGCAGTGTTGGCAAGACTGTAGGTCTTTGGAGCTGGAAGAAGTTTTAAAAAATGTGTCAGTTAAAAGCAATGTATGCTGATATAGATATTATGTTCAGTACTACAGTATGCTTTATTTGTGTTGACACACTGTCCTGCAGATTAGTCTGCACCCACCAACTGTTTATTATAAATCATTAGAGAGAGATTAACTACTTAATCTGATAAAATATCTAATGTTCAGCCAACTGTCCATCACAAGTTACCAGAGCCCTTAATTTGTTTACCCATCTGACAAGCTGTCACAGCAGCAGTGTCTCAGCATGAAATGAAGAAAGGCAACAGAGGGGCATTTGTGAAGATGTAACCTGAAAGATTTGGAAGAAGTCCCTTGTGTAAAAGGGTTTGCAATGAATTATGCACAACGATATACACTACCATACTGTAAATATCATAAATACTATTCAAGCATGATTAAGTCAGGGTTGAACACAACACCATGGACACATATCCAACACAACAGCTCCAGCTACAGCCTGGAAAATGACCATATCAACACCCTTCCAGTTTTTTCAGTGTTTCTGGTTCTGTGACACCAGCCAGTCAATACAACCTTTTGACTTATTCTCTTTGGCCGGTTTAACCGGCTTGTTGCTGGCTGTCTGTTTCTTCGGCTCCTCCGCCACGCCGTTTCCCGCCGCTGCTGCTGCTGTTACACCCGGAGCCACCGGGGTGACGTTAGCCGCTTGCGCCGCCGATTTCTTCTTCTTTCCACCCATTATATCACCAAAATACTGCCTGTCTTCGGCTCCTCTATGCCGTTATGTGATGCCAAGCCATTGGCAAAGTCCTGAACTGTTGTGGTTATGAATAAAGAGCTAAAAATAACGCTAATGTCTATTTCTGTCCGTATTCACGTCGGACTGGATGACTTTTGAACAACACAGCTGCCGTACCGGAAGTATTACCGAGGACCAAACCTCGTGGTGTATTGTGGGAAGTGTGCCCTAACAACTATGGCAGACGCGTTTGGAGACGGCTTGTTCAGCGTGTTTGACGATGAGCAACAAACTACCGCATCTAAAAAGATACCCGCTTCTCTGGCACCAGAAATAGGGTAAATACTAGTTTGATTTTTGCATAATAATAATAATCGGTGTTTGAAATCGGGAGATTAAATTGACCGGGATACCTGAACGTAGCATCATGTCTACGCGTGCCTGGCAGTTAAAACAGTATGTTATGCTAACGTCAACCAATTAGCTAGTAACCTAATAAAACATCAGATCAGTTTATAAAGCATATGATCGTGCTGATAAATGTCATCTGAAGTTGCCTTTTGCTTTTGTTGTTATATGTAACATTTTAACCAATTTTTATGAGTGATCTAGCTAGCTAGCTTAAGTTACCTGTTTTTGTTTTAAAAAACAGAACTACAATAACAACATACTCATACAAAACTGCTCATGCTAGGGTTACATTTAAAAAAAAGTAAAAAAACAGAAATACAATACAGTAAACAGTAGATTTACCTTTGTGTGTGTATGTGTGTGCAACGTTATATACTGTATACACACAGGCACACACACACACACATATATATATATATGTAGAGAGAGAGAAATTGATATCAAACACATAGTTCTGATTGACTTCTTATTCGTATTTTTTAATCATAGTGCCTTATTGTCTCAGTTCTTGATAAAAAAAAAAAATCCAAATTATGTTTGGAGATCGGCCATCTCTTTGTGTGAATGTTGAATTCTCCCAAAAATAAAATGAACTGTACAAAGAACATAATATTGTTTCCCTTTTCAGGAACTTCAAACTCATAAGATTGTTCTTTTCCTGAAATTTAAGTGCTTCCTACTTAAATAATGTTCAGCAATCACCCAAAATATTGTAGTATATATACACTGATAAAACAATTGACATAGTTTCTTCTTCTAATTCACATAAAGGAGAATACTACGGTAAATATCAATTGTAAGTCTCTCTGATGTCTTTTTTGCTGGATATGTGAGGTGCAAAATTTGAACGGAAACGTCTTTAGCTTTATTACTGAGGCAGAATTTGTTCCTAACTATCCAGATTTTCTGCCAATTAATTCTTCATAAAGCGAAAGCCAAAAGGAATCTTCCTGGATGCAAAGTTACAGCTTGTATGCAATTTTTTAATGTATTTATTAGAGCATTTATTCTTGGTAATGTCAACGTCTCCAAAGAATATATCACTATTAAATGGATTGGTCTTTGAAATCTCCCTTACTGAACTTAAGTTAGCTGTTCATGTCTAAAGTTACATAGACATTTATGCAGGAGAGGCTCAGCTAACAGCAGTTCTTTCTGTGTTCTGTGTGGTTTTCCCTTTTCCAGCAAAGTTTTCAGTAAAAATGGCAGCGACAAGGATGCTGGTCCGTCTGCACGGCTTAAGAGGGAGGCAGGTGAAGGTGACGTTGGAGAGGACGTGGTCTTTGGGAAGAAACCTCGACACGAGATTGTCTCTGACCTAAAGTGAGATGATAATGATGGTGATCATAACACCACTGTCTTTCTGTACAAGGTGCTTAGGAGCTGTTATAACCATTACTTATGGAGTATAGTAGTATATTTACTCAAGTACTGCACTCAGGTACAGTTATTAGGTAATTTGAGTGTTTACATTTTATACCACTTTAATACATTTCACATGGAAATATACATTTTACTCAGCAGATTGTGATGAATAAATTAGCACCACCTTGACCAGCTACATTAAAATTCTGCTTACTCATGAATGCATTTCTTATTCTAAACTAATATAACTCTAAAACACGGACATTCTTAGGACTTTTGAGTCTGGGGTATGTTTAGTTGCTATAACTTGCATATTTTTACATACAAGCCACATTTTGAATGTAGTATTTTTACATACATACCAAAGTAGGAGTGCTTTCTCAACTAATGGAACTTATACAGTCTAATACAAAAACCCAAAATCAATATTACCCTCATGAAGGTTATAACTTTAAATTTTTCTTGAAACTGTGTCACACAGGTGTCATTTCAACTATATGTCATCCAAATCAACCGCTTTGAGTGTTTTCAGGCGACATATTAGAATCAGAAATACCTTTTGATTCCCAGGGGAAACTGGAGTGTTACAGTTGCCACAGTGCAAATAAGTTAATACAAAATGCTGAGAAGTGTGTTGTAAATGTAATGTAAATGCAAGAATTTTATAAATAAGAACATTTCTTGAAATGCACAGTATAAATGCAGTATTATTGACAGATACTGGCTTGAAATGCTACAGAATATGTTTTAAAGTTGCTGTGTAGATAACAGATGTTTTGTTTACTTCAGTCTTGCAGAATTCATGCCCCAAGTGAAAGTGGAGCCAGTTGAGACTGTGGAAGGATGCTCACATGAGGTAAAAAATGACAGATGGATGACAAATAAAAAAAACAGTCAGGTGTTGGGCACTACAAGCTGCCAGAACAGCGCCGATGTGCCTTCATATAGACGTGTGCACATTTCTGGAACTGTACTGGAGGGATAAATTCAATTTTTCCATAATTTACTATACCAAAGATATATCTTTTTTCCTGTAGTTTGTCACATGTCTGATTTCTCTGGCTTTAAATCTCAAAACTGATTGTCTAAGATTCTGTCTTTCCCTAACAGGTCGCTTTACCTGCCAATGACGAGTACAAACCACTGAAGCCACGAGTGGGGAAAGCAGCCAAGGTACAATATGCCTTTAAATCAACTATAATACTTGTCCAGTTACACTGAAATAGATGTTAATGTTATTTTTTTATATTCTGCGTGGGTGCTAAAAAGGCAATCTTTGCAAATATTTTCTTAACAGTATAAGCACATAGATTCTAAAGGGAAAAACTTATCACGCCTTTAACACAGAGTACTGTATTACTTTATGGCAAATTAATTTAGATTATGTTGTGCATTGTGTACTTAATGGATAACAAGATGTGTTGTTTTGTCTTGCAGGAGTACCCTTTTGTTCTTGATCCGTTCCAACGTGAGGCCATCTTATGTATCGACAACAACGAGTCTGTGCTTGTGTCTGCACACACCTCTGCTGGCAAGACTGTCTGTGCTGAGTGAGTATCTTCAAAAGTAGTTATTTCCTGTACTGTTGTATGAAAAACCAGAGCATGCAGGTAAACCCAGTGATAGACTTTGTTCCCAGAGACCTGGAGTTACTTAAACCTCTGAAGTCCAAGTGAGGAATGCCGTTTTTCTTGGTAGCAAAATGCCCAGGTTTACAACAATCAAGATTAACTTTTAGGTGAAACTTGGTTTGCATTTTGTTACTTTTGGTCATGTCAGTATCCTTTTGTTGCAGATATGCCATTGCACTGGCCCTCAGAGAGAAGCAGAGAGTGATCTTCACCAGCCCCATCAAAGCCCTCTCCAACCAGAAGTACAGAGAGATGTACGAAGAGTTCCAGGATGTGGGACTGATGACTGGTGACGTCACCATCAACCCCACCGCCTCCTGCCTTGTCATGACAACAGAGGTAAGACAAGACAAGACAAGACAAGAAAAAGTGGAGTCATTATTAGATTTGTCACATATCACCTTTATTGGAGGCAGCTGAGAGTTGAAGCAGAGCTGAGAGGTTGTTCGGACATGATAAACTGCTTTTCTCCCAGATCCTGAGGAGCATGCTCTACCGAGGCTCTGAGATCATGAGGGAGGTGGCGTGGGTCGTCTTTGATGAGATCCATTATATGAGAGATTCAGGTGAGTACATGATACAAACAGCACACAGACTGTCCTTCACTGTGGTTTGGAACATCGGGCTTCCTGCAAGAACCAGTTGTATGAACGAATCCATGATTGGTCCAGAACTGTTATACAAGTCATGTACATAAAGTACAGTATAGTGTGCCTTTCTCCACATGGCAAAAACCTGAAGTCACTGATATTATAATGGCATTGCTGGTATAATATTGGCATATTTCAGCAGTTTATACAGTTAAGTAGTTATTTGGAAAATTCTGTCACCACACCTGTTGCTCCAGGGTCTTTATGCAGGTCATGGTATCATGCTCTGTTGCATCCAACAGTTTGTCACCTACTGTATAATATTCTTTTGTCTAATATCTGTGATTTCTACAACCCTCTGACTGCCTCTCATATTTATCATGGGTTGCTTTGCTTTTCAAAGATGTTTTTGCGATTGTTTGTGTCACAACATAGTGCTGCTCTGATGACACATCATTAGAAGCTGTATTATTAATATTTTCCAATTGCTTGGGTCCTCAGATACGATAACTGATGCTGCTACTTGTTATCTTTATGTCACTGATTTAGGAATTGAAGCTTCATGATGTTAAATTTTTCTTTTTACTCTATGGTAACATTTTGTGAATGAGATTTGGTCAGAAACTTCGCTTCACATGTGGCTTTATATGGCAGTTTTTGGGGCTTTTAATATGCTAATGATTAAATTTTATGAACACGCACCTGCTCATGAACAAGTGGCATTCATTAGGTTGAAACAAGCAGTTCAGTGAGGGTCAAAAAGGACAGAGGGTGTCATGTGCCGCACAGATTGTAACGCCACTTGACTTGACTTTAGAAGTTTGTGCAGCTAAAAGAGTTTGGTGAATCTGGACCAATCCTCTGAGTAAACCTCACTGAAAATAGAGAAAGAATGATTTTGATAACAACCACGTTCTTGCTTGTAACAAATACCTCTGTGTTCATTGTGTTTCAGAGCGTGGCGTGGTGTGGGAGGAGACCATCATTCTGCTTCCTGACAATGTGCATTACGTCTTCCTGTCAGCCACCATCCCCAACGCCAGGCAGTTTGCTGAGTGGATTTGCCACCTACATAAGCAGGTGGGATGTTGTAGTGGCATTCATTCATAAAGGTTACATTACCTCCTCCTGTATGTAACATGAGGAGTTGACAATGATATGTCTAGATGAAAGGATCCCTTTTTGCTCCATAACTAATAAGGTATTTCTTTCTCATGTCTCCTGTAGCCATGTCATGTAGTCTACACAGACTATCGTCCCACTCCGCTGCAACACTACATCTTTCCAGCAGGTGGTGATGGACTCCACCTGGTTGTTGATGAGAATGTAAGGACACCAACGAACTGAGTTATGAAAGAGCTCTTTCACACCAATGACCAGGGTTATCTGACCCATGTTCAACCCTCCTTTTGTTATTTAAAACCAATTCAGTCAATAGGGGTTACAGAGGAGAGGGGATAATTGTGCCAGAGGCTATATACGTGGTGCTTTAATGTGTGCAAAAACATACAGACAGTATCTATCAATCAACACTCATGAATGATTTTTGCTCCATTTCTACCTACTGCAGCTTTAACCTTTTCAAATACACAATCAACCCTGGTTTAAACCTAGTTGACTCGTTGGTGTGAAAGTGGTGAAAGAGAGTTGGCTAATGAATCCTGTACAAGTCAGATTAGAAACAGATTACATGTGACTTTATTCATATTAGCCCCAGTCAATTTTGGGTGCATTCAATGGGACTAGTCTTCACATGATATACATAACTCCTGCATGTGTTTTGCTTTTCTTCAGGGAGACTTCAGAGAGGACAATTTCAACACAGCTATGCAGGTGTTGAGAGATGCAGGGGATTCTGGGAGCAGCGGAGGGGGCAAGTGGGACCCGAGAGGGCGGAGAGGAGGCACCAAAGGTGTGTGTGTGTGTCAGTTTTCAAGATAAAAATGTGTAAATGGCTTCAACTCATAATTTACACCAGAATTTGTGTTCATGTGTATGACCTCCTCAGGTCCGTCAAGTGTGTTCAAGATAGTGAAGATGATCATGGAGAGGAATTTCCAGCCCGTCATCATCTTCAGCTTCAGCAAGAAAGAATGTGAGGCCTACGCTCTGCAGGTCGCCAAGCTAGACTTTAACACTGGTATGTGTATTTGTGCTACCATTCTGCATGCAGGTATGCTATTATCACACTGCGTGTGTGTAATTAATGTCTCTACAGACCTAAACTTGGCCTGTTACTGTGTAAATTTACAACATGAGTGGTAATTCAGCAAGTCGAGCATGACTTGACACTATGTAATACTCCTGCAAGCACTTGTTTAGTTTGAGTGTATAATAGTCCTAGTGGTTTTGTGACGTGTGTACAGTTAAAAGGTTTACGTCAGACCCTTGAACCAGTAGATGGATGGCAGGTGATGTGTTTTTGGCAGTAGATCACTGCCTTTTTCTTCTTTTTGCCAAACCGAGTGAGGTCATATTTTGTTTTTTAAGCTCATTGATGTAGATGAATGATTTTTGTGTTTACAAAGCAATAGTTTCCAGTTTTGACAATGTAGAGTTTTGCTGACAACCTTGATTCATAGTCCACTCACTGTACGTTTCATAATCTAATGATATTTTCTAGAGCTACAACAATAAGTCAATCACACATGACATATTTATGAAGGCCAACCAGAAAGTTAGCGTAGCCTTGGTTCCCTCGACAAAAAGCCAAAGAGATTATTCCATTTGGTTTTGGATCATTGCTGAAAACAAGCTCTGTGACAAACACACATTTGTGATACTAACATGTTTTGTTCAGCAAGATAATTTCCACAAGTAAAAATCTAATGTTAAGCTAAAAACAAACGACTCCATGATCGCATGAGCGTGAGTATACACAAGACTGTGTGTGATGACGTTTAGTAGTCTCATTTAGCCACACATAAAGGCTTCAAAATTCAAGAGTGGGGTATTTATTGGTGTATTTTATGTTGCAAAACAAAACATTTAAATTTCTGAAGCGTGTGTTAACCACAGACCGTATTTCAGGTGTCTAACACAGACAAGGGCACCTGAAGCGCTAAAATACTAACTCTGCTGTTTCCAGCTTATTAGAGTGTGATGCTTTTCTTTGACAGACATGATAATAAAGTCAATATCTTTGGGTTTTGGACTGTTGGTCAAACAAAAACAAGACATTTGACACCACAGGCTGTGGGAAATTGTACCAGGAATTTTTCACTAGATTAATCGATAATGGGGCTGCCGTGCAGTGGTTAGCGCTGTCACCTCACAGCAAGAGGGTCGCAGGTTCGATTCCGGCTTGGGACTCTTCTGTGTGGAGTTTGTATGTTCTCCCCGTGTAAGCGTGGGTTTTCCCCGGGTACTCCGGCTTCCTCCCACAGTCCAAAAACATGCAATTTAGGTTAATTGATCACTCTAAATTGCCCGTAGGTGTGGATGTGAGCGTGAATGGTTGTCTGTCTCTATGTTGTCTGTCTCTATGTGCCCTGCGATGGACTGGCGACCTGTCCAGGGTGAACCCCGCCTTCGCCCAATGCCAGCTGGGATCGGCTCCAGCCCCCCCGCGACCCCTAACGGGATAAGCGGTTGACGATGAATGAATGAATGAATAATCGATAATGAAAATAACTTTTTTTGGTCAGTAGTAAGTGATCAAATGTCAGCTTAACATAACGTAACATTGCTTGTAAAATCAATTAAACCACATTGTTTTATTGTTTGCTGTATTTTTACTGAATTTGTCAGCTATCAGATGTCATGCAGTCAGCACATTTAACAATGATCATATTTGTGGTTGGATTCAGAGTTGTTGAGCACATCGTCTTAGCATGCTGAAATGCCAAAACAAATACAGTTTTGTGACAAATTACAGTGAGCATTCGGGAGGGAGTTGAAATTGAGCAAACGAAACCACTCACCAAAATGCTAAATTGTTGGCAAGCCGAGTTGAGTGAATCCTCCGCACTGAGCGAGTGCCATGAATGTGGCGTATTGTGGCTGCACAGCTGGTGCTGCTGTTTGGTCCAGTGGATGAGTGTAGTTGCTTCATGAGGACAAAACACTACGTGATGGGAGATAATCCAGCAGTAGATTGCACTTGGCTCATATCCACCTGCTTCAGGCATTTTTAGTGAAATAAAACATGCTTATGAAGTCTTGCTTTGGAAACATTTTTCTCCCTCATCTTGGTTTGTTTTCCCTGCATTTTGACTTTCTTATAAATGAGGAGGTTTGCTTTTAGTGCTGAGCTCTTCCAACACTGAAAGGCTTTTTTTGCCAGTTTTTTTTTTTTCATTAATATTGCAAAAAATGCAAAACAAATGGAAAACTCTGCCAAAGATACTTTCTCATTTCCAACAGTTTTGTGCGTTGAGAGAATTTTCATGAACAGGCTGTTTTTCTTTGAAAATTAGGTTGATGGTATCCAGTAATAGCAGGCAGATAATTTCATTAAACTGAAGAAAATTTTGAAAAGGCTCCAGAAATCATTACTTCTTAGTAGGGCTTTCAGTCCAGGAAAATATTTAATCACTATTAATCTCATGATTGTCCATAGTTAATCATGATTAATTGTACATTTTTTACCTGTTCAAAATGTATCTTAGAGGGAGATTTGTCACATGTTTAATATTCTATTCTACTATTTAGCCTCCTTCTCGAAAAACTGACATGACTTGGTTGGTACCCATGGATTCCTTAGGTTTTCTAGTTTCATATGATACTGGTACCTTCACTCTAGGCATTAAGACGACTTTGTGTTAATTTGTTATTATTGCGATAACTGTGACAGCCCTACTTTGCGAACTTTTTGTCTTTCTTTATGTCTGTCATTTAGAAACTCATAGGTACCAATTTTCTTGAGCAAATAGTTGAGAAGCCCGATTGTTTAACCAGTGTGGTTTTAGACCCGAGGCCTGGTTTCTCTCATTGTCAAACAGCTACTCACCACCCCCATCCCCTTTCTTCTACCTTTGTGTTTTCTGTCTTCCTTCCATATTTTCTTCTCCGTCTGTTTTTATGAACACTAAAGACAGAGCCCCCTCCTTCTCCCTTCCTGCTTTGTGCTGTGACACATAGTTTCTGGGCAGTGTTTGTGGAATGGCAGATCAGTGCTGGAGTCAGGGCACCGTCTGATGCCGTAACACATCCCAACTGACCGAGTGCAGAGCTGCAGCGTCAAACAGAGACGTTTTGGTCAGTTAATGCAGAGACAGGTGGACATAGAGCCAGACTGTTGTTGGGATGCTGACCTGCAGCAGCAGTAGTAGTTTTGTGGTTGTAGAGCAGCACAGTTTTTACCACTAATGGGCAGAGCCTGAGGTTGATGAAAACCAGCAGTTTGGTCCAGAGCCAAATATTTCTGCAGTTACTGGTCACGTAGTTGTGAATTTGGTTTGGATATTCATGCACCACAGAGGATCATTTGTTGAGTTAAATGAGAACGCTATAAACTTAGGGGACTTACAAAAGACAAATTTAAAAAGAATGATGAAAACTAATACCTTTTTGGACCTTTAGTCCAAAAACAGCCGATCCTTCATTTCAAATAAAGGAGGGTTTTCTTTCTTTCTTTTTTGTTCTT
Source organism: Pterois miles (assembly GCA_947000775.1). NCBI lineage: Eukaryota > Metazoa > Chordata > Actinopteri > Perciformes > Scorpaenidae > Pterois > Pterois miles. The sequence continues at coordinate 11,492,533 of CAMQGK010000229.1, read as the reverse complement.
TCATTATATCCTCCCTTTCATACTTGATATCCCCAGTCTGCAATGGAGGGTCTGTGCACAAGCTTGAAGACTACAAATGTGACACTTTGAAGATGTTATACAATGTTTTTACAGGCTGAGTAATGCCTCTCATTGCGAGATAACAGATCTCTGTGTGTAAGATTGATGGAGTAACCCTTTAGTCCCTGTCAAGGTACCATGAAAACTACTCTCCAGTTTGCTATGAAGTTTGCTGTGGTGGCTAGAAGTATTCTTTTACCACCATCATCTTCTCTAGTTGTACATACAAAACCTAAAAAGCTAAAGTGCCTAAATTTGCCATGGAATTTACTGAGTACAATCACGCTCTTCAACAATTTCCTTTTCGGATATTCACTGATCTTCCCTTTTGTCCCACCCTCAGGACAAACTTAAGACTTCTGGCTCACTGCTAGAATGACTCTAAAGTGCATGTTAGTGTGTTTGCAGCCTCTAGGGGCCATAAGTGGAGCTTTATTAGACTCTTGGCTCTTGAAACGTCTATATGATAACCCTACTCTGTGTGATATAAAGTGGATGTTTTGGCTGTCATGTATTTTCTATCAAGCTGTTCTACTGGAGCCATGGATTTAGCTTTTTACATTGGCCCCGGTCTGTGTTTGCCTGTGGTATTGCTTTCTTGTTAAACCATTAAAATAAGTCCCATTGACACTGAAGTCATTTCACATTAAAAATAAATTCTGGGCCATCAGACTTTGTGGGAGTCCAAGTTTCTGACTAACACAGGCGCATAAGAAAGAAGGCTTTCCAGAATGGTTTCATGTATAACGAAAGATTGCTGTGACTAAGTTTCCACATGGATAGATATAGCCAGCCAGCCACAGCAAACAACCTAGTGTGATTAGGACAATAATACAACACTGGTGGTGGTGGCAGCACAGTTGGTACATTCATATACAACAGATTACAATAATAACTTGTTGGTTAAATATGTGGCTGCCTTCAACCTCTTTCCAGACGTTGCTTGTTTTTGTAATAATACCTCAGCTTCAATCTTTTAAATCACTCTTCAATTGAACAGTATGAATATTTGTAAATATTTTTTTGAGAAACTGAATAAGCAATTATACAAAATAAAATAAATTAGAGAAACCATTTGTTGAAACATAGGGCTGTCAAATCTGAAAGATAGAGGAGTTCACACAGACTTCAAGCAAATGCAGCAGCATCATTTGCTTGCTCAATCCCTGGGTGGTTTAACTTTTCCTGCAAGCACTTCTCTAAAAACTCTCCCTGTTGCTCCACATTAGCCGAACACGCCAAGAGAAATTATATTTAAAACATTTTGAAATTACCCAAAAGTGTGTGTGAGAGAGAGAGGGAGTTTGAGACGTAGTTGATACACACAGATTCAGGATGTAAGAAATGGCTTTGTGCTAATAATTTATGTTTCCTGAGAAGCTGTTGTTAATAAATGAACCGTTTGTTTGTTCCAGATGACGAGAAACGTCTGGTGGAGGAAGTTTTCAGCAACGCCGTTGACTGTCTTTCAGACGAAGACAAGAAACTCCCTCAGGTGAGGAAGACTGAACTCTCACACTGTTTCCTCACAACTGGTGTGATGTTTTTATAACCATCCACGTTGCTCTCACTCCAGTTTTTGAACTCAGCACTGCCACCTTGTAAAAGCCCAGAAATAAAGGCCTCATCATTTCCTGCAGAATCATTTTCTGCTAAGAGAAGACAGTTAAAGAGCCCATGTCAACAGCCATAAATGTCAACACGGGCTCAAACACCATACTCCTATTATTCTAACCTGCTGTGCTGAGTCACATTATGAAAACCAGCCGGGTTGAGGTAACAGTTGTGAGTGTGTAGACCGCTACAGCAAGAGCAATGGCAAAGCCAACCATATGTCACACTTTTCCACTACGAGGGTTCGATGCTTTTTCACTCTCTGTTTCTCTGCTGCTGATGGCTGTGATCATACAAGTGAACTGCTTCACTTAAACGTTACATATACAAATATTACAAATCCTAATCTGCCCTTCAACACTCTCGGTATTCCTCAGGTGGAGCATGTGCTGCCGCTGTTGAAGAGGGGGATAGGAATCCACCATGGAGGTCTACTTCCCATTCTGAAAGAGACCATAGAGATCCTTTTCTCTGAAGGCCTGATCAAGGTGGGAATGGGAAAATATGCTGCTTTATTCAAATATATGTATATCTTTATTATTGGAAGTCAGTTAACAATACAAAACAATGACAAATATGGTCCAGAAACCCTCACAGGTACTGCATTTAGCATAAAAAATACACTCAAATTATAACCTGGCAAACACAAACCCAATAAGCAACAACAGCTGTCAGTGTGCTGACGTGACTACGGTTTGCCCCAAAATGTATGTGATTATCATAAAGTGGGCATGTATGTAAAGGAGAGACTTGTTGGTACCCATTTACATTCACATATCTGATGGCCAGATATCAAGGAACCCCTTTGAAAATGACCATGACAGTTTTCGCTAGTTGCTAAAATTTAGCGCAAGTTTGGATCATTATTTAACCTCCTTTCTGACAAGCTAGTATAACATGGTTGGTACCAGTGGATTCCTTAGGTTTTCTAGTTTCAAATGACACCAGAATATTTACTTTAGCTTTAAAGCTTGCTACAAAGTAATAATTGCAAGTTGCGTTAATGTGTTAAAGAAATTAGTGGCTTTAACTTTCAAAGCCCGAATAAAAAGCCTTTAGTAGTTATATTAAGTCTGAGGTTTTTTACATGTTTGTAGATTTCCTTTTTCTTGAAGAGCACCATTTGTTTCAGTGCATCCCAAGATTTGCCCATTGAGTACGGTACTATGTTTTTGGACTTTAAAAATCAGCTTCCCTGTGGTTTTATGAGTAACAAAACACATTCAAAATAGTTATTAGATACACAATTCCTTCTGGTAAGAATCACTGAATGCAAAGAGGAATTTGTATGTTTACAAGTAAACTCCACAGGAGCACCTGGATCAAAAATGACATCGTCAGAATATTGCGATGAAATCGTCTCAATGCTGGCACTTTATTCTCATTCCAGGCCCTGTTTGCTACAGAGACATTCGCCATGGGCATCAACATGCCAGCTCGCACTGTGCTCTTCACCAGCGCACGCAAGTTTGATGGCAAGAATCACCGCTTTGTAAGAGCACACACACATGCACACAGCCATTGTCACATAATAAGTCAAGAAAGACATCTTATCAAGCGGAAATTCTCAAAGGAAATTTATTGAACCCCCAATCCAATGTTACAAGCAAAACTTTAACAAGTACATTATGTTGTGGAACTGCAATTTCCATAGCTGTGGTTGTGGGCACACTTAGCAGGAGGATGAGTCCAAGAAGTGTAAACTAGGAATCCATCTTTGGAAAAGTTTCTCTTCTTTTTAGGGGAGCTGCGAGGCGAGGCTTCCTGTTACTGTACCTTCAATGAGTAGCCAATAAAACAGTAAAACTCCCCATAAAGTGTGCTATCTCTTTAAAACAGCTCTGGTCTGTGTGCAGTGTGGATTTGTCACAAAGTGTGTTGCTGTGAGGCCTTTATAAGGTCTTCAAGTCCTGCAGCTTGCACCGCCACATAAACAGCCACGTATTGTTTATAAGAGCTGTGTGTGTGTGTGTGTGTGTGTGTGTGTGTGTGTGTGTGTGTGTGTGTGTGTGTGTGTGTGTGTGTGTGTGTGTGTGTGTTGTCTGTGTGTGTGGGGGGCTGCCGTCATTTAGAAGCACTTTTCATCTTCACTTCATACACATGGATTTCCAGCTCACATACACAAAGGCTTGAAGAGAATGCGAGAGAGAAAGAAACTGCCCTCCAAGAGGTTCATCAGGAACATCTGGTGCCTCTGATGGTGCCAAAGCTCCACGCAGGCACTCACACATTCAAACACACACGATTCTCATTCCTGACTCTCTGACACTCTGTGTTTCAAATCAAGAGCTGCTCCCATGGCATCAGATCATTTCAACACAAAAATAATCTTATCAGTCCCTTTTTTTGCATTTTTATTGCACAAAGACCAGTAGATATGTGGATTTTAATCAGAACCATGTGTGATGCAGAGTAGTCCCCAGAGGCTTGTGGAAATCTGGTTCAGTCGCCCTTCTCACAAGACAGTTTCATCTAGACTTCTAAGTTACAAATGCAGATACTTGGCACAACTTGTAGAAATGCCTTGTCTATTTTTGGTTATATTCTCACTAATATGCATTAGTTTAGAATACTTCTCTCCCTCCCTGTCCTGTTTTCTACTTACTTTTTCTCAGTATCAGTTTTTGTCATATCAACAGATATACACAATATTATATTATTTCTTCTTAATGTCTCATATGTTGTCATGTGGTCTAGATTACATCAGGTGAGTACATCCAGATGTCTGGACGAGCCGGTAGGAGAGGAATGGATGACAGGGGAATCGTTATTTTCATGGTGGACGAGAAGATGAGTCCAGCTGTGGGCAAACAGCTACTCAAGGTACCGTGACTATGGCTGCTGTTTAAGTTATTTTTCTGAATGCAACTGCTAGTCATCAATCACATGCAAAAGCTCTTTAGTGCTGTCTACACATTCTTCTGTTATAAGATTAGTCCAACTCTCCCATCAATGAAACACATTTCCCTGCTGTCCAGCTGAGAATTTGTGTGAACGATTACATGGAAATTGTCTGAAGTGACTCTTAAGTTGTTCCTATTTATGGATCATCGAGCCATTTGGTGCTCCATTAGAAACTCGACAGCACACAGTCACAGGGAAGCCAGAGTCTCTCAGTCTTTTGTCTTTGATTTGACACATTTTTAGCTGCATATTTTTTTGAAAGATGTTGTGCTAATGTAGAACTGTTTGTTGGCTTTTTCACGGTGCTTAACACCCAGGCCGTATTTCATATTTCTGTCTCTGGAGATTGTGATTGCAAAATCCCTCTCAGTATTTAATTTGGATAAAGTGACTTCAGCCTGCATTTATTTAGACCTCATACCCTCTTGGCACTTTTAATAAAAAGCTAGCAACTTTATTAAATGCATAACTGTATATTATGTCAAAGAAAGCATTTATTTTATTATATTTATTTTTTTCTGTCTGTTTTTTTGTTGTGCTGTGCAGGGCACAGCAGACCCTTTGAACAGTGCCTTCCACCTGACCTACAACATGGTGCTCAACCTGCTGCGTGTGGAGGAAATCAACCCAGAGTACATGCTGGAGAAGTCTTTCTACCAGTTCCAACACTACAGGGCTTTACCTGGTGTTGTGGAGAGTAAGCATGTTTCTATATTTACATACTCCAGTCTGGATCAGCAAGTAACCTGTAGAGAAAGTCAACTCTAGGTTCTACTAATACAATGATATTTGTGTTCTTGATTAGCATGTATTTCAGATTGTTGCCAAGGTAAAAAGCTGTCAAAGATTAATCTTACTTGACAGCTTCCCAGAGGTTGTATTTCATGTTATTTTTTGTATTTCATCATTTAGAAATGGCAAACAGTTCTGTGTGATGAGACATGCTAAATAATAAAACAAACACAGTTTGACTGTTGTGTGTGTCTGATTCCACTACTAAGACATCTTTCATTATTAGATGCCTGGTATGAATCATTCGCTTTAGTGGCCTAGTTCTAGTTTGAACTTTAATCCTATTGCTGTTTTTTCTGTGCAGAAATTAAGAAGTATGAGGAGCAGTACCAAAGCATTGAGATTCCCAATGAAGAGGGTGTGGTCACTTACTATAAAATCAGACAGCAGCTGGCCAAACTGGGTAAAGAGATACAAGAGTTCATCCATAAACCCAAATACTGCTTGCCCTTCTTGCAGCCTGGACGACTTGTCAAGGTAGAGCTCCACGCACACTGACAGTTTGTCGACAGGATGATATTTATCTGTTTCCGCATACCATTTAATGGCTCTTTGTTTTGGTCCCACAGGTAAAAAATGAAGACGCCGACTTTGGATGGGGAGTTGTTGTGAACTTTTGCAAGAAGTCCAACGTGAAGGTAAGTTGGTGTCACACGTATGTGAGTTCATTCACATGTGGCTGTGACTAATGTGCATTTCCCCATTTAGACCAGTACAGACTCGGAGCCGCTGTATGTGGTGGAGGTTTTGGTCCACTGTAGTAAGGATAGCGTTAAAGATGCTGCAACCGAGGCTGCTAAACCTGCTGCTCCAGGGGAGACTGGAGAGATGCAGGTGGGTGTAACAAACACTTAAGTGCACATCACCTACACAAATGTGACTATTGCCCCTGTCACACCAATGACCAGGGTTGGACCAGGGTTATCTGACCCATGTTCAACCCTCCTTCTGTCAATTCAAACCAAGCCAGTCAACCCGGGTTGAACCCTGGTCAGGACAACTGAGAAACGATCTAGGTCACACCTTAGAGAAATGCATACTATGTATTAGAAATGGGCGGGGTGTTACACCCCTGGAGGACTACAGCAAGAGGAGATGATAGTGACATCATCAATGTGGAAAAAAAAAATAAAATATCACAGAATGATGCATGTTTTTGGGGATAATATGGTGGAAATAATAGGCCCATATACAGCATTTTCACCATTGTAAAATGTTAAACTACTTGATACTATTATGTGGAACTGTAGTGTAGCCTATGCAAAAACATCCAGACAAACGGATGTACTGTATCTATCAACATGAACCTTTTTTCCTCTGCCTACATTGTGCTATTAAATATGATTATATAGGTTACATTTACAAAATATTAGATTATAAACTTCTGAAGACTAAAATGTATATTTCACTCACTCTACCATCCCAGGAAAGATTTATTTCATATAGTAAAACTGCTAAAGTTTGTCAGCCGGGCATGTGGCAACTGTTAGATTATGAAATGTAAAGTGTAATAAAATGTGTTCATATTTCATGAAGTTTGCTAATTGTTCAGTTATGTAATGAACCGTGACTGGGTTTGCTACTTTATAAAAGACCGGTTGGCTTACACAGTGTGTTTCTGTGTAACGTTACAACAGATGACGATGCCTCTCTTATTCAGCAGCCTTGTTACTGTATGTTCCCATCCTTCAACGTCCCGTCATCTGCCGCTTTTTTTTTTTCATCTTCACCATGGCCGTCCAGGAGCTCCCACGTCTCGGTGTCTTGCAACACATCCATGTTGTTCAAATTGTCCATCGTGTATCTCCAGTGTATCTGAAAACATTCCTGCTGCTGTTGCAACGTTTGTTTATGAGCTGCGGCAACCTTTGACAGTTGCATTATGGACTGTAAGCGCTCACTTAAACCGAGTTCAGTGTGAACGGGGTATTAGTGTCCACCATTAGGATGGTTATAACTAATTGTTTTTGTCCAGGTGGTCCCAGTGCTGCTCCATCTCTTGACATCCATCAGCTCAGTTCGCCTTTACATTCCCAAAGACCTGAGGCCGTTTGACAACAGACAGCTCATGCTGAAGTCTATACAGGTACAAAATGCCACCACATTGAAATAAAGATATTGAAACTGGTAGAACTCAGATCACCATGTAAATTGTTGCTCTTTCTTTCCCTCCAAACATTTTGTCTGCAGGAGGTGCAGAAACGTTTCCCAGATGGCGTTCCTCTGCTCGACCCCATAGATGATATGGGTATCAAAGACCCTGCACTGAAGAAAGTCATTCAGAAAGTAGAGGCCTTTGAGCACCGCATGTACTCCCACCCCCTGCACAGCGACCCCAACTTGGAGTCTGTATACTCCCTCTGTGAAAAGAAAGCTGTGGTGAGAAACTGCGTGTCTTTTAGTTTGCGGAAGAGTTAAAAGTCATACATAGAAATCGCTGCTAAATGTCAAACCTTGCTGAAACCATTTAACAACAGAGTTAACACAAATGGGTTTTGTTACTATTGAAATATGAATTACATTTATCTTTCCTTTACATCTACATTGGTTCCCTTTTGTTAGATTATAAACAGTGACCTTCCATTGTCTTTTCCTGCCAGACAGGTTGGTTTTGGCTGTATATACTCATACAGACAAACGCAGGAAGAAAGCAAGGACATTAATCCTGCAGGGTCTCACCCTCAGTTATAGGTCAGATAACAGAAAACCTCTTGGTCACATCACGAGCTAGGGGAAAAGATTCTTTCAGAAAAGCCATAAATAGACCTTCATACTTTCAATTTGTAGAAAAACAACATTCACAGGCTCTTTTGCTTAAATGTTCTTTGTGCCTGTGTAACACCGTGAGCAATGTCACTAAATCTAAATAGTATACGCTAGCAATTATGGTCTCAACAGTGCACTCTAGCAGCCCTGCTATACACAAGTCCTGACACAGTTCTCTTCTGCTTATCAGATTTATGCATAAAATTAAGTCACATATTAGCTCTAAAACATAAAAATATCAATACATTCAGTTTTCACTTGTTTAAAGTAAACTGGCATCACCCATATTCAGTCCCCTCTAAAACTATGGGAACAGCGAGGCCAGTTCCTGTATTTTTGCTGTACACTGAAAACATTTGGGTTCGACATCAAAAGAGATCAGTATTTCAGCTTCCGTTTCCAGGTATTTACATCTAGATCTGTTGCACAAAAGATAGCACCTTTTGTTTGAACGCACCCATTTTTAAAGTGAGCAGAATTATTGGAACATGTGACTGACAGGTGTTTTTTGTTGCCCAGGTGTCTCCTATTACACTATTCAAACAATAAATAGCTGAATGTCTATTCTCAGTTTCAGCTTTGGGTTTTGTCTGTGCAGACTGCATTTATAGTTAAAAAGGTGTAACCACCATGACGACCAGACAGCTGTCTAAGGGAGAAAAGAAATTGCACAAACATTAACCATAGTCAGTACAACTATTGGTACATTTGGAATATCCTGAAGAAGAAAGAAAGCACCGGTGTACTGAGTAACAGACGTTGAACCGGTAGACCGAGGAAACCATCAGCAGAAACATTGTGAGAGCTGGAAAGAAAAACCCTAAAACAACTGTCAATAACATCACCAGCAACCTCAAGAGGGCAGGACTGAAGGAAATCACAATCCACCGTTCACAAAGGAACAAAAGTACAGAGGCTACACCAGAAGATGATAACCACTCATTAGCAATAAGAAGAGGAAGGACAGATTGGAATTAGACAGAAAGTACAGAGACAAGGCTCAAAAGTTTTCTGGACTGATGAGACAAAGATGAACCTTTACCAAAATATTGCATTATATTGAAATATTGCAAACCGTATTGCACATGCATGCAAGATATGCCTGCAAGAGCATACCTTTAGGGAAAAGGCCAGAACAAAACAGCTAGTAGAAATGAAACACATACAGTTTGTAAAATGAAACTGTCGCCACACTTACTGTTAAAACACAGGAAAGTTCATGAAGTCAACATTAACACAAAGTCCCATTGTAATATACTGGCAACACATTAGGGAGCGTCAGAAAAAATAGGAAAGTATAGTGAGTATTAACATGTACCTTTTCAAAATAACATAATACCTCTGATCTACCTGAGAAGATATTATAACGTCCTGTTCCATAATTTAGCACAGCAACACGCACATTATTGCATCTGTGCTGAGTTTAACAGAAAGATCATGTCAGACTGTTCAGTTCAGCTTCACTTTGTTCATACTGGGGGAGTGTGATAGATGCAAAACATCCAGACTGGCTTTATGGAGGAGGACCTAAACGCTGACCTAAACGTTTCCCTTTCCACTACCTGAACTGCCTTATTTGTTTAGTAAGTCTCAACTCATCACACCTGGCACACACCACATCATGGCTGTTAAGGTGAACCTCATTTGATACTATGATTAAAGCTGGAACAGTATTTATTTTGATTTGTTTTTGTTTTTTTTATCAGAAAGTCTGTGTACTTGTGAATTCTTTCACAATTACACAGCTTTCGTGTGCACTTGTGAAAGACTTCTTCATTTTCTCACATGCAGCCACCGGTTCAGAGAAATTAGGCTATGATTTCTCCGAATTCTTCGAGTAATAAGTCATACTGGTGAAATCTCCTTGTGCATGCGTTTGCTTCTTTGGCTCTGAGGTGTGTTGTAATCAAGAGGGGTAAAGGTTGAAGTGGATAATGGACATCACTGAGGACAGATAAGCAAGCAGATGAACATCTCTTGGCAGATAACGCAAATATTTTCACTCTCAAAATAATGTAGTGTTTCAAATGATCTCATGCACAAAACAGCTGGTGGTATCAGTGATTTTAATAATTATGAGGTGTTTCTAGAAATCCTGAAAGGCCTCCTCTGAGTTTACATTAGGTCAAGGTTGCATGGTTTAACAATACATATGTGTGTGTTTTAGATCGCAACAGACGTTCGAATGGCCAAGCGAGAGCTGAAGAAAGCTCGGACCGTCCTGCAGATGGACAAGCTGAAGTGCAGGAAGAGAGTCCTCCGACGCCTCGGCTTCGCCAGCCCATCTGATGTCATCGAGATGAAAGGGCGAGTCGCCTGTGAAATTAGCAGGTAGGGAAGGACGAAGCACATGGTTAATTTGTATGTGTTTTTTTTTACTGATAAAGTGGCTTCTGAACTGATGATTGAGCCATTTTAAAGCCAGTTGACTCAGCTGTCATTTTAGCCTATGGACTAATTGGGCAGTTACTCAATAACTATATATAAATCTATGCATAATATATAATGATATACAATAATAATAATATCACAATATAGATCTCAAACATACATGTTTTTGGTAAGTCAATAAATAAGAAATTAAACAAACAATAGTCTATAACCACATGGTAATGCCTATTTTTGTATACTCCTGTGTGAATTAAATACTTGACAAATGAAAATACTATTTTTTCATTTATTCAAAACTTGATTATAAAATGAACATAACAGTTTCAAGTGAAATTTAAAGAGAAGTTAAATAGATATTTCCATATATAGACCATTTGTTAATCGCACTGAACATGGTAATGTAAAGTGTGATGTAAAAACAACACCGCAATCTACGAATTATATGCCCTCAAAATAATAATAAAATTTAGATGATGTAATTATGTATCATGATATCTCAATAAATGATCTCCTCACAACGCGATTCCATAGTGAATTATCACCCAGCCCTAACCATTATTCCTGCGTAGGCTGAGTGGAACTGAGTGCATTGAAGGAAAGCAGAGATATTTGGGTTAATGGTGATTGGCAGTCACCCCGTCCAACAGATGAAGGTAGTCTGTGTGAATCTGAAGGTTATTCAGTCTTAAAGCACTAGTCTGAATTTGTTTATGACATAGGCTTTGGGAGGATAAAAAAACATCAACATACCACTTCTGTCTGAATGTGAAACTGCTACATGGACGATTTGATAATAATGGAGATTTAGGAAAGTAAATTGATTTCATTGAGTAGAGGTTTCTGGCTTTTACCTTGTTTCCCCCAAAGCATCAGTTTGTTGTTTGAACAGCTGATGACAGAACAGTAAAGACATCCAGTCAGATGGTAAAACCGGACTAAATTTTGTTGAGAAGTTTACATTTTGCAGATAATTCCCGTTATTTTAATGCTGTTTGCAACATATAGCCAGTTCTACGGCATCTGCTGGATAGATGTCTTGGCAAAATCACTTAAAAAGTGAAATCCTTTACATGCATAATGATGTTTTATGCAGGTTTAATTTATGTGAGCCTGGATTTGTCTATAATTGACGAGACGAGAACGGTGACTCTGGATCTTATATGTGAAATGTTACATGCACTGTTGTTTAGGGAAAGTGTGAGTCCTGTCAGGGCTAAAATAGAGGGCACATCTGCTCTCGCCTGTCTTTACTTACACCAACATTCATGCCACATTTCTGCATTGTTTTAATAGAACGAGGAAGAGATGTAGTCTCATTTTGATAAAGTTATAACATATCATTTAATAAATCTTCCAGCGGCGATGAGCTCCTGCTGACTGAAATGGTGTTCAACGGTCTCTTCAACGATCTGACGGTGGAACAAGCCACCGCCCTGCTGTCCTGCTTTGTCTTCCAGGAGAATGTACGTACAAACACACACAAACGCGTCTAATTCTTCTAATTCTCCATACAAACAGATATTGAGCCTTTTCCCAAGCACTGAGATAAACAGTTGATTCCCATTCCCACACATTCAAGCTCCAGTCGCATTCCTGGCCTCTTCCCCTGCTCTGCAACCAAAACAGAAACCTGAGGTTGATGTGTGTTTGTCTTTGTTAATGAAGCCTGTTCACTCAATGGGGTGGTTTTACAAACCTTTTGTTTGGCTCTACATCAGCTCAGTCCTCGGAGCAACAGTACAGATTTCTGTCTGAAGTGGGGTCTGTCAGAGAGGGGATGACGACAAGCAGCTGTCATGTTTGTACGCCACCACAGGATCATCATGTGTGTAGGTGTACAGCTGTTGTCATTAAACAGTACCTGCTGCTAGTTTAACTTGAGGTGACAGCAAACCATCCAACCTGTGTGTGTTTTCTACACTACTGATGACATTAAAATGCTACAGTAATCCTGCCTGAAACGATGGTTCAGGAAGGAGTTATTTTGTGGACTTGAATATCGACCTATATGCCCTTTTCACAGCTGCCATCTTGACATGCCATCGCAGAGTAAACACAGGTGTAATTAATAACCTTAATTATGGCCCTGTTCCACTGAGGTGTGCCAGGGCTCTGGTATTGTACATGCTGGCTCACTGGAATGGCTGTGACGCACTGAGTAGAAAGGGGCCATTATTCATTTTATCAAATTAATATGCTGCCTTCAAATGGGGTCGTATTTACGAGTTGGGTCCATATGAACTCATATGTATTCACAACATTGTAAGTGGAAGTTTCTGAAAGCTCCAAGTTCATGTCTTGTCACCTCTGTTTGTTGGCGTTGTGAGAAATGTTGGAGCCTATGGAAGTTCATTTATCAGTGCATAAGGTGGAAAGATGTAGAAGACAACTAAAGCTGCTGCTTTCAGTGACTAACTATGATTTTGTGGTAATGAAGTTTAGTTTTTTTACCAAATAAGAGCAGGATCAAATGTTTGAATGTCAGCAGCCTCATTCTGCTCATTTTAGAGTTGTTTAATGTTTAAAAAAACAAAGAGATCACATCATCAAAAGATCACTTTCTTCTCAAGCATGCCTATAGTCAGTTTAAATGGCAGCATATTTTGTCTGAAACACAGACTATAAAACAAATGTTTGAAAATTGCTATGACGACATTAATGATGTCATTTTGCCCTCCAGGCCAGTGAGATGCCAAAACTGACTGAACAACTAGCAGCTCCCTTGAGACAAATGCAGGTGAGACGACATTAAAACCATCATAATCAATTAGTCTCTAACAGATTAAAGTTAGAATTTAATTGACAAGTGAATGCTGCTGTTGTTGTTGTTCAGGAGTGTGCAAAGCGCATAGCCAAAGTTTCTGCAGATGCCAAGCTGGAGGTGGACGAGGAGACGTATCTAAGTCAGTTTAAGCCTCACCTCATGGATGTGGTGTTCGCCTGGGCCAACGGCGCCACGTTTGCTCAAATCTGCAAGATGACGGACGTCTTTGAAGGTGCGTCATTCATATTAATATCCGACAGACACGACGGGAAGTTAAAATACCGGATTTGAACTTTCCTGAAGTCCTTCATCATTTCAAATTTTGTGTTATACTACGACAGTTACATTTACTAGTTATTTTTCAGATTGAGTACCTCTGTCAGTAACTCTCAGCCGTTTTGGCTTCACACCGGTTCTAGGAATGAATTCCCCTCAAAACTTCTCAGATGATTTCATTTCAGTAATTACCCAAGGCCCAAAAAGGCAAAAAGTATGCAATAGCTCACTAAAAAAGCCAAGGTCATTGTTGCTCAGAGGTGAAATTATTCTTTGTTTTTCCCCAAAAAATCCAAGATTATAGAATTAGAGTATCAGGACTATTCTTTAGTCTTTCTTCTCCCATTAATCATGTCATGACCCTCAGATTCATCTTTGGAGGGGCCACTGGACCAAAATACCAAACAGCATCAAATTAGCTTCACCTCAACAAGCTAAAACATGTTAATGCGCCAGTGATAACAATCTAGTGATGTAAATTATAATATATCAATCACAGGGGGCATTTTTCTTTACTTTTAATACTGTAAGTCTATTTTGCTGCAAATGCTTCTGTACTTTAACTCAAGTGGCCTTTACAAATCCATTTCACCTTTGATTTCTTCACTATCGCAGTTGGCTGCTAGAGGCTCATTTATTGATATAGTTTATTATGTGTGGTTTGATTTGAACCAAGTCCCAAATCCATCAGTCTCCTCAGTTTCTGTCTCTGACTCCCAGCAATGAGCTCAGCTGTAAAACATTACATATCTTCATAATGAGGAAGTAACGTTGAATTGAGAAACTCTGGAGGGAGTACCACATGTGCTTATGTGTGTCGGTGTAGGAGGGAGTCAGATAATTGATGATGCTTGTAAACACAGTAATTTAACAGGACTGTCATTTCCTTATCATTTTATGGGACGTTTGACTCTTTCTGTCACAATTCAAATCAAAGTAGATATCAATTTATTCATCATTGATTGATTGATTTATTCATTTATTTCTGTAACTCTGTATGCCTGTTTGCCTGTTGACAAATTGCACTTATTAATGGACTCTCTAGGCTCCAATCACAGTTAATTGGAATTGATTAATTGGAAGTGTACAAAATGAATGTCTCCTCATCATTAGTAACTTACAGACCAGTACAGAATGAAACTACATTCCTCCAAGATGTCCTTATTCTGCCATTAAGGGTTCAGTATGAATTAATGTTGGCTTGAATTCTAAAACAATAGATTAAAACACACTAAACACTGTGTATTTGGGTCTGTCCTGTGTAGGGAGCATCATCCGCTGCATGCGTCGTCTGGAGGAGGTCCTGAGACAGATGTGTTCTGCAGCCAAGGCCATCGGCAACACCGAACTGGAGAACAAGTTTGCTGAAGGTAAGAAACGTCACTGTTTTATTAGAGCTGAAATGATTAAATGGCAGAAAATTCATTTTTCTTTACTTTTTTTTTATCATTAGCTGGTTTTCTTAGTCTTCTGTGATACTATCAACTATGTTGATCTATGTTTATTGGACAAACCAAGACATTTCAAGATGTCATCTCTAACATTTTATTGACCAAACAGGAAACCATTAGTTGCAGGAAATCATTAGTTGCAGTCCTAATTGCTCCACTACCTTTAAAGGTACAGTGTGAAGGATTTGGTTACATCTAGTGGTGTGGTTGCAGACTGCAACTAGCTGAGTACCCCTCCGCTCACTCCTCTCTTTCCAAGACGACAATGTGAGCTGCCGAGTGCAATTCGGTGGTAACGCCGTTCGCCTCGCTCAAAGGCCTTCCTTTACCATAAAAACACTACTTTAGGAGCAACGTTACGTTGCCACGGTTTCACACGCATGTCAGAGAACTACGGTGGCCTTCAGGGAACGAAAAAATGTGAAAGGCTCTCTCTAGAGCCAGTGTTTGGTTTTTCCATTCTTGGCTACTGTAGAAACCTAGTGGAGCAACATGGCGTACTGTATGAAGAGGACTCATTCTAAGCTAACTAAAACACATTGATTCTTAGTGTCGGAGTTTATACACTACTGAGAACATAATTATAAATATATTCTGCTAATGGGTCCCCCTAAATCCTACACAGTTTTTTAAAGTAAGTTTTAGATGTTATTATACATACTATCATCATCCTACAGTTTGCAAAATATACTGCATTTATACCAGTAACAGCTAAATGTATTTTGGTAAATTCCTCGTGACTTAGAAAGTGACACACTACTGAGCTGTGTCTGCTTGAAATTGTACCATTTTTAAATGCTTAATTTCCTCTTACTTTCTGTCTCTGCAGGAATAACGAAGATCAAGAGAGACATTGTATTTGCTGCCAGTCTCTACTTATAGTGACCTTATAGCTTTCCACCACATGATGGGGCAGCACTGGAGGATAAATGCTGTTTTTGACGTTTTAGTTATGAGTAACCCCCGATGGAGCTCTCTGCCCTCCATTTTTGTTTTGCTTTCCAGTCTCACATTTGTCACACTGGGTTCAAATATTGTGCCAGTAGTTCCCAAAATGTTAAATTGGCTTTGATTTATTTGTTCTTCAGATCACCTTTCTGATCATTGTTATTCATCACGAAAATTTACCTGAACTTTGTAATGTTGTGTTGTGTTATTATTCCTGGTGAGAATTGCATTACATAAACAACTGAGGATGTAAACAGAGTATTATTATTGATAATTTAGGTGAGTGTGTCTGCGTTGACGGAATACTTTGAACATTCATGCTTTTATTATTTTTTCTTACATGAGAAGTGGTTCATGAGTATTTTGATATATCTGGGGAGGAAAGTAAAATCTTTTATGTACTGTGATGCTCATGACATAATACATCAAACACTTGCATTTCATTTCTGTTCACATTAATAAGTAAAATGGCTTTATTTCTCCATTCTTATTTTAGACATTTGTACATATTTGCAAGTTTTTTTTCAATAAAAGACTGTAATGTGATTTGTTTTTTACATACAGATTATACAAAAGTACATTATTATCTGTTGACTGGATGTTTGTATTAGTTCATAGATACACAGGGAGCCCTGATAGCAGCAGTAGCAGTCCAGCAAAGGCAACGCAGGACTTAAACTGACCATCTGCTCTTCAACTCTCTAACCAAACATGATGTGAGTCAAGCTTTCTCCTTAACTGTATTAGGTTAGATGGTTGGAGATGAAGATGGCAGTGGCCTGGAGTCAGCAGCTCTACGTGTGACGCAGCGTTGCCCTCTGGTCTAGGATCAGCTTTAATCTCCAGCATGTACAAGCCTTGAGTAGCAAACATTCCTCATATGAGTAGCCCTTTAATAACACTGGACCTAAGGCAGCATAGACTCAGCCGTCTCTCTGGGTACTGGATTCAACGTACAAGCTGATCTTAAACCAGATCGTTGAGCAGACTGACTTCAGGTCAGGAAAAGCACAAAGCAAGGTTACATTCACAGGTTTCCAACCCTCCTCTCTCTCTCAGCAGTGGTCAGACCCTTTAGTGGGTGCGTGCAGTAAAGTCTTCCCACCAGCTCAGTAGATAGATACATGCTAACTGATTCATGTCTTTACAGAATCTCTAGCCCTTAACTTACATCGGTTTCAGTCACTTAAAGCATATCTACAAGGCTTGGACAGGTCGTCAATGCTTTCCTTCCAGATGGAGAACAACAATAAAGTCTTAAAATCTGAAGAGGCCCGATGCGCAGTCATCCACTGGCTTATTTGAAGTAAGAATCAACTGTAAATCCATGCAGAGTATTGGTTGAGTATTGGCATGAGATGAAAGGCTAGAGAGCTGGGATCCTGGGTGTGCGTTTGGACAGAGCATAGAGGTGTCATCCTCCACCTCTTGGTTTAGCTTAGTTGGGACTCTCGAAGTGGTTTCCATTCGTTGGGGTCTCCTGCAGGGTTGTGTGTGGGATGTCAGCCTCTTTATGAGTATCTACATGTGGCTTGAAAAAGTCAGACACGCAGAACACCTACAGGAGGAGAATTTTAAAAAGCATCGATGAGTGTGAGGCTGAATTTACATCTGTGCGTTGTTTATAAAAAAGACTTCATTCAAGGGTGATCAGTAACTGTAGAATATTTCCACACTTTGAGAAATAATGCTTCTGCTTTCTTGCAGAGTCAGATGAAAAGTTTGATACCATTCATGTCTGTATTATAAACATGAAGCTACATTCAGGACATGGTTAGCTTAGCAGAAAGACTGGAAACCACTAGACTCTCTCTCGATGTCATAAGTATGTCATTAATAATCCTAATATAGTATGCCTTTAAAAAAGGTCACACGATATATAATATGACATAAAAATGTGTTAAAAAATAGAGTATGTAAGAGTATGTAATTTCTTTAAATAAAAGGTGTAATAAATGTCATTAAGAAAGCCATAGTATAATAAAGTATCATAAAAAAGTCAGTATAGTATGCCATAAAATGTTAATTAAAAGTCATAATATCATAAATAGGATATCATAGAAAATGGATCACAATTTTGAATATAATGTCATTTAAAAAGTCATAGTATTGTGTGTCACAAAAACGGAAAAGAAGTCGTAATTTAGAATCTAGCTTTACAGGTACATGTGATGAATTAGAGGTATGGATGCTATAAATAGCCTCAGCCGGGCATAGCAGTCACATTTTGACAGCTGTTCTGGAGCTGCTTATGAATCTTTCATATGCAACGCATTTGGTAAAATTATACTTTTTTACTGTTCTCAAGTCTAATGAGTAGTGACGGGCACTATTGACATGCTAACAGATGTTTAAGGGTGTTTCTTCATCCATTCATACCTATTAGTGGTCAATGGAAATGAGGCTTGTGCATCAAAGGCCCTGAAAATCAATTCTTTCAATTGGCTTCCTGTAATAAGCAATGAGCTCCTACATGGACACTTCACTGAGCTGATAACATGCCTGTAGACTCAGAGACATGCTAGCTGTTTACTGTTGATACCGGTTTCCTGCTATGCCAAGTTAAACATCCCCTGGTTTCATATCTAACTTATAGATATGACAGAAATGCCCCAACAATAATAATTTCAAGAAAAAGAAGATAAATGCCCATTTTTTTAAGTCAAACTACTCCTTTAAAGTTGCATCACTTACCACCAGGATGGCCATGAGGGCCCCTTGCAGGAGTCCAGTCAGCACATCGCTCCAGTGATGTTTATAATCAGACACCCTCGACAATCCCGTGAACACGGAGGCAGCAATCAGGAAAAACTGGATTGTGGGTCTCAGCAGCCTCGCCCATTCAGCCTGGAGTCGAGCCTGCAGGTAGAGCTGAGAGAGACACAGGACATGGATTATTATATGATCACTGTAGAAGGCAGGGATTTCCATTTGTTACCACATCAGAGACTAAAATATTGTACAGGAAACTGTTATAAAACATGCATGAATCATCTTATTTTTGTAATCAGCTCGACAACTATTATTTTGAATCTCTTGCAGGACACATTTCACTTTGACAAACTGACCTTGAAATAATCAGCTGATGGAAAGTAATCAGTCCTGTTCAATCTAATCTGATGATTATATATCACAACGAGCACGACCATCTATTATGTAGGAATCTCTGTTCAGCTGAAATTCATGTTGCATTGTAGCGCTACACTCAAAAATGTTTGTTTTAAAAACATGGCATGTCTGTTCTTTTTTGTTTCTATCAAGGACAAACAAGCTCAGCCACTTTATCCACATCCACGTTTCTCTTCCTGTAACACTTCATTTATGACGCAAACACATAATTTAACTGTCATTCAACTGTGTGAGAAAAGAAAAGCCCTCCCACGGTTTGTAGATGAATGTTTAAATGTCAGCTACTGTTCCTCATACTAAGAACGTCCACTCAATGAAGAGGAAGACTGAGTTTAATGCTGGTGCCAGGACTTTGTCCCTGCGTCTATTTATAGTATATCTGCTGGTACTGAATGAATTAGGAGCGTACATAGTGTATCAGAGCTGGGCAGTAAAATCAGCCCTGAACAAACAACTGGAGCTTGATATACCAATTAATATGACAGCAAAATATATTTACAGTTTCCAATAATTTGTTCAAGAACTTGTCTTGGGTAACACTTCTCGATCAAAATCATTTATAAATGGTAAATTTAAAGTTCATTAAAAAAAAAAATAATATTTATATTTAAAAAAAAATATTCCCAGATATTTAAGAGCACTGTCACTTTCTCCCAACCCGCCACCGCCTAGAAAAAATAATGTATAATAACATATTTACACCGGGAATGATGGTTCAAAATTAAGTAGTGAGATTTTTTTTTTTTAAAAAATGTAATAATAATATTGTAAATAACCCCACCAAAAAATAAATAAATAATGCGGGTGCTGATAATGAATGAATGAATTAATATTTTTGATAACTGACAATTAATTAAACTTAAGTTAATAGTTATTTTACTGTTAACGAACGATGAAATGAATGAGTTAATGTTTACTAATTATTAGTAATGCTAGACTTTCTGTTATTTTATCATTAGCTAGTGTAATATGAAATAATTATTTTATAAATTCTACATTGTATCATAGCAGATAAGAGACGATAACAATCACATTCTGATTACATATATATATATTTACAGTATATACTATAATAAATATTTGTCAGTGATTACTAGACGATTTGTAAACCTTTAAGAAATAGCTTGTAAAACATCTGAAAAATTACATAGATATACCAGGAACCAGTTATTACCTATTGACAAGTATTAACTATTTTTAATACTTAAAAAGTATTTATTAACCATTTTACAAGGTATTATAATCATCAGTTGCAACAAATAATGTTTACAAATCGTTTACAAATGAATGTTAACCATTGACAAAGTGTCACAAGTATCTATGTAACAACTTCTTTAAAGTTTACAAATATCTTCATCATATATATATATATATATATATATATATATATATATAGATAGATAGATAGATAGATAGATAGATAGATAGATAGAGTGTTATCGTACTGTTTAATGTACTTACAGCCAGGAACAGCATGCAGTACATGGAAAAAGAGGAGTGGCCTGAGTAGAAGGATAGCCTGCAATGGAAAGACAAAAGCATGACTCATCACTTGTGCTTAATTAAAAAACTAACGATGAGACAAACATATTAGTATTACTCATTAGTCAGACAGACACACATGTACACATCACCCTGACACACCTTTATTTGAGGTTTAAGGTGGAGCTGATGTTCATTGGTACGTTTGTTGTACTTTAGAGAGGTGACACCTGACAGTGATGTTGAGGGATATGGTGAGTGGTGACAGCAGCAGCTAAAAAGAGGCCCCCACCGCTGCCTTAACTGAAAGATAATTTCCCTTCAGGGATTAATAAAAGTTCATCTATTTATCTATCTATCTATCTTAGTTACTACGGTGCAGTGTTTTGATACTGTTGTCTGGACCACATCTACAGCTATGAATACACAAACACACACACACACACACAGAGTTGTGGTTCCATGACTTGGGAGGACATTGACTTATATTCATTTCCTGGAGACTTACCCTAACTGTTACTTGCCTAATCCTAACCCTTACCCTAACCTCAACCTAAACCTAACCTTACCCTAACCCTAATCCAAGTTCTCACACTAAAATATGTTTTACATTATGGGGACATGCATTTTGTCTCCAAAGGGTAGGCAAGTCCCCACAGTGTGATTGTGTGTGTGATTAATTTCCCCTCAGTGTATAGTAATACACACACACACACACACACACACACACACACACACACACACACACACACACACAAGTGTAATATTATGTCTGTTGGATATTGGATGGATTGCCATGAAACTTGATGGGAGCCGTTCTGATCTCGGACTCTGGCGGACAGTTTTTGTGTTAAATTATTGATATCGTAAGTAAGTAGCCATGTAATAAGCAGGATAATGTACAGTAGGGTTGGGCAATATTTAAATTTCCCTACTGATGATATTGATTGAAGAAAAAAGACGATACATGATATACAAAAACAAACTCTTGTTTTGAGCTCCAGGTGCTGTCTGTCAAATGCCTGACTGGCAGCAAATCATCTGATGTGAAAATCATGTCAGAGAAGAGATGAGTTAGTTTTGAAACAAAATTTTGAACTGGGCCATGTTGGTTTTGAAAAAGCTGACTGTTCAGAATGAAACGGATCACTTTGTGGTCCTGTGGTCTTGTGTTTTGGTGCCTGATTGGCAGCACCTGGAGCTCAAAACAAGTCACTACCAACAGGAGAATACACTGTTTAGCTTTGGCAAAGAATTTTGGCAAATTTCACTTGGGCGATACCAACACAATCAGCTGTGCTGCTCATCCCATAAATGCATGATCCTTATAAATTGGACATCACTGTGAAGGTAAATAAACTGGCTTTCCAACATTGCCAAACACAATGGCAATTAGCACTGGAACAACAGAGAAACAAACACTAATTATCAAACTTTTTTGAGTCTCTGTTGACTGCAAACACCGACACTCACCAACATAAAGCATGCAACCTACGAGTTATTCCTTAAAGAAGTATGCTACTTGTGTAACACATTTTAGGTTTAAAAAAAAACATAGAAAAAAATACATAATTCCCCAATGTCATCTCAGGCCTGCCGGGCTTGCAATATACTGGCAGAAACCCTGTATTCAACATAACTGAATATGACTCATGGACACGCGAGAACCATTATTGTGGCCAATCAGTATCGTGTCTACGACAATCTTGTTACATCACCTGAACCGTTGTGAAATAAACACCGACAAGTTGAAGCGGCACCCCGATGCAAAGTGCATAGCCCTGAAGGGGTTTATTTCACAGCAATGACCCTATTAATCTCCCTTACTTAATAGTGTTGAGATGAAAATAGGTGTTCCTTACAACAATATTTTTCATCACACTCTCAACCTTTGAGTACCTTCTGTACGGTAGGGCAGCTTTTCCTCTTAAATACAAACACACATGGAGTGCAGCTCTGACGGTCGGTCTGTCGGTCTCTCCTCTCCTAGGGAGGTTAAACTAATCCAAAGAGGAATCATATTACAGTAAGACGATCCTGAGCAAGCTACCCCGACCTGCTCTGTCCTCTCCTGCTGCTGCTTATTATTATCTCTATTCGTGACAAGCAGTCCACCACACAGACACATAGGAGCTGGAAATATAATATGTCCCGACATTAATCTTAAAAGCCCCAGATGTCTGCCTCGATTCACTGGATGCTTCTTTTGGCCTACTGATAAACGTTTGCCTCATTATGCTACATTAAATAAAAAGACTGCAGAATAGTGATGGGGCTCCAGGAAATATGGTGCACCACACCCTGGTAAATGCTCGGTAGATATCCCAGAGGACAGAAGGATGGGTGGGCACATTTCCACTCAGCTCAGTGAGTCTGCTCAAGATAGAGGTGGAAAACATACACTAACCTATAAGCAGCATAACCTACGTTACCTTTAAGTAGATCTGATCAGAACAGAAAGTTCCTCACAGCCAATAAAATCTGCACAGCTGATGTCACTATTTAGGCCTCTGCTTCTATAATTACCGCTGGTCTCAGTGTTCGTGCCTCCACCAGCATGAGAAGTGGATATCCTCTCCACCCACTATACTTCCCTCTGCTCTGAGCTGATAAGGGACACAGACCTTAACTCAAAACAAGCTTTACATTCCTGTGATATTACTCAAACCTTCTGGACTCGTGTCCTGCAAATGCATCACGCTAAAAACTCTTACATCATCTGTGTCCAAATAATGCCCAGAAACTGTGAAAACACAACTTCACAGTGGCATGCCACAATAGCTCTGCTGTCACCATTATTAATAACATTAAGTATTTATAGGTTGCTCAGTGGCACATTTAACCTTTGCTCTTTGTACTTACAACACAAGCATGTTGCAAAACAATGGGGAGCACAGAAGTTAGGAGCTTTTTCTGCCAGATTTTGTTAATCTGTTGAGCAACAAAACAAAAACCCAGAGTGCTACACATTTAAATGAGGGGCTAATTTCAACAGCAAGTGTTAGTTAATCGAGGGCTATAGTGATTATTATTTTAATCATTATTATTAGAATGATTATTATATCATTAATTAATCTGATTTTCTTGAATGAGTCTATTGCTTTGTCTAAAAAATGTCCTGCCTAAAGTGATACAGCTTGTCTTAATATTTATTATCATATATGACAAAGAAAAGCATCAAATCCTCACATTTGAAAAGCTGGAACCAGAGAGTGATGTTGAAAATGACTAAAACAATCAAATCATTATCAAAATAGTTGTGATTAAGTGATTGATTGCTGCAACTTCACACTCATCCATCCATTTTACGAACGCTGTAAAAAAAAAAAAAAAACAAGTTCAGAGAAAAAGCACGACATACCTGCCCTCATTGACCATCCTTGCATCTCCATTGCAGGTGAAGTCTTCAATATAATCCCCCAATGAGCAGTTGATAAATTTCCAATCTGGTTTGCACACATCCAGGAAGTGCGGCCTGAGCCGGCCGATAGAGTACTTGGCTATGTCGGTCAGAGACTGGCTCATCGCGGCACCAAAAAGGAAAGTGCCGACGGCTTTGTAAACACAAGAGATGTAGCTGCCGAAAGAGGATTTGGATTTGATGCGCTTTAGATACACTGAAAGGCACTCGCCAAAGATCATCTGTAAGGGGGAGGGGAAGGAGGGCGATGGAGGAAAGAATATAGAGTTAGGGGTTTGTACGGAAATACATAAATGAAAATTAAAGATGAAACTGAACGACATCAGAGCCTGTTCCCTAATCTCATCATCACTAAGTCTAAAATAATGAGTTTCAAGTTCAGCCTATGAAACCAATTTTGTGTTACAGTGTTTAAAGGAGTAGTTTGACCTTTTGGGACGCGAGTACACATTCGCCATCTTGCCGAACGTCAGAGAAAATTGACACCACTTCCATGTCTGTATGCTAAATAGCTACTACCAGCAGCAGCCAGTTAGCTTAGCTTGGCATAAAGACTGAACACTGGGGGAAAAGGCTAACCAAACTAATCAGGCTAAGTTTTATAGCTGCTACCAGCACCAGCCAGTTAGCTTAGCTTAGCACAAAGGCTGAAAACTGGGAGTGAAAGCTAGTCAACCTAAATCAGCTAAGCTAAATAGTCACTACCAGCAGCAACCATTTAGCTTAGCTTACATAAAGACTGAAAATTAGACCTAAATCAGCACCACTTTGGTTTTAGTACAAATTAAACAACCAGGATATAATGTATTAATTAGAGATGCTTTAAAGGAGCTGGTAGATAGATGTTTTTAACCTTTAGACAGAGGCTAGCTGTTTCCAGTCTTTCTGCTAAACTATGCTAAGCTAAGCTAATCATCTCCTGGCTGTAGCTTCATATTTAAGGGGCAGATATGAGAGTGGTTTTGATCTTCTAATATACTGCTCAGACAGGAAACACATAAGCTTATTTTCCAAAATGTCAAACTATTCCTTTAAGTAGGAATGCTCACCTGACAAAGAGATGATACATAATAGAAGTATCATTGGCTGCAGGATGATGTCCACTTAAAATAATACATTTTTTGTTTGATCATGGAGGTTAATCTATTTAAAAAAATTTTGAGCTTGTACGGTGTTCATACTGTGTGTAACACATCAGAAGAATGACTCATGAATTCCTGTCATGGCTGAAGTGCATGTGAATGTGTTTCACAACGGTGCAAAGAGATTTCAGGTCCAGAGGGCTTATATTTGTCCAAGAAAAAAAGCTGTTGACAGGCCCTTATTGCTAATTCTGCTATCTGTATCTTTTAAGTCTTTCAATAAGGACTCTAACTCCTGTTGATGGGTCACTAAAGATTAAGGGTGTCTGTTTTTCAAAGTGCTGCAGATGTTTTATATGTATATGAATATATAAATGAGAGAAAACCTGCAGTTTGGGACATTTTTGTAAGACTTTTCAAGTGTTTAAAAAGGATATTTTCACTGTTTATATAGTGAACTGACTGAGTCTCTTCTCTTTATGCACCGTCACATTTTTTCAATTCCTTTCAGCATCAACTGGCCGAGGTCACCACTGCGCTGCTTGCGAGGAGTTTCACATCTGTCAAATTTATTTTCTCTGTTGCAGCGGCTGCAGAATTATTAGGGCTGGTGAGTTTCAAAATAAAGGTCCGCCTCGGCCCACCTTTCTGTTTCATCTTCAAATGTGACAATGTGAAAACATTTTCAACAGCATGCAGTTAGGAGATTAACTTACGATTAATGGTAGTGGTGGCTTATGCAAGCAATTAAAAACACACATACATTATTACAGAATAATGTATATAGCAGCAATCATGGATTAAGAGAAAAGAGAGGTTAAGAGAGTAAAAGTGGATAAAGGTAAGCATTACATAAAAGAGAAAAAATATAAGTACTAAAGAACCGTTAGCAGTAAACAAAACAGATGCACTTACAGTGAGTATTGTGACGGGAATCATGACACCTCCTAACAACTGATAGGAAATGGTGTCTTCTTTAAGAGGGTACTTGATTGAATCATCATTACAGAAAAAGCCCCGGCGGAAAGGACTGTGCTGTGCAGTGAGTATTACAAATGGGAGTCCAGCTAGCAGAGAGGCAATGAGAGAAAAAAACAAAGGGACAAAATATAGGTTACAAGAACATGTCACTGGGCCTCAGACCCCTACCCATGATGTAACACTGTGTGCCTGTGAAAAAGCAGGAGACAGCAGCCATGTGAGAGGGTCACGTGAAATGTTGCATCCCCAAAGGCGGCGGCGTCCTCGCCAACTTTCAAAAACAGCAGTGTGCAGATTAGTGGTTAAAGTGTTTGCACGGGAACAAGACAGTTAAACGCTGACAAGGAATGGATGTTAATAAGAGAAAACAAGAGCACAAAAGTTACGTTTCTGAGACGGTAACTGAGCCGCACAGCGAGTGAAAGGAAACAGTGGTTTAACAGACCGTGACCGCATACGTGACCAAAACGATCACACGCTACGCACGTTGTCAGTCACTTCCTCTCTGACAAAGTGACGCTTGATGTTTTTTTCTTTGTCTCTCTTCTTTTTGGAAAACCAACACTTAACCTCTTCCTAAAACTCTCCAGCTCTAAATTCCCACATTTTCCCCTTTGACAGATAGTGAACAATAAAGTGAGCTGTTAAACAACAATAAGACTAAACGTGTTACAGATTGGGGTTGTGATTACTCATAATACATAAAACACCACAGACGAGATGGAAGAGATAAATCACTGATACTACAAAGCAATAACAGAGGCACACCACACACCAGCAGCACTTTCTGCGACTATCTTTCTCCAAAAACCATCTCTCTCGTCCAGAAGAGCATTCCAGCTATTTTAGCACGCCGCCTGCACGGCTGTCGCACAAATTCACACCAGCAATAGAAAGTTCACCATTAAAAACAAAATGATTCAATTAAAATCAAAACCAAAATGCCTGGACTCACGTCATGTTATCCATATTTTATTATACGTTTTGAAATAGGAACAGTACAATGCTAACTCATAATAGCCAAGTTTAAATTAATCTGGAGTTTTTGTTTGGCTGATCCAAATGTTTAAGGGTTGAATTGTTCACTGGAAATAATAATTATGGACCTACAGGATCATTAAAATCACCATAAACAGAAACATTTATAACTCCTGCAGGAGCAGCTAAGATTTAAAAGATATACAATAAACAAGACAGTTTATTTTGTGTGTGTGGATGCAACATGATTTAACATGTACTCAGCCTGATTTTATTTTGTATTAATTGTTTTTTAAGTGGACATCGGCCTTTGCCTTTAGCTTGACACATAACTGTGATGCTGAATTCACACCAGATCAGCGGTGAAGTGCAGCCTGCAGCCATGTCTATGAAAAAGAACTCAGCGGACTACAGCCGTTTGATTCTGCGGCAAAAGTTTAACCTTTAGCGGCAAAGCGCAGCCAGAGAATACCCGCAGCCAATCAGTAAACACAACCTGTGACTCCTGTGACATGTTGACCTATGTTACAAAGAATTTCTTACCGCCTGAAACACATGAACACGCTACCCACTTGCAGAAAAATATAATTATTGCCCTTTGTGGCTGCCTGGTGTGAATTCAGCGCAAGAGCTGATGTTGGTGAACACCTTTGTTAATGTCACAGGCCTCACACTGACATCAGAAACCTTACCAGAACTAAATAAAACATACTATGCATATCTAGTTTCAAGAACAGGTAGATGTGCTATTGTTAACTGCTACTGAATTATTATCTGCAATATCAAACAGGAAGCTAGTCATTCTCAATATATCCTACTACTGGTCTATCAGTCCCAACAGATCTTTCTCACAGCAGACATGTTGACCTGCTATCACAGGAAAAGCACAAATATAGTTGATAATAATAATAATAATGGCTGCTTTCCATGTAGGTGTGCCAGTAAACCAGAGCCAAGGCCCTGGTGCACACTGGAGAGCATTAACGTTATTGATTACACCTGCTGCAGTTGGCAAGTCAACCTATTTGCCATGAGACAGGTCACTGAGTGGCTCCTACTTACGCAGCTAATGGGCAGGGTGAACCCCACAGTGTAGAGCACTGTGGAGGTAATTGTGCTGTGATGGAAAGGGTACTTGATGCTTTCGTCGTTACAGAAAAAGCCCCTCTGGTAAGGGCGGATCTTACCCAGGTTAAAGGCTGCCAGAGGCAGACCCCCTGTGGATGGAGAGATCAGGAGAAGTTAACAGTGGATGAGGGAAAGAAAAAGGCAAGAAAAGGTGCAGAGGTCTTTAAATCTGTCATAGAAGTGAATTTCTGATGTTAACGAATGCTCTTCTGCTTCATAACAAATAACTGAATCTATGACAGAGATGAAGGACTCCAACCTTTCTGACTGCCCAGTTAAGGATAAGTCTTTCTTCCATGTTGTCTTATTGTCATCAAATTCAATGACAAACCCAACACAGCATTTTACAATATGTTACACACTCAGCATGTGAATTACAGTGCAATGACTTGTATGTGGGATCCACTCCTCCAAATTTATTGTACTAAAGGAACATGTCTTCCAGTGCTCACTGATGTGAATTTTATTGTTTTGGACAACAATGGCACATTAAAAATCAGCTCCATCCAGCTACATAGACCGGACATATTAGTAGGATGAATTCATTGTTGTGGATGTTTTCATGAGACTTGTTCACAATAAGAAAAATATCTTTTGACACTAAGCCACAGAAAATGTGCGCTCGACAGATTAGATTTCTTTTACTATAATAAACTTCAAAAAATGATGTTATCTTGAAGCAGTTTTTCAGCAGGAAGCACTGAGAAGCCTCTTTTGTTGGAGCACTAACTCGCATTGGTGTGAAAGGAGCTGTGGACTTAAGCTAAGCACTCCCTATAGATAAACTATCATAAAGATAACAGGTTATGTTAATAGGTTTTGACAGTTCAAAGTCTGAATGTAATTCCGCTGTCATTTCTCTGGGTGTTTGGCCCATTTAGCCTATTGTATAGTAGAGAGAAGACACAGTCGTCGATCTATTCAAGCAGAAAATGAGCTGTAATGTGCATTATCTAGCCACATCCACAGAATATACACGAAGACACACAAACTACCTATGAACTCCTTTTTAATTCAGTCTGGTATTTCTGTTCTGTCTGCCATTGCTGCAGCTGTTGACACCGTCAGCTGTGCCATCCTAAACTGATTGGCTACAACAGCTGGAAATACCAGAGAGCAGCACCCCCAAGTCACTTTATAACTACAACCAGTAGCCATGTTACTGTTTAACTTGCTCTCATAGCTGTGCAACTAACTTCCCAAGACAAACACTCTGACAGAGAGAAAAATGTGGATGTTGTAACGTAAATAAATGAAGATTTATTGGCTCACCCAGTAATTGTGTTAAAAACCAAATTCAATCAGCTGTGTAAGCAAATCAATAAAACGCCCTCTCCCAGCACTTCAGGAATCAAAACAAAAAAGATCTCACATTTATAAAGCTTACGTCACTGTATGTGCATGTTTAGTCACATGTGGTGCATGTTGGAAGCCTCACTCTGGAAACAGATTACCACAGATGCTTGGTTATAATCTAATAGTCTATGTTATTAGAAGAATTATCCTGTTTGCTTCTGCATCAGTCATCCAAACACCACACTGACTTTGTACAATCATACTGCATCTCACTGCACAACGCAGTTATTCTACTGTGCAATGTAAAATCAGTCTGTAGAGTTTGTAGTCAAGCAGCATTTTAAAGTCTCTCTACTGACGAAACAAACAATATTTGCATGTTCATGGATTAAACATATCAGACACAAATTCTTAAGACAAGCATAAGAATACATTTTAAAACATGTCTGAAAGGGATGTTTAAAACATCCTACAAGCAAACATGTAATTCTAGCATATACCATGACTGTGCAAAAGGAAGCTTTACTGTAACTTTATGAGTCACTTTATGTATCATCAATCATCATCAGTTTTTAAAAGCATTTAAGCCCCAGAGACATGTCTGTGCCTACACTGCAAACCTGAAACCGTACAGCCACAAGCACTTATACAATGACTCATATGTTCCAATATAAAGACTTGAAGATATTAAAATTTAAAAAATTCAACGTTCAAAGTGTCTCTCCACTTTCCGATAATGTTTAACACTTTGAAACTGGTAAGATAACAAATACTTTAATATTCTGAATACCGTTTCATACCTTTTGAGGGGACGGCATGTGGTCACATGAACCAGGAAACTTGGGTGAGTGGGTTTAAAACACAGCCTTGAATTAATATTGGTAAATCTAATCTAATCTGTTTGGTTTAAATTAGTACAAATCAGTTTATAGAGAGGCATACTCTTAGTCCACTCATGTGGACTTAAAATTGTTGAGAATGAAACAGTAGCAACTATGGAAAGATTTTATAATAGGGCGACCACTTCAATATAATTACTATCATATTGATAATAGGGCTGGGCATTACAGAGAAAATCAAATATCATATATTTTTTACTAAATACCTTGATATCAATATTGTGACGATATAGTACAGCTGACCATTGGTCCTTTTACAAAATATTTACACAGCAAGATTTTTGATAAATAATCATCAGCAATGTTGATATAATGACTAAATGGGAAAATACAACAGCTAGAACAATCTGGTAAGTTTAGAAAATTATATCACACTTGCTGTAAAGGAATTATTACTTATAGTGCATTATCACTAGGGCTGTCAGTGTTTGGCATGATAATAACACGTTAACACAAATTCGCTATAATGATACTAATTTCTTTAATACATTAACACAATACATCTTCTGGAGGTTGTAGCGGGCTCAGTTTTAATGCGAGCCAAAACTTGCATTAAATTTTGGCACAGCAAAACTGACACAGCCATTTTCAATGGCATCCCTTGACCTCTGACCTAAGATATGTGAATGAAAATGGGTTCTATGGACACCCACGAGTCTCCCCTTTACAGATATATCCGCTTTATGATAATCATGCAGTTTGGAGCAAGTCATAGTCAAGTCAGCACACTGACAGCTGTTAAGTTTGAGTTCATTACCATGTTACGATTTGACCGTATCTTTTATGCTAAATACCTTGTGAGGGTTTCTGGACAATATTTGTCTCTGTTTTCTGCTGGTAATTGATTTACATTAAGCAATATATACATAGCATGTCTGTCCAATCCCATGTTGATTACAGTATTAAATACTTTACAAATCTCCCTTTAAGGTACATTTTGGGCAGATTAAAAATGTGTGACTATTCAACATTAACCACAGACAATCATGTTATTAATCACTGTGAAATATTAATAATTATTACATGTTGTTGCACTCAAGAAAGCAACATCATTATTAACCATTACATGCCTGTGAGCATCTGAAACCACCATGGAGCACTCATTTGCATACAATGGAAATATGGCACTCTTCCTTGTATTGGGGGAAAGCAACTTTAAATCCTACCTAGAAAGATGCTGTACATATATAATGAATAATTTACACATATTATTTGATTAGTAGTACATATCGAGGTTAAAATTTAACTGTAACGTTAAAAGACAATCGCGTGCTGCGCATACACCACTCCCTTCACGTGATGACAGATTATATGAGCACAAATCGGCTTATAATAGGAGCAACAAACAGTCAGTAAAAAGCATTGAAATACATACCTAGAATCAGACAGACTATGTCGAGCAGCACAAAGGGGATTCCTCTAGTCTCGAACATGTTTCCTCTTGTCTGTCTCTGACTCGACTCCCTCGCTCGTGGTGCGTCCTCTCCTGTAATAAACACCAGCAGGAGGATGCCCCTCCTTGGGACGTAGCTGCTGCTGTTTCCGATCGAGATCAGAAAATGGTAGCAGATGGTGTAAAAACACAATAAAACGTCGACGCCCTCGTACGGAACCAACGGACCGCCCGTGTCGCAGGATAGCACATATCAAGAGGATCTGTTGTTGTTGTTATCGTTGGAGGAGGGCGGTGAACTGCAGCAGAGCCGATATCTCCACTCGTCTGTCATGGTTCGTTCAGAGCCGTTAAATAAAGCAAACACCCACTCTCACGGTGGGCCCGGTCATTTGGACGGACACCTGTGCCGGTGTGAAACCTGTGGCGTAAAAAATGGACCCGAAAGGGTCCGAGTGCGACCGCATAGGTTTCAGCCTGCTGCTGCCTTCACGTGCTAATGGAAAAATCGGAATTACTAAACTTAAAGGTGAAGTAGGTAGAAGTGGAATACGATTAAAAGGATTATTGTTATAACAGTCACTGTATCCTGACAGTAGTGCATGAGACAGGTAATCTGAAAAACAACCAAACAAACACGTGCCTGTGTCCCCAGGTGCTCCTGATGGTTTCTGCGAGATTTCACAGACCAGAGGGAAACAACCAATCAGGGCCGAGCTGGAAACCTGCCATCTCTCAGCAGCTGTCTGAACTCCGACCAAACGGTCAAACTAAGCAGTGCTGATTAAATATGAATCAGTATTCTGTTACTGCAATGCCTACTTCGTGCCTCAATGTCAGAATCACATTGTAATGCACTGTTTAGCTATGAAGTGAGAAAGTTTAGGACCTGGCAGCCATGTTGACATCAGCTGAGGAAATGCCAAGCACCGCCCACCAGCTGGAGCACATCCAATAGGACGCTGTCTCTGAAAAGACCTGTGATTGGCCAAAGTCTTCCATAACAGGCTACAATTTTAAAGAGTGAAAACCGTCATGAGGACATGCAAAAGTCTAGTTTTCTCTCAAAACACAAACTACAATATGCTGAAATTATATCCATATTATGGTTGTTTTGCCCAATGATGCAAAAAAAAATCTTCCCAGTTGAGGTATTAATGTCGTGAAACTTTTAGCATATTTATGTTTCTTCATAACTATACAGTGGTGAAATGTAACCAAGCGCATCTACTCAAGGACTTTTACAATTTTGAGGTACTTGTACTTTACTTGAGTATTTCCATTTTCTGCTGCATTATAGGCATAAAAGTCCTGAATTCAGAATGTTACTTATGTAAAAGTGCAGAAGTATTATCAGCAAAATGCACTATATCAAAAGTACTCAGTATGAAGTCTTTTAAAGTGATACATTCTTAGAGAATATTTTTATTACTCTGTCTCTAAATTGACTTCAATTTCAAGAACAACATTAAAATGTATGTTAGTGATAAATACAGAAAAATATGATATTCTATAAGATATATCACTTTAAAATCATAATGAGCACTGTTATTTTTGATACTTCAAGTACATGTTGCTGTACTTTTACTGAAGTATAATTCTGAATTCAGGAATGGAGTATTTTTAGGGGATTTGTACTTTTAAAGTAAAAGATCTGGGTACTTTGATCACTGTAAATATAGCACGCTATGTAAAATAAAACAACAGCTGCCAAAATATTGTGTCATCTGTCGTATATTTCAAACTATTTTTAAGATGACTTGAGCCTATAAAACTCTATTACAAAAAGCCACTTGTTAACATAAAGGTCATTTATCCAATAAGGCCTTGGGCTAAATTCACATAAATATTCTGGGGAAACATCAAACTTTGCATATATCTCCATGTGTTAGATAACGTAAAAATGTTTATATACACTTAACTGTCATTAATTGCGTTAGTCAGTATATATTAATCTCAGTATGTATACTGTTTATAGGACAACATTTAAATCTGTGATGTTTGAACTTACCATAATGTACATCCATGGCATGCACACATCAGGGACAAAGAGGTCATCACATCTGATATTGCTATCAGCTCCCTGACCCCATCTAGTGCCTTGGAGGTTGAGCTACACTAAAAATACTGAAATGTTTCTTATAATTGTGATGAATACCAATAAACAATAGCTCCAAACCTTTAGTAATTTATGATGATTATTTGTTTCCATCAAATTTACTGAGCTGCCCGTTAATTAGGTACACTAAAACTTCCTTCAATTAAATAATAATAATAATAATAATAATAATAATAAAATAATAATAATAATAATAAATCCTACACACTGTGCGTACAAACATCTTTACATGTACATACTGTACACAATCATCCACTGCATGTACTGCATATCTGTTCAGTATTTATTTCTTTGCACTATTTATATTATTTACAAATTACAGCTCACTTGACTTAGTGTGTAGTTTTGTTTTATTTCTTATTTTATCAACGGTCATTAGTGCTTTTTTTGTATTGATTTAATATTTATATATGTATACACAGTCCAAAGACATGCAGGTTAGGTTAACTGGTGACTCTAAACTGCCCATAGGTATGAATGTGAGCGTGACTGTTTGTCTATCTCTATGTGTCAACACTGTGATAGTCTGGAGACCTGTTCAGGGTGTACCCCACTTTCACCCACTGTCAGCTGGGATCGACTCCAGCTGCCCACAACCCTGAACAGGATAAGAGGTTACAAGTAATGGATGGATATACACGATGTATTCACCGCCCTGTCTATCCCTCACCTTCATTAAGGTTAAGGTTTTGATGTTATAAACGAATTTCCCCCCTGTGGGACTAATAAAGGAATATCTTTCTTTCTTTCTTTCTTATGGTTTTTCATGGTAGAGTTTCTGCAGTTTGTGGTGCTGTACTGCTCATACTCAGACTGTTGAAGCCTCAAATTAACTTCAGATAAACATTTTTGCACAAAAAGTAGACTAACTGGATTTTGTGCATTAGAAAGAATAATTTGATGTGTGAACAGGAGCAAAAATTACAGCAAGCAAAACCTGCTTCAGTGTTTAGTTTTAAGACAAACTTGAAGACTTGCGAAGCCTCCTTTAACAGGTGCAGGCAATCTAGGTGCAATCAAGCTGAGTCAGTAGCACATGGCCACGTGGTGCTGAGAGAAGGTCTAATTAGGCAAAGTGATTGAAAGCACCTGTGTGAATGGACCACTGTTGTTTCATTTAAGAGTCTGATAAAGAACCTGATAACATTTTTTACTTTCTTTTGTTCTCTCATAACTGTCTTTGCCCTGCTTGTCTTGACTGACAGGTGAAGACTGCAATTAAAAATGTAATTATGAAATAAAACGGCCATCGGGAGAAAAATGTAAAATAAAAATAGACGTTGGAAAAACTTCACGTTTGAAATAAAAACCTGCTGAAATTACATGAGCTTTTCAATAAACTCTGTTATAGTGCAAATAACATGAATAACATTACATTTAAGCTTTTAAGAGCTGACCTTTTAACATATGCCAAGAAGTAAAAGTAATAATTTTAATATTCTCTAAAATATAATTGCCTTACATTCCACCTTATTGCTAGATAAGAATTGATAATCACAGGAGATGGCATTATAATAAAGCATAACATACTCAATGCACAAATATGTTTTATTCAACTAATGTACATGAAGTGAAAAAATTACTTGAAATTTACATTTCAAAGCCATTAAATGCATTTTTTTTTCAAGGAATGTTTCAATGGAAAACAATAAAAACATGATTCAGAAAGTGCCACTTTTCACATCTTTGGTCATCCACCAAAAGTAGCTACAGCTTGTTTTGATCAAAGTACTGGAGCAAGATTTATGGGAAATGATATCAAAACTAATATAAAGTAACCATTGAGGCAGTTATATCTCTAAATCTACAACATCTCCAGTTTCCATGACTGCTCAGTAATACATGTTTGATTGACAGAAACAAAAATATTAATCAATAAGTCTCGTTCTGACTTCTTAAGTCATCGTCAGTGTCAGTCTGTCAATAATCCTCTCCTTTATCTCTCCATTATGTGTCCACAAATTAGTTATATGACAAAAACACAAATGAGTCTACATTATGTTTTATTCTTTAAATTAAAAATAAACTTATCTTTAGTTATATTTTGTGAATAAATACATAAGTCTCATATTTAAAAGGCTTACTGCGACATTAGCGTCATTTTACAGACAAAAACCTCAAGATACTGTCTTTCATAGCATTCATTATAGAGTTGAATTGCCCACTAATAATACTGTCCAGGCACAAACTGCATCAGAAATAATAATCATTATACATGGTGGAATTTACAAAATAATAACAAATATAAATAAAGGAATGAATAATTTATAAAAATAACATGTTTTACAAGGCCATTCCAGGCTTCAAATGAGTCCTTCATTGTTTATACACTGACATGTTGGCCATTTTCAGTCCACTAGGTGGCTCTGTTAACATTTACATAAAAAGCTGTGTTCAGTTGTCACTGGCCATCCTGAAGAGACAGTGTTCAGGTTTTAGTCACAGAAGGCACACAGTTCCCTTTCACACAGAGACACTTGCTGCTCAAACATATGTGCTGTGTATTCTTTCTGAAAGACCCTCCAGCATTTACTGAGGAAAATACAAATGGATGGATGTTTCAGACACGAGATCTGTTGATTAATGTCCAACTCCAGTTGTGTCGATAGATTCCTCTAGGCAGTTTTAATTAAACTTAAGTTCATGTTGTCCTTTCCAGAGCGACAAAGTGCTCAGCATCCTTGAAAAGTAAAAAGGTTTCACATTTTTCATTAAAGGAATAGGTCCACATTTTGCAAAACATGGGAAATATTGTCTTTCTTGCTGAGAGTTAGATAGAAAGATCGATACCACTGATACTGCATTGATACAACTTGTATGTTAAATATGAAGCTACAGCCAGGAGACAGTTAGCTTAGCATTGCATAAAGACTGGAAACAGGGGGAACAGATAGCCTTGCTCTGTCCAAAGGAAATATTTTTTTTCTTTCTACTTCTATTTCCGCCAAGAAATCGCAAAGCACACAAGCACCCATAAAACCACGATTTGTCATTTTCTCACTTTTACCTATTTTCTACAGATTAGAGATACAGTAGAAACCGCTTATAGTGATCACGGTTACAGTGATCAACCACTTACATGGATCAAAACTTGGGACAGAATCAATGCTATGCAAATGCTGTGTAAATAATTCACTTACAAAAATCAAGTAGTCTGCTTATAGTGTTCACTTTGTGTCTTTTCATGACTAACAACATATGGAAAAACATTCGACTACATTAGACTAATGTTAGTTAAATTTTTGTTTTGGTTTTGGTTTTGTTTTACTCCCTCACTTTGCCTCGTGGATGTCTGGTCTCAGCTGGATACCTGAGGCTGATGCTGTGTGCACATTGATATCAGAACGGGAATAAGAAAGTTATTTTCTCTGAGTCAAAAACAAATATGCACAGCAAAAGTACCTGTGGTAGAAGCTGCCCTCGTCAAGTGGACTGATGATACCTGGTCACGTCATGCCCCCAAAGTGAAACTTTGCCGATCCTCAACCAGCTCTGCGGCACGTGTATACCGATTCTGCATGAATCGGCAATGCACATGCCACATTTAGCCTATGACATGAGCGTAGTATCGACTTTATCTAGCTCATGAAAAGAAAACAAGTAAGTGTATTTTCCAAAAATGTTGAACTATTCCTTTAAACTCTGTTGTAATTCATATCAGTTGAATTCATCTAAGTTATTTCAACTGATTGCAGTCATTATGGTGATGAAAATTCAACCAACTTGAAGTCTTCATGTCTTCTTGGGGTTTGAGTTTTGCTGTTGTTTCTGCTTGCGGAGGTGCGCTTCGATCTCGTGCCTGAAGAACAGCATCCCCAGCTGGCCGTGTGACGCCTCGTTCATGGCCTTAGACTGCATGCACATGCGGTACTGGTCTGGAGGGAGCTCATCAGCGCAGTGCTTCTCGTGCCATAGGTGGAACAAGCCTCGTGACGGCGCTCTGACCACCAGGAGGTTGCTATGGAGGTACTTCCTGTACAGGTGGACATCTTCGCCCCCCCAGCCTTTGATGTCGATGTCAAAACCTCCTGGAGATAAAAGAGCAAAAGGGGAATTCAGCAGAATATTAAACTTTATTACCATCATAGACTGTGATGTTATATAAAATGGATATGTTCAACGTTTTGATATTGCAAACATTTCTCAGTAATTTATGTCTTCACTGCACTGTGCTCACTTCCTCATAAAGGAACGCTGATTATGAATCCTGATTAGAGTTTACAGTATGTGATCATAATCAGTTTTCTCTCCACTCTGCCTGGTTTGTTGTTTAACGAGGGGGCGGTGAGGACATGGACCAACGCTGCAAAACAGTTGTCGGCCAGGCATGTTTAAACATGCATCTTTGGAGTACTGGTGTCTGCTTTTGCTCCCACTTTGTGTCTCTGTAGTTTTATTTTGAATATTCTGTCTGTCCCTGTCTCCCTTTTTACTCTCACGCTCCAGGGCTAAACAGAGATAAGGCAGGGATGTGGACCCAACAGATGAATTCTTCATTTGTTTATGTGATGCACTCGTGACCTAAATAACACACTGCATCGTAATTTCTGAAGTACATTAAAGTGCATAACTTAATCATGCTTTTAAAGGAATAGTTTGACATTTTGGGGAAACACACTTATTCCCTTTCTTGTCAAGAGTAAGATGAGAATACTGATGTGTCGGTTATGAATCTGCAGCCAGAGGTTGGTTAGCTTAGCTTAGCATGAAGACTGGGAACACAGGGAAACATCTAGCCAGTTTAAAGTCCCAGAAACACAGAGCCAACATCAAAGAACCAGTGGCGATGAAGGCCAACTGTTGTGTTGCCAGACGGTGCCTCAAGTCGCCTTTGTATGTGGCTAAAAAGTTGCACTCCAACACACCGCAAAGACTACAGCCATGTACATTCTGCACCTGCATGAGAGGAAATAACTCTCCACACCAGCAGGAAGCGGTAGTCTGTGTTCGTCCATCAAAAAGGGAAACCATGAGCCCATAGAGCCCTTATTATGATACGTGCATGAAACAAAGCACCGTTTGCAGACCATTTTCACACCACTCCCGCTCACCACTTAGCTTCATTCCAGATGACCTTGTTGCTGTGAAAATATCTGTGCATTACAATGATGGGATTAAGATGAAAAATGAGAAGAGCCTTCTTTGTGCGCCCTCCTGACTTTACTCGTTGGCTTGCTTTCCCCACTTCCATTTCTCTTCTTGTGCACTGATTCATTTACAGCCAATCAGAGTGATTTTTCTCACTGACTCCGCCGCCAATTTAACATGCTGAACCAGCAGAAAAGGCTTCGACAAAGACTAAGGCCGACAGTGCTACACAGCTACATAATTACTGTACCAATTTCATGTGATTAGGTAAATCAAAAGTTAAAGTATATTACATACATATGCTTTCACATATTTCCGTGCATAAATTAATTACACACATAATTCTTGGCAAGACAGCGAATATTCCCCCAAAATGTCAAACTTTTCCTTTAAATCAGATTTCTGTCCTTCTTGGAGCTTATTTAACATTTCTGGCACAGTTAAGTGAGAGCATTTGCATGTGAGTGTGTGTGTATTTGGGCCCTAAACAATAAACCACTTTGAATGTCACTGTAGCCTTTAATTGATTTCACTTTGGGGGAAACTAAAATGATGCAAATCTCTCTTGAGAGCCAATATTCCTCAACTAATATACAGATGGAGGACATGGGGCTGTGAGATATGCTAATATATGCTGCTGCTGCTCAGAGCTGTTTCATGCAGAGTAATATAATAAAATCTCCTCCAAGTTGAGAAAAGTAATGTAATTTTGAACCATTTCTATTCTGACATTTTTTACATCCATTAAGCTATGACAGCATTAACATAGGTCTAGCCTAGGAAGTCCATTTTTTACTCAGTGTTATGAGACGCCTCTGCACAGATAATCAACCCCCGAGAGCCTCTGTTTATGAATTCCTGCATTACTAAATTGTTGTGATGGGCATGACTGCAGTGCAAATATTTACCTATGTTGATGAAGTCGGACCTGTATTGGCAGGTCATGCCGAAACCGAAATCCCTCCAGAACCCTGTGTCTTTCTTGATCACCTGCACAGAAAAGAAATGCAAGTCTCAGAGAGCAGAAGAGAAATATATCAGCAGCAGCTTCTTCTTGTAGCAGCTGGAGATTGAAATATTTCTGAACCTCCCAGCCATGTAGCACTGCACTGAGGGTGATATTTTCCACAAGTGGCTTATAGAGTGCATGAAAAGAAAAGGTATGCGATAGATTTGATTGCCGTTACCAGCTGTTGCTCCACAGGCGGGACGTGTTCAGGACTTCCGTAGATCAGAGTGGGGTTGTACTGGCTGAACAACACTGGGTAGAACACCTTTTTACCTGAGAGGGAGCGAGACAGCAGGGTGAGACAGCTAGACAGTAATTTGACAGGAATGGCAAGCCCTTTAAACATTTAATAGGTTTCACTTGACCATCTCTAATTACATTTGAGACATCTACAAATACAATTTGACAAGTAATAATAAAAACAATTATTATTTGACCATCTGGAATTATATTTCAAGATATTATATCTGCCTTTGTGTCTGGCTGGTAAGAAAAACAATTACAGATATAAATAGAAATATATTTTGACTAGTCAGAAATCCTTTTAAGATATCTATAATGATGTCACATACTGTAAATCATCACAGTGTTTTATTATTAATTAAATGGAATTGCAGCACAACATCCGCAGCATCCACAATGCATTTATGACATAAAACCTGAATTTAAGATATCTATAAATACATTTTGACAAGTCAAAATTAAAATCTGAGATATTTCTTAATTTATCTGGCTAGAAAGAATGGATCTATTTATTTTTATTTATTTAATTTTATTTATTTGTTTATT
The DNA here is from genome assembly GCA_947000775.1 of Pterois miles. NCBI lineage: Eukaryota > Metazoa > Chordata > Actinopteri > Perciformes > Scorpaenidae > Pterois > Pterois miles. The sequence goes on along the minus strand of CAMQGK010000229.1, from coordinate 11,451,773 downwards.
TAATATGGACAGAGCATGTTAATATCAGTAAACAAAAATAGCCAGATAGCTAGAATGCTAATTTACATCCGTCCCTAGGCAGGTAACAAAAACAGAAACATTACAAGTGACAGTATACAGATAGAAACCCAGAAGCAGGAAAGCCAAAATACATTGTGCAAAGTGATCACAGTATTAGTGCCTAATTAGAGATATTTACAATTAAATTATTCAAAAAAATGTAATGTGAATTCAAGATATCTACATTTAAACTATGATTAGTCAAAACCCTTATTGAAGATATCTTAAATGTAGTTATGAATGGTCATAATCTAAAATAAAGATATCTTCAATTCAGTACATTTAAAGACATCTTAATTATCTTTTGTGTATCTCAGACTGGAGTTATGACCAGTCAAATCTGCAATGGAGACATTTCAACTTGAGTTCAATTCCCTTTAAGATCTTCAAAATAGTTAAATGAATATCTTGAAAAGGGTATTTGTTGAAGCCAATAAATAAAGGTTTATATGACTATCCCTAATAACATTTTACATATCTATAAAGGCATATAGACTAGTCAGAATTACAATGTGACTAGTCAGACTCATATTTCACCATATCTGCAAACACACTGCAGCGTAATTGGACATATCATAAATGCATTGTGGATATCTTTAATCAATATTTTTCTATGTTAAAAGGATAAAGGTATGTCTCACCGGGCTGCGTGTTGAGTCGACAAGTGTTGAGGAAGTCAGCGGTGAAGTAGATGTCCACGTCGCAGAAGAAAAGCAGCACATTGCCTCCCTTCCAGGCTCGAGCCCCGACGTCTAGACCCCGTCCCCGAGAAAACTCCTCGTCCAGCTGCAGCAGCGTGTAGTTCTTAAAATTTACTTCCCTGCAGAGAGAAAGAGAGGAGAGAGTGGTTAGACACTGAACCACAAGTCAATTTTCTTATAGAACACCCACAGAATGAAAATATCAATACCTGAAAATACATTTTTGACAAGTTTATTCACACTATAAAGAGCTCATTCATACTGTCCTTGGTGAAGCTGTTAATGTGCGAAGAAAATACTGTATAACTGAATGGTTTCATAGAAGATTATTTTTTGAATACTCTATGATACATTTCTCTTCCTATTTCTTTTCCTGATTCTCAATATTTCTCACTTTCTGTGTTACCAGTATGGTAATTCCTTATCCTTTTTCATCACTACTTTTTATGTATTTCTGACATTTATCAATTAGGTTATGTCTGTATATCTAATCTAAATGTCTCCTGTGCCTTTAATTATTTAATTATTTAATCTATTTTAATTAATTTCATGTTCCTTATTAGTGTGCTGTGATTTCCTTTTTTATTGTTTTATTAATGAGAGCAAGAGAGAGAGAGAGAGAGAGAGAGAGAGAGAGAGAGAGAGAGAGAGATGGACTGAAATAAAATCAATGGAAACAGGAAATGATTAAGAGAAAGACAGAAGAAAGCAGATGTAAGACGGCTGGCGGATGGTTGATAACTTATGTGCTGGCTGAAATTCTTCTTCTAATGCAAATATTCAGCAAGTAATCTTGCAGGTCTGCAATCTGCAGCCAGTAATTTAATTCGTCAGTTTTGTGCAAAATCCCATTTAAATCCCATTATTATTTCAGCTGATACTGCACTCAGATGGTGTATTTTCCGAAATAAATTTGTGTTTAAGCAAAATACCACAAACAAGCACAGCACAGCACAGTTATGAATAGCAGTACAGGGCCAAATTATAATGAAGCTGCCATATGCACTGGATCTACAGCAAAGTGGGAGGAACCTGAGGGTCAACCATGCAATTTTGCCCCTGGCATCCCTGGTGGGTTAATTTGGCCCTAGTAATCCTCTGTTGTCTGGCTTTTATACCTTTAGTCTTTCCCACACAAATATTACACAACACGATGACCTCATAAAGTTCACATCAGCACAACTTTTTGCAGACTGACTTCATTGCACACCTCAAACATGCTCCTCGTTCTAAACTCCTGCTCTTTTTCTCTTCTGATCACAACACAGAAAAGCTGTTACTGGAAGCGAAAATGAATTGCATGGGACAACAAAGCTTCCTCCATCACCGGCCTGAAGATTCCTAAGGATGTGGTGAGAGTAAAGAGAAACAGCTGGATCCAGATGTACACAGCTGTGGCTTTTTCTCCTTAACCATAACAATTCATACTGCTAGTGACTAATCCGTTACTCACGCATGCATATACACAGACTCAGATAGGAGATACTGAGGAAAAACTGGTTCACGCGTCTCGTGTTCGAAGCAGAACAAACAGGATTGAACCTCGTCCTTCATTCATGTGACGACAAATGAAAGAGAGAGAGCAGGTAGACATACACAGCTTTGTTACAGGAAACCAGGATGACCAGAGGAAACGTGGTCTGTTTGTTTTTGCCGGAGGCAGCTTGAATCACGCTTCCCACATTTCCATTTCACTGCTGTGTGTGTCTGACTGTGGATGTGAATAGTGTGTATCAGCATATTTATTCATGTGTATTACTGTAATGTAAAAGCCTTTGTCTCAGGCCTATCCTTTCTGCTGCTCCCATAAATAAGACATAAAACCTTTTAATCCTGGTCAGAGCACAGAAACATAACAAACTTTAAGTTATAAATATATATATATATATATATATATATATATATATATATATATATATATATATATATATATATATATATATATATATATATATATATACACACACACCTGTCATTTGTGTGTGTGTGCTGTCAGTCAGTACGTCTGCAGTCTATTCTCCACGTCTGTCTACAGTTTATGAATCCAAACAGAGTCAATCTGTTTCACACAGAGTCCCGGGAGAGGCTGACCCACTCGCTGGCACTAAACGGTCCACAGATGGCTAGAGCACAATAGCTCTGTTTGTCTCAAACAATGCTGATGCAATAGCAGCTATATTCACATGTTGATTCAGTCTCAACTTTATCGGGGCGGGAAGCTCAGTCGTCAGAGATGAAGACAAAACGTTCAAGAAGAGTGAAAGTGTTTGGCATTTTGGGGAATACCCTTAATAGCTTTCTTTACAGGAGTTAGATGAGAAGATTGATGCCACTTTGTACACTAAATACAAAGCTACGGCCAGCAGGTTAGTACATCACAATACAATATTATATCAATTCTTTGGACAACGATGCGATATTTGCTGATATCACAAAGTCTGCCATGATACCATTTTGATTTGATTCAATTCAGGGGCCTGCAATCAATAGAAACGATATTCCGTATGTGCCACAATCAGTATCATTTATATCACCTCACAAAAAGCAAACAAAATATGATTTGACAATTTTATTATTGGACTCTAGAAAAGAGGAGCGCTTGGATGGAAATGGTGACACAAGCACGCCATGGAAATTTCAAAGTAAAGCCGAATCTTAAAGATGATGATAGTTGTCAATGTTTTCAATTTGCATCAATGATACTGGATGGTTGATCATGGAATAGATATATTGATCCAGATCTGTGTATCATTACACCCCTACAGGTTAGCTTAGCATAAGAACAGGTAGGCTGCTCTGTCCAGAATGTTGAAAAAAAAAATCTAAAAAAACTGTTTTTCAGCACCTCTAAAGCTCAAAAAATGAACACAAAATATACTGCTTGTTTGATATGCAGAAATACCGAAATGCAAAAACAACTATTTACTATCTACTTTTATTACATTTGCACAGAGCTAGCTTTATCTTTACGATAATCCAAGCTGAACTAACCATATTTACAGACATGAGAGTGGTATCGATCTAGCAAAAAATGTGTGTTTCACAAGATGTCAAGCTATTCCTATAGAACAGATTTCTGGTCCTCGTGGAGACTTGTTTTACATTTTGGCACAACTGAGTGAGAGCATTTGCATCCTTGAGTCACTGTGAATATCACTTTAGCTTTTAAATGATTTCACTTTGGGGGGAAACTAAATTGATGTAAATTTGTCCTGAGAGCCAGTATTCCTCAACTAATATACAGATATAGAGGACATGTGGCTGTCAGACAGTCTGATACTCTATATGCTGCCTCTTGAGGACATGAAGCTCTTTGTTCTATAGATAGAAAAAAATCCACCTGCCAGCTAAAGCTGTTTTTACATTTTGGTTTTTGAATGAATTAAACAAACAAGATACTGAATAATGTAAACTCTAGGTGGACTTTGTTACCTTTGGACAGACTCAGGCTAGGGCTTCCCCTGCCTTTTTGCAGTTTTTTGTTTTTCTTGTGTAGTATAAAGGGACTACAACTGCATTTGGAAGTTACTGCAAGCTAACAGTCTCCTGGTGGTAGCTTCACATTAAGCGTACAGATGTGACTCTTCTGCAAAGGTTTACAAATTCAGCTATGCATATTTACGTTTTAAGTGGTTATAAATAATTCATTCAAAGTTTTATGGCGGTGATATTTTCCTGATTACTGGTATTATTCAGGGGAAAATACAGTTGTCTCTTTTCCCAGAGAGCCAAAGTTGATCTATTATTCATAAATGTATGGTGTGTGTGCTGGCCTGAGCGCATTAGCTGTTTAAATAATTCTTCAATGTGTGTGTGTCCACTTACCAATTTTCTCTAAAATTTAAGCCCAAGAATATAAACACTATTGTGTGCAAATGAAAAGTCAACTTAAATCCTGCAACATCCTTGTTTTCTAAATTACTTTTTTTATATTCTGTGCTTTTTCTGCCTTCTTCCCCCTCAGACATCAGCCCCCTTATTACGGCCTAAAATAGTCAATCTGTTTACTGTGGGCGTGATGGCTGGTACCTAAAAGGGGCTAAACTGCTGAAATTGTGTCAGAGAGAGAAGCTTGTTAAGAGCTGTCATGTTGTGTCTCAGCAGCAGTCCTGATCCTGTTAGTTCTGCTCAGGACAGCAAGGGGAAACCACATTTTCTTTCTCTGTGAATCTGTGCCTCTTTGTAACCATTTACATGTATTTGCTTGTGTGGTTACAGCTTGAGGACTGACTAAATGTGAAAAGTCTTGGCAAGCCTCTATGTGGCCTTATAAAGGCTTTTTTTCACTTTCCACACCTCTGAGATAGCTACCTGTGAAGCATTCTTGCTTTTTAGCCGTGCTAGTGACACAGTGGCAATGTCCAGACAGATATGTCAACAAGTAATTGATTGGCACAAAAGTGTGTAAAAAACAGTCTTGTTCTCCAGAGGAACACCTAATGAAATTTAGTGATCCCCTGACTTTTCCTCTGGCCTGTGGTTTTAAGTGAAATGTCTCAACAACTGTTGACATTCATGTTCCCCTCAGGATGAGCTGAATTCAGTTAGCTGATATTTAAGTTTTCCTCTAACGTCATCTTCTACTGTTTATGACCGAATACATGCAAAACTAATGACGTTCCCATCAGCCTCAGCTGTATTTTGAGTTTTGCGCTAGTTAGCATGCAAACATACTAAACTATTCAGTGAACATGATGAACATTGCACCAGCTTAAAGGCAGTGTGTAGGATTTGGCGGCATTGCGGTGAGGTTGCAGATTGCAACCAACTGACTACCCCTCCGCTTACTCCCCCTTTCCAAGACTGCGGTAACGTGAGCTGCCGACTGCAAAATCGTCGTAACACCGTTGGCCTTGCTCAGAGGCATCTTACCATATTACTACTTTAGGACCAACACGGTGGCTAGGTGATTATACACTAATGAATACATACTTATGAATATTATATTCCATTTCTGCCAAAAGATCCCCCGAAATGTCACACACTTCATGCTGCTGCATTTAGCTCAAGACTAAAGACTAAACTTCCTGAGCAACCACTGCATGTTTTTTTGTCGTCGGCATAGTAGTTGAAACTTTATGCAATTAAGGTTGCATTGTTCCACCTTCAGTCAAGTCAAGTCTTGTTGCTTCATAAATACATTTCAACTAAAGAAGCTAAACCGCTTTCCCTCCCTCCCTATGTTTTCTGATACAACAATGCCAGCTGTTTGCTCTCTTCTACCTGGGATTTTTCCAATGTTTGCAATAAATTTTAAACAGTTAATTTCCCTCTATGTCACCTGTCTGCTGTTCTCAGAGCAGGAAGGCTGGTGTAGCCTCTCTGGGTTACCGTGCAGAAGTAGAAAAAGAAAAGCTCGTCCTTTACAGTGAGCTGGGGAATCAGCAGTCTGTGCATGTAATGGAGAGGTAAGTGCACGCTATAAAAAATGTAGACTTGTTGTGATCACTCTCAGGCTCTGCCCTCAGGCAGCTTCACGAGGTATCAGCAGCGAGTCATTTGCAGAACAGGTACTGGCGATGTGTAAAGACTCTCTTTAAAATGAATATTGGAATGGCTTTCAAAACTCTGCTATAATTTGTTCATTATTTCATCCACTCGTAATCTCTCTATCACCTTCTGCTGGACAATATCCGCTTGCTTCCTCAGAGCTGTCAGGTGCTCTCCAGAGATTTGTCTACCCATCTGTGAACTGAATGAAATGCTACAACAATAACATGAAAGGCTTGCTGGAGAAGCTGTCACAAGTTGAGTTAAAGGTTGAATGAGTGACAGAATGATCTCATCCTTCGTTTCTTTGTCTGTCTGATCCTCCTCTTTCATCTTAACGCAAAACTTCCTTTGATATCCTTTTGATGCTCTTTTTCCATACTCGGAAAATCGGACTGTTTTTTCCCCAAACTCGCTCATCTTATCTTTACACCTCTCCTTTAACTTCCTTTCTCACCGTTTCTCCCATCATATCTCCTCTGAGGTCTGCAACGCAGTAGTTATTCATATGTATCGACCGGTATCTCTTTCATGCTTCTCTCTCCCTTACACACAGTTTCCCTCCCTCTTTTTTTCTATCTGTATCTCTTTCTCTTTATCTCACATTGTTCTCAATCATTACACTTGAGCATGTAAGGCTCAGAAACTTACACTCCCCCCGACGGCTTGAGCCTGAGTTCATGCTTTGAAGTATGGATGTGTAAGCGATATATTTGAAAGTTCAGCAGCTGATCCTATCTATTTTAAACGATATCCCCGGTGTCTGGCAGGATGCGTGAAGATTGAGCTGCTGGTTTTCTGGTGCTTTTCTACCTTGGGTTTTGTAATAGTAGAACTGGTTTAGCCTTGGATATACCCAAATAACTGACACCTTTTTTTTTTTATCCTAATTTGATCCCTGAGGAGGGGTTGATAGGGGTTAGAGAGCTCACTGAGATCTGGGACAGCTTAGATCTTGTTAGACTGGTTAGAAATTTGCCTCAAGTAGTTTACATCGCCTGGTGATAGTCGTATAAATGTTCTTTTGAAAGGATTTCAGCTGGGACACAAAAAATCAGGGAGTGTGACTGCATGTGATTTGAAAAATAAAAAAAATAAAAAAATAAAAAAAATACAAATAGCTAGAGGTTGTTTGGGAACAGACACAAATCAAACCAGGTTGTAGAGGTGAATTTAATTTGTAGGAAGGGCAGTGCAGCGGAATCAGATCAGCCACTAATGATGCCATCACTGCTGGGAACAGATATTGACTTGCTTGTGTGTGTGTGTGTGTGTGTGTGTGTGTGTGTGTGTGTGTGTTCTTGCATTTGAACTGCATCTTTGTGCGAGCCACTTTGAGGTTTAGACCTTCAGAGTGAGGACATCTTGTCGTATCCTCAACTCTTCTTTTAGTGCTCAGACTTGGTTTTTGGGTTAAAATAGGAATTAGCATTATTTTAGGTTAAGAGATGAATAAAAAAAACATTAATTAGTATTTGCATGCATGCGTGTGACATCGACGATCAGTCAATTAGTGTAACAGATTAGTTGCGCGATAAAAGACAACTATGATAATAGATTAATTTATCAAGGAAAATGACCCAAACTTAGTTCAATACAATTTCACAAAAGCAAAGATTGGTTTTTGCTTGGTTGTAATTCCTAATGACTTTGTGATCCCTTGACTGTCCATCTAGCGCTACCATGAAGTTCATTTTTTGTATTTTAGTGAAATTTCTTGACAACTATTGGATGTGTTGCCATGAAATTTGGTTCAGATATTCTTGTCCCTCAGAGGACGAAAGCTAAATGGTAAATCAACTTGCATATATATATGTCTTTCTAGTCTTCCAACCACTCAAAGCTCTTCACGCTACATGTCACTATTCACCCATTCACACACACATTCATACACTGATGGCAGAGGATGTTATGCAAGGTGCCAGCCTGCACATTAGGATATAATCTAAATACTCATTCACACAGCCTTCAGGAGCAATTTGGTGTTAAAGTGTCTTACTGAAGGACGTGTGGACCAGAGGAGCTGGGGATCCAACCACAAGTTTCCGATTGGTGGGTGACTTGCTCTACCTCTGAGCCACAACCATCCCCACTGGTCATCATAACTCTGGTGAATCCCTGACCTTTCCTCTAGTGCCGTCATCAGGACAGAATGTGTCTGATTTGATTTATGACCAAGTACAACTAATGAGATTCCCATCAGCCTCTGTGTGTTGGCACAGTAACCATGCTAAACTAACTGCTAAATATCAGCGAATTAGCATTACCATTGTGAGCATGTTTGCATGCTGTTGTTAGCATTAGCTCAAAGCACTGTTGAGCCTAAGGGCCGTGTTAAGCTCAAAAACTAGTTTCTGCATTGTGTTGTCCAATCACGTCGACATTAGATGGACTAAACAATTAATTAACTCATAAAAAAATGATAGATAACTCAAAAAACATAATCATCAGTTGCAGCATAATTACACATGTGCACACATCAGTGGGCAACCTCTGGGGTCTGAGAAGTGAAGCCTATACTGAAGTGCCTTAAACTTGCATTCTTTCTAATATCCAGCAGGAGGCGACTCCTCTGGTTGCAAAAAGAAGTCTATGAGAAAATGAGCCTACTTCTCACTTGATTTGTTACCTCAATAAACTGTAAACATGAATCACTAGTTTCAAGTCTTCTGCAATACAGCATGATGTTCATTTAGTACATTATGGTCCCATTTACAGGGGCTGCACGGTGGTGCAGTGGTTAGCACTCTCGCCTCAAGAGGGTCGCAGGTTTGAATCTGGCTTTGGACTCTTCTGTGTGGAGTTTGCATGTTCTCCGGGTACTCCGGCTTCCTCCCACAGTCCAAAGACATGCAGCTTAAATTAAAGTTAGGTTGCCTGTAGGTGTGAATGTGAGCATGAATGCTTGTCTGTCTCTATGTGCCCTGCGATGGTCTGGCAACCTGTCCAGGGTGTACCCCGCCTTCACCTAATGCCAGCTGGGATCGGCTTCAGCCAGCTGGGATCGCCTTCAACCAGATAGATGGATGGTCCCATTTAAAGTCAAATAGACTCTAAAGAAGGGTATGAGTTAATGCGTGGCTACCTTGTGATTGACAGGTTGCTACCATAGCATTGTCCGTTGCGTTTGGTTGTACTTAGCTCCACCCTCTCCCGTCATTTCTGGTTGCAAAAAACAAGATGGCAACAGCCAAATGCCAAACACAACACTTCAAAACAGCAGTCCACAAACCGGAGGGTAATATCAAAGTGACTATGTCCAATTCTTATTTACAGTCTATGGCACACGCATGCATCTTCTTGCACACCTATATGCAGTTTGTGATACTATCTGTGTGCAAACTGTAGATATACTGTATGTGTTTGCCTTGATTCAAGATAATGGAACCACAGGTATTTATCTTCCAGGGATGATTCTCATTCATTTCAACCACACTCTGAAAGCAGTCTGATAAAAGAAAAGCACAAGTACAGAGTTGATTACAGGCACTGATTCACACCCAGATATGCCGCTGCATAACTGGTGAATGGATTGTTAGGTTGTGAGAAGAATACAAAAAGCCTGAAAGAGTTCAAGGCAGAGGCGCTGCCAGGACAGTGTACTTTATCCAACACTGACTCTACCTCTACTTACTTCTGCTCCAACTGCTTTTCATTCAATGTACATTTCTCTCAAACCCTCTCAGTCACTCCCATTACAATTCTTCCACACTAAAATCAATAATATTGCTGTGTTATGTATGTTTTCTTTCCTTCTCTTTCTGTTTTTGCCATCTCCTTCACTTCAAGTAGATCTAACTGAATTTTTCATCTTCACAGTTCCCCCCCAACGAGACGCTGTGTGATACTAGAGACAGTCTGACTGTATCAAGGCCGCACAAAAACCTTCGGGGCTGTGAAATCGACAAGCGTCACCATAGTAACCCCCTCGGGGAATCTGAGGTTCAGTCCACAGTGGATCTGACGTCTGATCAGCAGGCAGCGGTCGACTCCAGAGGTGTGGGTGTCAAGAGGTCCATGTGAGAGGTTTAGCATGAGTCAGGGATGATCACAGGCATGTTGTAATTTATCTGTGTTGGCTGGTGGCTCTCAGCTCATCAGTGTGGGTGGCACGCTGCTCCATTATTCATCAGACAGATGACGGGCTGTGGCAGGACGCCGAGTCAGGAGGTGTGTGTGTTTCATGAGAGAGAGTAAATGTGAAGAAGAGAGGTTTTTGGTGTATGTGTGGAAACATTTTTACAGCGCTTGTTTCTGAGAGTGGGTGTGTGACTGCGGCAGTGTTCATTTCATTACATAAATTGCCTTCCATATTCTGTATTTGGCCTCTAATTCAAAGCTTGGCTGTGCTTCCAACCCACCTGGATGTGTTCTCCAGAGTGCTGCGGACTTCGCTCATCTGCTCTTTCCCAAAATACACCACCGTCAGATGGACCCGGCCGTCCTGACGCACACAGACTTCCCTGTATGTACACACAGACACACACAGGAAGGGACATTATGGATGAAAGCGTTCTCAAACTGAGCAGGAAGGAAGAGCACTGTGATTAATTGAGGGTTTGTAAAAAAGAAGGCCTTGGTTTAGAGGTTTTACTCTGTCAAGTGCTGAAATGATTGGCCCCACAGCAACTCAGATAACTGATTGGCAAATCGTTTAAACATTCATCAAGAAAAAGTGTCAGGGGTTTTCTAGTTTCAGCCTCTCACATGTGATGATTTACTGCTTTTTCTCTGTTTTTATATCTGTAAATCTTTGGGTTAGCTGGAGAAAACACGTATTAAAAAGACATCACCTTAATATCTGGGAGACTGTAACATTCTTGTTTCACTGTTTCCTGACATTTATAAAATAAAGGATTAATTAATTAACTGAAAAAATACAGAAATAATCTCCATTCGCAGCTATAATCCCCAGCTCTACACGCTTTGACACAGCACAGGGGAGAGATTGTATGTGAGTAAATGGGAGGCCAGGTGGGAGATGCCTGCAGGCATTTTGATGGAGAAATGTCAAATATATCACGCACATGCTGGAGATAATTCATCTTCTCTCCCACAGCATACACATGTTTTCCCAGAAGCACACTGGGGAAAATGTCTCATAGAAAACAACTAGACAAACACAAAATGCTTAAAAATGACTCAATACGTGCAGAGGATACTAAGCAGTCATGAATAATATGATTTCTACTGTCATTATGAATGCTGTTGTTGTGTTAAAGCCTCACTCTAAATGCTTAATTGATTTTTTTTTTCTGGAATCTGATGACACATTCTTCATTTTGTCACTGGCACCACGAAGTAGAAAAAAACCCAGTTATAATTATTTCATGCAGAGCAATATTTTCTTTTTTTAAACTCCAGAGTGCCCGTCTGCAAATGTTTGGAGTTTGTTTGTGTTCACATTTTATCTCTGCGCTTGGGGAAATATATCAAGTGCATCATAAATGCTGCTATTTTCCAGTCTCAGTGTGAATAAAGAATGTTTGATAAATGTGCGGTTACTCTCCGTTATCACCTCCTAAACACATACACACACAAAGTTTCTCCTGGTACACCTTTAATATGGATGAGGGTAAAGTGTTTGCTCAGCGACTCGCCGAGTCTTTCAAGTAAGTACACTTCTTGCCATGCTGTATATCAACTGCTGCTGGTCTGCCCAGGGGGGCATTTTAATGGGCTGAACACGGCTACAAAGCAGGATTTACCATGTAAAAAGAGCTGTGATAAGCAGCAGCGGCCGCCCAATAAATCACAGACATTAAGAAGGATGTTTCCCCAACTAATGGAGACGGACTGCGGAGCTGAGACAAGCACGCTTTGCTGTTAGCTGATGAGTTTTGACTGCTGAAATATAAATATAAATATGAATCACTTCTTTAAATGACAGCAGTTATTTATTCATATTGTGCAGAGAATCTGCATCTTTATCAAAAATCACGGTTTTATCAATGGTTTTATCACATACTAGACAGGATCTATTTGTGATATAATGTAGTATATTTGAGATGCTTATAAACTCCATGCATTAAAATTTTATAACTGTGAAATTACATTTCCTGTGGTCATATGATAACTGATGAAAATTGGGCTGGGATCTGTGAGGGCACCTTTATTCTGAATCATTTAAATCTCTTAGATGTGTTTACATTCTGATTATGCCTACCGGCGGCAAAATAAATTAACTGATAACACTGCGGTGTGCAGTTTCAAAATATTAATTACATGTTTCTTCAAAAAAAAGGAAGGAAAATTAGCCTCTTGGATGTTAATTTTAATTTCTTCTAATCTTGTCCATGTCTGCCTGATCCCCAATTAAAATGCAAAAGTGGAATTGAAACTGGGTTTGTCAGTATCACATTTTCCTGAATTAGTTATGTGTGACACAACAAACCGTCTTGAATAATTCATTGTGGTGCTTCTGTTTATGTCACATTGTTGTGATTTTGCAATTAACAGCTGGAAACAGATTAACAAAATCAGAATTTTGAAAAAAAGTTCAGTCAGCGAGTCGCACCTGAAGTTGTGCATGAAGTGTTTGAACTTGTCTGTGCGTCTCGACAGCGGGACAATGATGTTGATTGGGATGTTGGCCGTGTCCACCCTCTCGTTTTTCACCTTCATCAGTGGTCCAAAGGGACGGAAGAGGACCAGGCGCCTGAATTCATTACTGGACTCCCCTCTGAAGGTCAGCTCGTACAGCGTCCCTTTGTCCTTCTCTGTACGGGTGATCCCTGATGGGTGAGAGACAGAGACGAACTCATGACCAGTCAAACTTAGGTATTAGTGCCAGTCATTGTGCATGTTTCTTTATGTGACACTCAGTAGATGTATTTATATACAGCAGTAATATTAAGTAATTCATCCTGTTTAAAATATTTGATATAGCATAGTATCAATCCTCTTATTTAACTCCCGGCAAGAAAGTGTATTTCACAAAATGCTGAACTATTCCTTTAAATCTTGCAGCTGTAAATAAATAACTACATAAATTGAACTTCTAGTAACTCTGAGAAAAAAATAAGATGCATATTCAGTGGGCTGCCCCCTCTTAGTCAACTAATCGGTCGTTTTGGTCTTAGTCGACTAAAATTTCTTAAGCCGATTGGTTGTTTTTTATACTTTCAAGCTAAATGACTTATTTCCAAGAAACTTATGAGCACATCTCTGGTAAACACAAGATTTAAAGTGGTGCTTTTGTGTGCTTCTTAATAGAGAAACTCAGTTTCTCACTGTCTGACAACAGGATTTGTCCGGGAAGGTGAGGGTCAATCCAGACTTGGCATATCATGGGCAGACACTGGGCAGTTAGGCGAGGCTCGTGGCTGGAAGATAGTGGCAGACTTAGAGCCAATAGCCAGAGGTTCTACTTCCCAGCTGAGATCACATCAAACAACCTCAGACCAGACCTTTTGATGGTCGGCCTCACTCCATCTCATTTACATCATTGAGTTTACAGTGTCCTGGGAGGAAGCAGTGGAGGAGGCCTACGAGCGCACAAAGCTGAGGTACACTGAGCTTGTAGCCAACGCTCAACAACAAGACAACATCAAGGCTACTCTTGGAGATGGGAGTCCAAAGCAAGGCCCATCAGCACCATTTAAAGACCTCTCCAAAACTGGTGCAAAAGACAGTCATTGGCTCTGGATGAAGAGAAAAGACGCTACCTGAGCCACCAGGTGAGCAGTGGCATCTAGGGGGTGACCCCAGGACACTGGAAATCACTGCTGTACCCTCTGGAGGTGCCGTGGGCCTATTAGCAAAAGACTAAGGAAAGAGGGCACCCTTGATAACCCAGAAGATGTCATCCCTCACTTGATCACCCTACTTGGTCTGGGCAGCATGCCTAAGGTGTGCAACTTAAGGGGTAGCAACAGCTAGTCCTATAGAACAAATTTACAGCTCTGTTAATTAAATCAACTAATGGATTAGTCCACAAAAATCATATGTGTTAGTTGACTAAGAATTTATTTGGTCAAGGACAGCCCTATACAGTAATACTGACTTACATACCAACATATGACTTTACAGTGATGTAAATGTAACTCAGTGCACTAACAATGGGACTATTTTTGTTCTACATAGTGAATTTTTTAGTCGGATTTTACTTTCTGTGCCTGTAGTTCCTCTGCCTCTTTCTCCATCGCAGTTATTTGCTTTTTCTTGTTTTCTCCCGGGTGCGGCTTTTTGTTTAAATCCTTTGAGGATTTCTGTGTTTGTGCCAAGGATCATGTTTTTCCCTGCTAGTTTTGAGCATTTAATCTTTAAAAATATCTGAAAAAGAAACATCTTTTTTTAAGGGGAACATCATTTTTAGCATCAGCTTGAGACAGACTGATACTGTGTTTATATGTGGGGAAAGAAAGAGGGCATTTGAGGCCAGAAGAGACATTGTCCATGCACTCAGCTGCTGCTGGGCAAAGAGCCAGAACTGTATATACACATAACACACACACATGCACCGAAAGAGAGGCTATTCTGGTCATCCACACCAATTTTCTTGTTACAGGCCTTACGTCAGCTTGTTACTCCAGAGACGAGTTGTTTTTGAATTACTCTGCTATTACAAGGATTATTGCAGATGGACCTACAGTACAGTGTTGAGGTCTGGGGGGGGGAGAGAGAAAAGGGAAATAGAGCACAGAAAGTGAGAAGTGAGACCAGAGAGAAGAGAAATAGACAGGAGCAAGAGGAAGAAAACTGGAAAGAGACAGCAAATAAAGCGTGGATGACAGAAAAGGAGCAGACAGATAAAAATTTTTAAAAAAGGGAAGAGCAAGTCAGAAAAAGAAAAAGAACAGAAAGATGTCTGTAGGCAACGATTGACGCTCTGATAGCAGCTTGAATTGCCTTCCTGTTAAGTTGGCCAGCTTCCTGTGATGGGACACGATAAGCTTTCATTTAGTAAAAAGGCTGAGCAATTTAGACTAAATGTCTTCACATCCTGTCTCTCTTCTTTCTATGTAACTGCACTTTCTGTCCCTAACTATGGACAGAACTCAATGGCTGGCAAGTTCATTTTGCATACCTCCTGTATTTGTGTGCAGTTTCAGTTCACTAGCTTGCCAATGCAGGCCTGAAAGCTCCCTGAAGATGCTTTTGTCAGTCCAGCCATCTAGACTTTCACTTGTCTGGCTGGTGGGTTGGATAAATCGCTGTTTGTTGAAGATTCACTTAAAATCAATGTCGAAGTCCATTAAAGAGCATTAACTGCAAAAAAATATGAGGAGGGGGGAGTTGCTATTTCATTCAAAGCTAGCTGCACTGTCCTGTTTTTCTGTGGAGGAATTATGGAGGCTGTTTACACAAAGATACACACAAATGTATGCACATCTATTAAAGTCACTGTCACATAAACACACTTAGATTAAACACGACCACACACCAGCTCCATAAGTGACTATAAGCCTATTGCTCACTTTAAAACCTCCACCCACTCGCACACTGAAGACGGTGTCCTTCAAAAGAGCAGAGACACACAAACACACTAAAAGACCATGTTTGAAGAGATGCTCCGCTGTGAATGAGGAGCATCTGAGCTCATTTCCTGAGGTTGTGATCAGAGCTGAGCAGAACAAATTAGGAGGATATCCTGGCTGTATTTGTACACAAATACACTCACATATTTCATGTTCAAAAAAGAAAGAGATCAAAGTAACGAGAGGCTGAAGAAGAAAGTGGAGTATAGTGTTTGGATGTAGAAAAAATGTGTGCAGGAAATTGCATTTATATACTTCTAATGTGTTTGTTGTCATGACATAGTTGTAGGCAGATTCAGTGAGGTTGCTGTTAACACACTTAACTGTGAGCTAGTTCAACATAAACATCTGTATTTCCCAACATGTACTCTGATTGGCTAAGACATCTTCTGATGGTTGAACCTGGGTTAGATTTATGCAACAAAAGCACTTTGGTTAAGATTGGGGAAAGATCTCGTGCTTCAAGTTACTGTGGACTTTTTCTGGTTTAAACTAGACCAGAATAATTACCTAACCTTAAAGGGACAGTGTGTAGCATGTTGGGGGATCTATTAGCAGAAATGGAATAAAATATTAATAATTGTGCTTTCTTTAGTGTACAATCAGCTGACACTAAGAATCACTGTGTTTTTTAGTTAGCTTAGAAAGCCAATCATATCTCCGCAGGAAGTGGGTACTCTTCTATAGCGGATGGAACCTGCCAAAATCCGAAATCAATCAATTAACAAATAAATGACTCAAATAAATAAATAAATAAATAAATAAATGTGTCATTAAGTGTAGCCAAAATAATATTAAAAATGAATGTAGCCATTAAGTAATTGATAAAAATGACATATATTGGTGTTTCTGTTTTAATATATTTCTTTCTTTATTTATCTTTGCATTAATTCCCTTATTTATTCACATATGATTAATTTTATTTTTTTTTTAATTTACTTATTTACTTTTTCAATTTTTTATTTATTGATTTTTGTATATTTTTTTATTTATCTGTTTATTTTTGTATTTATTTTTGTATTTATTTTACAGTATATGTTGGAAATTAGTTGAATATAAAACTGATTTCCTAGAGACATTTGATGTGTTCTCACCTTCTATGAAGTCAGATGGTGTGTACACTTTGCTTGTTTGAGTTTTTTCTGCTGCACTCCTGCTGTCTTGCTGGGAAAATGGCGTGTTGAGGCTGTGCAGGGCCAGCTCCAGCACCTCCCCGAGCGCCTCCCTCTTGTCCTTCCTCACAGGCTTCTCCTCCGGGTGACGTGTCAGTCCCATCTCCAGCTGGTACACCCTCTGCAGGGTGAAACTCTCAAAGGGCACCACCGCATACTCGCTGGGCAACCTTGTGCCGGCAGTCACCTCGGCCTTCGACAATTGGCTCCGCAGGAACTCCTGGAGGTCTGCCTGCTGGCTCTTGGCTCCCTGAGTCTCTGCGACACCACCCCCCTGTGCCCCAGCCCCAGGTCCCTCTGCTGGGCCCCCAGTGGCTCTCTTCAGGCTCTCCTGCACTCCTTTCAGCTGCTGGCTACGCTCCTGCAAAGCCTCCTTCAGCTGAGCTATCTGCTTCTTCAAGGAGGAGATGTGGAGGCGGTGCTGTTCTTCACGCTCTTGGAGCAGCACCTGATAAGACTGAGCACCGGGAGGTCCCCCACTTTGAGCAGGCCCAGGTCGTGCTCCCCCTGTCCCACCTGCTCCTGCTCCAATCCCCGGCCCCGTGCCCCCCAGGCTGGGGTGGTTGATTCCAGCGCGGGGAAGAGCGTGGCTCAGCGGAGGGTCATCAGAGTGTGGCGGACTGCAGGTCATCACGTAGAGGAGTGATAGGGAGCAGCAGAGGAGCACCAACACGCCTCCAACACGGGAGACCCAAGCTAACAGTCCACGCCGCAACATAGCTGCATGTAGCATCAAATCACACACACGCACAGAAATATCATGTAACCTCACACACTCCAGTCACAATGATAAGAGTCCATTTGTGATTATGTTCCATCACCCAGTGAGGAGGCCGGCTACTTATCAGTATGACGTCATTTCATCTGAATTAGGTCATTGGCTCGCCACTGCCTGTAACTAGTTTTATCATTGGCAAAGTGAACGTATGTGAAGAAACATTTTCTCCCTTTCTGTCAGTCCAATTAGCTCCATGGTCAGTTAGACAACTCAGGCCCAAACATTGTTACATCATCTACCACTCATATGTGACTCATCTGTTCGCCGACTCCCTCAGTTAGTCCTGAACGTCCTCTTCTCATCAGCCCAGATGAAGCAGTACAAGGGATGGAGAAAAAAATGCTACGTTTAATGAGAAAGCAAAACCTCTGTGGTGAGCGGTGGTTGCCTCATGTTGTTGTCCTGACAGAGAAAACAGAAAAGAGAGAGGTTTGTCAGACAAACTCCAACCCGTCAGCATTACTTGTATCATTTAAAAGTCAGAAACATGCCAGACCACTTTGACATGTTAGTTTAGGATGGAAAAAGGGTTAACTGCCTTTGCCAAACTAAGCATTCCTTCAGGACCACAGCTCCTGGCAAACAATGTTGTCACTGATGTGTGAGAATAGGAGGCAGAGTAAAAGGGTGTGTGCTGTACAGATGACAGTGTGTTATTGTGAGTGTGTGTTCAGTGGATACAGAGTAACTGGGACACATCCATCTATCTATATATATACCTGCAGTATATATACAGCTTGTGACTTAATGTGCCATACTGCTAGACTTCTCTCTTGTTTACAGTGAAAAGAAACATTAGCTCTTCCACAATGATACCCTTGCTTATTTAAAACCAATTCACTCATCATGAGGCTTTTTTAATGTGGTGTTTGAATGACTGATACAAAGGCTGAATTAGTGACTCCCATCCTGAGTGGATATTTTTTAGCTTTGGGTGAAGCTGTTTCCCCTCATTTCCAGTCATTATGCTGAGCTAATCTACATCTCCTGGCTGTGACCTTTTCTTTAATAGACAGATATGAAATATGTCTTTGCTTGAAGGCAAAAAAGTGTATATCACAAAATGTTAAACTATTGCTTTAAAGATAAGACTATAGCCAGTTATATGTTAGCATAACTTAGCATAAAGCCTGGTTTGTTCTAAAGGTACCAAAATACACCTTCAAACATCTCTAAAGCTCACAAATAACAAATGTGTTGTTTGTTTAATTTGTACAAAAAGTTATGGATTTTGTTACTTTCAGACAGAGCCATATTAGCTGCTTACCCTTGTTTTCAGTCTTTATGCTAAGCTAAGCTGACCATCTTCTGGCTGTAGCGTTATATTTACTGGACATATATGAGAGTGGTATACCTTTTCTCATCTAACTCTTTGTCAGAAGGCAAATAAGCCCATAACAGAAAATGTCAAACTATTGCTTTAAATATAAGACTTCAGCAAGTTGCATGTTAGCATGGTTGAGACCAATAGCTAAGATAGCTAAGACAAGAAACAAGGGTTAACAGCTAACATGGCTCTGTCCCAAGGTAACAAACTACACCTTCAAACACCTCTAACACTCATTAATATATCTTGTGTACAAAAAGTTAGTTGGATTTTGTTACATTTGAACAGATTCATTGCTAGCTGCAAAGGCTACCCCTGTTTCCTGTGTTTATGCTAAGCTAAGCTAACCACCCCCTGGCTCTAGCTCCATATTTAGTGTAGACATGAGAGTGGAATCTACCTTCTCATCTAACTCTCGCTTGGAAACCAAATAAACATATTTCCCAAAAGTTGTATCTATTCATTCTTTTGAAATACTTTAATCTCTTCAGGCCTCTAAAAATCCTTCAAATTAATCAATCCAAGATCGAACAGGAGTTACATAATTTTAAGGGGTGCCAAGCCAAAAAGGTGATCACTAAGAAATATAGCCACACATGTCAGAGGGTAGATGCGGTCTTATATCCTACACCAGTACACAAGAGGTGAATATATTAAGGTCTATTTGAATGTGTGAAGGTTAGTCTTGAGTATGCCTATACTATATATATACTGTATATACATATATGTGTTTTTGCAGGAAGGCCTTTCAGTGTTTGAGTTACAGTATGTATCTGTAAATGTATCTCTGTGTATCAGCCTATGTCTCTCTTGACTCCCCACACAGTCAGCTCTTTGACAGGGCTGCCTGAAGCCGAGCCTAATGAAAGGATTAGTATGTGGCAGGAGTGAATACTGGACTGTGCTCTAACAGACGGCTGAATCAGGAGAGACAGGGCGTCTCTCCAGCAGAACCTTCGCTGCCTGACTTAGGAAATGTTTGAGGAGAGGGTGCCCGAGAAAAAGTGGGTGAGAAAAAGTGGGTGAGTGAGAGCTGCAGAGTAAAATATGGCTGCTGTGATGGAGTATCATCCTTTCTTTCACTTAAAGAAAAAAAATCTTCATGATGTCATTATATGAATCCATTATGGCATCGCATTAATGGTGTGGTGGCAGTAGTTTAATCACCTTCTTTGAATGGT
Organism: Pterois miles; assembly: GCA_947000775.1. Lineage (NCBI taxonomy): Eukaryota > Metazoa > Chordata > Actinopteri > Perciformes > Scorpaenidae > Pterois > Pterois miles. The sequence continues at coordinate 11,431,585 of CAMQGK010000229.1, read as the reverse complement.
TCACGAGCAGCTTGTTAGCCTTGTATCCATGTGATCATAAGCTGGGAACATTTAAATAGTTACATCACTTCTCCCAGATGACTTTGACTTTCCTGCTTTCATGGTTTCCTGTTAACAAGCTACACCTCGATGCCAGTGAACCACAAGCCATTCAAACAAATTAAAGCATCCACTTAGTTCTGACATTGTGAAGGTAAATATGGCTTTTTATTCAGGCAACAAAAACACTTATTTGCTTTTTTTAACTACAGCAAGCCTCAGTTACGAGCAGAGCAACATGCTTATCTTCACACAATCAAAAGACAAATATCACTTATAGTTATTGATTCTAAACTAATGATAAAAGTTATTTAAAACGTCACACATCTTTTATACTAATCTCTCTTTAAATATAAACATATAACATTATAAACTATCAACCACTTTACAGTAGCTTATTTGTATGATCATTAATACGTTAATTATCTTCTGATTAATCATTTTGTCTGTAAAATATCAGAAAATGGTGAAAAATGCCCATCACACATTGCCTCAAGGTGATAACTTCAAATTGCTATTATTCACCGAAGTATATGTTGATATGATGTTTTGCTTGATAAATGACATAAAGCTACAGCCAAAAGGTGATTAGCTTAGCTTAACATAAAAACTGGAAATGGGTATCCTAACCCTGCCAAAGAGGGAAAAAAAAAATCCACGTGACATTGCTTAGTTTCAGAAACAATCAGCAAATGCATCACAAACACAATAGAAGTTCAAACCCTCTGTTGTAACAAGAGAAAGACTCATCACTGACAAGCAGCTGGTGTGAATGAGATTTATGAGCAGAGAGTCACAGTCGAACCACTGAGTCTCACCAGGAATGAATGAGTCCTGGTTATCTGACTCCCCGTGGGGATACAGACATGACTGTAACACATGATCATGTTTGATTTTATTGGTGCTGCGATGCTGAAACAGGCGTCTGTAATTTCCTTCTTTGTGTTACCATACTTGTGCTCATGCTTATCTTTAAAGGGTTTACTGAAAGAATATATGTGATATTTGTATTTCATTTACACATTGTGTAAAACAATTATAAGAAATCCATAAAAGATATGGTATGTATTTCCATTAAACTAAACTGTTTGTGTCCCTTTAGAGTATTTTAGCCATCCAAGGACGGTCAGTATTTTGGTCCAGATATCTCAATAACTATTCAGTGGATTTTGTACAAATATTCATGGTTCCCAGCAGATGACATGGATTACTATGGTGAGTTACAATATATTTCTGTTATCTGATCATCATGCAGAAAAATTTGTTGATGAAGTAATTAAACCTCACCTGAGTCAAATTTCCAGTAAACACAAACCGAGAGGAAATAACATCATTCGAATGTGTAGCTTTGCGTTTGACACCACATTGACATCCTGCCCTGAATTCACCCACAATATAATTTTATCACTGTTTTACTGTATATTCTCAGCAGCAGCAAATATCAGCAGAAACAAAGAGTCAACCTGACATGAAATCTAATGCTGTAGTTCCTGTTTTTTGCAGTCGTGACTTCCCTTGCTTACTTGGAACCTGTTAATGGTTTCCCGCTGTTTGTTTCAACCTTAACTGTTCCAGCACATCCTCTATTAAAGATCTCTTTGAACTGACATTTGCCGAAATCCTCTTTGCATAACAGACCTAATAAATCTACATGCAACATAAATGCCGTCGTGCTTGTTTACCAACACAGAAACAAGGCAGAGGATGCATTTCCTCTGCTTCCTGAGATGACATAACTGATAAATGTGTTTTCCCCCTTATCACATATTTCATTCTCTCAGCTAGAAATAGAGATGCAGGGACGAGAGAGGGTCAGAGACAGAGAGATGCAATAAATGATTGGGTTGTCATGAAGAAAAAGAAAAAGAGAGGAGAAAGCGAATGATTTAGTATTTGGTGGCCAGAGATGTTTCCAAAACAGAGCTCTGCAGCATCTGGTACAGACTCGGAAATCACTTCCTCCCCTCCTGCTGCAGAGCTTCCTGCCCATGGGGCATTAGTGTGTGTCTGTGTGTGCTTCAATTTGTGTGTATCTATGTGGAAATATGTGTGTATCTGTGTTATTTGCAGAAATAATATTAATGTTACGCTCTTAACACCTGTTAGAAGTGCTGTTTATCTTTGTGAAAATAAGGAAAAAATAAGGTGTGAGAAAAAGGGAACTGGAGGAGTTTGCTGTTGGAAAACAGAAAGAGTGAATTTCTTCAATGCCTCATTTCTGGTTGTCAGTCACACTAGTACAGCAGAAATCACACACAGGTGAAACGCTCTCTCTCCTCTCTGTACTACAGCCTACACAGGTCAACCTTTAAATGTCTGAGGCATTTGAGAAGCAACCTTGTGACCCTCTTATCATGACAAATGGAGCATTTCAGCCCTGATGTCGGGTTCAAAGCTAGTGTTAGCTAGTATTATATATTATAGTCAAGATATAAAGAATAATGTATGCACTGAGACCACTGTACAGTATATGTTCTCTTCAAAGGCAGACACACTTTGCAGACGCATTAATTGGATGAGAGTGAGTGGTGTGTGTGGGTGTTTGAAAACCAACCACAGGACCAAAAACCACAGAAAAGATATCTGCTTTAAAGGATCCTATCAGTGTATTTGCACGTTTTTGCTCTTTAATTGCTAATTCTACATCATTCTTAAACATATGTTTCCCTCTGTTCCTGTTTTCCATTCAATTCTGCAACGAAAATCTATTAGCAGACTAGTGAAACATGTTTGAGTTGTGTAATCCATCACAGTGAACATCCAATCTGCATTAATGTTTGCCAAAGTTACACAATCACTGCAAGGTTAATCAGTTTAAAGGGGCACTCCATTGATTTAGTGTCGCACTGGAGAGAGAAAAATTAAAATAGGAATACAAGATTTATAGTTGTGCATACATATAGCAAAGTCACACAGAGGCTGCGTGGAAAAGTCTCATATTCAGTAATGTACCGTGGTGGACTTCATATCACAATGTCCATTAATAAAGAAAAGAAATAAAGCATGACACGGCCTTAACGTGCACTGTAGTTTTGTATTGGTGCCAGACAAATATGGTGCTGAACTATAAATCAATATATGGCGGGACTCTCTCATTAACTATAATCAATCAACATATCTTCATACAACGGTACATACGATATCTTACAAAGTTATTCTCAGTCAGGCAACACGTAACGCATGTGTCAATTTCCACTTTCCATCTGCACAGGAAACAATTTAGTTAGGTTTAGGCAATAACGCTACTTGGTTAAGTTTCTGAAAAGATCGTGCTTTAAAATAAATCTGGAAGTGGCACAACCTAAATACAGCAGTTACATGGCAAGCAAATCATCACTGACTTCTAGTTTCACACAGGGGAACACTGGTCTCCTGGGTGAAAGGCTGGTGTTTTGTGACCCACCCATCCACCCCAACATCCACTATGTGGCATCTGTCACTTTTTATATTTCCTAGTTCACGATTATGTGGATTACACACAATGACTGATTTTGTGGGATATACTGAATGACTCACAGCACATTACTTTTCATGGTTACTGCTACAAATGGTGCATGAGAACAGCCGGAAATCACGATATCCTGACTATTAATCCCTATAAGAATCAAGCTCCAAAAACACTCAAGTATTTCTTTGTGAGACCATCCCTGACTGTAAACGGTCTTTCAAACTCCATACCCTCCCAGACTGTAACACAGGCTTTTTGTTTTAAACGTGTAGTCTGTAAACCCAAGCTGAGATAACCCCGGATGACATCATCATAAACAGCGCGACCAGAGACATGACACAACTGTTTCCACAGGCTGAGAAGTACTCAACAAAGATGAATAAACTCATCTTGATGTGTAAAATTAAAGGAGTTGACTGCATGTTACCTCATTATAATGACAAAAATGAATGCAGACTCGATGTTAAAAATTACACAACTAAAATGAGAGACACTGCTAAGAGATTTTCATATTGTACAGTAATGAATGGAAACCAGTGGATGCCTAAAACAAAGTATGCTCGGTTTTCTTAATCGCAGTGGTTTGTACAATGATTAGCTGCTATGTAAAGGACTAAAACATGCAGAACCATTGTTAAAAAATGCTCACAGTTTCTCATTCCAGTACTCAAATGTGCACACATGTTTATATGAGAGTGCACAGACGCATTAATCTTTTAAACAGCACCTTCTCCTCCCATACAAATCCACTCTCTGTAAGTAAGTGGCCTCTGTGATCATCACAAACAACCTTATAAGCTACAGGACCATGCATGTTTAAACTCTGCTCCATACTATCCGTCTTATGTCTCTCTATCATGTCTTCCTATAGCCTCTGGCGGGTTGTGTATTTGTTACAGGTCAAGGATGTTAATGCGTTTATGTACATGCTGGCCTCAGTGAATGTCAGGGCTTCTTCTCAGCTCTGTCTGAACCTGCCCTGCAGCTATCTCACTGTAAAAATGAGGAATGTCCTTGAGGGAGGGAAACGAGGAGAGGAAAAAAGGATGAGTAGAGAGAGAGAGAGATTAATTAAGATACATTTAAAATGAGTGGGAAAAAAAAAGAGCTATGCCCGCAGATTACATGGGGCAACTATTAAGTGGATCAGATACGTGGTGTGGGAGGAGAAAATGAAGAAGTCAGTATAAAGTGAGCATGTGGGAGGAGAAGGAGGGAAAGAGGAGCAGAGAAAGGGTCCTTTGATGTCTCTTGTCCCCTCAGGTGATTCTCCCTCCCAGTCATTAGGGGCCGGTTTCCCCGGAACCTTCCTGTTGAAGTGCCATATGGAGGGCCCTTAAAAAACCCACATTACACTCCTTTACTCCACTACAAGCGACCCGTGTTAACATTCACCAGCCTCCTCCTCCTCCCTCCTCCCTGCTCCCGTTCTCTGAGTTGGTCCTCAAAGTGTTCCCATTTCTTCTCAGTTGGGTTAGATGGTATCAGATGAAACTTTAATGGGCCCCATGGGGAAAATGGGTCATTGCAACAGCAGCGGCGAATGTACAGTAGAATAGACAGACAGACAGGTAGATAGATAGATTAACCTGCAACTATTCTGATTTATTCTTTAGACTGTCGGTCTGACAAAACAAGACATCTAAATCCATTTTTTAAATGTTGATTTACTGATAATGAATATAATCGTAAGCGTAGAGCTGAAAGATGAATCAATTAATCGTTCAGTTGTCAACTATTAAATTAATCACCAACTATTTTTGATAGTCGATTACTCGGTTTGAGTATTTCTTTTTTTACAAAAAAAAATCTAAATTCTCTTAATCCGGCTTCTTAAATGTGAATATTGTCTGGTTTCTTTACTCCTCTATGACAGTAAACTAAATATCTTATGAATTGTGGACAAAACAAGACATTTAAGGACGTCGTCTTGGGCTTTGGGAAACACTGATCCACATTTTTCACCATTTTCTGACATTTTATAGACAAAACAACTAATCAATTAATCGACGATGAAAATAATCATTAGTTGCAGACCTATTTCAGTGCTACTGTACATTTTGATGTTTATTGACAAAGTTTTGAAAGAAATTAAAAGACATACGAAAAATACAATGGGTGTATTTTGCAAATCACCACCCAAAAAGACAGCAGCAAACCATATTTTAGCCACCTAAACAGAAAGGCTCACCTAAAAAAATCTACATCTGTGTACACGTGTATACTATATTTAGAGTATTTTCACCACTTCATCTTGCCATCAGACAACCCTTTCCTTTAGCTTTCTGTCAGAGAACTGAACTGAAAGTGAGACTTCTTTATAGTCTCTCCAAAGGCAGCAGACTCAGATGACAAAAACAGTGTAGATACTTTTCAACTTCAGTTCAGTTTGCAGTTGGAAAATATTCAAAATATAGCGTACTAAATGGATATTGGGGTTTTTTTTGGTAAACCTTTCTTTTCAGTGGATAAAATACATTTTTCTGTCATCCCTGTCCACAGCAGTACAGTGCTTTGCTCCAGTGTGGATACTCGCCCACCGTCATCTACTGTAGGTAATACACTGACTATGGATAAGTACCTCAAACACCCCCCCCCCTCAAAACACCCAAACTATCCCTTTCACAATTACTAGGCCTATACATTGTTTGTTGGGATATACATTCAATATGGCTGATTTTAAGCTTATCACAGATATATTGGTGTATATACGTCTGTCTGTCTTATATCGGAAATATGACAATGCAGCATGTCTTCAGCAAAGACAGAAGTAGAGTCTGTCAGCCATCATAAATAGTCACTGATCTCCATCCAGAATGAACAGCAGGGAACACAAACATTGATTTTAGTGCCTGTAGGAGTCCAAAAAAACAGATTGATCGTCTCCATAAACCAATAACATGACAGCCACCACCCAATTCTACCATGTGCTATATATATCTTTGCACAGAGGGGAAATTGGTGGGCACACCATCATTCAGTAAAACACAATGAAAAACCACATTACAACTATGACAGGGCACGGCTCATCTCGGCGTAATTATGGTGCAACGTAATAAATCATAGTTTGTTCAGTAAGACCCTTCCTGTGCCACATGCTTCACAGTAGCCGACACTCATTTTACAAGTGGAAAACTAGCTATAACAGCTATGGCAAATAGGCAAACACATTGAGATGTACACAACATAAATGAATTGTGTCCACAAATCTGTTAATTTCAGCCATTCACCTGCAACAAACCATCATAATTGCACATCATCACCTTTGCAACACTCTTGTCACTAAAGTGCAACATTATCCGACGGAAACGTTTGGCAAATGAGTTGTGAAAGACGTTAAGAAGTGAAGTTCAGTGAGGATCAGAGCTCATTACTTCCCTCTTCTCTCTGGGCAGTTAACCGCCACACAGATATTACTACCAGACTGAACAGTGGCATTTCTCAACAGTGGTGTCTTTGCATGCAAACAACAGGTATTGTTTATAGCAATACTCCAGCTCCACCTCTGCTGTTGATAATTTATTCTGGTTTATGTGAGTGAAACTGACAGCCTGCCCTAGAGGCAATAAACCCTTCAGTGCCATCCATAAGCTCTCCATTCAATTTAATTGATTTTTATAAACCGGCATTATCTAACTGAGCAAGGGCAACTGTAATATCATCAGAGGTAATTTGTCAATATGCTGCTGCAGGGATGTTACATCAGCACCATTAAAATGTCCTGCAAGATTCCTGTTATCTGATCTGTGAAACATGAGAGTACATGTGGTCTGCACGGCAACACAAAGTGAGAACACACACACACACACACACACACACACACACACACACACACACACACACACACACACACACACACACACCAGATTCATAGACATGCACTAAATACATGTAGGACACACATATGTATTGAACATCTAATAAAAGGGGGCAACTTTATCTTCCAGGCACATATATGTCATCGAGGATCACATCAATATTTCCAGTTAATCACTCATATGGGATAAAGGCACATATACCCTGAGCATACAGCATGTGTACACTCTTCAGTCTTTCTCTTCTCTGCTTGCTAAACAAGCTCAAATCCCACATAATCTCCAGGTTCATTCTTCCAATATGAGAAAAACAACTCTGCCAGCTTGCAAACCAAATATTTCAGGGTGCTAGGTGCCTGTTGGTGAGTGCACTAAGCAGGATTAGAACCATTTTCCTGATAAACCTCCAGCTTGCTCAGTATGCTGTGCAGCCTACTGTGTGTATGCGTATGTGTGAATGCGATGCAGAAAAGAAGCATGCACTTTCAGTGAGTGCATGTAATTTTATTATCTGGGTCTACCCACTCCAAATTATTGTGGGTGGTTTTTTTTTCTTTTATTCTTCCATGTGATTTTGCTTTCAGATCTAAAACATGACACAGATTGATAACCTCAATGTCAATATGTCATTCATATTAAATATATCAGAAAATGTGTATTTACCCAATGGATGAATAAAACCTCTCTCAGTGAAAACAAGCAAGCAACTTAAACACCCAGAAAGCACGTTATGCTCACATTTAGTATTTTTTTAACTCCTGTTTGCTTTCATAGACAAAATCTGTCCATACATTGCATTATGGAAAATAATGACTTGATTAAATCACAGTTCATAGCTGTTTTTCGTGATTGCTCGTGAAAAGTTGCTGGATATGTCCTTTAAATATAGCAAACTTAACACTGAGCAGGGTGAGCATAATGACATAAACTCACCACAGGCGAACTATTAAGATCTTGTGATTATTTTTTTTTTTTACATTATGGCTGTAGGCATTGCTACATCTGTAATTTACAGTGTTAACGTGCACTCTCACCTGGACAACTTACCTCTTGTTCCAGCAGTCGTTGCTTCAGTTCACCTTGGGTGAAGGTTTTGTTTGTGTCCCGGTGCTGCGGTCCAGTCCCTACAGCCCTCCGCCGGTCTACAGCCGACACATGCGGAGTACAGGAGCGGGTGTGTGAGAGCTTGAACCGCCGGGCAGTGTGAAACCTCCTGGAGAGAGACAGAAGAACACCGGAACATGAGGAGCGCTGCCTTCAAAATAAAAGACATATACTAGATACCAATATAATCGTAAAAATAACACATCCCATTCTGATTAAATCACACAGATAGCAGGTTTAGCTTAATTTTTTGACAGCCTGTTTCATGATGCTGGATTTTAACCAGATGGCGCCGTCTATCACCTGGAGAGCAGTCCTTGAGCTAACCAGTGGGCACACTCACATGTATGGACATGCACTAAAACTACGGACACAGAATACTGTTTCTCGTTGATTTGCTTACCTCAACCTGAAACAGCCATTTTCATTAGTGGGGGCGCTCCCATTTTAACAGGAGCGAAACACTGTTAGACAGACTACAATACAACTCTACTCCGGAAAAACTCGAAGTACAACACACATACACAGAAACAGACTTAACTTTCTGTTCAGGTAGACATTACTCCTCTTCATCTTTACATATCAAATAGCCGTTTGCTGCTATATTAATGCCCTGGCTATCAAATGTAGCACATTTAACTGGGCTTCAGTGTGAACCAAAGCGTATTGTGAAATTGCTAGCTAGCTGTTATTGCTTTCTTGCCGAGAGTTTAGACATTAGCATTAGCTTAGCTGTTCTACTGGGAACAGGGAAACGGATAGCTCGCTAACTGAGCTACCACATTAACCAATGTTTTATTTGTTTAATTTTACAAAACTGGTTTAAAAGTTTGCAGTTTTAGGGGGACTCCAATGAGTATCTGGAAGTTAAAGTTAAAGGAGCCAGGCTAACGTAGCTGTATTCCCCTACTTCGTCTTTATATTAAGCTAAGCTAATTGGTTGCTAGCTGGAGTGGAGGTGAAACTTATCAGATCAAAATTGTGTTAAGAAACAATTGGAATAAGATTAGGAAAAGCCCTGATAATCGCTGATAAACAAGAATGTTAATTATGGTTTTGAAATCTGATCTGACCTTATACTCCAGTTAGTGTTGTGCTGAACTTGGAAAGTTCAGATACAGTATAACCAGTCTTCATTATACCAACAAATACGCGTCTTGTTTTGAAAGCTCTGCGCGGAAGTTGTGTTTATTAACGTGGCGGACTTGACAGTAGCGCTCCCTCGGTGCAGGGTCCACCGGTGCAGCCAGCTCTCCGCCTTCCTCCCGCCCTGCTCTCACATAAAGAAGCCTTGTTAGTTGTTTCAAGACACCGTTACAGCGGCAGGAAACACTACTGCCTTTCATTTCTAAAGCCAACAAGAAGTCCGACTGACTCCAATTAACGTCAAGTCGACATAAAGATCCATCTTAATCTAAACTGCGGGGCTCTCTGGCTGGGGTCTCAATCAAGCAGCAGACAGGAAGCAAAAAATAGACATTTTATTGATCACAGACTGTAGTCTCATATGGATAAAACCATGTGGATTTCAGTCGTAACAGTGTGGTGTTTAATTACCTTTTTACCATTACACAGTGGTGGGAGTAGTAGTGGCATCTTTTACTTATAGGTAAAAGTAGCAATACTACCACAGTGCAATACTCTAACAAGTAAAAGTACAACAGTTTCCATTTTCAGAATAATGTATTGGCCTATATGGGATTATAATTAATACATTAATGTCTTCATCACTTTAATAGTGCACCTGGTAAAGGTGGGGTTATTATTGTAGGCCTATGTTGTGAATTTCCCCTCAGGGACCATTAATGTCTTAGCTTAATACACCGTAATATATTTGTTGATTACATTTGGTATTATTAATCTGAATCTGCCCTAACTAAAGCTATCCAATAATGCAGTAGAGTAAAAGGTAAAATATTTAGGAGTGGAAGAATGAAATAGCATTAAATGGAAATACTCAAGTAAAGTACAAGTACCTTAAAATGGTACTCAAGTGCAGTATTTGAGTAAATGTACTCAACGCTGCCGTTATAGGACACAAAAAATAGCCTATACAGCATGTGCTCTCTTATATTTACATTAAATGTACAATATATCACTAATAATTAGTCAAACAATTGATTAAACGATCGGCAGAATATTAACTAGCCTGTTACATTATTAGTTACAATTTATAAACTGTAATTGTAATGAACTTGTAATTTTGGTCTGTAGAGACAGAATAACAGGTGTAATTTTAACCATTGACCTCACATCATGACACACATTGTTAAAGCTAATATGGTAACACAATAACATACACCCTTACACCCACCAAGACAATATGACTTCTATTTGGACCTATAATTAGATAGACAACAATGTGTTACAAGGAAAACCTGTACATGGATGTGTGAAGCTGCACTCAATTCTATATGACCAGATCATGACAGACCACAAGAGCATTAAATACGTACACACATTAAAGACAATATAACACTCTCCTTTGAGCAATAACTTTTGTCTGATAAGGGCAAACTTTCCTACATGTAGGTAAAATTGAGAAAATTCAAACACCACCATATTCTCATATATAACAAAATAGTGACCCCACATGGTAGGCTGTGAAAGTGCAACTTCCACAAAAGTGCACCAGAGGAATAATGATTCAAAGGAGATCAATAAAGTTCAGTTCAGTCTGTTATAGGATGCCAATTGGAGGTGTCATTTTCCATCTCTCTCATTTAATTTGAGGGAGTTGCATCATTCTGTTCAGTGACGGGCTATGAGATGTAGGAAGTCCTTGGAGACTTGTGATGAAGGAGCAGCCTAAATATACTTGAACCGAGCTGAGGAGAAGCACCATCTCCAGCTGAATTTAGCCCTGAATGAAACCTCCGGGCGTTACCTGGTGTGACACACTGTTCTTTGAAGAGTTGCAGCATTTGATATTACAAAGCAGACAAGTACAGGAGGGACTTGCCTGTGCAGACTCATCTGTATTAATGTCATCATGCCTGTTGGATGTTTTATGTACAAAGCAAAGTGATGACAGCAGTGGCTGCATGCACGGGGGGGTGGGGGGGGGGATGCAATTAGCAGAAGGATTTGATTATGCCATCACGTTGGAAAAAATGTCCTGTGGGGTTTCTGGATCCTAACGAGGCCAGGGGGAATCACTGTTTGTTCATAAAACATGGTACATATACAGAGGCTCCTTCAAATTACAACAGGAATGTAAGAGAAAATAGATGACAATAAATCTCAGAATATATATATATTTTAATAATAATCATCTTAACAACTCATATAAAATAAAAATACAAAAATATACAGGCAGCTCAGAGAAGAACTATATGTCAAACTTTAAATATGCAAAAGCATAAAGATATCTACTTAACAGCAATTAAATGGTGCACAAGCTTATAAAAGCATCAATGAATGCATTTTAAATAAACGCAGAAACTACAGTAACTGGCTTGCATTCTTACTAAACGCACAATTTCCTTAAAGCAGAGCATTTTTCACATATGAATCATAATGGACACGCCTGAGGTTTGTCTTTAAATGCATAGGATGTTTAAAGCAGTGTTTCCTGTACCTTTTTAGCTCGAGAAATCTTAAAACAAATGTATATGTACCTGTGAGCAATTCAAGCAAAGTTAGATCTTTCTTTGTCAGATTGTTTCATTTGAAAAACTTTTGAGTGCTTAAGAAGTAAAATATTTCCAGTATTAAATGAGAAAAAAGCAAAAATTACAGAAAAAATTGAATAAATAAACATAACTTTTTTGTTTGTTCGTTCATATCGTTTTAAGTATTCTGACCCTTCATCCCCAGGTTAGGAACCACCGAACTAAAGTGAACATAGAAATATTTGACTTTGGTTTTGTTCAGCTTTCTAACGTGCTTTCAGTAGCCCTCATGAAAAGATGGGTTGACGTGTTCCTTGTTGTTTCCTAACCCTTAAAGTTTTGGAAGATCTCTGCGGCATCCAGCCAGGACCTGAAGCATGCCAAGCCTCGGTCTCTGATCTGTTTCCTGCCCTTATCTGTGATCACGTTGCCGTTCTCCTTCACGATCACCAGTTTGGGCACCGCTGTGATCTTGTAGCGCTGCTTCAGCTCACTGAGAGAAAAGAAAGACATAGAAAGGTATTTATTACAAACAAACTCCTGCAACACCTGCTGCTTTGCTTCTTCTACTTTGTGAATAAAACATTATACACTTGATAGAGGTGGAATGTATCAAAATATATTTACTCAGTTATGGCACATAAGTACAAATCAGAAATACTTTTACTTTACTGTGATATTAACATTACATGCTATGCTAATTTTTACGAAATTTTACTCATCAAATAGAAATACCGCACATTTTACTCCACTGCATTTCTTTGACATTTATAGCTACAAGATTCTTTAAAGATCAATGTTTTACAAACCAAACATAATTATCTTAAAAAATCTATACTGGATAAGAAAAAAAATCTGCCAATGATTTCTCTCCAATAATGTTTTTGTTTATAAAATGTCAAAAAAAACACTGAAAAATGCCTGCTATAATTAGTCTAATCAATATTTCTCATTTTTACTTAAAAACCAAAACAATCAGCTGAACATCAAAATAGTTAGAATTAATTTGTTGATTGACTAATTAACTGATCGTTGCAGCTTTAGTACACCATTTAGTATTTCCATTTTCTGCACTTTTTTTGTACTTCTACTTTGACATATCTATAGAGATTCATATTTAATGTGATCAATCTTTAATTGTTATTGACTTAATTACAAAGCAAATAAGCTTCCCCTTGAACAAACTTCAATATTGAAATATTGAATAAACAATAATAATACAAAACAAAAATGACCAAATACTCTTGTTCCAGCATCTGAAATGTACATTTTTGATGGTTTTGGTTTTCTTACTCTTTTATGGTTGTAAACAAAATATTTTAGGGAGTTTTAACCATCAGTTGTTCAAATTGAGACATCTGAGGACATCACATTGTTCTCCTAGAAGTTTTCCACCAAGTAATTGATTTATTGAGAAGGTAAACAGCAGAGGATGAGGAATATAGCAGTCAGTTGCAGCCCAAGCATTGTTATTGGTTCAACTAGTATGAGGCAGTATATTTTAAACCATTTTAAGTTACCTTCATCTTGATCAGCAAGTAACATTGCTGCTTACACACCCATGCATCTGTAATTATAATCGAAGAGTGTATAATGTATAATAACATATCACTGACATGCCAATGCTGCCTTCATGAGTACTTTTGATACTTTTAACTGGTAATACTTATGTACCTCAACCTAAGTAACACTGTGAATGCAGGACTGCTATAAATGTGTAACAATGTTTGACACAAATTCAATGTAACATGACATTCAGAGACAAACAATATGAAATGAATTAAAATAAAGCATAAAATCAATCTTAGACTCATTCAAGTGTAGGAGACAGTATGTCTGTCTGGCACTTAACCCTAATCCCTGAGAGGGTGACCCTTATAAGCATTTTACATAAGCTGGAGCACAGACTAATGAGCTGCATAGGAAACTGTTATAATACGATATAAGACAAATAAATGAAATAACCACAGTTCCACTGAGGACATACTCACTGCTTGTAATCGTCGGTCCAGGGCAGAGCTAGCCAGTCTCCGTGCATATCGTGATAATATTCAACCATGTCATCGGTCGACTTGTCAGAGGAGACAAAAACTATTTCAAACTGAGCCGGAGGATCGCTCTCTTCAACCAGTTCCGTGTAGAAATCACACAGGACGGGTGTGAAGTCTCGACAAGGCGGACACCATCCTGCAGAAAAGTAGATCCCCACCACTTTATTCCTCAACGCCTCATCGGGATCGACTAAATCCCCGTCTTTATTCACGAGAGTCCGCCCGGTAAACACCTCTACCATGTCTGCTAAAGTCTCAGGCGCACTTCAGAGACTAGCTAAGTGTCGCTTTAGCTCATTGTTTCCTTGTTTCAACACATCGTCGTTGGTCAAAAGAAGTGTTGGTGCTCTGAAGGAGGGTCTCCTGTAATGTTTACATTCAGCGAAAGCTACTTACAGCCAATCCTGTTTGTTAATCACCTGCAGACCAATGAGGACACAGGCAGTGCTGTAGTTCATTAGCCATGTGGCTTTTAGGGGGGGAAGCCAAAGGCTGCATTCAAACGCTGCACCCGTGCTAGTAATTTCCAGTTCAGCTGCTGCACGACGTTTCACAGCACTTTCAGGCAGCCCGGACAAGCGCATGCGCAGAGCCAATGAACGTACCTTTTGTTTTATTTTATTTTTTTAACTCACAAGATGAAATAATTTACAAACAGTACGGCGAAAACACCCCAACAACAAAGTTATCACCAATAAACAATAAAATAACAAATAAATACATTTTTTTTAAAAAATGCTTGACAAATGAAACAATGTTTTATTTTTATTCATTTTTTAAAAAAAGGGATTAATATAAAGTGATCTTTGGCATATTTTGATTTCAATAATTTCAGGAACTTAATATAGAGTTGAGTTTAATTGTAATAGCACACGAAGATGATGGGGTCTTTCAGATTTTTGTCTTATGAAATATTGGCTAAAATTAGTAAAATATTAATCATTAGGTCCAGTTTTTTGTCTTCAAATAAAACTCCACAAATAAGACTATTATGATAGTACGAGGCATTGCTGTGGATTTGCTTCTTAACCATTCCATGAACTGTTTCCAGAACAGGGTGTTTGAAGAGCTTTCTCATCAGTTTAGATATTGTTGGTTGGTCAAAAATACTGAAAATATTACACCTACATTACTAAGCAGAATATAAATCGACTTTGTGAATTTGTTGGAGTGCTTTTTATCAAGAAAATGAATTCCATTTATTAAATTAAAGGTGTGGGGAGATGAGATGGGGACTGAGAGTACAATGACATTTTTTTTGCTAGGATAAGGAATGTATTGTGTGTGGCATTGATAAGAGATTTAACCAGCAAACGTACCTGGCTCCAATCCTCCCGAATCCTGCCATGTGGACAGCATGACCCACCCTGCTCTGCCTGATTGGCTAGTACTTGTTGCCTACCTACAGCTCAGTATATGACTATGTGGAGTCCTGTGATGTACCAAAATTCCTCCACCTTGTGGATAGTAAGAATTTGCAATAGAAGACTATATTTATTTCATTAAAATCTTTATCTCCCCATCCCTCCCTTCTCCACATCCTCTCATTTGAAGAAGTAAAACAAGAGAGGATGGGAGAAACAAAATAGAGGAGATGTCCTCTTTGTCCTTTCTCTCCTCCTTTTCCTCCCTCCTTTTCTGCTCCTCTGCAGTGCTCTTGTCTCTCCTCCTGCCATCCTCCTCATCTTCACCCCATTTTACCACACCCACTGTTTCACCTCTAATGAAGTTTCCTCATCCTCCTTCTTCTTCTCCTCCTCAGTCTGTTGTCAAACATCTGTCTTCATTCTTCTTCCTCTTGTGCTTTATTCCTTCTCTCTGTCTTCCTCTTTTCCACCTCCTTTGTCACTCCTTTCACTTAACTTCCTCTTCCTCCCATACTTGTCCTGTTCTTCTTCTCACTTTTTGTCTCCTCACCTCTTCAAGGACCATTTCTCTCTCTCTCTTCTTGTTCTTCTTCACTGGGAAAAATGCACTTTTTGCATCATAAACATCAAAGAAACAAACAAAAAACAGTATTTCCATGCAAGCACTCAAATAAGACTACAATACTAGAATTAAAAATTAATATGTGTAAATACTTAAATAAGTGTATGAAGTGCAGGTCAGTGTGCTTCCATCTCTCCTTGTTTCTTTAGTGAAGTGGACTGAGGTCATTTGGAAAGAAACTCGGCCAGTCTTCCTGCTCGAGCAGTTTGCTGCCCATTAGTGCAGTCAGCTCCTGTGTTGAAAGACTGAAGGGGACTTTTTTTTTTTACAAGGATTTTTTTCTCCCCCAAAACAATTTCCACCAACATGACCTCTAATTCCAATTTATCCAACATGCGACGGCTGGTAGAACAACTGAAGCTCGAGGCCAGCGTGGAGAGAATCAAGGTAAACACAGAAAAATATAGACATTTAAATAACGTGAGACTTTAGGGTTTACTAATGAGCTTTTTGTGATTTGTTTAAGTTGGTTATGTTCACACACTAGTATCAGATTTCAAGCAGTTTAATTTTTAGCTTATATTTTACAATAACATTTTTATCAGTTTAACACTTTCTCACATAGACTAAATATTAGTATGATGCCATAATGTGTTTTTTGTAGGCTTATTAAATAATTGTAAGTAATCTTGATGGTTTTGCTTATGTCTTCTGTATTGTAATGTGATTTTAGGTTGCGCTGATTGTTGCTATTATTTCTTAGTTATTTATTTCTTAGTTAATAGTGTGTTAATTGCTTACATGGTACTGCATATTAAATACTCGCTTGCTTTTTGCAAATTGTTTTCTTTTTGTTTTAAAGGCTAATTTAATAACAGGCTTATGCACAACACTTGAATAGCTATTATACAATTTAAAAGCATTAATTCATTAATTTTTTAATGATTAATTAAGGATATGCTCATGCTTTATACATAATTTACTATCCATTAATGATAACTTTTGGGTTGCCAGGTTGCTTTGTCATTTTAGCTTGTTTTGGAGACCCCTCCTTATTAAGTCATTAATAAAGGGTCTTGTGTTTCTTACTATTTGATAAGCCATCAAGTGTGCAGGTACAAGTGTCAGTAATAAGGATATATAAGGTTAATAAAGATATTTTGTTTCTCAATTTCTTATAGGCCTAGGAGCAACATTGTGACAGTGACCCGCAATCATAAATGTTTAAATAAATCATTAATAAGTGCTCAAACAGTCTATTGGAGGGGTCTCCCTAGCTCGCTAAAAGGAACATCAAAACTTTAGACAACCCTGTTCTTATTAATGGCTTAACTGATCTATAAAGCATAAGTAAATAATTTATTAACCATTAATATATCAGCAACATTAATGTCTATAAATCTTTATAAAGGATGACTTATCAGAAAGTGAAGCCATATAAATAAATATGTCAGTGTTTGTGTTCCCAGGTGTCCCAGGCAGCTGCAGAGCTCCAGCAGTACTGTCTGCAGAACGCAGGCAAAGATGCCTTGCTGGTCGGTGTCCCCACAGGCAGCAACCCCTTCAGAGAGCCACGCTCCTGTGCTGTAGTGTGAAGGTCAGCGTCCACATATTTACAGCCTTTACTTGTACATAACAGCTATTATTAATATAGCAGAATTTCAAATGAGGAATAACAAGATTTGCACTTTTTTGCAGAGGAGCAAGGAGTGGACACAACTGTGGCATCTCACTCAGAAGACAATCGTTCCATTTTGTTTGTATCTCTTGTTTTAAAAGACAAGCGCATAAAAAATAGCTTTCAAAATTTCTTTTTCCACATAAATGTCTTATTTTACTACATTGCTGTATAGCCATACAGTTAGCTTTTTTAAAACACATTAAAGGGCATTACAGAAACATACTGCATTTTAGTCTTTATTTGAATAGCTACTGTGGACAGTGGCAGAGTCTAGAAGTGATTATCTATGGATTATACAAAGCGGATGTTTATAGCCAGGCTCTAAATTACGCCTTGGAATCTTTTGCCGTCGGAGCTTCCTGATGTTCAGTCTAAGTTAGGAGCACAGCCAGAGAGAGGAAACTGGGTCTTCCTGTTCAAAACTGCAAAGACACTCAACAGAGAGTCACACTTAACTCAGCCTTTGAGCTTTTAAAGATTTTGGACCTTATTTACAAGCTCAAGGCTATGCAAGATTAGAGGTAAAACATGAATCACCAAAGTGTGGGGATTAGATATTATGACTCATGTTTTATTTATGGATGTTTAGTTATGTGTCACTTTATTTTATTTATTTTCTATACAAAATCAAATTATATAATTGAAGATGTAGACAATCGCCCCAGAAACAGGCTACATCAGCCTAAAAGAGGCCTAGCCAGTCATGAGACGGCTGTCTGCTTTGTCACTTCCTTTTCCTCTCACTGCTCTCGGACGTGTCTCAATAGTGTTCCTTCCTTTGAATGCCTCCTTTCCTAACAACCTTTGTTCAGATGTACACTGAGGGCATCAGATGTTTGTCTTTTTAAGCACTTCTTGCATGTGAATGAGCAGAAACCAAATGGGATGAAGAAAATTTTTTGTAAAAAATGATGTAAAATTAACATTTTCTTCTGTCTCTCTAAGACAGAAAACCAGAGAGCAATGTGAAGCTTCACTTAAGGACATCGATTTAATGTATTGTTGACCCTATATAACATGCAAAATACCAACAGGTTTGACAGACGAAAGCTTTCCATGCTTTCTGTGGCTTTAGTGTCTTCTGTTCTGGAGCTTTGAGGAAATTACCACTGTAAAACCTAATTTTCACACATAAACTGTGAGTGATGGATAACTGGTTTTTCACTGACTATCCTGCCTCCTTCTCATGATTTGTTCCCTTAAATGAGTGGCCATTTTCTCATATGTAGATTAAATCATAGGAAAAGCATGAGAGAGTCTGGTTTAGTCATAAACTTATAAACCAAAACTTAACCACAAGTGCAAGTGCTGGAAGCAGTTATTTCATTATTAAAGGAAAGTGTCAACTTATGCCATCTGCTGGTAATGTCTCAAGAGCAAAACTATAATTTCTCCCAAAACAGCGCAGCCAGTGGTCGAAGAAATATTCAGACACTTTACTGTAGTGACAGTAACAATATAACATTATTGAAATACACCCAATTACAAGTTAATGCCCTGTATTGAAAATATTAGGCAATTATATAAAAGTATATCAGCATTATGAGTAAATTGTGAGTGTTAAAAGTACTCAATTTAGAAAAAAGCCCATATGATACTATATTATAAGATCTTTATCAGTGATGCATTAAGCAGAATTTTACTGTAGCTGTTGGCCAAGGTGGAGCTAATTTGAAGTATTTTATATTGTTTGTTAAAACTGTGGTTAGATCTGTGGCAGTGTTTCATATTTTATAAGTCAGTGTATGTGTTGTTTATAAAATCAGAATTTATAAAGTCAACTACAGAGTAAAAAGTACAATACTTTTATTATATTACTAATACTATACTAATACAACTTCTGAAATGTAGTGAAACATGAAATGGAAATATCAAGTAAATATCCAAGTATTAGTTCTATCCATTTGAACTTTTACATTAAACATACATTCGTTTGATTCATAACCTGCAGGAATTAGTCTAAAGCAACCAGAAGTCCAGATGTTGCAGCAGGTTGTTTCAGTGTCTGACAACACAATAGAAAATATGAAAGGATCCTGAAGTGCTTTGCTGTTCAACTGGCTGTTGTTTATTGTCAATGAGTTTCTCCACCTACCGCTTCATTCTTAAGAAAAGAAAAGCCAGGTATAAAGGTGCTGCTGTTCTGTAGCGAGGAAATAACCTGACTAGCTTGAATGTAGTCGCATTCTCCTTTAAAGGTGTGGGCGGGGAGCAGAGAGCAGAGCTGGGTTTCAGTGCCACCCCTTTCTGTCTATTCCCACACACACTGTAGTGCAGCCCAGTCAGTCCAGAGAGGCACGTTGGACTGTGTGTGTGTGTGTGTGTGTGTGTGTGTGTATAGACTTTGGTTACAGCCTCAAGCTTTCCTGGATGACTATGAACCTATTTTCCATCAATGAAGGACCACAATACAACACACTATTGGGGAGCTTCCACCGCATTTCCGCACCTTTTTCAAAGGTCACTGACCTCTGAGAAAGGAGCAACTTGGTTTCATCTCTATTTGTCACTGACACTGAACTTTCATGTACCGGATGAGTGCTTTTATCAAGTGAGGAGATGGCCAAGGTGTACAGACTCTATGTAAGGATAGTAACAGGTAAGTTGTTTCTATTTTGTTTTGATTGTTGACACACCTTTTCACCATCTATTGGCCTTCAAAGTAATGCAGGTTTCAAGACAGTGCTCCCCCTGCTGAGCTATATTTGTACAGTAGATTTCAATGTTGGTTATTGGAAGAACACACCAGCAATACACTGTATTTACTGCATATACTATATCACCTGTGATTAGCAGTCATTGTCAAAACAGGCTTCCCTAACATGGAATTAAATATGATATTGCTATATTCTATAAGTTTACAGGTATAGGTTTTTGGACAACTGTATGTCTGCTCTAAGAGTGACAGGTAGCTAATATGGTTTTTGTTTAGTGCCTTAAAAGTGTGAGTGAGAGAGCCTGAAGTGGGCGTGAACAGAGAAATCTCCTACCCTACAAGGCTGGCTCATGACTCAGCAGCTATGCTTCAATAACTCTGGTTGTAATCGTGTTTTTTTCCTGTCATCTCATTTGTAGATCCTACATTTTATGTGGAATGTGGTCACAAATTGGTTCAAATGTTTGCACAGTTGTGCACATGTATGCATTTGTTGTGTGTGCACGTGTATGTGATCGGCTTTTTGTTTGTGTTTCTGGCTGCAGCTCTGGCCTTATGCAAATACTCCCTGGCAGAATGGAATGCCACCGACGAGTCTGCCAATCGAACTGTGTCCCTCTGTCCTCACCATGGCAACAGAGACAATTGTACAGGTAGATATGGACAGGTGGTGAGCGGGGTGAGGGGAAGTCATAAATGGTTGCTTTGAAGTTTTAAGGTGGAAGTTTTAATGGAAGATTGAGCACAGATGTAGACATAAACATGCAAACACACCGACGCATTGAAACACTTAACAGGGAAAACAGTTCCAGGCTGTCAAGAGAGAAGAGGAGTAGTTTAAGTGGTTGTTAGCAACTCCTAACTCCTCTGTGTCTTTGGGAAAAAAAAACCCTCTGCTGTAGGGCTATTTTCTTGATTAATGGATAAGTTGTTTGGTCTATAAAATGTACGAAAAAATGTTAATCAGTGTTTCCAAAAGCCCAAGATGACTCTCTCAAATGTGTTGTTTTGTCCATAACTCCAAGTAGCCACATTTAAGATGGTGGAATCAGAGAATTTTTAGTTTTTCTTAAAAAAAATTGCTCAAACTGATTATCAAAATAGTTGGTGAATCATTTAATAGTTGACAACTAATTGTTGCAGTTCTACTCTGCTGAGTTCCTATTACAACAAATTGTGCTTGTAATTCAATTCCTTCAAATTATTTTTGTCTTTTATTGTTTAATATCTGCATCAAAGGAGAAAACAACAATTTTTGGGGATATTTTAGGAGCCAACAGATGGGGGTAAAGGGGTAACTCATCGCTAACTTCCTCTAAAGCCACAATTTCTCATTTTTACAGTAGTATATTTTTGTACAGATTTAACAAATGAGATATACCATGTTAATTAGTTATTCTTATTTCTTTCCAGGCTAGCTCTATCCCCCGTTAAGATAAGCTTAACTAACAAAGTTCTGCTGGCTTTAGCTTCATATTTAGTGAACAGACCTTAATCTTCTCATCTCTCATGAGCACTGCAAATGCACACATTTTCCAAACTATTTCTTCGAACTCTGTAACTGGATATTTTCCTTTTCAACAAGGCCATGGCAGCAAGCCAGATCTCATGTTTCAGCTAACAAATGAAGCACTCTCATTGATGTCACCTGAACAGCAGTATTCTTTTACGAGCTCATTTTCAGATGGGGGAGATAGCGGCAGCCTGTAATATACTGCAAGAAGCAATATGTGTAACGTTGGGGGTCAGAAGTTCAGTATCATGGCCCACTAGCAGCTGTGTTAGGGTGTGTTTTCTGGAGCAGGCTAAAGGGAAGAGTGGGAAGAGATACACAGGGAGAACAGGAACTATAGTGTAACGTTATCCACGTGTTTCATTTCGCTAGGAATTGTAATAATAGAGATAAGATAAGATATTCCTTTATTAGTCCCACAGTAGGGAAATTCAGTTTTACACTCTGTTGTTCACACAGTACAAATACATGCGTCAATGGAGAGATGTCAGAGTGAGGGGGCTGCTCCTGACAAGCGCCCAGAGCAGCTGGGGGTTTGGTGCCTTGCTCAGGGGCACCTCAGCAGTGCCCAAGAGGTAAACTGGCACCTCTCCAGCAACCAGTTGGTCTTGGTCCATGGTCCATGGTCCACTTGAACCGGTGACCTCCGTGTCCTAACCCAAGTCCTTATGGACTGAGCTACTGCCGCCCCCCAGACACATGGTTAATGACACTTTGACGACACTAGGCTTTCCTGGCAGTGATTCATCATGACTTTTCTCTGGATCATATTGCAAACAGTCTATTTATAACATCAGGCCATGCCAGGAGTAAGCCAAAGAAGCAAGCTGACAGAACGTGACACAGTTACTGAAATAGAGCTAAGAAAGTCAATAATCCCAAAATATTCAACTATTCCTTTGAACACATATGAGAGTCACACTGTCACTGTTCATTAGTTTAAGAAGAAGAAGAAGAAGAAGATGAACCTTTATTAGTCCCACAGTGGGGAAATTCAATTTACACTCTGTTTAACTTATACATGGTACATGCACACAAACACACACACATGCAGTAATGGAGAGGTGTCAGAGTGAGGGGGCTGCTCCTGACAAGCGCCCCGAGCAGTTGGGGGTTTGGTGCCTTGCTCAGGGGCACCTCGGCAGTGCCCAAGAGGTAAACTGGCACCTCTCCAGCTACCAGTTCACACTCAGTTTTTGGTCCATGTCGGGACTTGAACCAGTGACCCTCCGGTTCCCAAGCCAACTCCCTACAGACTGAGCTACTGCCGCCCCCATATATGCTGATGATCAAATGTTGTGATGCTGAGTTGTCTGAACTTTTATAAATGTTGTCATTTCATTTCTCCAGCAGACCCAAGAGATACAGGACAGTGGACTGGCCACTTCTCAAAATGTCCTGAGGAACTAACACACTACTGCATTCACGGGGAGTGTCGTTACATTAAAGAACAGATGGCACCGTCTTGCAGGTGAGAGATGTCTATTGCTAAAAGATGGAGATAACAGTGTACAAAGGATAGGAAGGAGAAATTATAAAAGTCAGGAAAGTGACTGATAATAGAACAGATGATAGTGGCAGTAGGGTTGTTTCACTGACTGCTCTTTCTTTGTCTCAGGTGTCATCATGGTTATATCGGCTCCAGGTGTGAATATCTGGACCTAGACTGGCGGATAGGGGAGAAAAGACAAATAATAATTGTCTGCGTCATCACAGTGCTCGTTTTCTTCATTATTGTCATTGTATTCATCTGCATTTGTTCACGGTAAGCTTTTATGCTTAGACATTTTGGGAATCATGCTTCAAGATTGATACCACTCTCTATGTCTGTATGGTAAAGATTTAGCTGGAACTAGAAGACAGTTAGCTTACCTTAGCATAAAGACTCGAAAAGGAGGTAAACAGCTAGTCTGGCTCTGTCCAAAGTTTATAAAATCTACCTACCAGCAACTCCAAAGCTCAACGGTTAACACGTTATATCTCGTTCTCATTAATCTGTATAAAGACTGAAGCATAAAAATGTTTAACTTGTGGATAATTTCTTTTGTAATTTTCCTTAAATGATATCCTCAGTGTTACTAAACATAAAAATATGAGACTCACCTTTGTTTTTGTTTCCTTTGTTTTCTGAGAATCTTGTTTGTTTGTATCTCATTTTGGCATGGTGACTGGGTCTAAATACTGTATTTCAATAGCGTTGAGCCACGGCCATTGTTGCCATGGAGAGGAGGCCAGTCAGAGGCACGAATCAGCACCGCAGCAAATTCAGAATGCTTTGTTGTTGTATTTGTGAACAAGCTATGGTGCCATAGGTCATGAAATTGTCTCTGAATACAAAAGTAAATTGATATACACTGCAGATTGTAAAATTGGTTTTCTAAGTGTTTGGCTTTCACCTTTTGTTAGTGGTGCACATCACAGAATTTTAAGGCAGGCGACTGGATGTTTGTTGCCAAAATGAACCTTCAGAGTTAACTTCTCCCTAAAGGTTTTCAGGCTTTGCCATTTTATCAAAGAACAGGTATTTGTTAATCTTTTGTACTCATTATGTAGCTGGATGAGTTTCATGTTGATCCAAGTTGTAGTGCCCAACTGGGAGTCACATAACATGAAGGGAAAAAATAAATGGGACTTAGATATTTTGGAATCTGTTTTTTTCTAATTAGTTTTTTGTATGTATTAAACAAACAAGCTATAATGTGTGAATTATTGAGCTTTAGAGGTGCTGGTAGGTGGGTTTTCTTACCTTTTGACAGAGCCAGGCAAGCTATTTCCCCCTATTTTCAGTCTGTATGCTAAGCTAAGCTGCCCAGCTACTGACTTCATATTTATTGCAAAGATATTTGGAAGAGTGGTATGAATGTTCTCATCAAACTCTTGGCAAGAAAGTGAATAAACCTGTTTCCCAATGTTGTTGACTTGTTCATTTAAAATGGAAGCAGGATTCTAACTGGTTTTTGCCATTATGGCTGCAAATAAACGAAATGATAATGTGTTTACGTCTCTGTCAGCCGTAGGTGCAGATTGTGGTGGCGGAGGGGAAGACGGAGGGAAGAACCAAGGAACGGCACAGAGAAGCTCAGCATGATGGACACCAGAGCGACACACACAACCTTAACGGCAGACTCCACAGAGCCACCACTCATCGACACTGTATGACAAGTGTGTGCGACCGACCACAAGTCTGGGAATTGTTTAGACATGAGGGAAATTTGTCCTTCGTGTGACAGCTGGTGCCTTTTGTCTCATAGTGACAGCAGTGTGCTGTAGGAGGTCCCTCCGTGCCGGACAGGACTGAGGCCTGCTCAGAGAAGGAGGGACATTTCTGGATAAAGGCTGTGTTAGATCAAGCAGGAACTCAGGAGTTTGAACCCTCGTCTTAAAGGGCAGCCGTGTCTGAAACACTGATGAAGCTTCAGAACAAAGAAGATGATAAACACAAGTTAGAGACGAGTGTTGAGCTGGTTGTGTGTTGGCATGGATGCTATTTTTCCACTGCTGTGGAGCAACAAGCACCGTTGCTATGTTGGAAAAAGCGATGACAGCCAGTGATAAAAGTTAAGGTTATTGGTCTTCGTAAGAGACACACAGACACTGAAAAATGAGAGGAAAGGGACTGCGTGATGATCCTACACTCCAATTGTCTTGTAAATAAATCATTAAATGTATAGAAATGCGCAATATTATAAGCACCAGCAGCTACAGAATACTGTGCCAGTATGCTGTACCTTTATTTGTGTTGTTTCTGCGTTGTTTGATCCACATCACAAAATCAATCATTATTTATTCCTTAAATCGAAGTGTCGCCACGTTAACTCACACAGAATATTGTTACTCATCAACATTAGCAATGCAAGAAGAGCCTTCTATATACTACAAGGTTGCAGTTCTGGACTCCCGGGTTTGGAGGAGGACAAGGAGAACTTGTGCTGGAGGCTTTTTTGAACTGTATATTTGGAGCCGAGCAGCCTCCGAGCTACAGAGGCAGAACAGCCGGTCCTGTGTGTGGAGGCTCAACTGAGGTGAAAGTGCTCCACTGTATGTGACGGTTTCTAAACTGTCAGCCTTTCACTGGGTTTTAAAATGTGTATCTGTATGTGTATCAACTCTGCATCTAAATGTAGAATGAAGAGAGTTAAAGCAGAGTAAGTGAAGTCACCTATCAATAAATATGTCTAAAGTATACAGTATGTACTGTCTGTTGAAATGATTTTTCCAAAAATTCAACAATTTTGTTTACATAGCACATTTAGTAACAGTGGCACAGCAGTATGAAAAGAGACATTATTCAAATTTAACAATAAATACAAATCACAATAATAACAATTAATAAAATAAAATAAATGGTAATGATAAGGCAGATTTATGACTAAAAATTAGAAAATTTGAGGTAAGATGAATACAATTCTA
Source organism: Pterois miles (assembly GCA_947000775.1). Taxonomy (NCBI): domain Eukaryota; kingdom Metazoa; phylum Chordata; class Actinopteri; order Perciformes; family Scorpaenidae; genus Pterois; species Pterois miles. Next base: position 11,405,325 of record CAMQGK010000229.1, on the reverse strand, counting down.
AAACAAAAAAAACACTTGGAGCAACTAAAGGTCATTGAAAACAAATGTTTTGAGATTTGTCTTAAAAGTGTCAATAATGGGGGAACATTTGACAAGACCACTGCTGACTTGCACTCCGTCACAGATAAACATGCAATATTTGCAGTATTATAAATAAATGTGCAAGAAATGATCAGATTATAACAATTATTATACTTTGGTATGCAGTTTTATTGTGTTGCTATGCTATGGTGCTGTATCACCAGCTGGAGTCAGCAGTGTATTGTCGCAGGAGCCAACAAATTCTAGTATGAGGGTGTGAACATAATGTAGCATCGTCTGAGACAAAATGTGACTTAATCCTATTGGCACTAATTACCTTGTATGTGACTTTGTCCTTGGTTCTAACAGTTTCAAATGTCCCTTATCGTATATGTGATGATTTAAAGGTATGACACTGATAGCATCACAATGCAAAGTGGGTGAACAGATGGCAGGGATATTCATAGATAGCAAATATGAAAGGAAAATACAGTAATTTAAAAGAATAGTTTGACATTTTGGGAAATGCGCTTCTTCTCTTTCATGCTGAATGCCAGATAAGAAGATCGATATCACTCAGGCTGCTGGCTATTTCTTCATATTCACTCACAGACATGACAATGGTATTAATCTTCTCACCAGCGTCTCCCCAGGTCAAACTTCCCTGTCATGTTGTTCATCCTGTTAATGTACCTGCTGGCTGTTGCTTTATTTTTTGGGGTGTCAGTGCTGTGTCATATTTTTTGAATCCCTTTCCAAAGTCTCTGTAGGATTTGTTTTGGTCACAGTCTGCTAGAATTTAATCTTATATGAAAGCCATTTGGCTGCATGTGTTTGGCAATGCACCAGCATTTATTCATTTTACATAGGCAGAGAGCTGACTGACGGGTGCTCGTCTTCTGGCACTGTGAATTTCTTTGAAAATACCTGAAAGAGTAAGTGCATTTCAAACTTTACACCAACAATGAAATGATTGGATTAAAATTCACTGAAACCACTACCAAGAAGTGAAAAAAACATTTTCTTACAATACCAGCCCACAATTTTGTATTCAAGGACATCTATTCTCTCCTCTGTTTACAATGAAATTGTCGGGATCTTTGACCTAATTTCAGTCTGCTAAAGAGTGACAGCTGAGGAATGCTGGAGTTTCTATATGAGGGGTGTGTCTGCAGGCTGATAAGAAAGACAGATACCAGCCGTGTTTAATTTGGAGTGGAGACGCAGTAAAAATCTGTTTCATAAACTTGTAGTGAAATTTTGAAACTCCTTAAACGACTTAAGTAGGCGTGTGGTGGATATTGATGAATGGTATATGCGACTGCGGGGTTCATTCAATAGTTTTCACACTGAATACTGCTCCATCTGTTCTCCTCTGGTATGTGAGCAAGTTGGTGGCTTCAACAGCTGTGCACCACAAGGTTTGTTCAGGCAGTATCAAATCAGTTTGTGGGCAGTTTTTGTAGTTTGCATGAGTAACACTGGAGGTCAGCAAAGCACCTATTACAACCTCTAAAATACTGAACACAGACATGTTGACTTAATCAATGATCAGTTATAATATTGTACTTTTTACTCCATTACATGTATCTAACAGCTATAGTTTCTAAGTACTTTTCTAATTAAAGGTTACAGAAAACTAAAATGAGCATAAAAATTATGACACCTAAAATTGAACTACCCAAGTATTAAATAGTTTAGTTCCACCTCACCCAGATATGGCATTAAACATCCGCTTACTGCATGTAACATTTAGGGGGCATATTGGCAGAAATAGAATATATTATAAAAGTATGTTTTCTTTAGTGTATAATCACCTGAAAATAAGAATCGTTGTGTTTGAGCTGTTTATATCTACATAGAGAGCAGGTCCTCTCTTCTCAGTCAGCCACTATGTTTCAACGGTCGCCCAGAATGGAAAATCCAAATACTGGCTCTAGAGAGGGCTATTCGCATTTTCGCATCTCGCAGTTCTTCTACTTTACTTGCTTGGCACACAGGAGAAGCTTCTGTTGATTGCAATCTGCAACCTACACACTGTGCCTGTAAACATGTTTTTTGTAACATTATCATTATTACAAATTATATTACAAATTACCAATTACAAATTTCTAAAAGAAATTGGCATTTCATGGGTTGAAAAAGGCTCAACATCATGTGCCATCTACTGTTTTAAATCAACTCTAAAAGTCAACCAGTTGGGACTTATGTCATGAAATAAAAAAAAAAATAATAATGTTAATGCCCTGTGAGCGGCACTTAAATAGGTTCCAAAAATATGTCCAAAACTGTTTTATCCTCTTTTGAAAAATTGAACATTATGTTTATTATCATTGTAGCTTCACAGAGCCAGCCGTCATGTTGCTACAGAAGCCCAGAATGCACAAACCAAACACTGACACTAGATAGGGCCATTCATGTTTTCACATTTTCATGTCCGCCACTAAAGTTCTCCTACACGCTTGGGATAAGGGCATTGGACAAGTTTCATTTGTCTGTAAACTCGCCGCTAGATGCCGCCAAATTCTACACACTACACCTTTAAGTAATTATGATTTAACTGCTTGTATAATGAGTACTTTTATTTTTGATACTAGTAGATGTTATTGTACTTTTATTGAAGTCAAATTTTGAATGCAGGACTTTTACTTATAACCGAGTGTTTTCACTATGTTATGTTTTACTGGTACTGACGTAAAGGGTTTGAATATTTCTTCTGGGTTTCATATTTCACTAATATGATTCTGATGTTCCTATATTATAAAAGCTAGAATTGCATGGCCAGAACTATGATCTGACTTCTACCAGTTTATTTTTATTACTGCCAGAATTAGCACAAGGAAATGATCATGGTCAGATTCATATGACCCAAACTCTGTTTTAAGCATCGGGACATTTTTATTGCAAAGATTTTTGGTGGGTAAATACAGTGTGAACGTTGCAATCTCCCTCTCAAAATTCATCCACTTCATGACATACTTGTCAAGATATCCTCCAAGAGAAGGCTTATCAGGAATACATACATATACATACATACAGTAGTTGTGATTGGAACAGATACCAGTCATAGCAGGGATTTTTTTTTTCCCATCCCAGACATTGATTTTTCTCTCTGTATGCTGCAGAGTGTCACAGGTGAGCTCACATGTTGAATTCTGCAGAAAAAAATATGGTATATAAGCTCAAAATAAAGGGTAAATATTAAGTGAAGGAAAATACACAGATTTACTTTTACTTTTTGTTGTGAATCCCGCAAGTAGAAAATGCACTTTAGTTGAAAATATTGATGGACTTCATAACCCACTGTCTTAATTGTGCCTGTCTTATCAAATAAATCAATAGCCGGATGAATACTGTATGTGTCTTATCTTGTATCTCTTTGAGCTCAGATATTCTTTCATCTATGATATTGATTTGTCTCTAGTGAAATAGGCTAAATGTCAGATGATATGCATACTAACACAATAGGAAATGCAAATATAACTTCCCTTATGTTGCAACGGTGTATCAACCAATATGATTTATATTCAACTAAATTTTTTTTAAAAAAAAAAAAGGGGAAAATTAAAAAAAAAATATTAAAATACCAAAATTTTTTTTATATTTTTTTTAAAAAAAAAAAAATTTTATAAAATTTTTTTTTTCCCCCAAAATAACTCATTAAAAAATAAATTATTTTTTTTTAAATTTTTTTAAAAAAAAAAAAAAAAATTTTTTTTAATTTTTATAAAAATTTTTTTTTTAGAGAAATTTTCGATGTAATCCTGTTCAGGATGACTGTGTCAAAGATCATGTAAAATCTGAAGTCATTTTACTATCTCACTCCAAATTAAAAAGAAAATTTAGTAGCCTTGGAAAGGAATTAGTAAAGACCAAAATGGAGCTACTAGGAGAAGGAATGACCTATTCATCAGACGGCAAAACAGCTCTAGATCAATGCAAATGTGGGCCCATGTTTTGGATCTCAACTTTATGAAATGAGATGTGTTATGCTCTTGTTCTTAGTTGCGATATGTAGTTGCAGGGCTTTCACTTTCTTTCATTATTCTACAATATTGCAAATCCTTTGAAACTTCAAGAACAATTAATTGCATTATGTCTTTTTTTCAAGTGACGTGTTCAAATGTTCCTTGGATCCACATGAGAGCTTTCACCTTAAGAATTTGAACTAAACTTAAATTAGCTCCTCTCAAGGTGAGTTTCTGGTCGTGACTTTGGATGAAGAATAAACCTTTGTAAGAGGAAACTTTTCTCTGCGTCTGTACTTGTGTCATTGTGTGCGCTGTTACAGCTGAATGACACAAACATCTATCATTCAGAAGTAAAGGAGTTGATTATTGTGACACAAATCACCTAATTAAAATGAAACTGGGGAGATTACTTTGGATGCTAACAAAGTTGGTGATCACATAGATCAGTGGTTATACAGTAAATAACAGCCATCTTACAGGTCTGAATTTGTGTAATTGGTGATCTGGTGTCCACACTGAGACCACTTTAAGACCTATACTGCAGCCAGTCACAATATGTGATGAACCAGGTTTTCAGCTAACACTCGCAGTGTTATTTGACGTCAGAGCAAGTGACATATAATATTAATAGCATGAGAGCCCACTCAGGGTGGTGGATGGGTCAAACAAACACAAGACTTTCAACCAGGAGACCGCTGTTTGTGTACTGTGTGAAACTTAAAGTAAAGTTGAGTTATTTAGTCAGTCATTAGTCTGGTGACTCATTGGTATCATTGATGTTGTTGGTATCATCAGTCCTGTGAGTCCTGTGAGTCGCTAGTCAGTGAAGTTATTGTCAAGCTTATTCAAGTACACTAATTGTGAATACTTCCCCAACATACCTACAAATAAGGCAATCAAGAGGAAAAGGAATCCCATCAAAACTGATGGTATAAGATAAGAGAGTAGGATTAGACTTAAGGCAATGGATCACTCATGATGATGTTAATGGGTTTTCCTTTTTTGGGCTTTTTCATAAACTAACAGCTGTGAAAGCTGTGAGAGGATGCCCAAGACATAGGAGGTGATTTGGTATCAATATATGCAGATATGAGCAGCTATTGAAATGACAAAATATCGCAATGCACACTTCCAAGGATAGACAGTTGATATTGTTTACAGATTTGCTTAGGGCTTTTTCACAAACTAAGCCTTGTGAAAGCTGTGAGCTAGGGTTAATATGTTTAGAAATAAACAAGCTCTTGAAATTACATCCATCAAATGTGCATCATTAAGGAAATAGGTCATTGATAATCATCATTTGCTAAATTTATTTTTAAACTCGGGTGTGAGATATTTAAGGGCTTTCACTCTCTATAATGGCAGTGGTTTTAGATTTCTATGTTTAAAAAAAAACATGAATATTGAAATCGGACCTACTGCACTTTTACGACGGTCCCTTACTCTGCCTATGAGATGCGCGTTGGACGGACGTTCATTCATTTCTTTGCGCGCTCAACTGCGTCATTATCTGTGGTGATTTTGAGCTGAAATAACTGTAAAGCGTCTGCATAAATTAGCCATTCAACATATACCAACACTGGAATAAATAAAGGTTTTGACTCGGAGCTATTGAAAGTAACAGCCGCGAGAACCGACGAATGTCAAAAACTAAACTAACTTCGCTTTTTCGAGGATGGAGAGCTGAGGCGCACAGAGAGAAACCTCAAATCAACACTGATGAAAAGCTCTTTCACCTACCAGGGACACAGCAGTTTATTTTGTGGTTATTTCGATTCATAGAAAATCTGTGCACGAACCTGAAACCCAAGGATTTGGATCCATTGGCATGGCTTTAAGAAGCATCATCAGGGATTAAAGTTAAAATGTCTGGAGATACTAACTACGGAGGCTCAGCAGGGATACTTTATGCTGCAAACGTCAACCTCAGCGGTATTTTCAACACGTCCAACCGCTCCTACAGTGACTTCTTCCACCTGTCAGACTTCAACAAAACTGATTTTGTGGGAGATGGCGCAGCTGTTGTGAGGATTGTCATCTCTGCCATTTACTCGCTGGTGTGTGCGCTGGGTCTGGTTGGAAATTTACTGGTCCTGTACCTGATGAAGTCTAAACAGGTCTGGAAAAAATCCTCCATCAACCTTTTTGTAACTTGTTTGGCGGTGACCGACTTCCAGTTCGTCCTGACTCTGCCGTTCTGGGCGGTGGAAAACGCGCTGGACTTCACGTGGCTTTTCGGCAGAGCGATGTGTAAGATAGTCTCCTATGTGACGGCTATGAACATGTACGCCAGCGTGTTTTTCCTGACTGCTATGAGCGTGGCGAGGTACTGGTCGCTCGCCTCTGCGCTCAAAGGCAGGCGGCGGCGGCCGCGCTGCTGCTCCGCGCGGTGCATCACCGTTGTCATCTGGTCCGTCGCTGTCGCCGCCGCTCTGCCGCACGCAGTTTTCTCCACAACCGCGACCGTTTCCAGTGAGGACTTGTGTCTTGTCAAATTCCCAGAAACCAACGGAACCGCGCAGTTTTGGCTGGGACTGTATCATTCTCAGAAAGTGCTGCTGGGTTTTGTGCTGCCACTGAGCATCATCTCAGCGTGCTATCTGCTCCTTTTGCGCTCCATCACCTCCAAAAACATCAACACCTCGAGCGCCAAACGGCGCGCCAAGGTCACCAAGTCCGTAACTATCGTGGTCTTATCGTTTTTCCTCTGCTGGTTGCCCAACCAGGCGCTGACGGCCTGGGGCATCCTCATCAAACTCAACGTGGTTCACTTCAGTTATGAGTACTACACCACACAGGTGTACGTTTTCCCCGTGTCCGTGTGCCTGGCGCACTCCAACAGCTGCCTGAACCCCATCCTGTACTGCCTGATGAGGCGGGAGTTCAGGAAAGCGCTGAAAAAACTCTTCCGGAGGATGACCACACCGACTATAAGGCCGATCACAGCCACCACGAAGCCAGCGATGGACGAGCAAGGTCACGTCCTGCTCCCTGTCAGCGCGCCCGAAGAGCCCGTTGTGGTGTTCTATCCTCCAGGGGCTGTTATGTATAATGACCGGCGAGATCTGCCGCAAAATAGCGCGTAGTGCTCCACAGACATTTTTTTTTCAAATATTATTAGTGTTATTAATATGCATTTATGTTAAGTGCTCTGTCATGAAAGCTGTAGTCTGAGATCTGCTTTATTAAAAAGGTGAGGAAAGAACTGAAATTGTCCACTTCGGCCACATGCATCTGGGATTTCCTACTTTGCTGCTGCTGCTCTTTATAAAAAGAGGCACGGACATTTCTATTGTGCTATAAAGCAAGAAGATATACACTATTTTGTGTGTGCTAAGTCTGTCCTAAAATATCAAAAAATGTTTTAATGTACAAATAAAGTGTATCTACAATGTGTGAGATACTTGCTGTTCCTTCTTTTTGTTCAGTGTGAAACACTGAGATGCTCTAATGGTGGTTATTAGTGAGGATGAACAATGTCCAGTGAGCTGCACACAGTGAGGCACAGATTTAAAATCTGATTACTCTTTCGACTGATGATGAGTTGAGGTATCAGAGAGAAAAAGTTGGAACAATGCCTATGAAGAGGGCATCATGAGTCACAAATTTATATTAACAGCTCTGTCTTAAATAACCTTGCATTTGCATTCATTTATTCATGATTAATGCAGAAAGCGCTTAAACTTTGTTAAAGGGACAGTGTGTAGGATTTGGCAGCATCTAGTGCTGTGCTTGCAGATTGCAGCCAACCCTTCCTCTCATTGCCGCTTTCCAAGACTGCAGTAATGTGAGCCACGGAATGCAAAACCATGGCAACACCGTTCCCTTTGCTCAGAGGCCATCCTTATAGTGTAATAACACTACTTAAGGAGCAACAGAAGTCAGATGGAGGCTGGTGGTACCACTGCACTCTGCAGCACGCGTTAGTTTCCCAAGCATGTCAGAGAACTGCAGTGGCCTTCAGGTAACGTAACATTGTCAAAGTCTCTCTCTAGAACCAGTGTTTGGTTTGACTCTTCTGGGCTAATGCAGAAACATAGCGGAGCAACATGGCAGACCCGTAGATATGAAGGATCCATTCTAAGGTAACTAAAACACAATGATTCTTAGTTTCAGGTGATTATACATTAATGAAAACATAGTGTTATACTCCATTTCTGCTAATAAATCCCAAAAATACTACACACTGGTCTTTCAGGAGTTATTGGAGGGAATAAACCAATTTAAACATTTACTAACAGTACTTTCTAATAATCTAATGGAAAATTCAGAAATATTCCTCCTGTTTCTTATGACATTTGCTATTAACACACAAAAATGTGCTATATGAAATATCAGTTGTTGAGTGATACACAGTATATTCATTACTAGTGTCTGCATAAGTCATCCCATCAGTAATTGCTTTGCCCTTCACTAACCTTTATTTAATGAAGAAATAAAGAGTGCTTGGCCACCTAAAAGGAAACATTGCACTTTTTACTCCACTACTGTACTTAACAGCTTTAGTTACAAGTTACTTTGCATATTCAGATTATTAAGCAGTATATAAAGTACTTATAGTTCCACCTTTACCAGACACGGCATTAAAGTGATGCATACATGCTAATATTACTGTAATTCAATAATATAATATTATTTTGAAATGGGCCTCTGCATAATGATAGCTTTTTCTTTTGGTACTTCAAGTATGATTGGATGCTAATACTTTTGTACTTTTTCTTAAGTAAGACTTCGAACACAGGACTTTTACTTTCAGCAAAGTATTTTGAACTTTTACGTAAGTAAAAAACTCTTAATACTTCTTCTGCCACTGATTACTTCACCGTTTGTCACAGAAAGTATGCGATAGCTTGGATACAGATAATTGTTTTAATGGGGTCTCTGCACTGGTAACACATTTTAACTCCCAGATTCAATAGAAATTGCAGGATTCAGTTAGTACTGCCTTATTTCACAGAAGAATGTAATGAAACTCATTTGGCTGATTTCCCTTCGATCTTCTCTCTTGCTGCTGTCTCCACGTATGTGATGGTGTGGGTTTGTGTGTGTGTGTGTGTGTGTGTGTGTGTGTGTGTGTGTGTGTGTGCATATATCTGACAGAGATGGGGCTGCAGGAGTCTGGCAAACCCACTATAAAGATCAATATACCATAAATACCATATTCATTTTTTTTTTATTAATTAAGTAGTCTACAGCTGAAGGAATCATTGCGTGCACACACCAAAATGCTAATCTAATGTAATTATACACAAATGTCTTATTGAATTGGTACATCAGAGTGATTATGCCAGGTGGATGTTGAATCCGTCACCCCCAGTGCACACACACTCATCAGTTTAACACACACAGAGCATTTCATCTGTTGGTAAAATCCCCTTTGAGGGGAAGAAAAATAACTTGAATAAAATCATGATTAACAACTCTAACGAATGTGTGTGTTCCTCGAGAGACGAGCTAATGCGTCCATTGACCTCCCAGGAAGCTGCTGAAGAGATGTGTTTTAAATGTCTAGGAATCACATTTTCAGAGCTATTTACATAGAATTTTTTTGTTATGCACCACAATTTATTTATTATTTAACTCAGCTTACATAAAGGGGACAGCTGTGGCTCAGGAAGTAGAGTCAACTGTTTGATCCCCAGCTCCCGTCCTTGAGCAAAGCATTGTATAAAAAATCTTCTATGTAAATGCAGTCCATATGAACACAGTGACAAACAATGTAAGGTGGTCCCACACATCTAAAAAACAGTAGGCCAATGCTAGACCAGAAGACTGCAATGAAAAACATACAAGAAGGTCTGTACACTCTAGCTCCCTTAAGTGCAATTTATTGTCACATCTTTGTAAGTCACATTTCAAGAGTAAGCTCTTCTTCAGACATTACAGTGATAAACACTCAACGCCTGTGAAACATTGATAGAATAGTGGTTTCAGATGCAGCACCTGTCTCCTGTAGTATATTATTATAAGTGAATAACAAGACAATTAAGAGTGAAAAGCTTTGAAAACTGAGAATCGTCTTTACAAAGCCAAAGGCAGAAACAGAGGAATAATGAGGAGAAAACAAAAATAACCTTTTTTTCCCTCTATGATCCAGTGAAAAACATTAAATGACTGACAAAGAGCAATGAAGCCCATTGGCCACACACTGCTCACTCTTTTATTCTCTTTCAATCTGATGTTTTCCCCCCAGTCATTTATGATTTATGTTGCTAAAGCTGCAGTGGGTAGAAATGGATCAAATATGATTTAAAAAAAGTTAGTTATTTTCACAAAACGGTCACTATATCCTGACAGTAGAATGAGACGGGTAATCTGAAAAAAAATCATGTGTCCTCTGGTGCTCCTAATGGCAGCTGCATGATTTCACAGACTGAAAGAAAACAGAGTCAGAGTTGATCTGGAGACTGCGGTCCAGCTTTCGTCTGTGAGAACCATGAGTCAATCACTCGCAAACTCCGACCAAATGATCAAACTAGGCAGTGCTGATCAAATATGAATCAATATTCTGTTACTGTAATGCCTGTTTCTCACCTCAAAGTTTTCAGAAACATCTTGTAGTGTACTTTTAGCTGTAAAATGATAAAGTTTTTGAGCCATGTTGAGATCTGCTGAGGAAATACATACCAAGCACTGCCCACCACCCACAGCCAATTGGATCACTCAATAGGAATGCTCTCTCTAAAATGACCCATGATTGGTCAAAGTCATCTGTCACAGGCTAGTCTGAAATCAGAGCCATAAGGAGATGCAGAGGTCTAGTTTTCTTGCAGAACATTTTAGTTACAATATGCTGAAAGGTTATTATGGATTTTTTGCCCAAGTAGGCCAAAAATTGTTGCTTACTAAAGCTTTAAACAATCTTAAAAAATAAATCTCCTCTTTCTCCCTCATTTAATCTATGAACATGCATATTCATGTGATATATCATATTTTTAATTTTCAGTGTTGAAAGTGCTCATGTTCTTCAATACGGAATTGAGAGCATTTCTATTGCCTCTATACAGCTCTCAACATGGCGACAGCTGAGCTGGCAACTCTAGAAACCTCACCAGCTGATTAAGATTAGGCATTGATCTCGAATAGCTAAGGTTAGGATAGGTCATCAGACCTATCTCAGATTTCCCAATTTGCAGGTTACCTTCTCGACATGAGCGCACAGTGGAAAAAGCGGCAAAAGTGCAGATAGAGCTAGCAGAGTTAACTTGAGGGAGAAGTGGAGTTTGGGCGCTATGCTTCCGTGACGAGGCCATGGACTGGGACGGTGTAATCAGCTGTAAGCCCCATATGAGCTCAGTGCAGATTGCCAGTCATGAGCCAGCCAGTGGGAAATGGTCACATGCATGGCCGGCAAGGCCAAGTCAACAAAGCACAAGTACAAGCAGCAATACCACAGTGTATAAATACTTTGAAGTAAAAGTTCTGCTTCCAAAATATTACTTAATGTACTTTTACTCAAGTAAGACCTAAATACCTCTTCCATCACTAGAGTGGTCCGTCTTCTCATTTAACTCTCAGCCAGATAGCAAATGAGCATGTTTACTTCAATATTAACCACCATATTTGGCTTCCTGTGCCACATAACAGAAAAAATGAGCAAAACACCCATTTCTGTGCCACCCCAAGGTGGTCAAGAATCAAAGACATTTTAAGGATATAATAAAGAATCTGTATTTATTAAAACAATACCATTAAAATAATTTTATATGAGCAGAATTAGTCCACATGTCTGATAAAGAGGGCGATGAAGATGCAGCCTAACAGGGACATGGTCGAAGCAGAGAGGACCACCACAATTACACTTCCTGCCATGTTGACCAGAGCACCGAGACCCGCGCCCACAATGATCTGAGCCAGCTGGACCATGCAGGTGAGGGCGGCACAATCCATCCCGGCGCCTCGCAGACTTCCAATGCTTCCTCGCAGCTTCACTTGTTCCTGGAGGAGAAAGAGACTTTAAGTTCTGTATAACAAGAGTCGAGTAAAGAGATTCAGCTCTGGAAAAAATAATGAGACCACCTGATATATTTTAGTATCTGTATTTTTGAAATGATGACTGAAGCTCCCCTCAGGCACCTCAGTCATCTGATGTTGACTTTCATCACCAGCTCCTCTGATTCATTTTAATGAGGTGACTGACTGAGCATGTCAAGACGAATCATTTCTTTATGAATATACACTTGTTTGGATTATTCGGTTTTCAGCAATATTATGACCAGGTCGTAGTTGTCAGATATAATGTTCTCATTGGTCATTCGTTCATTTGGTAAAATCAAAATCTATAATTTATTATATTTGTTTTATTTTATGAGTCCATAAACTGAAATTGAAAATTTCAAACATGCTGTGTTTAAGAGCAGCCTCAGATCCAGCATTATATCATCAACTACACAGATCTAAACATTAACCCTCTGGTCTACATGCTTTTCAAATGTAAACTGAAATCCGAATGCGTACTTGACTGTCTTACGTATTTAATATATTTTAATTTTTTTATACTGTATATATTCCTTTAGTCCTTATTCCAGGATTTCCTGGAAAAAGGTATTGATACTAAGTGGATTATCCTGGTGTAATAAAGTAAACTGAAATAAAAGGGTACTAAACCAGTTTTGCACATGAAGGTCATTCAAGTCTTCACAACGAGTACTACTCAAAAGAATATGTCTCCCAGGGTTATCTCAGTTTTGGCTTGAGACTCCAAATGTATAACAGAAAAAGCATGAGATACAAACTGGAAGTATGGATGTTAAAAGGCAGGGTAACTAAAAAGTATCTCTTTCCTCTTCTGCTTTCATTTTCACCTTTCTCCTCATTCTCAATGTCAGCAAATCTAAGGAGCTAATTGTGGGCAAGAGGAAGCGACAGAGAGGACACAACCCCATCTCCATTAATGAGACTAGTGTGGACAGTCAGCAGCTTCAGGTTCCTCAGGGTTCTTATCAGTGAGGACCTGACCTGGACTCACCACACCGACACAACACCATCACCAAGACCGCAAGACAGCGTCTCATCTTCCTCCGCAGGCTGAGGAGGTTGAATATGGATTTCAGGGCACTCTGCAACTTCTACAGGTGCACCATTGAGAGCTATCTTGACCTAGAATGGCAGCTGCATTGCCCACAACTGTAGGCTCTACAGTGGGTGGTGAAAGCTACTCAGCACATCACCAGGATGGAGCTGGCATCCATGGAGGACCCAGCGGTGTACGAAGAAGGCCAACAGGATTATTATAGACCCCAACCATCCACATCCACAAACTCTTCTGCCTGCTGCTGTCCGGGTGAGACGGTACCACAGCATCTGGTCCTACACCACCAGGCTCAGGGACATTTTTAATGCCAGAATCAATATATTTGCTTAATTTGAGTGTATTTCAATGTAATACATATTGTATTGTGATAGTATCGAATCAGGAGACAGGTGTATTGTCCCAGTCCTACTAATAGGTCTATGACATATACAGTATATACTTATTATTATTGTGCATTCCTTTTTAGATTCAGTTTAATTAGTTGCAATTACTGTCTAATTAATCTTCCTTTATTTTATATTTTATTTATGTTATATTTTATTCATTATTTTAACTTATGTTTGGACTGTTATTTTGTTTTTTTATTATGTGAGCTTCTCTTTCTTTTTTATACATATTTAATCAGCTAATGTAATGCAATTTAAGTTTAAGCTTGAATTTAAATATAATCCTAACCTCTGCCATACACCCCAGCTTTCTTTTTTGTCTTAGGTTGAGCACATTTTTTTTCCTCTACTCATAGGCATCTCCACCCTGAAAACCATTTCTCCTGTCAGTCCAGTACCTCCTCTTCCTGCTGATACTCCGCTACCAGGTTGAATGGGATGGTGTAAAGCGTGCTGGACATAACGCCAAACACACTGCAGAGGATGAGCGTGGCGATGATATTGGGGAAGAGGCCAATCAGACTGGTACCCAAGCCAAATACAAAGTAGCCCACAAAGTATAATCCTTTCAGGCCGATGTACGGGAGGAGAAAACGCTGCACATCTGAAAACGCAAACACACACATCATAACAGAGGAAATTAGTTTTACTTGAGAATCACAGCAGACAATTTTCTCAGCATTTGCACCATAAATAGAGCCAATTTCACACTCAGAGGCGCAGTGATGCCAGATATTTGGTTGATCTTTGCTATGCATGGTGCACATTATTTCTCCCCCTTTCACATGTCATTATTTCACATGACTATTGCGCTGAAACTGACTTATTTATTGGATATGAATGAAACATCAGCAGTCATCAAAACATGTGTTTCATTTATGCATCTTAAAAAGGACTGCAATTGCGCACTACTATCAGCTTCAATGCACAACCTTGGTGAGTTGTCAGTCACTAATGATGTCAGTGCGGGACATGGTGATACTAATGGGTACTGACTGCTGTGAAATAAACATACTCTTTCAGTTACATACATGAGTAGAGAGCAGAGGACACTGCATTGATACACAGTCCCCAGCAGCCCACTTCTACTCCTCTCTCATATGTTGCATAGGCAGTGGAGTTATGGGCTGCATAAGGATTTCCCTTGTACACAATCTGTAAAACAAAAAGAGACATAATTTGAATACAAGAGTGTTAAAAAAACAGCCAAAGCATGCAGCTCCACTGATTTAGACATCAAATGTTGGCAGCCCTCATTATTACATGCTATTATCTTTTCACTCAACAGGAACCCACTGTTTCATGCATTTCTCATCACGAGTGACAAGGCCTGCAGTTGTAGATTACATGCTGGTGCAGCAGGTGTTACTGAACTGTGACGGTGAGTAGTGCATCCTGGTGTGCGGTGCATCCTTTCAACATAATCAACATAACAACATAAACATCAACTTAAACGTAGTGAAACTATAAACCATTCATCATTATCACACATGACAACAGGAAATTATATACAAAAAGAGGCTACTACCCCACTCCGTCTGCCCCCCACCCCCATCTGCCCCCTGCACAAGCATTGATTAATGGAGCTTGAGATTAAAAACATATTACAGCATGTTCATCTTCATCTCTAGTTATTCTCTTCATTTTTTCACCTTGCATAATTTGACACTGACTAATATAATCTATAAAATGTCAGAAAATAGTAGAAAAATCTCCAATTAAGGTGAGGTCTTTAAATTGCATGTTCTAACCAACAGTCAAAACCCCCAAAATAAATGAGAACATTTATGTCAATCAATCAACTAATCGTGTCACCACTAAACATACTAATAACAACTTTATCTTACATTTTGCAATAGTTCAACATTTTTAGTATGTCATTTTTATGCTTTCTTGCCAAGAATGTCATGAGAAGACTGATATCACTCCACAGTATAATAATGTGAAGATGTAGCCAGGAGATGGATAGCATACTTTAGCCCTGGCTTCATATTTAATTTAATCTTGAGAATATGAAAACAGACAAGCGTGTTCCAGAGCCCAAGTCGACATTTTGAAATGTCTTATTTGTGTGAACAACACTTCAAACCCCAACAATATTTAATTTACAGTGATAAAAAATAAAGAAAAGCCGCAACTCCTCACATTTGAAAAGCTGTAACAAGCAAATATTTGGCATTTCCGTCTGAAAAAAAAATGTACAAACAGTGAACTGATTATGGAGCTGCACATAGTGTAGTGGTTAGCACTGTTGCCTCACAACAAGAGGGTTGCAGGTCCTTCTGTGTGGAGTTTGCATGTTCTCCCTGTGTTTGAGTTTTCCCCGGGTTCTCTGGTTAGGTTAATTGACTCTAAATTGCCTGTAGGTGTGGATGGTTTTCTGCCTCTATGTGCCTTGCGATGGACTGGCAACCTGTCCAGGGTGTACCCCGCTGTCATCCCCCCAACCCCTTACAGAATAATCAGTTGCAGATGGAAATTAGTGTTAGAAATGACACAAATTACCACAGTTCAATTCAAATCTGCCACTCTGATTGGAAAATGAGCTTGCACATCTGTATGGTAACCACATGCATGTTATTCAAAATTAATACCTGTCCCATAAAATCTGTGAAGAAGAGCATGTTGCAGAGGAAAGCTGTCCATCCCAGCAGGTGACTGACACACAGGCAGCGGTAGTGGTTTGGCATGTTAATGATCGCTCTCATCATCGACCTGAACGTCATCCTCTTCTGGGCCTGCAAATTGATTCATGTTCAGAGTTCAAAATAGAAGTCATCATCAATACTCAATGCATTTTGTAGGAAATTGTTTCATATAGAAGTTTTATGTTACACAGGGCATATTCACACTACTGTATATCATCTCCACAAGGTTATTTGAAGAGTTTCCTCTGCAGAGCATGGCCTAATTAACCATTTAAACCTGAACACCCTCAATAATATTAAATTGGGAATATTCCTTTAATGAACTGGCCAGAGTAATCTACACCAGGATTATGATACATTTTCTTGGCTTACACCAGATGAATAAACAGGTCAGGCTGGTTTTGGTGAGAATGTAAACAAAAAAAAAAAAAAAAAAAACTATATGCAAAAATCAAAATGTTTCAATAAAGTGTATGGCTTCTACCCACAGACTGGACATAATCATTGTAACACCACCCATTGGTTTGTGGACAGCCATTTGAAGCCTAAAGTTTGGCATTTTGGCCATCAGCACCTTGTTTTTTTTTTTGCCACCAGTGGTGACACAAGAGGGTGAAGCTAAGTACAACCAAATTTTCAGGTGACCATAAGGGTTAGAATTAACTTTCATGGACTGAAATCACACTGTGAAAGAGTTTAAGTTCTAAGACGAAAACACAGACAACTCAGATTGGACAACACAGTGGTAGTGACCTGTCAATCGCAAGGGGCCACACCCTAAAGCATCCCCTGATTTATGGTCTATTTGACAAAAAATGGGACCATGATTTATTAAATTTCTACTCTCTCTTCTACTGATTTTCTACCTCTTGTTTGTAAAAAGGAAGCTCCTGCTACAGATAAACATAAGCTAATTAAATAAGACATTCAAATGACATTTACTGTTTATAACCAATTAATGAATTTTAATTGAATGTATTTGTCTGTCTTGTTGCAAAGCTTTAAGCTCCAGTTGAACTTAAGTTAATTTTATTTTGTGAAATTAATTTAAATGGGTGTTGAACCTTGACCTGATGTTTAAGGGAACATTTGGACCCTGAGACCAGAATCACTGTCATACAGCATGTAGGAATCTGCTTGCCTGAAGTTAGTCACCATTTTTATGGCTGCACCATGAGATGAAATGAAAATATTAATAAAATGGTGCGCACAGATTTTCCTGTGTTTCAGCACAAGCACTGCATATCAAAGGTTATGATCATCTTCATTTCTCTGAAGGTTAACTTTCATTATCTGTAGCAAGCCGTCCAAGAATAGTCAATGTGCTCAAATTGTTCAATAAAGACAACTGCACTTTCGGTTAACTTGACATTTCATGACCACCTAGCTTTCGCTAGAAGTTGCATTAAGACTTCATTACAAGTCCATTTTCTCCCAACTGTCACATTAAATTCTCCCTGTGACCGTGAGCATGGTTGAAAATTTGGATTCCACATTATTTTACCATTTGTATTCATGCTCAGAGACTGTTTATCACATACCTCCTTGTTTGGCTGCTTGGCACTGGAGGTCACTGAGTTGGCCTCTCCGAGAGCAGAAAACGACCGAGGCCTGAGGTCTGGGATGGATACAGGACCTGCAGGTGAGACGGGCTCTTTAGCCAGCGCTCCGTAACCATTGTTGTGGGAGCCCAGTAGGCGGAGGGCACTGAGAGGTGAGGTGTCGGAGGAAGATGGATCCTTGCCCAGAGGTTGCTCTGGAATACTGAAGAGGTGCATGGAGAGGAAGATGCTCCAGGTCAATGCTGAGAAGAAGTAGATGACTTGGTATTCAGAGCCCAGGAGTTGACCCATCACAGAGTGACCCCAGTCCATAGCTCCCACCAGGTAGCCAAACGCTCCTCCCAGACCTGAAATATACAGCAGCAAAGGTTAAAAAACTTTTAAAGAATAATGCTACACTATACACCCCCAGACTCCTTCTCATCCTTTGAGAGAGCTGTTGTGTGGGTGCCAGAGTGGTTAAACCTGTAATAACATATTTTTTAGGAACGGCAGAACACAACTTTGTCATATCACCACCTTTTGTGAAACTGTTAACAAACAGTTGCTTATTTACACCTCCTTTGTTTGGAGTTGTGTTGTTCACTTTGGTTTTGGTCCCCAACAACTCTTGACTGTCTCTTTAGCTGCTAAATACTGTGTTTACCAGGTAGTTGCAAAATGTGTCTGTCTGCTATTTGGCAGGGAGCCGGTAGTGTACACTGGGTGTTTAGAGCTCTTTGGTGAAAGCAGCGGCCTGCTGATGCTGAAAATAACATATTGGTACAGTGGGTAGCACTGTCACCTCAAGGCAAGAGGGTCACAGGTTCAAACCCAGCTTGGGGCCTTTCTACGTGGAGTTTGCATGTTCTACCCTCTCCTCTGGGTTCTCCAGCTTCCTCCCACAGTCCAAAGACATGCAGGTTGGGTTAATTGTTGACTCTAAATTGCATGTAGGTGTGAGTGTGAGCATGAATGGTTGTCTGTTTCTATGAATCAGCCCTGTGATAGTCTGGCGACCTGTCCAGGATGTACCCCGCCTTCGTCCAGTGTCAGCTGGGATCGGCTGCAGTCCTGCATAAGCAGTTACAGATAATGGATGGATATTTAAGCAAACTGGAATCAGCTATTATCTGTCCTCTCATACCTGTGGGAAAAGTGTTGGGATTTTCAGCTTTTAATTTTGTAGCAGCTGAGCAGTTACAGTATATTGAACTGTAACTGAAATGGCACTATGCATGCATTGAAAGGTAAAGTTAAAGTAACACTTGAATATACTGTATACTCAGATATTATATGTACAGTATACTGTATATACTGGACATACAGGGCTGGTCATAGAGTACAACTAAAAGAATACACACATCTAAAAAAATACTAAAAAACAAACTATTAATAAAGAAAAAGTGAACAAATTACATTGTACAGTATATTATCATACAGCTACACAGCTTGAATTTAATTGCTGCACAATTAGGAAATTATCACAGCTGACATGGAGCACACATCCACATTAAATAATGAGCACCACATGTGTATAAAATTATTATATCCAGTATTATTAAATTACAGTAAAACACTGCAGTAAGACACAGCTACAGTACATACTTTCAAGAATAGATTCAAACTCAATATCCAGGCAGTGGATCCAGTGAAGTGTATCATGTTTGCTATTAACATGAAGGCTCACCAGCTGCAGACAGACAGCATGTGCTCTGGTGTGGCGTTAAATGTCATAGCTCTCTCAACACAGCCTCCTCTCCTTTCTATAAAAGGAAATGTAAATGTTGACAGCTTCAGGAAAGGTGAGAGACTGAATGGACAGAAAACCCTCATTGAACCTGCACCACTTTATATGTTGGATGCTTGTACAGTAAATGACAGCCTGTTTGTTAGTATGCAACAAAGAAGCTCTAAAAGCAAAAATCTTGCTTTGTTTTGATGGGATGCACTTCCTGTAATCTTGCCCTTTAATTCTGTCCTGGAGTATAAAACTGATATGGTTGTATGAGGAGCAGCTTTGTTGGCTGATGCTTCTCGCTAAATGTGATCACATGCCTAAATTATGACACACACAAGCTTTCAGTCTATAGATATTAAAAGCAAAATTAAATGACACAAAATGTGCCTAACTGACTGACTGACTGCGGCTCCCAGAGCAGATATAAAATCTTCTACTGTCCATCACCAGAAATAGAGGCTATTTTTCAACATTAGCAACTGGCAGGTAAAATAATAACCACTTCTGGAGGAGTCACGCTTCACTTGTGTCTGCATGACTGGAACATTGATGGTGGTGTGCTGCATCAATCTCCTCTGATCCATGATCCTTCTCCCTTTTCTTTCTGTGTTATTAATGTCACCACCTCTAGTGTGTGTACCTTTCTGCCCCTGCAATAAATCTGAACAAAGATACTGTATCAGAACCGTGGCTCAACTGTGGATGGTCTCAAAAGTGTAAACACAGAGAGACTGAAAACGAGAAGGGACAATATTTAATATCAGCAAGGCACAATTTGATTTTAACTGGAACATGCCATCAGGTATCAATCAAACTTATTGTAGAAAAAATAGTTTTCTGTAAGGATGAATAAGCTCATAGAGGAATGGCTGAGTAGTTTGTATACATTAATAAAAATAATCTAAATAAGAAACTCCATAAAGTATTGCAAACAAGGCAAACAAGAGTCTATAGCAATGCTACAGCAACACTGGGAGGCTGTGAGGTATTCAGTGCATGTTCAGACATCTTTAACAATGAATCTGGATCACTGGATCACAGTCGTCGCTGACTAACCCCATTTACTTTTTATTGGACACAAGACAATTGCTTTGCAAGGCATTGTGGGATTTCAGGCCATGCCAGACTGACCAGTGATGCAAAAATAAAAAGAGGGGGTTTTAAATTTGAATGACTATACACAAATAGGAGCAAAATTCGCCTCACTGGTGGGTGGTTTAATCTTTACCAGCAGTGGATACATATTTGTGGAAGAGAGGATAATTATTGTACTGTTCTGGGATCCCTTTTTTCTATGTCCCTGGACTCCAGGCAGTGTCGTAATACTCTAGATCGATTTTGGTCTCGAGACTGGTCTCAAGGCCACTTTTTGCAGGTCTCCTCTTGGAATCAACCACAATTTTACTGTGTTTTGTCACGCTCTCAGACTAAGACAAGAAGATTATTAATTTATTTTTATTTCAAGACCGGTAAACACCACAACTGGGATATCACAAAACTGCCTGTGCATAGTCTGATTTATTTGTTCGCATCATTATTGTGGTTGCTCGTTGAAAATGAAAGAAAATACCCATACATAAAATTCACCTCTGCAATGCTTATACTGTACATATACAGTATACAGTATATGGCACGCACATATAGCATATGGCGATAACAGAGGTGAAAGAAAAGCAATCTTGCAATGTCATGAAGTGTGGGATTCGCACTGGTCTTGACTTGGTCTCAAACCCTTCAAAGTCTTGGTCTTGTCTCAGTCTCAAAACACTCTAGTCATGACTTGGTCTCAGTTTAGGTGATCTTGACTACAACACTGCCTCAGGATTAATGATAAAAACAACAACAAAATGCTACTTGGCACAATGTCATATACATTGTTGGAGAAAGGGCAGGTTGCTTATTTAGATTATATTTGCAAATATGTAAGCTACCACTTGCTAGATAAGAAATGATTGGTCTTTTTGCTGTGGGCACCATGAGTGTCTGCGCCAGATGATGAGATCCATTCAATAATTAAGATATTTCAGTCTGAACCAAAGTGGTGGTAATGGATCGACCAACATAATCATTCATGGAGCCACACAGCTATCATGGCTAAAAATTATGTAAAAAATGTTACACTGGCTTATGTGTCCAGCTTTCTCATACTTGTTGCTGTAGAAAAGAACTCATTTGTAATAACTTATGTGGTCTGGATCGTAGCATTTCACATAGTCACAGGTTCATTATGTGATTAGAAAAGCTCACGCAAAAGGTACATGAATCATAACAATTGTTGCTCCCTCCTCCTCAAACCGTGCATACCAGCAGTGGCAGCGGTGTTTAAGTAGTCATGTGCCTGACTTCTTTCTCTTTCAGCCCAGACCCATGACTGCAGCACATGACTAGCTCAGGGCTGGATTACTGCCTGATCATACCAGCCTGCCTGCCGACAGCTGAACGCACCACTGATGCTCACACCAATAACGTCCTCTTGTCCATATGAAACAATATTTGCTTTTATTAAGACTCATTTGGAACATATTTTGTATGGTTATGGTGGTTTACAAAAGGGTTTGAAGGAAAAATTATACCAAGATATGGTATGTCTCTCATGTATACTGTATAAAGGAAATAAAGTATGCAGTCTACTAAAATATGCATTGTTAACTCAATCAAAGTAAACAGATGGCCATTTTGCCAAACTCTCTTGGACCAAGGTGTGTAATTATCCAGGATGCGACAAGCGCAAAGTGCAGCCTTGTCCACAAGAGCTACAATTAGCACTCTTCAGAGAAAAAGTTAAGTAAATGAAAATCTCCAACTCCAGATGAGGAGTCAAAACAAAGTGATGCTTTGGCTGACATCAGTTTACACCCATTACCTCAGTTGAGAATCTCACATTTCTTTTCGAAGTACGACCCTGAACTTTGGACACATTTAACAGTACAAATGGTGAATTGAGCAAAATATCGATGGCCTGAAGGTAAAATGCAAAGGGGTTTCCAAAATATGTCACCTTGTCTGTATCAATGTGGCTGAGGAACACACCTTTTAAAGTTTTGGAAAGGCAACCAAAACCCCTCCGAGATGTCCCGCTCAGATCTGAAAGTCATGTTCAAAAACTCACAAATTCCTCAGAGAAAAGGGATTAAAGAGTGAGGAAAACTTTATTTATTATAAAAGGAAGCATTCTGTAGTATTTGGTAACCAAAAGATAAATATTTTTCACATGGGGAAATTGCACTGGCACGATTTCAATGATGAATTGGTGAAACACTTAGCAAAGATGTCTGTTTTTCTATTTTTAATCTGGTTATATTTTATTTAATAAAATTCACTGTAAAAAAATCTAAATCTTGCCCAGTAATGTGAGGCAACAGTGCCATCACATATTGTGAGGCTAACAACACTGATGAGAACAGTAAGAGTGAACCAAAACAGTGAGTTGTGGGACATAAAACCAAAACAGTAAGATAAAGATTTAAAGTGAGACTTCCTGGAGTTCATCATCGTGGGGTTGCCAGGCAACCAGCAGAAGATGGAACAAAACAAGCTATAAGATGCCGATTAGTGAACTTAAGAGATGCTAGTAGACAGATTTATTTACCAATGGACAGAGCCAGGCTAGCTGTTTCCAGTCTTGATACTAAATTAAGCTAACTGTCTCCATAAGAGAGGTGTCAATCTTGTCATCTCCTTGCAAGAAAGTCTTATCACACATACCAAAATACAGACATCCAACATTTTACTGAACATGCAGATCATTCACAGACAGCAACACACTTCATAGAAATGTTCACACCTCCTTCAGTATGTGCTGCTCCACCCACCAGTTTCACACCAGAAGATCCAGTTTAACTCCATACACCATTGGTATGTGTTATGTGAGCTATTAACATTGAAACTCTCACCAAACAAATAATGAATGCTGATTAGTTCAAATGAAATCCATCAAGATGCATGTTGGAAACAGCCAGCGAGGACAGATGTAAGCATAAAATTGGTACAATAGTTGTGTGTGTGTGTGTGTTAATTTGCTTGTCTGTATTACACACCTGTGAGTAGAGCATGGTAGTGCAGACCTCTCTCCTTGTCTTGATGTGAACACACATCGAACAGGTAGGCCTTGATGGGCCCGTCGATGAAGTCTGCAGCGAAGTCAAACAGCACGACTCCGAACATCACCAACACTATGGCCCATGTACTTCTCAGTGACCTGTTGCTGACTAATGCTGCAAAACAGAACAGAAACGTCATCAAGCACTGTAAATAACAACGCAATGATACCTCCACATTGATAGATTTTTGCAGAACTTAAGTTAAGTTTCAAAGTTACATGTCTACTCTGGCAAGTGCAGACACACTTCACAGGAAAATCAATCCCAGAGGAAAAGCATGCTGAGAGGCTGAAAGGCACTTTAGAGCAAAAACAATTATCTCTGAAATTAATATTATACTTTAAAACCTGGCTGTTTATAATTATAAAGTCCAATCTTGTAATTTTTCTGTTCAAAAGGAATGAAGGATGTTAAAAATATATCCAGAGCAAAATAAAGCATGTAATTTGAACCTGACGGTGTGTACATTTTTTGTGATTTAAGTTTTTAAGTTGTTGATAATGAATCCATTTATAAATGAAAGAATAATATAAAAGCTTGTTAAACTTTAATGAACTGTAGCAGAGAGAAATTTCAGTTATATTGTTAGAACATTAGATTGAACTGACAGCAAGGGCAGTTACATCAACCCAAACATGTCACACAATTCCTGTGGCATTCACTACAACCCTGAGAAACATGGAAAGATAATCAGCTTATCCAGGGTGCACCAGAAGAAAGAATAGCATGTATGATGATTATAGCAAAGCCCAGAGCCTTTTTAACAGAAACTCAATCAACAATCACCGCATTCAACAAAGAAAAATGTATTTCAAACAAGCTGATTTAGATTTTCTTTTGACCTAAGCCTCAGATTTGAATCAACACTTTGAACTAGTACAAACGTGTTGCTATTACTTTTGTTTAAATGTACAGTTTACAATTTGTACTATTTCTCAACCTAGTGTACCAAATTCTCCCCCAAATTGTAGACATTCACTGGGTTCACAGAGTGTTTTGGATGTATGCTAAAATGTTAAAATGTGCAGCAAGTTGTTCATTTGTTTGTGCTATTCCATGCCAGTGATATTTATCATCCAAACAAAACATATGATTGATGTATTTCAAGCTCCATCATCAAAAGTTTCCAGGGCCAACTGGGCACCTCAGAATGGGGGAAATTATCAGTAAATATGCACCTAACCCCATACTGATCCCACTCAATACAGCAGCAGCTCTCAGCTGTGAATCAGTTCATGTGTCTCAGAAAAGATCACAGATTCTAGGAGAACTTCTCGTGATGCTACCTTCTCAGGAAACAGGTCCGGGTTGTTTAAATGTTATCAGTTGTTTCCCATTTCAAAGTAAAGGTGTAATGAGGTTTTCTCAGTCATGCCTCACCATTCGCCTGTGCCAGCGGGCATTGCCTCAGGACCAACCCAACAAGTCTTACATTTAACTTCAGTCACAAGTTTAAAGTGTGAGCATAAGAGTCTCTCAGGACCTTATGTTTTTTCCTTCCTGCATTTTTAAGCGAGAAGATACTGGCAGTTCAAAAAAGTCACATACACAAAGTTTCCACAGCAAAAAAAAAAAAAAAGTTATAACCATTGTGTCAATAATTAGATCATAAAACCTTATAGGGTGCGCTTGCATTTGCTGAGTTTTTTAAGACACAGTACATAACAGTTATTCTTCTGCATATTTCCAAGCATAAGCATACATTAGAATGAGATCAAGGTGATGTCAGATTTCAACATTTCTGTTTCTTTGATGGGAAGATCTGATTATTAATTCTCTTTTATTCCCTCTGAATCAAAGGGCGGTCTGCCCCATAACAAGAAATCCCTTTCTGATATGACAAGACTAAAAATATATCTGTACCTCCCCTACTCACAATCTGTTTCACTTTCTTGCAGCCCATTTCTCACCTGAGATGACAGCATCTCCGTTCAGGAACAGCGTGATTCCCAGTAGCATGAGGATGCCCAGGGCCAGGATGTAAGGCCTCCTTCGGCCCCACGACGAGCGGCAGTAGTCGCTGGCCGAGCCGATGATGGGCTGGAGCAGGAAGCCCAGGATGGGGCTGATCAGCCACACCAAGCTGTACAGGCTGCGGGGCAGGCCCACGCTCAGAAGTACCGGTGTAACAAATGCTGCCTCCACAGCATAGCAGAATTCCCTTCCAAACATGACCATGCCATGGAGGATAAGGCGGCCCCGTGAGCGCCTAGGGGCCTCTACGGCTCCAAACACAGCATGCTCCCCACTGTCCATGTACTCCTCTTTGGAGCCAGTGTAGTCTGTTGGGTACAAAGGCTTGCTGGTGTGTTTGTCAGGCTCTGGGAGCCGGCAGGGTTGGGGCCTCGCAGACTGGTCCTCTGATAGAAGGGTCATGGTTGAGAGAGGGGGAAGAGGAGTAGAAACAAAAAGGGAGAGGGAGAGGGAAAGGGAGATTGACAAAAGGAGATTTGGATGAAAAGAGACAAAGAGTATGGTTTCTCTCAGTCCTCCAGATGATGGATAAATGGCCAAATGCCCAATCCTTGCACTGGTGCTCAGCTTGAGCTAATCCTCCTCTCTACTGCATAGTTGAGCAATGAGTCCACACAGCTTTAGTTTACATGTGAAGTCTGCCTCCTGGTCCAAGCAGAGCAGAGTGGCACTCACTGAGGAACAGAGGGAGAGGGGAGGAGAGAAAGAAGTGGGTGTATTTAAGAGATTGCTGAATGTGTCTGCCCCTTCTTCAGTCTTTAAAGTACTGTACTAGTATTGTAAAGGCCCGGGGTGGTTCATGTGAGTTTATGTAAGGAATTACATGCATTTGTAGACAGTCATTTATTCCTCTGTTTCCATAGTCACAAATGATCAGCAAGTAGCATTCATCTCTGAGTTAATCTCTCAGTGGGGAGGCAGGTGCCACCAACTTACTTAATTTACATTTAAATGTAAAAGCCTGTTTAACAAGCAATTCATGTGTGTGCTGTATAATGCAAATGGAAAAATGATTGATAAACAAATATTTGAAAATGTGATTTAATAATTTCATGACAGCAATAAAAGAATTTCTGCCAAATTAAAATTGCTTTGTGTTGTTAAATGTTCTCCTTTAATGAATAACACCGTTATATTTGCTTTGCCAATTGCAATTTCTGTGTCATTCACAATTTAATTTGTATTTAATTAGTCTTTTCTTTTCAGAGCCACACTAGTGGAGTGGCTATGTTGGCCCACCACTTTGGTCCAGACTGAAAAATCTCATCAACTATTGGATGGATTGAATCCTAATGACTCTGGTGAACCCCTGACTTTTTCTCTAATGCCTCTATGATGTTTACATTTAGGAAAAAATACAAAATGATATTAAATAGTGTGTATCTGTGTGTGATTGAATATTTTTTTCTTTCATCTCATGTGGTTTGTAAAAGTCAGTCAGTCAGTCTTGCATAGATCTTACTCCTTAGGGCCAATCCACATCAATAGATGTAAAAGATCTGAGCTCAGTAGCTGTAATGTGTCATCAGATTGTCATTCAAGTTCAAACAGAAGTGAGATGATACAAAGAAATGATTTAAAGTAATGGGAATTTTATATTTAAATATTAGGTTTCATAGTTCTTTATCTAGCTGTATGAAAGAAATCACAACTTATGCTATAAAATATTGACAAAAAAAGTTTAGAAAATCACACTTTTTATCTACTCTTGCTGGAGCAGTATTCAATATTCCTCTCAAAGTTGGTGTTCTCATGTGACTAACTTGCTGCACTGAAGCTGAAGTGAAGCCAGAGGGATAACATGATGCTGTGACCTTAAATCAGCATTCAGGGAGACGCTTCACTGTGAACATCCAGTCTGGTCAAAACTGGTTGTTATCAAAAACCTGAGAGATCAGTTGTCTGTCGTTCTCAGAATCAGCAGACCGGCCCTGTAAATCACAAGAATATCACTGAGACTCAAACAGATACACAGTGTGTGAGATATAAAACACACTTTTGTCTTTAATTCTCTTAAATTTCAATTCTTTGCTAGGTGACAATTATACAACACTTTTCTTCCCAGTGTGGTGACATATTTTTCTTACATTGGTCTGTTCCCACTGTGCTGAATGATCATTTTTTCTGCACTTCTATCCTTATTAAAACCACGATATAAATTAATGCTAAGCAGTGTGACAGGGCAACCTGGAGGGTTGTGCCACTCTACGCTGGTCCAACTTGCAAAGTCTGATTGGTTGTAAACATCATGTAACAGGTGAGTTAGAATAATAACCACCATGCACCTGTACAGCAAAAAAACAACACAAAAAAGATTCAAATAGGTCCCAGCTAGTCCACAATGAAACACCAGTCTACAGTGGTGAACAGTACGTAAGTGCATTGTTTTCTGGAACTATATTTATACAATTTTGATGTATATATGCTCTACTCGAGTATTTCAATTCCCACACAGGTGGAGTAACTAGTTATTTTTCAGATTAAGACACGATTGTCTTAAATACAATACATTTTTAACGATTAAACCAGCTACTTCTAACATTTTAAGCCTGTGAGTAGTGTCTCCAACTGAAAAGACCGAAACCAATAATGAATTGAACCCACTTGTCTGTCTCTGTTATAGACTTCCACTATTGTGCAAACGCAACTGAAAAAAAATCCTCAAAGTCACATGTTGGAATCAGTGCGACATCAAAAATTAATACAGCACTTTAGTTTATTTCTTGTTTACTGCTGCTGAAAATGCTCACCAGAGCAGCAAGTGTGTATTAATATGCAGCAGAAAATTGTCCCAAACAAATGAACAAATTACTTCTACAGAGTAATGTTTGCTAAAACCACCCAGTTATTTTAGGAAATCATTTAGTCATTTTGATTCTCTTTTATTATAGTATGTGACCTGGTTTTAAAAAGATTTATGTCCAAACCAATAAGTGGCTGAGCATTACAGACAAACGGGAAGTCACATCGCTGGTTTGGATCTTTTAATGGGATTTGTTGACAATAACCAAACATATAGAATATTGCCAGCCTAGTCTTTCTAGTAACATTTTGACTGCAGGACTTTTACATGTAATGGAGTATTTTTTGATGTAGCATTGAATGTTTTACACATAGGAAAAGAGAAAGGTAGCATCCTGATTTTTAGGTGATCAATTAACTGTTTCAGCACAACAGACAACATACAGTAGGCTATAAGTACTGTCGAACCACAACACTGCTGCACAGATTATTTGCACACATGTTCACATGAGCATGTCTGTCTCTATGCCACAACACAAACAGCTGAAGGAGGTTTCCTGCGTGCCAAGGAAGACATGTGATATATAATCACAGGAAATGGATGAACATCTGAACAGAGAAGATTTTAGCCCCTAGACCTATCTGTAAAACTGCAGAATGCAACAACAAACTCAAACAACTAAACTGCATATTTTGCTCCATCTTTCTCTCCATGGGGTTGGATTATGAGCTGGAATATCAAGCCTCAAGCAAGTGTCATTGTTTTAGAGAAAATAAAATAACATTAAAGCAATGATTCAACATTTTGGAAAATAGGTTTATTTACTATCTTGCTAAGAGTTAGATGAGAAGCTCGATATCACTCTCATATACATTATGTCTGTTAAATATAAAGCTGTTTAACTTAGTATAAAGACTAGCCTGACTCTGTCCAAAGGTAACAAAAACTGCCCACCAGCAACTCTAAAGCTCACAAATTAACATGTTATATCTTGTTTATTTAAAACAACTTTTGGCTTCATATCTAACAGATGGACAGGTGAGTTGCATCTCATCAAATAAGCAGATAATTTCCCAAAATGTCAATCTTTGATGATCTCAGTTACACTGTGGGAAACCTAAACCAGTCTACATTTAGTTTTGTTGTCCCTGAAAAGGTAAAGCACTCAGAACTGTATGTCTAAAGGTCTTCAATATTACAAAGCAGACAATCCCATTTTCCATGAACATGTCAGCTCATTAAGGTTACCTCCACATCAGTGCTGCTGGAAATCAAAGGCTGACCGAGAGCTTGACATTCTCCTTGTTGAATGAAGTAATTCATTGAAATAGTCCGTCCATTTATTCTTCACATCATTTGTAAATAGCGTTTGAATGCAGCACTAGATTGCATTCATGAATAATAATGAATAACATTTTGAGATCTGGCTTTCGAGCTGATCATAACACCAAAACCAGTCAAGAACAAAATTCATTTTAAGGAACCGTTTAACACACACACACACACACACACACACACACACACACACACACACACACACACACACACACACCTTTGGTGCACACTGAAACATCTTAACAACTATTGAATGGATTGCTATGAAATGTACAGATGCTCATGGTTCCTAATGGCTGAATCCTATCAACTTTCGTGATCACATGATGGTTCCTCTAGCACCACCAAAGAACGTATATTGCCAAGAAATACAAGTCAGTTGTGTGTTCCATCGAAACATTAGTGCCCAGCAACAAAGCTATGCTTTGGCCATTTTGGGCTCAAACAACTACCAGACCACCTGTCTAAAAAGTGCCGCACAAAAGTAAAAAAAGCATTAGTAAAATAATTTCTAATATAAATAAGATGAGCATTTTCAGTCCAAAATGGTAGCAGCACCTGCTGTCAAAAAACACCTAAGTTTTAAAGTGAAATATCTCAATGACTATTGGATTTATTGCTGCGAAACTTGGTACACACATTCATGTTCCCCTAAGGATGAATTGTAATAATTTTGGTGATCTCTAAACTTCTCATTTTGTGCCACCATTAGGTCAAAAACTTGAAAAACAAATGACATTCAGCTTCAGCTTAAGTTCAGTGCTAATAAGTAAATGTTACGATGCCAACATACTAAACTAAAATGGTGAACGGGGTAAACAATATACCTGCTTAACATGTCAGTGGCATTAACACTTAGCTCCAAGCCTAAGTACAGCATCACAGAGCTTCTAGCATGGCTGCTGACTCTTAGTCTTGTTGACCTCAGTCCTCAAGAGGCTATTAGAAGTTATCCTGAGATTTGTAAGTATTTTGAGTTACCATACTTCCAATAATATTTAACTACATACTGTACCTCTCATTGAAGGAGGCAGATTTCCAGTTACTGCAGAGGACCATTCATCAACATGAGTGGAAAAGAAAAAAAAGGAAATTTTCATCATGAGTTCATCATGAAAGCATGAAATCACAAGGGCTCTTCTGTGCTTCAGCACTAAGCTAATCAAGTGATGATCCATGTGATCAGGGAAGACACTGAAGAAGATGGGAGCAGAAGGAAGAGGTCATTTTCTGTTTTCTTAACATTAGCATGAAAATATGAAAGAACAAAGCAGGCATGATTGAACACGCCTGATTGCTCACAGTGTACACACTGACATACACATGCACATCCATGTGTGACACACATGGATGTGCCCCCTTAGCTAACGCAGTATACTATTCTATCAGAACATGGATTCAGTTCATTAATCGATAGACAGAACATTAATCAACAACAACTTTGATAATGAACATGATTGATTCAGTCATATTTCAAGTGAATGAAAAAATTTATTAATTTAAAATGTGAGTGAGGAGTTGATGCTTTTCTTTGTCATATATGATAGTTAGATAGATAGATTTTGAACATCTTTAGGTTTAGGCCTGATGGTCTGATATTATATTTTTTTTACTACTATTTGGTGACAAATGAACAGAATTGCCCTAAAAACTCTTTTACACTGAAATAAATATAAAATGAAAACTTTGGGAAAAAACTATAATACAACTACAGTGCCTTGTTAATGCAGACTATGCAATCTATTTCTCCATATTCAACATAATTTTCTATGAAGTAATTTTCTATCAAATGGCAAATGTCCCCCATTGAAACACATTTCCATAATAACTTTCAAAAGCATCACTCCACATTGCACTTAAATCTAACAATAATGATACGTGGTAACACTTTAGAGCTTCATCCATCCATCCATCCATCTTCAACCACTTATCCCATTAGGGGTCGTGGGGGGCGAAGGTAGGGTACACCCTGCATAGGTTTCCAGTCCATTGCAGGGCTGACGCATAGAGACAGACAACCATTCACACCTATGGACAATTAAGAGTCATCAATTAACCTGAACTGTCTTTGGACTGTGGAGGGAAGCCGGAGAACCCAGAGAAAACCCACGCTTAGTGCTAACCACTACACCACCATGCAGCCCCACTTTGGAGCTTATGATCTTGAAATATTTTGATGTGTACTTCATATATTTATTGAATACCTGTTGCACAATGGAGATTTAATAGTCTGAAACAATTCAGCTAACATATATATCACACTGTGCACTAATCTCATGCAATATATGCTTACAGTCAGTTGCCCTGTGTTTGGCCTGAGTCAGATGCTTGCAGTCACACCACAGACATTCCTCACATACCTGCATGCCTTAAGGTTTTACACCACAGCCATGTGTGTAACAGTACATTCATGAGGTGAAACACAGCTGAATGAGCAAAGCCGTCAACTGTGATAATGTGAGATGGAGGGAAAAGCCCTGTAGTAAATGGGTACAATTATGTAAGCAGCCATATGATGCACCTCTGCACAGTGTAAAGACGATAATATTTCTGTTAAAGGTCAATATAGACCACTGTAGCATCCAGGGGTTGCTTAGTGACAAGCAGACCGTGCTGGGAATCAGGAACATAGACAACACTGTTCACACAGAGTATGCACTTTGAAAACTCTAATAACGTCTGATGACATAAAAATTATCAAGTTTATGAGTAACCATTTGAATTCCCAAATTCTACTAAAGCAACATTTATTGAATTAAATCTATGTAATACCTGCGAGTACGTAAAATCAGTAGTGGAATGTAACAAAGTACATTTACTCGGGTGCTGTACTTAAGATAAGATAAGATATTCCTTTATTAATCCCACAGTGGGGAAATTCACAAACTTACATTCTATTTTGACATATTTGTACTCTACTTGAATATTTCCATCTTATTATACTTTATACTTATACGGAAATAGTGTCCTTTTTAATCTAATACATTTATTTGGCAGTTACTTTCTGCATATAAAAACATGGCATAATATATGATATGATGCAGTACTATACTAGTATTCTAACCAGTAGTATACAAAGTATCTAAAATTGGCTCAACATTGAGAAACTACAACATTAAAATACCCTGTGATATAAACAGAATAATATAATATTCTACAATCATAACACTGTGAAAGAAACCATTCTGCATAATGAGTACTTTTACTTTTGATAGTATATTTTGCTAGAAATACTTATGTACTTCTACTTAACAAATATTTTTGATTCAAGAATTGAATGATATTGTAATGGAGTATTTTGAGACTGATATTTCTACTTTTACTTAAGTAAAGGATCTGAGTAACTGCGTAAAATAGCACAATACAGGGAGCAGCATGTTGGAGACATATGACAACTTTCTGGAAAAAAACACATAAGCATATTTCCCAAAGGTCGAACTGTTACTTTAAAAGGTTGCTTCAACTAAATCACAAAAAAAAACATATTTTCTGTCAGCTCTGGTGGTGTAGATAACCACTGATGGACAGTGCATCAACAAAAGCAGTGAAGAAGAACACTAGCAAAGCAAACATTTTTCTTATTATTATTATTATGTTTTTCCTCAATTATTTGACTGTTTAGTCTGTGAAATCCCAGAAAGTGGTGTAAGAACACACCTTCTCAGAGCCCAAAGTAGCATCACTAAATGTCTTACTTTGTCCGACCAACAGTCCAAATCCCAAAGATATGTCACTAACTATGGTAAACACAAGCAGCCTTTCAAATATGAAACCTGAAACCAGCTAACATTTGGCTGATTAAATGTTTTTTTTTTAATTGTCAGATTTATTTTCTCTAAATCAAATTCTTTCAGTCCAAAAACCATCTCTGCAGATATTTTATGAATCCCAAATTTCCCTCCGGGGATCAATAAAGGTTCATCTTATCTTATCTTAACAAGGACATGCATTCATCCAGTTTATTTGGCAGCATCTTTTTTTCACACCAGGGGGTGATGTTTGTCCTCGTTGTTGCTGAGTTTTTCAAATGCCATGTTTTGACCAATTTGCACACCACAAGCTCCACTCACCCCATCTCAGAGAAAGATATTTCAAAGCCTTGACAAGGAAAACCAAAACGATCTGCATGTCTAGACACCACCAGAGGTAAATAGGAAAAGTTTGATTGACCTTTAAACCTTTGGACATTTCAGCTCTCCTACATAAAAGTATCTGCATATCTAAATACCACCAGAGGTAAACGGGAAAAAATTTGATTGATCTTTAAACCTTTGCACATTTCAGTTTTCTTGAAATCCAAGTAAATGCACATTATTTTATTCATATCTGCTAACTTTGTCATTTTGTGCTCATTTCAGAGACATGTTTGAGTTTCCTGATGGGGCAGTTCAGTACAAGTCATGAGATTCTTGACACTGACCTTATACAGCTTAAAACAAATTGGCTCATGGCACAAAGGAATAAACCTATAATCTGCACTACACCCCATTACCTAACACCCATAGGTTCACTGTTCAGCTGCTTATATCTGTGATTCCCAACATTGTTTCTCTTATGCTGTTTCAGTGTCAAGCAGCTGCCTGTTTCCAGTCACCTCCCTTTACTTCTCAATAGTGGGAGAGAACACACAGTATTTACCTCACGTCATGCATTTGCAATTTTATTGTTACTATTTCACAAAATTGTTATATAGCCAAGTCTAAATTTACATATACCTTCTGTGACCATGACAAATTAAGGACTTTAATCATCTTAATTTATGCAAAAATGTTCTTGAGATGTTGAATGACTTTGCAAACACCAAAACATATTTTAAATATAAACATCTGCATTTGATTTACATAAATGAGGTTCATTAATTATAATTAGGTGTGCCTGAGTATTAATAATTTAAACCTTCGGCAGTACCACCGGGCTGCAGTGAGCTGATGGAATGACTACTGCAAAGGGTGACACCATCTGAATAAATTACAATGTACAAAATGTTACTGATGAGTAAACAAAAAAATTAAAATCCCAAACAATCTTGTTTGTCGTCTGAAGGAAAAAAAAAATACATATCTTGTATTTCAATTATTTTCTTCTTATTTAATGGTTTTCATCACCCCAGGAGCTCATTGTTTATGACATCAATCAGTACAAGAACAATCACATACAGTATTACTTTGATAAAAATAACAATAATGAGCTGATTTATATCTTAATTCCCTTTCACTCCTTATGTAGCACTTTCAATAATATCTGCAACTTTTATATGTTCAACATGTACCACAAAACCAAAGTTAACAACCAATGTCCACTGGATCTGGCTGCATTGTGTTTCCACTTTTTTTGCTGATGTCACAGATGTATGAAATTCTTTTAATTTTAATATTTAATGGTGCATTTCATTTGTTACTGACTTTACAGCAGCAAAATTGTTTCTTAGTGTTTGTACTGTAATTTGTGAGCGAGAGGAGAGTTGTGTCCTGCTGTCTTTGGTCATCTCTAATGTATTTTAATGCAGTTAAATTCATAATTTAATTTGCTCTCATTTACATAATTTCCTGTCTCTGTTATCAGACAATAGAATGGGAATGAAATGTGATTGAAGCTCATAAATACTACCCATTAACCAGGCAGTCATTCCCAACCAATTATTTTATATTCACGACATCACTGGATAGAATTTAGTAAAGCTGCACTGTGAGATGGTCTGTATTAACATTTTAAATGACCATGGACAACGTCAAAGGCAATACTGGATTGTGACATTAAAGTACTGCCGCATCTGTTACTACATCTAATGAGTTGCAAATTTAGGATTTTAACCCCAAATGCTGGTAAAACATCTCCAGAACCACAAAAGGTTTTATTGAGGCTGTATTTAAATTAAGGCTGTATTTACTCACTATTTTTGATGCTGCATATACACACAGATTTAACAATCTGTGTATACAAACTTCTTTTGGCACATAACCTGGGAAATTTAGCACAACTCTTCCTAAGACCAGTGTTTCCCTTACATTTGTACAGTGGGAACCCCTGCAAGGCCAATTTTGTTTTGTTTTTAATGCCAAAAAAATATCAGCTGTAGTGTTCTTTATATTCATTCTGCCACAGAGCACCAATGTTAGTCCATTAACAAAATAAGTGTCCGTGGTTAGTTCACGTCTGTAATAACAGCACGACAGTCTAGTGTTATCTGAACTGCTAAAGTCAATTGAACCTGTGAAATGAACATAATGTTGTGGTACTAAATAACTGGAAAAATTTAAAGTGTTAAGAGAAGAATGGAATCTGGTGTGGTGTAACTGGGTTTTTTGTTGTCCAAATCAATTACTGATATCAGTTTCTACAACTTGGATTTGACAGGATTCCACTCTACCACCCCTGCTGTTAGCATCTGGTCTATGTCTGCTGATGTGAACCCATGCTCAGTGAGGACCTCAACTGTGTGTTCTCCAATAACCGGGCTCCGGGCAAGGCAAGGCTCTGCAGGAGTCCGAGAGAGAATCGGGGCCGGCCGGGGGCTTTCCTCCCCGCTGGAGTTCTTCACAAAAGAACCTCTTTCCTGGTTGTGTGGGTGTGAGCTTACCTGGTCGAAAGACAACACAGGTGTAACACAGGCATCAGTCCCATCAAAAATCATTGACCAGTCTGCCTGGGTTTTTGAAGCAAATTTCTCTGTGAAGATCCGTTTCAGCTCTGGCCAATCAGTGAAGCTCATCTGAGGAGGTAACGCTCCAGCGTCCAACTCTAAGCCTAGAAAAAAAAAAAGCCTTATGTAACTTATGTAATAGAGAAACGTGTGTCAACAGCAGAAAGATGTAAAACAGAGAAATGTTAAGCAGCTGAAAGCAGTGGTCACTAATGTGTAAATCGCAATCAACCTGTCCAGTTGATCTCCTAGAGCCACAACGGGTTAAATGTAGTGTTAAATTATTGCTGACTGCTGCTTGCTCAACACTTGCTCCCTCCAACTCAACCACTGCAGTGTATTTGTAGCTATCCTATACATGCATGTGCAATAAATATACAGTATAAATGTTTGCCTTCTACAGATGGGCATTGGGCATTAGCTAGAAATGCTGTGATATATTGCATTGGAAAATTGTTGTGCAATTCCTGATGTAAATGTTTTCGTCCCTGCCAAATTAACCTGAAAGTAAATTAATTACTGGAATTACTTCATTTTAGGAAAATAACACCTACTGATGCATGCTGCAGTATTTCTGATAAGCAGTTCCATTATTTGTATTGTATTGGATTTTTTTGTTATGCAAAAAACAAACAAATTAAAAAAATAAAAGGTATTTCAAAAACAATAGTGCTAAGATTTTTATGGTACCAGCTGATGGTGGATCAGTTTTAAAATCTTGCTTATGGTTTGACAGGTGTGGGTGTCCAAACCTTATGACTGACCTATTGCCTGATATCTGCTGCTTTTTTCTTATGTCAGTGTTTCACATTATTTAGAGACGATGGTGTTTCATTTCACGATGTGAGGTTTTGCTATTGTTCATGGCATGCAATATGTGACTCAAGTGACCACTGCCTTAGAGGTTAATTTCATCTACAAAAGTGCCTCCAATCTGTATTCGCATACTATGAACCTTGAAGTAGTTGTCTGTAGAACTGCGGTTCTATGGCTCCCACAGCCATGTACTCTCCATCGGCAGTCTGGTAAGTATCGTAGAAGGGTGCTCCACTGTCCAGTATATTCTGTCCTCTTGGACGGTCCCACATACCAGTGTAACGAGTTTTCCATGCAAATGAACCAACATATGCAGCTCCTTCTACCTGAGGATGGTGAGAAAGATGAAGAGAAAGGACAAGAAAAATGAGATCAGAAGGGTCTATATTGTTTTATCTCTATTTCATGCATAATTACTCTAGTCATATGAACACTATAAATGAAAGCTAAATATAATATATATAATATCAAGCACCATGCCTTTGCTGAAAATAAGAGCATACATGTTTCTGTTATCAGCTCTAGTTTTGCTCTGTTTTATAACACTCTTTACTTTAGGTCCCTCTTTATCAATAGGAACAGAATCGGGCTCAGATCAATTAATGCGGTCTCTCAAAAACAACAAACACAACACAACAGCAGGCGAGAGAGTAAAAGGGAAACTAATCAATAGAGATAGAAAGCAGGTTTTCTTGCTTTTGTCTGTGTGACAGTTAGGCTTCAGGCATTTACATGCCATGGATGTATGTAATGCCTGACAGAAAATCCGATAATGCATAGTATGGATGCATGGACTCCCTTGACAGCATCTAGTGCTGTTGGTCCTTCATGAAAACACTAAAACCTGCAATATCTGATTTTGTCCTTGCAGCGGGAACAAGTTGTGAACACACATCTGACATATCATCACCTTTTAAGCTGATATAGCAACAAACTTGATTATTGTAAGTCCAATATTCACTCTCTTTTTGGTCTCCATCGACTCCTGAAGAAATTATGTCTCTTTAACTGCTAAATGCTGCTTCTTCTTCTGCTGTTTGGTACTGAGCAGTCAGAGTAGGGGGGGGGGGGGTGAAAAGAATTGCTGAAAATAGCTGCTTGCTGCATCTGAAAACAATGCTAAGAGAGCAGTGACAGTACAGAAAAACAGTTGCCAGACAGCTATATGAGCTGAAAATGAATAACTCTGTAAAGTCGAGGGGAGCTACAAATCAGGCAATAATTTAGGTTCAAAATTGCTTCTAAATAGTCCACAGGTGTTCATTTAGATGAAAATGTGTACGTGTTGTGCTAAACAACCTGGGCATTCAATGTACCATCAATGTACCCTCACCCAATGCAGTGCATGCTGGGATTGGTTCCATTCCACGCTATTATTGAAACTGGATAGATGGCTGAATGGATTGTAATAATATGGAACTGAAAAGGCTTTTGGCTGAATGGGTTAAACTGGTGCCGTTCAATCTTTCGAGCACACTTGAGGGAAAATTAGATGTAAAACACAAGCAGATGGTGAACTGCCTGTTATTGTGCTGGGCGTTGCATTGGCACTGAGAATTACAGTATATTTACATGTTGTTACAAGGAAAAACAGATTATGCAGTGATGAACAGTAGAATAAACAGGAGAAAACTGAAAGGAATACCTGCTTACTTACTATCAGTGGTTATGGTCAAAATAATAGTTTTATTAAATTAATCACACATTTTTCACCTGTTCAAAATGTACCTTAAACGGAGATGAGATTTGTCAGGTATTTAATACGCTTATCAACATAGGAGTGGACAAATATGCTTTCTTTATGCAAATGTTTGTATATAATAATTATTGGAAATCAATTAACAACACAAAACAATGACAAATATTGTCCAGAAATCCTCACAGGTACTGCATTTAGCCTAAAAAAAATATGCTCAAATCATAACATGGCAAAATGCAGCCCAACAGGCAACAACAGCTGTCAGTGTGTCAGTGTGCTGACTTAACTATGACTTAACCAAAACTGCATGGGATTATCATAAAATGGGCACATCTGTAAAAGGGAGACTAGTAGGTACCCATAGAACTGATTTTCATTCACATACAGTATCTTGAGGTCAGAGGTCAAGAGACCCCTTTCAAATGTCTGTGCCAATTTTTTATTCACCAAAATTTAATATAAATTTGAAGCATTATTTCGCCTCCTTCACTACAAGCTAGTATGGCATTAGGTTTTCCAGTTTCATATGATGCCAGTATCTTCACTCTAGCTTTAAAATTGAGCCTGTTATAATGTAAAAATCACAAGCATTAAAGAAAGTAGTAGAATTAAAACCGATTTGCATTAAGGCGTTGCTATCACGTTAACTTTGACAGCACTTAATGAAATACATTTTAGTGTGTTATATTCATCCAGTTGTATTTTTTATACATTTTATGAGGATTTATGGAGTGGCCAGTGGAGTGGATTTTAACAACTCCACCTCCCTAAGGAGTTCATTAGAGCAGCTGGAGCTCTGTAACCCTCCAGCTTCATTACATCCAATGGATGGACTCCAGGATTCAGAGACTTTGATGGTCTTTTCAAAAAATGCCACTAAGAGCTGTCCAACTGATCACTCATCCCAATTAAAGTTGATCCTGGTGCAAAATTTTGCTTTTTTTTTTGCATCATCATCTGGAAATGTATTACAGTGTAATACAGACTTTTCTGCAGTACTTGTAGCAATGTGCCCACACTAAGTTGCAGGTGTTTGCTGGAGGGCTGTCAACTGTCTGAATGTGCCCTAACTCCCACCTACGATAGTGTTTGACAGCAGTTTGTATCTAGCATCATTTGCTTAAGCTCATTTTTGTTGACACTAGTGAAAAAAATATCAAACATGTACTATATTTACTTTCTACAAATGAATGAATATCTGTGCATCTTTCACAACAACCTTTTTCTGCAGAGCAGGTGCCATAGATGCCACAGTTACACACCCTGACAACAGCTTACCATGCTGGCATCAATGATCTGTCCTTTCCCTGACTTTGTCCTCTCCAGCAGAGCTAGGACTATCCCCAGAGCACAAGCAAGACCACCTCCTGCAAAGTCTGCCATGAGATTCAACGGAGCGTAGGGTTTCTCTCCACTCCGACCCAGCAGGGATAAAAGACCTGGGAGAGAAACGAGGAGACAAAAGCTTCACACAAAACACACGAGTGGTTGACAATAGAGTAACTGGCCATTCCCCAGCTCTGAAAGTGACAGAACATTAATTAGTTCAGCCCTGAACACACACAAGGCCACATAACACCACAGAATGTTGCATCTGACCTCACACTTCAATGGAGGTTCCTGTGTCAAGCTAAGTAACATTAGATGGTTGTTTTTTCTGTGGATGGTATTATTGTTCTGGGGTTTTTTTTATTATTTTTTTTGCCTTGATTTGCATTGAAGTTATTGCTTCTGTGATGACCCCTCCATTCCACTCTATAGGGTGGTAATCATACATATACAAATTTGTTATCATCAGAGTTACATTGGCACTGTTTTCCCTTCATCCATCCCTCCTTAAGGTGTCTTTACATTTTAGGTTTTACAGCAAAGCCTCAAGCCTCATGCCTCAGCTGCCTCTCTACTTGTATCTCCTTTTTAGGCTTGGCTACATTCTTTTGTATGCTGCAAAACACAGATTGTGCAGAAATATGTGCTGAGTGCATATTCGTAATGTATCATATGTGTAAAATGATAATATTGTAGACTATTTCATTCCCCTACTGTGTAACTCATTAAATTTATAAATTAAATTAAAAGGAAAAACCACTACTGATTAGATTTATGGGCCTATTGCAACGAGAAAGCAATAAAGACAAAAAGGAGAGAACACATTTAAAACAGAGCACTACAAAAGACTCTCTGAATTTCCAAACGCTGTCACTCATTGTCATTTGGTTGTATTGCAATTTACATTAGAGAAGTACACCTACCTCGAATGCTAAATTATCATAATATCTATAGGGAGATACATGTATCAGACCATGTTTTGTGAGTTTGCAGTCATGTTTTCCATTGTATTGGAGTAGCTGCCATGTTCTTTTACTTGAAGGTGTCCAAGGTTATACCAAGTGCTATTTAACGTACACCTGGTTGACAAATGTGTTGGAAAATGAAATTGTGTAAAAGAAAAGGTTTTCTAAGGTAATTATAAACTAAATCTCAGTGTTCAAGCTTGTCTTTCAAGTTTCAATGGTCATGAATAGATAGATGAACTATGTACACAGAGAAAAAAGCCACCGGCCTCACAAAAACAGTGGTGAATCATCTTCCTCTGCCGTCTTTATTAACACGCCATTCCACCATTATTCATTGCAAGGTGTATAAATATGCAATTTAAAAACATCAGCAGTTATGTTATTACCT
Organism: Pterois miles; assembly: GCA_947000775.1. Taxonomy (NCBI): domain Eukaryota; kingdom Metazoa; phylum Chordata; class Actinopteri; order Perciformes; family Scorpaenidae; genus Pterois; species Pterois miles. The sequence continues at coordinate 11,363,991 of CAMQGK010000229.1, read as the reverse complement.
GACATGGCAAGGTAGTTGATGTCATGACCTGCTGCTGTGGCATAAAATCCGCTCTGTCCATACCCAGTCAAACGAGCGTAGATCAGACGAGGATTCTCCTTTAACAGCTCCTGTGGACCGAGACCCAGCTTCTCCATCACACCTGGGTGGTCAGAAACAAAAACCTTTTTTTTATCAATCAGTGTCTGCTTATGTTGTTTCTCATTCAGTGTGAACACTGCGGCAACGGCCTGGTCGTGGCACATTTGAGGGTTTCATTGCAATGATTGCCTGAGACCCAAACAGGCAAAAGTATCTGTTTAACAAAAATTGAAAAAATACATTTGTGTTGCAAAACTTTTTTTTTTATTTTTTCCTCTCCCATTACTCATAATGTAATAGATTATACTATATCCTTCACAAGGGCCATGTACTTTAAGTACATGTTGCTAATCATACTTCTGTTCTTTAGCTTAAGTAGGATTTTGAATATGTTTCCTTATTACTAATTGAGTAATTTCATCAATGTATTGGTTTTCAACTTAAGTAACGGAACTGAATGCTTCTTCCAAAACTCATCTGAACCGTTCTGTATTACAGAGCTCAGCTGTCATAGTGCTGGTGGTCTGACCTTTACGGTAGGGCTCAAGAATGACATCAGACTGGATACAGAGCTTCCTGAGCACGGCAACACCCTCCGACATCTTCAGGTTGATGGCCATAGATCGTTTCCCCCGCGCTTGTGTATCCACAGACATGGCAACCTTGGTCCGGTCCACTCGGATCACTTTGGCTCCAAAGTCTGCCAGGATCATGCCACAGAAAGGTGCTGGAGCCAGGCCCGCCAGCTCAAGAACTCTCACTCCAGCCAGCGCCATGATGAAAGGACTACAAGATAGATTATTAGCCAAATTCAATGTAACACCAATAGCAGAGGGAGTGAGGGGGATTACATCAGATTCTGTGATGTTATTAGGAATTTCACAACTAATTGGTATTAGCAAACCTTTTACAGATTACACTGTGGCTGCAACTAATTATTTTTATTATCAATTAATCTTCAACAGTGATTTCAGAAATGCCTATCACACTTTCCCAGAGCCCAAGAGAATGCATTTAAATTACTTGTTTTGTCCGAACAGCAGTTTAAAAATTTAAAAGGTATTCGGTTTGCTATCATTGAAGACTAAAAATAACAGCAAATATTCACATTTCAGAGGATTGAACCAGTTATTTTTGCATTTGAGCTTTAAAAATACATTTGTTAAATTTATATATACTTCTTTTAAATGCAGAATGGGGGAAAGTAAAGTTTGATAAATGTCAGACAGAAACTTAACAGAAACTGGCAGCCTGTACAGAACTGCACCGTGTCACCAGTCTGCGTTTTTCAGCTCATTAGTCTTTTTTCCATGGATGACCCAAAACAAACTCCCACTTTTCTATATGTGACAGCAAAATAGAGCTGAAACAAATAGTCCATATACAGATAAATAATCTACAACCGTTTTGATAACTGAATAATCGTTTCAGTCATTTTTCAAGCAAAAATAGTGAAGTCAAACTCTGATTCCAGCCTCTCAAATGGAAGGACTTACTGCTTTTCTTTGTCACATATTGCAAACTGACTGTGGAACAAAAAAAATTGGAGATGTCACATTTGGCTCTGCAAAGTTATGATGGGCACTTTTTGCCTATTTCTAGACAATGACTAATCGATAATGACAATAATGGATAACTGCAGCCCTACTTTTGGGCTTTTATTTTGAACAGTAAAGTATTGGTCTAATTTTTCTTATTTATTTGTCTTCGGGAGGGTTGGACCAAGTCTGCTTCTATACAGACACATGTAGTAACCAAGTACACAGCCCCTTGAGGGGTGTAATATCTTTCAACACTACATTCGTGCCTGATTCATGCCTTCATGCTGTGACGTTTAGACTTTAAACTCTGAGTCAAAGTACAGAAACTAGATCAAAGTACACATTGTCAATTTTTAAGTCCAAAGTGACTTAATTTATGAAGAAGTGCTAACAGCCAAGTAAGACTGCAGTGTTTACAGAGTCAACAGTCAAATATTTAACATTTGTGCAAGTTAAGTTTGAACCAAATATTTACTGTAAAGTACGTTGCACAACGCGTTTTAATAACAACAATGGATTAATATGAGGACCACGGTCCTCCAAAAACAACCCAACTTCATCCAACCTTTTTCATGTTCAGGATTACATTATATATTATATATTATGGACGCCAAAACAAAACACCTGAAGTAGCTGCAACATTGGTTGAGCTACATTAGTATAAAAATGTATATCAAAATCACAACATAATGTAACTTCTTCTGCAGTTCAGCCTACCTTTGCTTCCAAGTCAGGAACAGATCAACAGCTGTTGTCAGGAAAGCTGGGTGATTAACAAAGGGAAGGGAGAGAGAGAGAGAGAGAGAGAGAGAGAGAGAAGAAACCTCAAACGCAGAAGACACACAGATGAATTTAACAAAAGGCGAGTCTTTAATGTCAGACTGAAAACAATTAATTCTAGTAATACAAAGTAATAATTCAAACTAGAAAGAAATAATAACTAAGCACAAGAAACTAATAAGAACTAATACACCAAAACTAGAATTAACACTAGAACTAAAATACACAGAGAGACAGGGAGGATACACTAGTGCACAAACACAGACAATTGAAACTCATGACACCCAAGAGTGCAAACCTACCAGTAGTGATGGACTCAAGCAAAAGAAAAAAAAGTGAGAGAGAGAGAAAGAGATAGAGAGAGAGAGAGAGAGAGAGAGAGAGAGAGAGAGAGAGAGAGAAAAACACGGCTCCCAATAAGGAGCCGGCTCCCATCTTTCACTTCAAAGAGCCGGCTCTAAGAGCCGTTTCGTTCGCGACCGACCCATCACTAATACAAACACATGTAGTAACCAAGTACACAGCCCCTGAGGGGTGTAATAGCTTACAACACTACATTCGTGCCTGATTCATGCCTTCATGCTGTGACGTTTAGACTTTAAACTCTGAGCCAAAGTACAGAAACTGGATCAAAGTACACATTGTCAACTTTTAAGGCCCAAGTGACTTAATTTATGAAGAAGTGCTAACAGCCAAGTAAGACTGCAGTGTTTACAGAGTCAACAGTCAAATATTTAACATTTGTGCAAGTTAAGTTTGAACCAAATATTTACTGTAAAGTACGTTGCACAACGCGTTTTAATAACAACAATGGATTAATATGAGGACCACGGTCCTCCAAAAACAACCCAACTTCATTCAACCTTTTTCATGTTCAGGATTACATTATATATTATATATTATGGACGCCAAAACAAAACACCTGAAGTAGCTGCAACATTGGTTGAGCTACATTAGTATAAAAATGTATATCAAAATCACAACATAATGTAACTTCTTCTGCAGTTCAGCCTACCTTTGCTTCCAAGTCAGGAACAGATCAACTGCTGTAGGATTGTATCGCTACAAAACGGGGGCGTTTGATCTCGAGGTGTGGGGTTAACGTCAGTTTTTGAAATACGGTGGATCATATGCTACACAACAGTAAAAAAAATACGCTAATCAACCATATGTGATCCAACTAATACTGAGTAAACTGCAGCTTCATGTTGTTACTTTTGCTGGTTCACAGTTGCAGATTGAGATGGACAACCGCCTTTACGGCTTTACGGTGTACGCTGGCGTTTTAGGTAAGCGTACCCTGTTTACAAGCTACTTCCTCTTCCTGGTGACCTCAGCTTGACGATCGCAAGATTTCTGGGTAATGAAGTCTATTGTTTTATAGTTTCACTTGAAAGAAACGCTTTTAGCAAGACGTCCAAACGTTAAAATACATAAACAAGTAAATAAACAAGTTTCATTCATATATAAATATAGTTACATTTCAGTATATAAAATGAAAAAATATGATAAAATATAGAATTACACATCACCTTTACAGCAGTTATGCCAGGTTGACCAATGAGTGCATTAATATTGACTGTGCATGCGCATTTTTCTTACATTAAGATAAAAATATATTGTAAATATTATAGTTTACTATTTATGTAACATACTGATAAATGGAAAATTCTCCATATGGAAAATATATTGTTTTATACAGTATGTTTGTCAATTTATTGCAAATATGTTGTTATATCACATCATCAACAGATTTGGAATGGGAACTCATATATGAGATGAACATCAATGTAATGACTCAGTGTAATGGGAAATATTGTAAGCTCAAGGCAGTGTTGATTCTTAGAAAATATTTTTTGATTAATTACATAGTTTAGCAACAGTGTACTGCAGCTGTTTTGCTTTTTTAATCAAACAATTACCATTTTTTCTATGCTCATACAGAGTTTGAGAAATATGTTTATTTTAAATGATCGCTTATACAGTACAGTGCATGTACTGTATATAAACAGAAACATTTCTTCTTGATCCATTTGATGTTATTGGCAAATAAAGTTCACATTCAGAAATGCAAATTTACCTGTAAAAACATATGTTCTGTTCTCTGGTCAGTGAAATGAAGTTACAGTAATTTTCAAAACACAGTAACAGAATATCTATGAAAACAGTGAAGTTACTCTCATGTAATATTTGATGCTTTTATTGACTTTCTATCGTGATTTTGTTGTTCATAGTGTTGCAGGATGGAATTTAAGTCCTGTTAAGTTAAAAAAAAAAAATACTGTGTGAGAAAGAAAGTGGCGACAGGTTTTTGATCTCAGGCCATTTGGAGATAAAGCACAGACTATTTCTGATCACGTAAAATAACTTTGTGTGTGGGCTATAGTCACAGCTGGAAGAAGCTTCTAATGGAGGCATGCCACTGCACCCCGCAAGCTCTTTAGCTGATATGCATAATGGCTTTTTTCCCCCCTGTGATCTAGATTTGCCGTCTTAATTTGGAAGTAGCCTTGGGGGTTATGAGGGTGCATGATCTTGTATGTTTGTGCTTTGTATGAAAAAAATATTAGCTTACTTACTTCACTACGACTGTGTGGTTTTCTTTACAACGAAAAGTACATAAGATAAGATAAGACAAGATGAACCTTTATTAATCCCCGGAGGGAAATTCCTCACAGAGCTGCTAGCATGGCTATCGACTCTCAGTTTCACTACACTATGAGTCTCTATGTAGAAAATACAGTAATTACGTAAAAAACTCTGTCATCATAATCAATGTCTAACATATATTTTTTTTCCTCATTTCAGTGTTTATTCATTTAATTGGTCAATAAAACAAGAAACACACTTCTGAGTTAATTTCTGATAACTCTACATAAAGTTGCATTCTGCTGTTTATGTAAACCATAAAATGTACAGTATAATAGTCGATATAATGCCATATTTGCAATGTTTTGGCAAACATGTAAAACAATATATTTTCCATATGGAGAATTAACCATTTATCAGTGTTTTATATACATTGTAAATCACAATATTTTCAATATATTTCTATGTTAATGTAAGAAAAATGCACATGCACAGTCAATATTTTCTCAAAATACTGTATATTAATAAGTCAAACGACAATATATTGGCATGTATTATAAAAGATAGTCTTGTACTTATTGGTCAGTCTGACATACCTGCTCTAAAGGTGACATGCAATTCCAGGATGTGATCATATTTTTTTCATTTCATGCACTGAAATTTAGCTATATTTATATATGAATGAAGCTAGACTATGCATATAATCACAGTACATAATAGGCCTACTCATACTTTTTACTATTTATGTATTTATTCATTTGTTTATTTATTTACTTATTTATGTATTTAACATTTGGACTTCTAGCCAAAACAGTTTCTTTTTAAGTGAATTGAAAAATTACCTTCATTACTCAGACATTTTGCAGTCGTTGCACTGAGGTTACCAGGAAGAGGAAGCAAGAGGAAACAGGGTTCTCTTACATCCTCCTATGTACTTTACGGAATTCAACTGTTCGGCTGCTCCGGTCACGTGTCCTTGAGCAAGACACTTAAATTCAAGTTGCTCCTGAAGGCTTAGCCATCGGTGTGTGAATGAGATGAATGAGTATTTAGATTAGATCCTGATGGGCAAAGTTAGCACCTCAGCAGCCTCTGCCATCAGTGTATGAATGTGCGTGTGAATGGGTGAAAGTGCATTGAGTGGTCAGAAAACTAGGAAAGCACTCTACAAATGCATGTCCATTTAATAATTGATTATACAGTTATAAACATCCTTTTCTCACAGAACAATGAATAAATCAAACTGCATAAAGACAAATCTTTATGCTTGAAGAAATGCTTTGAAACATGTAAGCAGGCATTTTATTGACAGTAGGGCTTGAATGCACTTCAAGGACTCTCTTGAAAGGTGAAATGTAATTTTCCGTAACACAGGGTTTTGGGAGGTAATGGTCTATAATTTCTGCAGCATTACAGCATTTCAAGAGGCCATTGCCCTCAGCATGTCAAACTCATTTCAGCAGCATTCTCTAAAAGTATCTTACTGTGTATCGTATAATATTCAACACAGCCATGTAATGATATAATTAAATTTTGTGACTAGTCACAAACTACCATGATACCATGCTGCAAGACCATAAGTAATTACAGTATATTAGTAGATACCTTTTGCTTGTACTAGCTGTATGTATTATGTTCTTGTATCTGACTCAACTATAACTGGTCAGTGTGTTGCATTATAGACCCGTGGGGTAACAGAAGAAGCTGCCAAGCCTCACTCAGAGGTATTTATCCAGTCAATGCCTTTGAAAGTTCTTGTATAAACATTTTCAATATTTTTCTCCTACCTTGTCAAAATTTGTTTTGCTCTAATTTCATACAATAGCAGAAGCCTAGGGCTGAAATACATCCACATTCCACAAAACAGTAGAAAGGGATTAATTATAGAAGAAGTAATGCATCTTCTGCTGGGGGCTACAGCTGTCAAAAATACAAATAACTTCCTTCTTGCAATAAGCCTGCAATTGTCCCAGAGACACAGAACCCAATGGGCCCTGAAAGCTCTGGGTTTACTGCATGTTGACTGTTTTGTGCCAATGAAATTGAAAATGTGTTTGGTATTATATATCATTAAAGCATAATAAACAGACATTGGCCCCTGATTTATTATCTCATCTGGAGGCTCTGTCTTGAAGAGTGTCAAAATCTAGCTTTAAGACTTTATTATTTCAGTTTTTTGCTTTTATCCCAATTTTCCCCAAGGATCAATAAAGTATTGCTGATTCTGATTCTGATATTTCTAAATGACCACACAGCACATAAGGGCCCAAGCAGTACTCTAGTATATAAACTATGCACATTGCAGTGAAGCAGGTGAGTGTGAGGCGACAGAGAAAGGACCCAAATGCAGACAATCCAGGTAGACAAGAACAGTTCAGTTATTGAAAAAGTGAATCTATAGCTTATTGGCATGGGTGGCAAGTCTGAACATAAGGCACAGAGGATCCTCGACAAATCTGGAGAGATCTTAGAAAATGCCTGGGCCTATGGGAAATGAGAAGTGGCTAGGGACAGGGGCCAAGGTTGCCTGGGAACCAGACGAATCTGCCACTGCGAGCTGATGTGTTATTTGCTCTGGCAGATAGTTTACATTTGCGATTTGGTCTGGTGATGTCAGTCTCGGGCCAAGAGGCAGAAGGAGCCAATAAGACAGACATTTTGACACGAGATCTCTAGTTTAATCCAGCCATTTTAAGGAAGTTAGAATTCTGGGAAATAGGGAGGGCGTGTGAGTGAGTTAAAAGTCAGTTTGCCATAATTGGGTGCAGAGCTTTCATAACAGAAACAGCTCTTTGGACACACACACACCACACACACACACACACACACACACACACACACACACACACACACACACACACACACGCAAACTAATAAAGTGAGAGGCTACAATCCAATAGCTACAGTAGTTTTTCCAGCAGGGGAGGATTGATACCTCAAGAAAAGCTCTGGCACAATATATTGTCTCTGGCATGACCAGTGACAGAGGCAGAAGCAGCACAGACTAAACAGCATGGCAGTCAAACAAAAACTGTGCATTTTGCGATAAAAGCAACATATTTGGCACAGATGTAGGTTTATATGTTCTGAAAAGATATACAGTAGATATCAGGGCACTACTAATTTGGAGGCTGAGGTGCTTAATATTAAAGTATTGCAGAAAACTGACTTTATGACTCTGTGATTTCCAAGGTCAGTTCAAGCTGAGTTCAAGCTGATTAGATCAGATGTCAGAAGATCACAGACATATTTTTTTTACTTTTTTATTTCTTGAGGGTATATTTGAAAAACTTTTAACCTAAGAAATAAAATGTGGCATAACAGAGCATAGGAATGGCCATCACCATCTCATATCATTATGTTCTAAGCTCTGATACACTTTCACTTTATTTTGAATTTATTTATGTATTTGTCAATTAATTATTTTTTTATTTCTCCCCCAGGAAGCTATGTGTTGCTATGTGTTGTTATATGTTTTTATTTAAACTGAGCTTATATCTGTTGTTATAAATCTATGTGTTATTATGAAGATCAGTAGGGCCCTGTGATTTCCACGATAAGGAAAACAATGGAATAGCAGAATTTATAATAAAAATGAAATTTACTGTAAACTGCAGAATATTGTGGAATTTGCCAAAATGTGAATACAGTTAAAAAACATCAGGGGTTTCACTGCCATTATAAGCATTTTCTTCAAAGCGCCTGAGCCAAATGAACAGAAAAAAGCTATGCAGCTCTCTTGCTCAGATTTGAAGGCCATTGCAAAAGCAAAACATTGTTACATAAACCTGAAGCACCTACCCAAAGTAAAAAGTTCTCAAGTGACCTGTGACTAGAGGTTACCAGCAATCCTGAACTTTATCTAGTAATATCTCTGTCAAGCGTTGGGTAAAGCTAAAGCTGATCATTCTGTAGGTGTACTGGTTGTCATTCTACCATGAAGATATGGGGGTGAACTTTGACCCTGAAGTGACCATGCTCCTTTTATTTGCTTTTCACATTTTTCTCAGGTTAAAACTTTTTAAAAGCACCCTTAAAAAATAAAGTCATAAAATCAGTTTTGTGCAACATTTTTGAATATTTTGCACCTATTTGGCAGCCATTTTGAAAAAAAAAATAAAAAAGGGGCCAAATTTGCAGCACCCCAATATCTATATCTTTTGCCTATGTCCCTATGTCTGTGCCAAGTGTGTTGCTTTATTGCAAAATGCACAATTGTTATGAATATTTTAGCTCAGCTGAGCAGAGTCCTTGCAATAGTGACACTTGCATAGAGGCTTGAGAAAATTGCAACAAAATCAGAGTGAATGTAGCTAAAAATACTACCTTGTCAAGTTAGAGGCTGGAGGTCAGGATCTGCTGATCAGAGAAATGGAGGAGGAGATGCTACAGGCAAAACGTTGCTTTGCTCTGTTGGCTAAACACACATAACAAAACAGTGTTTTACAATGAGTTGGAACACAATAAGACAATAAGACACTGGAACAGCCACTATTACTGTACTGCTAGTGGTGTACTGTGTTGTAGTGACATCTGTGTGTGTTCCTGTCGAAAATTATCTCTATAATACCCCCAAGTGTGCAGGCAAACTTCAAAGCTCACTGTGAAATGTGTATATGATTCATTTAGATTAATTTTAACGTTTAGATCGGCCTTTGAAGGAATGTTCCCTCCAGTAGAAAAGCTACGTGGGGTGGCTTTAGTAGTATTTATCAGGTAACTTACCTTGAAATTAAGGAGAAATCTAACAAGCACAGTGTATACCTTGACATTATTATCATCAAAGTGTTCCGCCCAACTGTTTATTTCTACTTTATCCAGTCACCCAGACCCCAATTCAAGCAGTGGTATCAGTCTTCTCATCTAATTCAAAATAAGAGTATTTCCCCTTTTCTTTAGAAATTCCTTATGTGCAGCGTGTTAATGTGATTGTTGGCAAGTTTTTGTTTGAGGAAAAAAATGTAACCGTATTCATTGCTGTCTGCTGTCTACAGCACTTCAGTTAGAGCACACTCAGGCCTTATGTGGGCACCTCAACAGTGGTAACATGCAAATTGTATACTCAGTTATAATCATCAGTGCTTGTGTAAACAATAATTAAAGCAGCAGTGTGTAACATTTTGGGGATCCATTAGCAGAAATGACATATAATTTTTTTATTCATAAGTATGTTTTCATTAATGTATAATCACTTGAAACTAAGAATTGTTGTGTTTTCGTAAGAATAAGCCCTTCATATCTACACAGGAAGCAGGTCATCTTCATGGAGTACGCCATGTTGCTACAGTAGCCCAGAATGGACAAACTTAACACTGGCTCTAGAGAAAGCCTTTCATGTTTTTCTGTTACCTGAAGGCCACCGTAGTTCTTCGACATGCTTGTGAAACTTCGGTAACAGCAGCCACTGTCTGACTTCCATCGCTCCTTAGATAGCGTTGCTATGGTAAGGATGGCCTCTGAGCAAGATGGATGGCGTTAACACAGTTTTGCACTCAGTGGCCCATGTTATCACAGTTGTGGAAAGGAAGGAGTGAGCAGTGAGGTGTATTCAGTTGGTCTGCTATCATACCACTAGATGCCACTGAATACACACTGTACCTTTAACACATCCCTTTCCTGCAATATTTTAGAGGCAATATATCAATGTACAGCATTAGCATACTATTGAAGTTACTTTGGATATACACTCTTAATTCTTTTTTTATATTTTTATTTTTCAATACATTGGCCAATTAATAAGTTCCAGATAGACGTGCCTGTCCCCATTTTTTTCTTTATTACGTTCAGATTTAGCTGTTGCTTTATGCCATATTACTTCTTTGGCGCATCACATTTTAATCACAAGGAAAATATTAGCTTTCATCTTTCACCAGCTATTCTCAACTAGAAAATTTTATGTGTTAAAACAGAAGTCAGAAGCTCAGATGATAAATCAGTTTTTATCAAACATGGATCAATTTACTGCTTGAAATTATGGCTTCCGACAGCTCCAAGTACAACTGTGATATAGTCTAGAAATCACAATGGAATGATGACTGGATATTAAATATGTCTTCAGGCTGCTAATAATGTCTCTTGACAAATAATTTTCCACATTGGTCTCCATGTCTGTTTAGAGAAAGCATACTGACCCCTTTCAAAAAATAATTATCGTTTTGAGATAACTTTCCTATCTCCAAATCAGTGTTTTCCATTCAGTTCACTACAGTACAACAATCACCCTGCAGAAACTTGAAATGTACAGTAATTTACCACAGTCTAAGTTAGCATCCCTAACTGTACCCCGAAAAATGTTTTCAAAATTGTTCCTGTTTGTTCAGTTTGACAAAGTAACAAAAATGCTTACTGTAATTGATTTCTTATCTAAAACAGACAGTGTCATCATGAGGCCAAAATGTGCACATATAAGTAAGAAATACCAATCAGATTTGTGTTTTTTACCAGTTCATGCTCCCCCAGAAGATGAACCCTTTCTGTGTTTAACTGAGAAACAAAATAAAGGTTACCTCTTCAGCCACAGTGATTCACATCATCCCAATAAACTGTGATAAAACACCTCTGGCTATGTCCTCCAATAAAAGCCATCATAAATGTTTATTCAGCATCTAAGGTATAAATTGTTAAATAAGTTATTAAGTTAGCAAAAATGTATTTAATGCCCATGTAACAACCTAATACAATTTACCTGTAGTCACTGACAACTGTAATATTTACTGTATTTGCCACATGTTATTGATATATATACAGTGTATTAACATTTTAGCAACTAATAGTGACACCTACAGATGTTGATGAGTGACAGTCATGTCATGGAAACAATGGCTAATAGCTGTTTAGGGTAGCAGGCTGTTAATGTTTACAGTGCTATAGCAGGTTTATTTTTACAAACTTACTTTACCAACCTGGTATCTCTGTCACTTCCCTGTAGGGCATTGTTACAGTAATGCCTGTTTCTGCTTATGTCAACTGTGAGTCACCTCATTATCAAATACTGCATTTCACTATTAAAACACTATATTTAACCTTAGCGGTTGTTGCAGAATCCTGGAGAGGAGTCATCTGTATTAGTTCCTATTTTTGCCTGTGAAACAAGTTAAAAAAATCTATTTTTTAAGGCTGACTTTTTTCCTGCCAGAAAACAAGTGAAATTTTCTTAAGTCTAAAACACAGGACAGAACATTTTCCAGACATGGGAAATGGATCACCAAAAAAAAAGTTCTCACTTGCCTTATAGGGCTTCCATAGAATACAATACTACATAATTTTTATTTGTTTATTTGTTTTTTGTTTATGCCTAATTATGTTTTAAAATGTACAAAAACACTGTCATTGCATTACAGTGCAGGTAGATTAGCAACAGTGAGACCTCAGGATAATTTGTATTAAAGCCATATTTTATGTATATTTAACCAATATCAGTCCATTACAAGTAATATCACAGACGTGAAGTAACATTGTCATCAAGTCACAGCACAATACAATCACCAGATGTGATATCCACCAAAATGACCTGGCATACAGTACACATAAACACCATTATTAATTTTCTTATCGCTGTGATTATTATTTTAGTAATACTACTACTATAGTAATACTATTACATCCACAGATAACTTTGATTAGTTATTGTCTGGAACAAACAAACTACAATTGGTCATGCATAGATCAAGAACAGGACCTTGAACATATTTAATTGGAAATACAGACAGCGTGTAACAATGCTGCCAGCTGTTTCCAATATCATCTCGGGCCAAGTTGAAACAAAGGTTGTCCAGGGAAAATATCAGTCAGTGCATATGGTGCAATAAATAATCAAACATTCATTCAATTTAAACTGAATTCTCAGTAAAAATGCAAGAGTAACATATCAATAAAAACCATTACTTATTTCCCCAGTTTTATGAAAAACAAATTGCTCTCCATTAAAGGGACACTTATAGACACTGGTGTCAGTATCAGCCTGTTAAACAGTCGTATCTGTTGTTTGTGGTGGGTGTGGTGTTCTGTTGACTGCGCTAATGTTTCCTACCCTAAATCCTCATACTGCGTGCAAAAACACTGGGAAGTGAGATAAACACGCATGCTGTGGCCAAGGGCATGATACATCCTGTACAGTGGACGACCAGTGGTCCCAAAGGTGAACTGAGGTGATGTAAGAAACATCAACCAAAAATCATTTTGACTCTCAAGGTATGACTGCATCTACTGTGATGAGACTTAGATTTACTCCCTGAGGGCAAACAGCCCTGTGATGTTCATTATGATCGTTTTGCCCAAACTATCAGTGCTGCTATACACTTCTTGTGGGTTGTGATCCGCTTGTCAAATTCTTGGACGGTACCTTGAGAATTACACTCATGCAGTTTGTGTAACAGAGATAAACAATGTTGATATAAACTTTAAGAGGTCACCGCCCACGGACACAACCTCACGAATCTTTCACATTGCACATCTTCCTTGGGAAGTGCGTTTCCCTGTACTGTTCTGGTCTGATAATAACAGGAGTTTGGATGGATTAGTCCCTAAATTACTGGAAGAGGAGTGAGACCACCTAGTCCTTTTTGAAGGTCAATAGAGATTGATTTCAGATGCTTTGACTGTCGCTCTACAGATGTTTTCCCACAGACCAAACACAAGAAGCTGTGTTCATGGTGATGTGTGAAAGGGAGCAAACGCCTTCATAGACTAGAGAAGAACAGATAAAAGGGACAGACCTCAAGAGACAGAACTCAGTTTTTGCTTTCAATATTCCTTCATCATCAGTTTACCCACCATTTGCATGCTGAAATATTGCATTAAATATTCATTTTGGTCCCCACAGGATGAATGAGAAGAATGAGACTTTTTCCACCAGCAGGTCAAAGTTTTTACTTGTCCTGTGAAAAAGCTCATCTACCAGATGGATTGGAACAACATTCTGTACAGATATTATCATAGATATTAATTGTATCATATTGAGTGTCATGTCACAACCACTGCTGGATGAATTGCCATTTGTCATCATCAAATTTGATACAGACAGGTTCCCTCAGGATGAACTAACTTTGGTGATCCTCTGACTTTTCATGTAGCACCGTTATCAGGTCAATCTTGTCCAATACTCAACTAAATACCTACAAAACAAATGTCATTCCCATCAGCCTCAGCTGTACGTTGTGTCCAGTACTAAAAGTTATCATGTTAACACACTAAACTGAGATGATGAGCACTGTAAACATTATACCTACTAAACATCAGCATGTTGTCATTGTGAGCATATCAGCAGGCTGATGTGCCCATTTAGTTCAAAGCTCAGAGCTGCTTGCATGGCTGTAGACTCCTTATTATTATTACTGGTAATATAAAACTCAAAGGTGCTACTGATAACACTGATAACATTCAACCACCAGAAGTTACTTTCTCCGTCCCCCATTGCATTCACTTCACAACAAGTTGTTGCCAGGCGCTTACCGTCAGTCCATTTGACCCAGAGACACAATGTGATACTAACATTGTTTTTCTGTTGGCTCACAAGCCTTGTTAGAAGTAGGAATCCAGAACATTAACAAAACATTAATTTTGGACCTGCAAACATTTTAAATTATTAATTCAAAGTCATTATATATATGTTTTTTTATTTGTCTACAAAAAATATTAGCAATAAGACCTTTAAATCAGTAGATGAGTGCAGTGTAATTCTTAAGACACAATATTAAGCAACAAATGTGCCATGAGCTATTATCTGCCCTTCTTCCAATGTCCTCAGGTGGGAAAAAAAAAATAGTAGGACATGAGCCAAAGCATGCAAATGTTTCTAACTCAGCATTCGGCTGAAGAATAAGATAAAAAGAAAATCACAAGTATGAAGGCTTTGAAATATTAAAAAAAGGAAAATCTGATTTTCAAATGAGTAAACTTCAACTTTGTAGAAACAATTACAACAGCACTAAAAGATAATAACAAATCAGTGAGCCATACAAGTGTCGATAAGGGATAGAATAAGTCATGAGAGCAAATTAGTTGCATGATCAGTAACATGAAACACAGAGTGTACTCCTAAAGTCTGGGAATATCTTATCTGTATACAGGGGTGGTGTAACCAGCAGCAGCAAAGCCTATGTTATAAACATCTTTCCTACCCTCCCCCATGACCTGAACCTCAACTGTCCTATGGGTTTAAATTAACAGGTTCAGCCCCTGTGAGAGCCATGCAAAATGTCTGTGTGTACACAGCTCAACCTGAAGTTAGATATAAAAAGCCATAATAAGTCAGAGAGCACAAAAAACACAAGTGCACAAAATTGTGTGCTTTGTATGATGTAAAATGGAGCAAAATCCTTGCTTTTGCATTATTCAGACTGATATACTTATATATAAAATATCAAGGGGTAGCTCTCCTGCAGTAGCACTCTCTATAGGTCAGATTACAACCGTCAGGACGTTTTCCAAGCATGTTAATGTAAAAAACAGACCTACTCTGTCAGAGAGGTTTGCTCACGGAAGCCACATAGTTCATGGTTATTGTGGAAGACTATTATTGTCTTGTGTGTTTTGAGGTGGGCATGTGTCTGTCTTTGAATGTCCCTGTGAGCGAACAATCACTTGTTTTTGAAACCCACAGGCTATTTTTTTAAATATTTCTTTTGGACCCCTTTGGATTAAAACAAATAAAATAATAGCAGCACTGTCAAGATGTCCACAGCAAAGAAGAATGACAACTAATATTGTCATTGTAAGGTACATTACATGTATGGTACAATGTATGGCTATGATAAAATCAATATAAAGTGGTGAGCCAGTTGACTCCCAGTTTCTCAAGTTTTAACTGACTTGTCTTTAATCCAGATAGTCTAGAAAACATATTCTGTGTTTACCACCAGAGGATACAATAGCACATGTTTTGGGAATACTATTTAAGTAACAAGAAAATCATTCATAAAATGTACAAATGCATATACAACTTTCTTAATAAAGTAAGGTAAATACATTCATAGAAAACATCTTGATCAAATAAACAATCACCTTCAAAAGCCAAAAGCAAACTATGATTGAATATATATAAGTATATTGCTGTATACAGAATAACGCTGTTGTCAGACCAACATGTTTTGGCTTGAACCTTCATCAGGGTCACAAAAGCCACAAGCCGAAACACATTGGTCAGACTTTTTCCCTTCTCCATGCACCTTGGAAGTAGGCGCAGTTAAGCTACTGTGCAGGCTTCAATTATTCCACATTTGCAGCAACAGCGAGGCCAGGATATTTCTTCTTGCATTGCTACCGAACATGTGCAACAGCTAAAACCATCTGGTCAGCGATCCCAGTGACCTAGGAAGGAAAATAGGGACAGAGGAGTTCAGGGACATTAGAAGAAGTCAGCTCATTCAGTGCCCTCAGCAATAAATCAGTAACATAAACTGCTAATTTGAGAGCCAATGAAGTGAGATAAGTATAGTCAGCAGCAGCATAAATGGTGGATGTAAGTCCACAGTTGAGCAGAATGGGATTGAGTAACTTCTTACATTTCCACATGCTTCAGCACAAACATATGGCAAACAGATGACACACTATACCAAATCTGGGTATTCTTGTGCAAATTGTTCGGTTTGATAACCTTTTAACCCCAACATATGGTGCTGCATTGTACATTCTGTTGAACTTAAGCCTTTAAAAAAAAAAAAAAAAAAAAAGTCATTCCTTTGCATCATTTAAAAGTTAAATATCATGATGTTTTAGCATTTACAACCACTGACCATCTTGTCTCACTATAATTAAACACCTTAAATCAAACAAAGCAATTCAAATGTCCAATAACTTGAGACATTCTTCTATGGTTGAATGTATGTGTATTGTTGTTTCCTCAAACAATGGCAATTCAAAGGAGCCACATCCTATTGAAACTGAGTGCTCTACTGATTGCATTTTCCTGTTATGTTTAACATGATCTTGCTGTTTATAGATAGCTGTTTCTAGCGACTGTAGCCTATACAATGCAAACTACAGGGGGACACTGTGAGACAATGGATATTTCCTACAGCCTATTTATAAATATTAGGACAGCAGATGAAAAAGTCTCTTGATTTTGCTCTTCAGTAGTGCTGTTCTTTGAAGTTACAGTATATTTTGTCGGCGTTTTTATTTGCATCTGTTGACAAGCTGCTTTATTCGCATCTTCAGAGCGACTGTGGTTATAAGATAAACACCCTCTGGTCTAACACAGGGAAGTAGTAGACTAATAACGGTTTGTCACAAAGGCATCTGACCTTTAACGGCTGTATAAAGTGAATGAGTAAATGCTTCAAGGTGCCCCCAGTTGGTCCTTTCAAACTGCTCAATGGTAAAACCAACTACTGTTGGCAGCTCTCAGGTGTGTTACTGTATGAATGTGGGACAGGGTAGTGAAAGTGTGCTCAGCAAATGTTTCTCCCAAATCAATAGAGGCCACATCAAACACTGGCTCTGTGTAGAGTTCACCTTCAGCAACAGTAGTCTCTGTTTTTTTCAGTTCAGTTCATGCACTATATACCAAGAAAGGCCATGTTTTGTGTTCATGTGGTCACTAATAATAACTACAAGTATATAGCCTGAGATTTAGAGGTGATAACAAAGGATAAGTTCACGTTTTTTCAAGTCTGTCTTAATACAATATTCACCTTTGAAACAGCTCTGGTCACATTCATTCTCTCTCATTCTCATGTGCAGCTTTTCTAAGATTTGTGAAGCATTATAGCAACTGTTTAGCCCACAACTTTACTGTTTTGGTTCACGCTCACCACTGTCTGCATCATTTTCAGCCGTAGCAGGCTGAAAGCTGTTTTCATCTAAAAAGCTCTAAAAACCACAAACTAGCAGTTAGTGAAAAACTGTTGAACACAGTGGAGCATTTAGCAGCTAAAGAGTCAAATATTTCGCTCAGGAGTTGTCAGAGACCAAACAAGAGCTAAAGGAGAGAACAAATAAGCAACTGTTTGCAAACTCAGTAAAGGTAAGGTAAAGGTAAGGTAAGGTAATATGTCACTTTTACAATCTCAGTTAACCAAATCAAGAGGATATTTGCATAACTTGCAGTTCTCATAGTATAAAGCTCCCCATTTGTGTTTTCTGGTGTTTTATTTCTGAACTGTGGCTGAAGGATAGGAGCACAAAGAGGAAGATTTTATAAAAGTCTGTAACTTTGGAAGATACTTGCTTCATTTGTCTAACTGAGTGTGAAGCCTGACAATAGATTTGGTAGGGTTTTTTAACATAGAATGAGGACTGTGGATTTGAAAAAAATGTGAACTTATCCATTGATGAACTGCTTTAGGGAGAGATCTCTTTAAAGCCAATATTGTCATGAGAAATACTTACAGTACCCATTGTTTTAAGACAGACTTGAAAAAAATGTGAGCTTTTCCTGTAATGGTTATTGACTGTGGGCAGATCCCAGTGTGTTAGGGTAGATGGCACCAAGTCTGATATGTTGTGTCCTCTCACCTTCATACTGTACATTATGATATCTAACAAATGCAGAAGTTTAAAAGTGTCCTGATGAGTCAATCATTTTGAGCCTGTCATAGGGTGTGACGGTGGTCAGTCTCATGATTGACAGTTTTGGTCCAGTGATACAGGAAGCTGAAAGCAACCAACCAAAACTAGGACTTGTTGATATCAGAGTAAGCCTCACCCAGAACCAGACTCCTTATTTTTACATGTTTTACAAACTCTTTACAACTCAGACTGATTTAGTCTTAGCTAGGTGTAACCAATAAATGTGTTGTACGTGTGTTTATAGATTTTTCTTTTAATAGGTTCTTTGTTTTACATGCTTTATGTATTTTTTATGTATCTTATTCATGTCTGTGTGTGTTTTATGTTTTGCCTGGCTGCAAAAATATATATATATATCATTGGGGACAGTAAAGTTAAAGTTAAAGATGAACGATTCCTATGATGTTAATAACCAACCCAGTCACCAGAAAAACTGTTGGCATTGCTCATTTCCGCAAACCACAGGACACACTGAATGTCAATAAACACAACACTACCCAATACTTTATAGAAAATGTGCTTGAGTACATTAATGTTTCATTTCCCCTTTGCTCTGCATTATGTTTTGTAGTGGAGAAGGTTCTACTCAGATCCTACTTGCGTACAATACACTGAAAATCTTGCTTAAGTAAAAGTACAATGGTATTATCAGCAAAGTATACTTAAAGTATCCAAAAATATTGCAAAAAGAAATATCACATGAGTGCTGTATATCATTGTATGAATAATACACTGACTACATTCACTCAAGTAGCCTACTGTAACTGAGTACAATATTGAGGTACTTGTTATATGTTAATATTTTTTTTTATGTTATACTTCAACTTCATTACATTTCAGAGGTATACTTTTCACTTCACTACATTTATTTAAGAGCTACAGATCATTTTCAAATTAAGATTTTATACACAATAGATAGGATGAGTTTCTGAGATATTAACCATCATTACAGATTAACCAAAACCAAAAGTATAGAAAGTAGTTGAAAGTAGAGTTTGCATATTAATACATCAATAATATTGATCCAATAATATCATAGGATTAGTATAACACTGACTGTAGCCACTCTGTGTACTTACTGAGTACTTTTACTTTTGATACTTTATGTAAACTTCTTCAGCCTATTTTTACTTAACTGAAATGTTTAATGCATGACTTTTACTTGTAATGCAATATTTATATACTGTGGCATTGCTACTTCTACTAAAGCAAATGCTTTAAGTACTTCTTCCACCACTAGGTCTGATAGTCTGACCCACCAGTTGTGATATGGTTTGATGGTGAAAACAGTTTGACAGGAAGCAGCACCAGGAAGTATTGGGTCTGTATCAACAGGGTCTTTACAGGAACAGATCTGTAACTCTAAAGTCAAAGTATACTTGGCTTATACTGACAAGTATATTTGGTTTATAAGGCAACTTACTTAATCTGTTGATCATTAAGTATAATTAAGTGTTCCTGCTTGTAGTTGGATTTACTTTTCGATAGAGTAGCATGTTAGTAAAAGGATGCTTAAAAGTATGTAAGAACAACATATTTTATTATTTTTTTTTTCTCTCTCAATCAACAAGTCAAATAACAAAAGGAGCAGGTCTCTTTATGAAATATATAAATCGAAGTACTATAAGTTAAGTCTGATATGTTGTGTCCTCTCACCTTCATACTGTACATTATGTTATCTAACAAATGCAGAAGTTCAAAAGTGTCCTGATGAGTCATTGAATTAATCATTTTGAGCCTGTCATAGGGTGTGACGGTGGTCAGTCTCGTGATTGACAGTTTTGGTCCAGTGATACAGGAAGCTGAAAGCAACCAACCAAAACTAGGACTTGTTGATATCAGAGTAAGCCTCACCCAGACTCAGACTCCTTATTTTTACATGTTTTACAAAGTCTTTTATATTATCAGACTGATTTAGTCTTAGCTAGGTGTAACCAGTAAATGTGTTGTACGTGAGTTTATAGATTTTTCTGTTAATAGGTTCTTTGTTTTACATCCTTAATGTATTTTTTATGTATCTTATTCATGTCTGTGTGTGTATTTTATGTTTTGCCTGGCTGCAACTGACTTAATCTTTTGATCAAGATATACTCATTAAGTATAATTAAGTGTTCCTGCTTGTAGTTGTACTTACTTCTCGATAGAGTAGCATGTTAGTAAAAGGATGCTTAAAAGTATGCAAGAACAACACATTTTATTATTTTTTTTTCTCTCTCATCTCAAATCAACAAGTCAAATAACAAAAGGAGCAGGTCTCTTTATGAAATATATAAATCTAAGTACTATAAGTTAAAGTATTCAAAGAATACTTTCATGAACTATACAGCAGAGATGCTCACAATTCGGTCATTTTTTGTGCAAGTCCAAGTCAAGTATCAAATCATAAGCACAGCTGCATTCTAACTTGCTAAAAAGGCACCAGTCCATACTTGCCAATGCACCCGATTTTCAGGAAACTATTGCTTTTCATTGCCCCTCTCTTTCCTCCTGGGGTCACATTTCTCCCTATTTAATTTTCACACCTTCTTTTTCCTTTTTGTTATCTCAACCTCTTTCTGGCACTGTACATCATCTATAAGATCTACTGTTTCCACCCAAATGACAACAGAGCTACACCAAATGTTGTTTTCCGACCAAAGAGTGCTGCTCGCGACCTATACATACTTGTGACACAACGTGGTTCGAGCTGTGCTCACCGCACGTCACAGTGTGCCTTGCCCAAAGGGCTTTGCTTGACTCAGCGAAAGCTCTCATAGTGCAACGCAAGCCATTGGCAGTAATGGGTTTCAGAGCACAGCGCTGCCATTGTTGCGTTGCGTGTGAAAGTGAGAAGACGGAGCGAGAGAAATGGAGAGTACAAAGAGAAAGAAATACTGTGGCAAAAATGGATGAATGAATGGAAACTGATGAAAATTAGTTTATGTTAGAGATTCACACCAGTGTGGCGAATCAGTTTAGTTTAGTAACTTTAGTAAACACAGCTGTAGTGTAGTCATTATTTTATTTTCATTCTTAAAAAGTCACCAAAATGTAGGAAACAAGGTTTTTTTCTGATCGAAGATCAAACCCCACACTTTGGTTTTGAAATCTTCCCTATTTTTGAAGTCTCAATGCTGGCAAGTATGCACCAGACCCAACTGTCCCCTGTTCCAGCCGACCCCTTCCTCCCCTATTTCCTCCACCACTGCCATAGGCCTACTGACAAGTAACTGCTGATAGAAAAAATAAATAAAAAAAAAAATAATTACACCACAGTTACATCTTTATGACTTCAGTATTTGACTTCGTGTAAGTACTGTGAGTTACAATAGAAGCCACTGCAGTAATATTGTAGTAATATACGTGTTGAGCTTTGCTTGAATCAACTGATTGTCCTTGAAGCGGCACTACTGCTGCTGCTGCGGGCGGTGGCGCGTTTACGGCGCATATGCACACTTATCACCCGCGGGGGCACAAACTGCAGCGACCAATCAGCGTTCTCCTCACGCAGAGGGAGTTGGATACTTTACAGCCTGCTACAAATACTCTGTGGCACATTTTTTTTGTCATTGAATGCGCCTTAAGGTCGCCACTTCAGGCTGTTTCGGGGCACCTCGTGGTTGTCAAAGTGAAGCGCTTCATTATTAACCAGAAGTAAACAGACTTCTTCTCCGCGGCTCTTTGTAACTTGGGAAACTCGCGAGGACAAACTAAACATCTCCAAGCGTTACTGAGCTGCTTGTCGGCTACAGCAAGCGACACAGTTTCTTCAAAACAAAGCAGCGGGGAACGGCAAGGTTTGAGCCTGTGCAGTCAGGGAAACTTTCTATGAGTTTTGTAGGGAAGTAGCTGAACATAACGGGAATTAACGCCTCTACCCAGAGTTACACGCAGCTTTCTGTTTGCTCGCATCTGCAAACATGACACGAAGATCCTGCGCGATATATGCGGTCGGCATCATCTGCGCTACCCTGCTGGTCGTTGGGATTGGTTTAGTTGTGAGTCAAGTTTTCCGCACGATAATGCACAACCGCCTCAAAAAGGTAAAAAAAAAAAAACTCACACTTTCATCCTCATAACTGTGTAAACCACGTGGGTATTTTATGATGTCATGCATTTTTGCTTTGAATGCACTGCTGTGCAAAAGTAGTCTGTTGAGCATTGTGGGATTATACAGTATACTGTATGCTC
Source organism: Pterois miles (assembly GCA_947000775.1). NCBI lineage: Eukaryota > Metazoa > Chordata > Actinopteri > Perciformes > Scorpaenidae > Pterois > Pterois miles. The sequence goes on along the minus strand of CAMQGK010000229.1, from coordinate 11,341,321 downwards.
CTCACTCAGTTACAAAGTGCAGACCATTTGCAGTCATTTATTACAAATTAATGTGATCACATCAGAAACTGGGCACAACATTTAACTGCATTTAAATGTACTGAAATATGAAAACTTTTAATTCAATTTAGCAGCAGAGTAAACTTGGTGTGCGTTGTTTTGATATCATGTATCATAAGATGCCGTGATTGCTCTTATCTTTGGAGATTATGTGTCTCCTGCTATGACTTGCAGTGAGATGGGTTGTGTTGCCTCCCTGAAGGAGTGGCTCTAATGAGAAGCTCAAACTCCTCGAGGTGAAAAGGATGGGTTATTATAGGTTCAGTGGCCTGCACTGTGCAATCAGCACTTTCTCTTCCCCACAGTTAAATTAACTTTAGTCAAAGTTCCTTTTCCAATAGCACACATCGTGTTCAAAGACTTTTCGCAGACATACTTTTCCCAGCAGATGTCCTATATATCATGTATGTTTCTGTGTTGGTTCAAATGAAATTCCACAGCTAAGAATAAGTAACAGCTGTGTTTGCTTGTTCTTGGTTGGCGTTTTCAACACATGACAAGAAAAAGCTGAGTGCTGAGCTGAGAGCGAATCAGTACTGTTACAATTCATTTAAGCTGGTCACGCATTACTCACTGGAGTGGTCTGAGTCACAAAGCCTCTCTCAGAGAGGTTAACATCCATCTAGCCTAATAATACGGTTATTATACAAATGAGAAGGACAGCATGAGCTGAACTCTGAAAAATGTTCTGCGAAATTAATGAGATGTTAGAACTTGTCCCTATTAATAACTTTAAAGATCTGCTAGCAGTAAAATGTTTTGTCCATAACATAACAAGAAGTGGGAAATGCCATTCAGAGTTTCTTTGAGGTGACGTCAGTAAATGTCTTGTTTTGCCTGAACAACAGTTTAAAACAGCAAGATATTCGGTTAGCAGAAAATACTCACATTGATACTCACACTGGTAGTGGAAAAGTGGCTCAAGCAATGAATCGATTATCAAAATATTTTTGTTGATCAACTAGCATAATTAATTAATTGATTAACTGTTTCAGCTCCAATTCAAATAATAAGTAAAGACACCGTTACACTCACTATCGGAATACGATAAATAGATTGCAATTTTTTAATTGTTATCTTTTTCTGTGTATTAATATGTGAATGTATTTTCTGTATGAATCATTTAGTCCATAAAATATTGGAAAATTGTCAGAAATGCCCATCACAATTTCACTAATTCCATTTTCACCTCTACAAATTACTTGTTTTATACGACCAACAGTCTGTGAACCAACTTTGTTTTAAATTTTCTATCATGGAAGACTTAAGATCAGAAAATATTAACATTTAAGAAGCTGAAGCCAGTGAATTGTCGTCATTTTTCCAACGGAAGAGTCACAGCATGAGAAATTTCCATAAGTCACTAAAAACTGAACACCCTAACGATATTGAAAAATGAGCCAACAATGTTTATTTTTGTTTTAACATTCTGATTGCGTGATTTTATTGAAAATAGTGGCAATACACCGTGCATTAGCCTAGAGGGCTCCTCAGGATTTGGTGTCCCCTGAGGTACTTCCGTTATGTTGTGTATGACATGCGGTGTCTTTGGTAAACGGCGAATGTTTTTCTTAATTTGCTTATTTGTTATTTGTTTACAGATTTTTTAAAATTTTTTTAAATTAAGCATTTGTGTTGACAAAGTTATGAGTAGGTTTTCTTCATCTGCTTGTTTTTATGCATGTCGATTGAGTTCAAGCCTGAGGAACAGCAGTGACTGATGATGAAAGATGTTTGGTACTTGTGTAGCTTGTTTACAGATGCTAAGGATAATGGAAAAGAAGAGTGTGAAGACACTGAAGTGAAGTTTTCTCAGGCTGTGGTTATATATGTTCTTTCAATGTGACTTTTGTTATCTGGTCATCCCAGGATGCATTAACTGTCAAATGTACACTCGCCTGACTCGCTGTAAGAAAGGAGGAAAAGTGGGACTGTCTGACATGTTAAGTTACTGATGATGAAAACTCCACGTTTCCTGATTTTGCTACTTCAAAATATAGCTTTTAAATAACAAAATAACAGGGGGCTTTTATTGTGAAGAATGTATAGCAAATGTGTTTATCACCAAATTAGCGGCACTTTGTTAGCAGCTATTAATATTAAAATGATGATAAGTCTACTAATAGTGCAGGGAGGAAGAATAAACAGCAAACATAACAGGGGCCTTTTATTGTGATGAATTTCTATGAAATTTAATGTGTTTATCTACCATTTTATTGCTGCTTCTTTGACCATAAAATATATCCGATCACTATCTGATAAGGTGACCTGCCTGCATTAAAACTTCAAGTGTGGACGCATACAGTATATGCAGACACAGCTGAGTTCTGATCTTGTGCATCTGATCACAAAACTGAAACACTGAAAAGACAAGTGTAACCACTGCTTCTGTTGTGATCTCCAACTTTGCAGATGCATCAACTTGTGGATCATCACTGATAGACTTTAAAGCTGATGGGAAATGGATATTTAAACTAAAGTAAACATCAATATTTTGATCTTCAATCCTAGAGATACCTGCCGTCTGATACCTGTTTCTCCATAGCAGGTATCAGATGGCTTTTATCACAGAGGCTTAGTATTGACTTTAGAGGTCATGGGGGGTATTCACCAGGCTGCCTATTGCTGGGAGTTTAAACATTTAAAGAAAATAACATTTTCTTTTACTTTTAGCAGGCTATAGAGGTTTCTAAGGTCAAATGGCTGCAGGAAGTGGAGAGAAGAGAACAGATCCCAAATACTCAACAACTGGGTGTAAATCATCGGCTACATTTAAGATTGTACAGGGAGGATGTTTGTAGTTTATTTTGATCACAGATGTGTTCACATTTTGAAGTCAATTTTAAAGTCGCAATAACTGCAATATTGTAATACCGTGAAATTGGCAAGCCAACCACGGGATGGCACGCAACCGCCACAACTGTTATGTTCACGTTTTTTCCTTTTGTAAATCCTTTGCAATGGGAGTGCCACATTTTTACATTTTGCTACAAACGTCAGAAGCACGATGAGATGAGTCTATTCTGCACTGAATGCCGCACATATGATGTTATTTCTGGTCAGCGATAATTGAAAAATGTTCAGCTTTGGGTAAAAAACAGTGACCAGCTGTCACATCCTTCATATAGGCTACAGTGCTGAACAACAACATTTACGGAGGAGAAATGAATAGACCAGTGCGTCTGTCCTCGCTACGTGCTTCAGCCTTCCCTTCATGCACTGCAAGTACTTTACCAAGTGTATTAAGTTTTAAAACTCTCATCTGTCATTTAAAAATCAACAATATACCTATTGATAACCTATATATACCTATAATAACAATTAAGCTTAGCCCTAGCCAACATGTTACCTGTTCCTTATCTTCTTTTTGCCTTGTGGTGCATAAGGACTGTTTTGTTGAAGCCAATAGAATAGAATAAATAGACAAACTGGACTGAACGTTTGTTGGAGTAACTGATAAAATCACTGTTTAGTCGCGTTTAATAACCATTTATACATGTTCACTATTTACTTTTAATTTTGTCAGTTGCTGTGATAAAATATAGACTAGGTTACTGTTTACTCAGTGTCTTTACAAGACTCTACAAGCATGTAGGCTAAGTTAATAGCTCTTTATATAGTGGGTTTATGAAGATACTTTTATGGATCAGGAAAGCCCATGTGCAATCTGCACTGTGTTCAGGGGTGTGACCAGGACATAAAATTACTGAGGTCAACAGACTCAGGGGAGGGTGGAGTAATGCTTGGTTGGTGAGTCAGTTTGGGGTTTTTTTTTCACCCGAACTCGAGAGTTAAATTGAGAAAGCGCTATAACAGGTTTCTGTACACATCTCAAAATTAGGGGTAAATTTGAGAAAATATGACTGAAGGCATGACTGATTTCATGGATTGACATGGCATCCTGATTTACATTGTTCAAAATGTGTTACAGTTTGTCCAGAGTAAGTTTTGAGTTTATGTATAAGGGTCTATTTACCAAGTAATTATACATGGCTGGCTTTAGGCCCAGACAAAAAGCAGATGGCAGTAAAAAGCCACAGTAAACCAAACACAAGGTGAGGTATACACTTACGGGCCATTGCTGAAGTGGCCACATTGATGACCCTGGAATGATTTTCAAAGACAAGCAAACCAGACCAGACATTGAAAGTTTTGAATTTTCTCCTTCTCCTTGCTCCTCGTATTTCCAAATGTTTTGGTCTCATTAACTGTCTTCATCATTCTTACGAGAGCTGCAACGATAAATTGATTTGTTGTCAGCTATTAAATTAATTGCCAACTATTTCTATAATCAATTACTCGGTTTGAATAAGCACTATAAGATATTTCTGAAAACATTTGAGGCGAGAAATAGGCATTGCAGTAAGAGTATTGATTCATATTTGCAATACACTGCATATATACATTTGCATACACTACTGTCTGGATATAGTTTTTAATCATATTTGCTCTATTTCTACCCACTGCAGCTTTAATCAACAACATTCTTACATAGTTTTTCACATACAGAGACAGAGAAACAAGATACATTACCCAAGTACTGATTTGGTAGTAGTTGTAGTGTCTGCATCTGAAGAGTATTTATTACATGAACAGGCAGAACTGTAAGCATGTAAAAGAATCTTACTCAGTAAAATGCATGTGTGGGTGTGACGCACATGCATACCACTCACATCCAGACACATGGTTATCTACTAGCCTGGTGGTATGATTTATTTCAGCCATATCAAGTTACCCCCTTGCCCCAGTTGCACCAGTGTGGAGGATCTCATTCCATGGATACCCTCCCAGCAGGAGACTCTCCTTTGTGTGCTAAGCCTCTTTCACACTGCTAGGTTTATTGGGAAACAGGCTGGTTTGGCAACCCCTCAGTTTCCATGTGAGTCAAGTGAGGTCAGTATGCAATGACCTGCTGATGAGGTGATTGTGAAAAATGATTTGTCCCTGAATTGTATTGTGGTAATTTTACAAAGACTAGACATAGTGGGTTTCTTTCAGAGTTTTAGCTTTGACACAAACATGTTAATTAATAATACAGTGTTTTTATTCTGGATTTACAAGTATTAAGCCAGGAAAGTCACCTGTAGAAAGAGAACTGCTCCACACGACATACATACAGATGATTTGGAGCTTTAGCAGTAGTAGAAATAAACATTGAGTTTATCTTGACAATACCACTAGAGGAAATGCCATAAGGTCATTAAAATCAAAAGGTTTTATCCCCCTGGAAGCAGGAATATTCACGGCAAATGTCTGTGACATGTGGCATTCTTGTGACTTGTGGTAACACTAAGCATTAGTCAAGGGCCATTTTGACATGACTGCAAAACAAAGGTCATAAAAATAATTTGCAATCATGCTCTGGGGACAGTCTTACCAAAGTTTATGAAGGTCATGGCCAGCAGTTGTTAAGATATCTGGCTCTAGTCCAAGACCCTACAAACTTCCCACAATTACTTCAAGTAAATTACAAGACTTAAGGGTCTACAGCTATGCTAGCTGCTGGTGATGTCAAAAATATTGAATTATCGATACATATTGATGCTGAATATTTGTCACAGTGTCAACTCATTTTCCCCAGTATTGATACATGGGTACCAGTTGCGCTTTGTGTTCTCTCTGACAGCAGCTTTAAATGTTTTCCCTGTGGTATTAAAAACATTGAATATTGAGTATTGTATAACTCTAACTTTAGGACTTAATGATTTAAATAAGTCCTATTCAAGTGTTCATAGTTTATGTTCATCAAAAAAAAAAAAAAATCTAGTCACAGAGGTCTCTTTTCCAATGTAAGTCTATGAGAAAAAGGCTTTTTGGGCCCAATAACTACTTGTGACGGACACAAAAGTTGTCGTACCACCGTTTGGCCACTATGACAATTGGGATCAGTGACCGGCACTCTTCCCGGGGGCTTGGTCCAGACTAAAACTAAAACGGGGTCAGCATCAAACAGCTCTATTTTGGGGGCTTGAAAACACCGGAGTAGTGTGGATGCTAGGCATAAAAGTAGCAAAAGTTATTTAAAAACGAAAACATATTAGTGTTGATGTAGCCTTAGTGCCACCACAGCCAGTTACGAGTTGGTGGCTACTGGGCGATCTGTTCACTGTAAAACCGAATAGACCTTTCTGTAATATGACTTTACTGGATGCCGTAACAGCAGGGCTGGACTACAGTTTATCTGATACAGCTTTGTTAGGTGTACTGAGACAAACCCATTTCGAGCATGCAAACCTTGTACACCACAGCTGGAGGATTTAATGAATGTCTTCTTGCTGTGCCCAGTGTTATTCACGTCTATGTATTTGCCTGTCTCGACATCAAAGCACGAGCAGTGTGTGTATTTGTGTATTCACCTGCAACATGTGTTTTCAAATAGGGAGTGGTGTTAGAGTAGCGGTGGTCAGTACTGAGATAAGAAGGTTTCTCTGTTCCTGTTTTCCATACGGTATTTCATGTAGCATGCTGGGAGGGTTTTCATATTGATTGTTCAAAGCATGAAAGGACGACATTGAAACACCACGCTGTCCCTTCTTCAATCCAAGGTGACAGCTTTATTGTCCTTGGCTACTCAGCTAAACTTTTGTCTCTGAACAAGTAGAAGGGACCCCAAAAGAGGAGGGGGTTGTGCTCCCCAGAAATAATGGGACTCGTTTGTGTGCTTTTGGGCTTATTTCATACTGAAGTACTACTTTTAACTTTAACACAAAGCTGACACAATTAGACCAAAGTGAGATATCCTTTTGATGTGTTATCAAAAGAAATACTAATCCTCTTTTCTTGTCTCATTCCCTGTGTTTTCCAATTCCTCTAAAGATTCTTACAGTGAAATAGGTTATCCTTGTCCAGAGGCAATGATATATGCTGTGAGAAAGTTTCTATCATACTGTGTAATGAAGCAGGATAGTAAAGGTTTTTGATGTGCTGCACTTCCAAGGCCACATAAGGCTGAGTCCTGAGGAATGCAGCTCATATTATTAAGGTCGCAGTCCTGCACAACAAGTGGGCATCCAGCTCTCTGCATCACATGATATGTCAGCGGCTCTCCCCAAGTGCCCGTTGTCATTGGCAACCGCTTACAATGGAGCTGTGGAAGGGTCTCCCCTAATACCATTCATGTGTGTTGTCAGACGCTCAGACAGCAGCTGCCCTCCTCCACGAACCCCCAAGGATGTTTTTGTTCTCTGGGTTGTTTTTACTATGGAGAGATTGTACAGAAACTCCCAATTCAAAACATGTGGTCCCTGTTGCAAAACCTTTTGCACTTTTTGCATCAAATGCATCATCATTTGAAAGCCACATGAAATGATCAAACACTTCTGCTTACAGAAAAACCCTATATCAAGCAGTGGCACGTTTTATTTTAGTTTATCATATGTGTAGTAGTGTTTTACATTCATTTGAAACAGAAAATGTGCTTTTCATAACTGTGTTTATGTGTCTGAATGAATTATGTTTATGTTAAAATGAGATACTTCATGTCTCAACAGGAGATTGTTTTGGTAGAGGGCAGCCGTGTGTTTGAGTCATGGAAAACCCCTCCCCCTCCTGTCTACATGGAGTTTTTTTTTCTTCAATATGACCAATGTGAAGGCATTCCTTGAAGGGGCCAAGCCAGAGGTCAAGCAGGTTGGACCCTACACATACAGGTAGGATGCAAGGACACATCAGTATAGGCTGCCACAAAGAAAGTCACATGTGCCGCACATAAAACGTCTTCAAAATCTTATATATTGTCAAATATGTTTTGTTGTTGTTTGTGTAGGAGGTGATCTCTGGTTGCAGACTTGCACATTTGCACTACCAGATACTACTGCACTTCATTTGTATTTACTCTGTTGACTGTGAAAGGAATTAAAAAAACCAAATAAGTGTTCTGATATGGCCAAATTTCAAGTGTGATACAGAGACCACAACCAAACTGTGTTGCTGTTTATACTTATCAAGTTTATTGGCTTTGTGGGTTCATCTTTTCTCCAAATTTGGACAGCATCAGCCAAACCACACACCACAAATTAGGTTTTTGAGAGCAGAAAGTAGCTTTAAACCATTATTTACCAGGCTTCTTCTTGCAATGCTCTTGAAAGGTGACCGTTACTTGCTCAGCACCTATGGACACTGAAAAAGGGACATGAATTTCTAAGGTTCACTGCTTCCTCTCTTGTGGTTTATTAATGTAACTGACTCATTTTAATTGCATAATAAACAAACAAAAAATCCCAGGCTGATTTTATCAACTGTTTGTAAAATTACCCTAAAGATCAGACAGTGATATATGCAGTATGTTGTTCCATAACCTGTCATTTCCGTCATGTGAGTCCTGATAAAGAAAGAAAAAAGATAGAAAGATATTCCTTTATTAGTCCCACAGTGGGGAAATTCAGTTTTACACTCTGTTTTTCACACACAGTACATATACATGCGTCAATGGAGAGATGACAGAGTGATGGGGCTGCTCCTGACAAGCGCCCAGAGCAGTTGGGGGTTTGGTGCCTTGCTCAGGGGCACCTAGAGGTAAACTGGCACCTCTCCAGCAACCAGTTGGTCTTGGTCCATGGGGGTCTTGAACCCGTGACGTCCGCGTCCGCGGCCCAAGTCCTTACAGACTGAGCTACTGCCGCCCCATATAAGAAACTTTGTGTAGATTTTGAATCACTTCTAATGCACCCTCTGAAACCCTTAGATAAATATCAAGGTTCACTGCTGAATCACCAAAATACGGCACACAGTACACATCAAGATACTCGACCCCCACTTCCTAAAGTATATTTAACGGTTCATCTTACCTAATCTCCAACGGATGTTGTATTAAGAGGAAGAAGTTCTGTGATGAAATTGATATGTAGTGTTAACCTAAATATATGTGCAATGCTTTTTGAGTTTAACTAGTCTGAGATGGTTATTTGTGATAGGAACAATTCCAGAAAGCTCAATGAAAATATAAAGAACCCTTTAATGTTATTTTATTGTTGTGTTTGCCCAGGGAGTACAGGTATAAAGACAATGTGAGCATGATGGAAAATGACAGGATGGTGTCCGCATACAACACCAAAAGCTTTGTGTTCCTGAGAGACAAGTCTGTGGGTGACCCAGCTGTGGATAACATCACCACTGTCAACATCCCTGCTTGGGTGAGTCATGAACCAAAGGTCTTAGACAAGCAGAGTAAAGTGGAAATCCAAGTGGGGGAAAGTTGAGTGTGTGTTGTGTAAGTTTCTTCTGCACTTTGCTTATTGTTCCCTCAATCCCACCTTAATGCTCGCCACCATCCTGTACGTCATCCTGCTATTTTTTTCCGTCTCTTCTCCACTCTGCCCTACTCCTGCTTCCCGTCTCTAGGCTGTAATGAACAGAGTGAAGGGGAGCTTATGGAGGTCCTCCATGGTGTCAATTTGGATGAATTCTGTCGGGAGCGGTCTCTTCACAACTCGCACTGTGGATGAATTGCTGTGGGGCTATGAAGATCCCTTGCTGGCCCGCATTGCTCCCACAAATCCTGAGGTGGAGAAGGTCTTTGGCCTCATGTACAAGGCAAGGCTACAAATAATAAAAGCTGATTAACCTCAGCTGAAATTTGTTTATGGCTTATGTAAAGGAAACTCTAGTGATGCATTTTTCACTAATTTCTCCATGAAATTCAGCCACTCTGTAAATCACTGCATCTGGTGTTCTCCATGATAAGAAATATAAGGGTTTTTGAAAACATTTTAATGCCTTTAATCTTCTGTTATCTATCTATTTAGAAAAATGGAAGTAATACCGGGGAATTTGTCTACCACACTGGGCAAGAGAACTACATGGATTATGGCCGCATCGCAACATGGAATGGCGAAAGGTAGCGCTTCTGCAATCTCACACAAACACACACTCCTCTCTGTCTTCAGCCACTGTAATGAGACTTCACTGGGAAACCTTTGGATTTAAAAAGTTTCTGAAATCTACTGCTTTTTGCCAGTAATATTGGAACACTGGCTGGCTTGTCTGTCTGTCTGTTTGCTTGAGCTGTTGCCCACATTACAAAACACAGGACAGGACATCCTGATACACTGAACGCCTTAATGGCTCTTTAGTAGCCTTTCTTATCCCATTTTATTTTCGGGCTATGCAGTCTCTAATTACACTTTTTACTCCTGGGAGACCACTCTTTTCAACTGTGATTTTCAGATAAAACCTGTTCATCAAAACATTTTTTGTAATTTAATGCTTTCAAGATTGAAGTGATAATGGTGTTGACATTGAAAGAATGGCTGTTGAAAACAGAATATCTAGCCCAAAATAACATGTCTGTTTTTGTTCACATAAAATAAAATCTACAGCAAAGTTTTTGTATAGGCATGCTGCGAAAGTCTCTAAAACATTTTTTGGTTGCTTTGCAGGCAGCATAAATTTATACATTGAATTAATGCCTAAAGACATACCTTCTGTATGAGTATTATACTTTTTTATCTGCATAAATGTCCTCTTGATGCAGTTTTAGAAATATATTAAATGCTCATGTTTGTGACAAAATGTTGTTTTGCAGCCAGCTGACATTCTGGACATCTAACCAAAGTAACAGCATCAATGGATCTGATGGAAGTGCTTTCCATCCCCTGCTGGACAAAAGTGAACTTATTTATGTCTTCACTCCAGACCTCTGCAGGTACAGCTCAACATCAGACTGCCTTCCTGCAGCCCACTGCTCCCATGTGGCATCATTTTAAAACATGGAAATCATAACACTGTGTCATTGTTATTATTTCTTATTCTTACAAGTGAGTGTAGTGTTACGTAAATATCCTCGTAGTAATATTAATCTGTTGTGGCATGGCTCTATGGATGTCAGCCTGACAGTAGATCATGTACTCCACCACTTTGGTCCAGACTGAAGTAATAACTATAAGATGAATTCCCATGAAATTTAGTACAGATCCCCATGGTGCCCAGCGGAGGAATCCTAATGATGTTGGTTGAGCCAAAACTTTTCCTCTAGCACTACCATCAGGTCAAAATTAGAATTTTTCCAGTACTTAGCATCATGGCTAAATACCTGTAAAACTAGTGACATTCCCATCAGCCTTGGTTGTTCACATAAAACAGAAAAAGCTTTGTTAAGAATCATTGCGTGAAGTGGATGTAAATGAATGTTTCAGAAAGTTACACAAATGATCAAACAGGAATCCCCCCCCCAATCTGATGTTGGAAAGGTGTGGAGGAAGGGGGTTTCCAAAGCTATTTGACCATCAAAAAAAGCAGGTGTGAAATTGAGGAAGTATACTGGCAGCTTTAAGTACAGCCTCGCTAGCATGGACTCTTATCTTGTTGTCAGTTAGATATGAGGGAACTATTCATCTGACTCAAGAACAAACATAAACTTATGCTATTTCTTTCATATCAGGTTTTACATCCTCCCATTTGTTCCCAGTGGACCATAGTGGCCCAGATATGATAAATAATTTTACCTGTGGACAGTGTGGTTATAATGAAGCAATGTCTAATTCTGGGACATGACCTGACCTGAAATGTTGGACTCAACTCACCACACAGCAGGACGCAGGCTTTCAAATCTGGTATGGAAATAAAGTTCACAGGCCTTGGATCACATGGATTGCTATCATAACATCCTGATCACTTACAAACAGCACCACAGGTGGTGTCTGTTTTCCCACCAAGGCTGTACTGCCTATACTGTGTGCGTTTTTTTGAAAAACTAACATGGCAGTTTCCAGGAAGCATTTTATGGAAAAGCTTGCATGAAAAGGAATGTTGGTCTGGAGTGTAATGGGGATGGAAGCTGTGTGAGTGAGGAAGGGGAGGGAAAATCGTGGGAGTGAGAATGAAAAATCCTTAAAGGCTTTTATGGTTGTTGACAAGTATTGAATTTGTGCTATTCTCAGCATTGGGAAAGTCCATTTGTTTCTGTTTCTGGAACAAGCAAGTGTAATTATGCCTTCCCTGTGAAATGGGCTGGATGCATCTGGCAAATTTGTCATCTTACTTCTCAGAAATGCCTTGCAGACATGTTCACTACTAATGCTTGTAAAGAGCACTCAGATTTCTGGAGAATCAAGATGTTATCGAAAGCTTGAAGAATGTTAAAGAGAATCCACTCTCATACTGGGGCTAACTGATGTTCCTTGGGATTTTTATTTTTGTAAATGCAACGCCTTGATGCTGACTTCACTGATGAAACTGTGTCATTGCCCTTGCTAATGGCGATAGCTTCCAATTTAGAAAGTAACCTTGACCTAAAAGGAACACACATTGCTTTAGACATCCTCCCCTTTTTGTTGAGCATGGAAAGAATCTGTTGAGTGGCATGGTTGTACCTTTGTCTGTGATTGGATGCGTGTCAAAAAACCCTCTCCCGAATGTTTACACTTTCACCTACTTATTCATTGCCCGGTTGCTGCATCACAGCTGTCTGTGCTATTGTGACTAAATGTAAGACTCCCTCTCTGTTTCCTATCCCTATTTACCATATTATATTTGAAGAGGAAATGTTCCATTAAGTTATACGTGTTAACCTTTCACTCAGTTTGGCTCAAGTGTTTTCAGCCTTAAGCCCCAGTAAGAGTAGCTCAACATCACTTTGTCTTAAAACATGTTTTTAGCTAAACGACATCTGGAACTGATCTGAAGGATAAAAAAAAGTGCTGGAATTCCCATCTGTGACCCTTTGGTCTAGTAACTGACAGCTTAGCTACAAAAACCTCAGGATTTTGACGAATTGCAAGCAGGTGTCATGGTTAAAATACCAACTTGCCTTTTGTCATACGTTAATCTTTCTTCTAGCTATGATCCTTCATTCAAAATACTTGATTTTATTTAAAGAGGACCTATTGTGCTCATTTTCAGGTGCATACTTGTATTTTAGGTTTTTACTCAAACATGTTTACATGTTTACTGTTCAAAAAACTTTTTTTTGCAAACGTGTTACTTAGTGACATTGCTAAGTTATGGAGGAAAAGGCAGGACTTCAAGCAAGGTATTTCAGGCAGTTCAGGAGCAGAGTTTATGTGGGGGAGATTGGCATGGACTTTGGGCTTTGTAAATCTGCAGACCTTTTACATGCACAAAAAAACTATATAACACAATACAGGAAAGGGAAATCATAATAGGTCCTCTTTAAATAGATTTCGTTATAAATGAACCAACATTTCACACACAAAAAAAAAAAGATGTACACTTAAACAGATTCAGACACAGATTCAACCCAATGTAGGACACTGGATATGCAAAAAAGAAAAAAATATTAATTGAAACTGAAAACACGACACAGGTTAGAAACACTTTAAGTTAGCTCATTTCCGTCATGGGTTCTGGCCACCCCAAGCCATGACACCATCAAAGACTGCCGTGCTTCTGCTATATTGCAAACTTAAGAGAAAGTTATGTAGATTTAATTACTGTAGATATTACTAATTTTGCATATTGTACATTTTTACTAAAATCCTGAGTAAATTCCCCCATCTCTCCCCTTTGCAAACGCTTATACGCTTATAATACAGTCTCACATCATCTCATGAAATGTTGGCCCCCACACATTGAAGTGATTTAGCTACAAAAGACCCATATCTTAGCTTAATTTATTTGAAATGAATTCCCACTGTAACAGTCTCTCATGCCCAACAGTACAAGGCAGAGGCTTTCACAGTCCTGTTCTAGTGAGGAAACATAAGGCTTTTTACTTGGCTTCTCTCACAAAGGTCAAGGGAAAGGTCTGTACAGTATTGTTGCACGATCGGTGGGCTGAGTAGCGAAGGGCCGCATCCTCCCGGCCAGTTGGCAGATAGTATATAGACTCCTTTGTTCTCACAGAGAATCGTAGGGATTCCCTAGAAGAATAGAACTGCAGATACATAGAACAAGGATGAACTGCTCGCAGGAACATAATTCACATCGAAGCTGTAAAAACACATTAAAATATAATTAAAGGTTTACAATTTCTCCTCTTCAGTACAAAAAGAAAGTTAACAACACAGTACAGCATTATTTCCACTACATGATTTGAATGAGAGAGGTCCTCTCAATAGGATTTCAGTATAATGGTACAGTCAATATAAATCCTCCAGCTTCTCTCTTGAAATTGAAAGTATTTTTTAAATTATTATTAGGAGGAGAGGAGAATTATTTAGAATATTTATTTAGATGTATTTATGTGGGATGCCCCCTCTTAGTCAATTACTCGACTGATAGGTAATTTTTGTCTTAGCTGACTTTGATTCCTTTAGTCACGTTACTCGTTTTTTTAATGCTTTTTCATGCTGAATGACTGGTAACTTATTTCCTAGAAACTTATGGGCACATCTCTGGTAAAAACAAGATTTAAAGTGGTGCTGTTGTGTGAGTCTTTTTGAAGAAACTTAGTTTTACAGATCTGTTGATTAAATCAATTCATCACTTAGACTAGATCACATGAGTGTTAGTTGACTAAGAATTTCTTTGGTCGAGGACAGCCCTAGTATTTATTCTGTGCAGAAAACAAACTTTCATGAAATGTAATGACTTTTTAGGGACACATGGCATTTGTTGACTCCAGACTTAGCCAAGCAGCACTTCAATAAGCATGTTAATGTGTGCACCTACCCAGATGGTTTTAATATTAAGGGACCACATTTGTAGAAATATTATTGTAGTAATTCTATAGAGCTGTTTTTTATTGCTCATGTGCTTCCTCCATCCCCTGTGAAGAAATACTGTAATATTCCCTTTGTATTCCTATTTCATGGATAGTGTTTCTAACAGTTGTGCTTTTGAAAGAGATTAATAGCAGTTTCTATCATGAAACCTATCATGAATACCATTTTTCTAGCCAGGTTGTAAACTGTTGTTGGAACAAATTGATTTAATTTCCTTTATTGGTTTATTTAAGATAGGGACAGGGTACAACAAATATATGCACCAGATATAGCACAATGCTAGTTTCATCTGTTGCCCCTGTGCATGTATAAAATGCACATATAACAATATAAAAACATTAATTTCACATTATACCTATAAGATATATATCAGGCCTTAATGACAATATGACTGTATGTCTTTCAACCCTTCTTTAATATTAGCTTAAAACTGACTAAAGCTAATACACTACTTGATACTTGAAGGGATGGCATGGTAAACAGAGATGAAGAAGAAGAAGATGCAGTATAATAAATAAGAAAACTCTCATCATGTCCTACAATGTTCTTGCTTTACTCTCCAGGTCGATCCACATGGAGTTTGAGAAAGACGTAATGGTAAAAGGAATCCCAGCCTACCGCTTCACACCACCACGCTCTGTTTTTGCCAGCAAAGAAGAGAACCCAGCCAATGAGGGTTTCTGTGTCAGCCCAAAAGAGTGCCTGGGAACTGGCCTTCTTAATGTCAGTCCCTGTCGAAAAGGTAAATGACAGCTTGTGCAATGTATTTTCTCATGCACACTTTGCACTTTCACATGCCTCTACTTTCACACTTTCACTTTCTTTAATTAGCTGTGCATCCTACACAAAGCCTCTGAACTTACACTCTGCCGTGGGCCTTTATAGTAAACCCATACCTTTACTTTAAAAGATAGGATCTTTGCTTTTTTTGCCCTGTTCTTAAAGCTTTCTACCCAGTCAAGTCCTCCTTTTATTTTCCTTCCTACTATCACCAGCACTAATACCCTCTAAATGAGCCATGTGATACAGCTCTCCAGCCCTCTCCATGCCTCAGACGCCATCTGACCTTGACTGAACCAGTAGCTGAGGGGGCGGTAAGCCCTGTCACCTGATTCTGGCGTTGAATATGGCCAGGCCTTAGTGCCTGTGTTCACTGACCAAACTGTATAAAAAATATTATCATTCCCTGTGAAAGAACAGTTTTACACATTTACTACCATATTTTAGTTTTTAATGCATTTTAATACATTTGAGGCATTTATTACTTTCTGTTCTTCAGTATCAACATGCAGGGACTTGTAACCTGTTTCAGTTATTCTCACACAAATGAACATTTTTTCTTTTTGTTGTGGCAAAGTTACATAATTGCTATGAGGTAATACATTTAAAAGCACATTGATTTGACACAGTATGTGTACAGTGCTTACTGCAGAAGGAAAGACAAAGAAATAATATTATTTGCTGTGAACGATTAGTGTTTGCAAGATTTTCATAGCATACTGAGATGAACGGAAACTAAGAGATGCCATCCACATGAATTTTAAGCATACACAATAGCCCAATAGACAAATCAAAGCACCTTGAAGTCATAGTGCAAATTTAGTGTAGCCAGCAATAGGCTTTACTTCAACTTCTGTGCACTCATTGAAAAGAGTGCACAGAAGTTTAGGGTCAGGTGTTGAGGAGAGAACACAGTGAGTAAGTGGCACTCATAAGTATACCAATACAAATATGTGTGTGTGTGTGTGTGTGTGTGTTTGCGCTACAATAACCTTGTTGGTTGTCACGGGAACAGCCTCTCAGGTGACTGCGGGTGTCCAATGTTTTGTCAGAGGTGTGTTGCCAAACACAAGGGCAGGAAAACTGTCACCTCTGCCCCACTTCATCAGCACCTCAAATGGTGCCTCCATCTGACTTTGTTGTCTCTGCCGAGACAAACAGAATGACTTTGTCCAGCACTGCACAGGTGGGACCTCAACAGATGTGTTTAACTTAACCTTATCTATAACCAAGGCCATATTGTAGGAACATGGTGCCTCCTGTTTACAATGCAAGGAAGGAACTTAACAGTAACAAGATTCTTTATCTGGATACTAGACACAGCCCGTAATTTGTTCTACAAACAGGGTTGTGGCCCATTTGTTTACTTATTGTTTATTTTTGTTGGAAGTTTGACCCTGAGTAACATGTTGCGTGTCCTGCGACGGAGGTCAGACTGTATCTCATCACCTCCTCTTGAGGACTCTTCCCAAATGTTCTGCTATTTGTGATGTTCTGATTAGATCATGCATCAAACAGCAGGAAATGTGACATCTATTAAGAATGTTGTTTTCTATGCTGCTGCTTTGATTACTCTCTCCTTTGTGTCAGGAGGGGTGAGAGGCTTTTATGTTGCACCATATTGATGCTGTACACAGATACATTGTTTTATTAAGAATACTAAAAATAATAAACTTTATTTATATACCACCTTTCTAAACATAGTTACAACGTGCTTGTATGGATAAAATTCAATACAGACATAATAAAAACAACAATAAAAGAATAAAAACAATAGAGACAAAATAATGAGAGAACTAAAAGCCATCACCAGTAGAACCAAATGACATGTCACAGAGACAACACATCAGCCAGAAGAGGATAATATAGGATGTTTAAAAAGGTGCACCAAGCTGTTGTCTCAAAGGGCTAAAAAATCCTTTTTATAAAAATGTGTTTTCAAAAGAGATTTAAAATTTGTTAATGAACGAGCTAACCTGAGGTCCTCCAGGAGGCTGTTCCAGAGTCTAGGGCCATTGATGGCAAAGGCCCTGTCACCCTTAGTCACCAACCTAGACCTTGGTACAGCCAGTAACCTTGTCAGAGGACATTAGATTAGAAGGTGTCACGTATGGAGGGAAGGAGATCAGTGAGGTAGCTCAGTGCTAAACCATGCACTGCCTTAAAAGTTAACAGTAAAATCTAAAAATCAGTTCTAAGTGGAGTGATATGCTCAAATTTCTTAGTTCCAGTGATCAGTCTGGCAGCCGCATTTTGAACTAACTGCAGGCACTGAAGTGAATTATGGCTGAGTCCGGAGTAAAGGGCATTGTAATAAGCTAAGCGGGAGGAATGAGAGCATTGACTGCTGTACTTAGGTCTTGAGTAGATAGGAATTATTCGATTTTAGAAATATTTCTGACGTACATGAAGCATGATTGCACCACAGTCTAGAGTCAAATAAAACACCCTGGTTTTGTGCCACTGATTTAGAGTGTGTGTGTGTGTGTGTGTGTGTGTGTGTGTGTATAAATAAATATATTATATACATGCCCCAAACCGTATGTGATTATGCCATGCCAATTTTTCCTTGTCAAAATATAGTGTAAGTTTGGAGCATTATTTTGCCTCTTTTGCTCCTTAGCCTCCTAAAACTGAGCCGCTACAACCTAAAAATCTCAAGTTTCATTAATGCATTAAAGAAAGTAGTGGCATTAAAATGAATTTGCATTAGCACATTTTTAACATGTTTACTTTCACAGCCTTAGTCCATATACAGTTCAAGTCAACTGGTCTGCAAGTTGTAAACAGTACAAATAGTGCAAAGAAATAAATACTGAATGGATGAATGGATATACTTGGACTGGATGATTATGAACAGTATGTATATATTAAGATTAGGGATGCACGATACCGATACTGGAAGTGACTCAAATAGATGGATCGGGTATCAGTGACAATGGGACTAATCTACTCAGTCACATTATAGTTAATTCCGTAATTTTCCAAGCAAAAATGTCTATACACAGTATGTACATATATGCAGGATTCATATTAATGGTGACAGAGGATACTGTATGTCCATGTTATACAATAAATATATAGAAACTACATACTTACTTACTAGTGTGATCTGACTTTAGATTTCCTTGCTGCACAACTTAGCATATTAGTTAGAAATGACTGATATTCTCATTTAAATAGTCTCCTTTAACTACCTCCTTCATGAAAACACTGTTGAGGTCATTTTAATGTTGCCTGTGTGTTATGTGATGGTGTGTATGTTGTTAAATACTTTGATTAATTTGTGTGTGAATTGGCCAAATTAATGAGCAAAACCTTGTTATGGAGTCACGCCGCAGCTAATTATGTTTCTCAGTGTCATTAAACCCTAATTAGAGATGGGGCAACATTGTCACAGAAGATGAAGCACAGAATTTGTCATAGTTGACATTTACTCCATTTATTAAAGCAGTGAAAGGAGACCTTTTGTTGTGACTCATTCATTTTACAGTAGAGAGACATTAATTGTTGCTTTGCTCCTCTTAATGTTGTCTTCCCTTGTTGTTTCTTGCCTCAATCCTTTCCTCCCCTCACATAGGTGCCCCAGTGGTCGCTTCCTTCCCTCATTTTTACCTGGGAGAGGATAAATATGTGGCTGCCATTGAAGGAATGTCCCCTCAAAGAGAGCATCACCAAACGTTCCTAGACCTGAACCCGGTAAGCCACCAGGCCACAGTTCTTCAGCCTCAAATCCAGTAGGAAGTATGCAGGAGTAAAGCTACAGTATACTGTACGGTATATTGAACTGTGCTGAAAGGGACGCCATGCTTCATAAAGTTATACTGCTACACCACCTAGTGACATGTACTTAGTGGTACAGAAGAAGACCAGCATCCCCATTCTACTCCTAAAGCAGTGCTAATGAAAGTGGTGTAAGAAGAACTTAGATCCTTTACTTCGGTGAAAGTAATAATACCATACTCTGAAAATACTGTTACAAGTAAAAGACCTGCCTTTAAAAATCTACTTGAGTAAAAGTACTTAAGTATTACCAGCAAAATGTACTTAAAGTATCAAAAGCAGCCCTCAAGGTCCCCAGATATTTTATATTTCTTTAATCTTGTGCACACAAAATAAATTATTGTGTGTTTCAAGTAAAAAAAAAACACATATTTTTGGCAGACTTCAGGGAATCTCCCGGGGATTTGGATAAAAGGGAAAAAAATACTTACTTATTTAATAAGTTGATCATATGTTTTGTTTGTAAAATCAAACTAACTAAAGCTGTAAAATGCATGAAGTGAAGTAAAAAGTTCAGTATTTACCTTTTGAGATTTAGTGGAGTAGTATAAAGTAGCAGAAAATGGAAATGCTCAAGTAAAGTACAGTACTCGTGTAAATAGTACTCATGTAAATGTACTTAGTTTCATTCCACCACTGGTCATAATTTTTCATTTTGCTGTCGGTTTCTGTCGATATAATTCTTTACTTTACACTTTACTTTTATTGATTTTTTTTTTTTTTGGCTTACAGACCACTGGAGTGATTGTACGCGCAAACAAGAGAGCACAGATAAACATGTTGATCAACAGAATCCTTGGATTCCCGTCAGTATCTGCATCTAAACACAAGCTAAACATTATTATTCCACAGTACCGGTGATTGTGTGCCTGTACTGTCTGACTGTATCGCACTCTTCTCATTGTGTTCACAACAGGAAAACTAAAAGCCTGAATGACACAGTCTTTCCCGTCATGTTCATCAATGAGGTAAGAAACACTGAAAAAACGCTGACATTCACATTAGCCTAAGAGTTAGTGGTTCATCGTGAAAATATCATTCATGTTTTTCCTGTTTTACTTGATTCCATGATGAGTGTAGCATTTAAAAAAGAAACCCCTTTGTTATGCCTCCGCGCCAGCGACAGCCATGGCCAGAGGCATTATGTTTTCGGTTTATCCGTCCATCCATCTGCATGTACGTACAAATGTCCATTCTTATGAACACGATATCTCAAGAACGCCTGGAGGAAAAGTAATCAAATTTGGCACAAATGTCCACTTGGATTCAAGGATAAACTGATTAGGTTTTGGTGGTCAAAGGTCAAGGTCACTGTGACTTTGTGCTCATCCCTCTCTTGTGATATCTCAAAAACACCTTGAGTGAATGTCTTCAGATCTGGCTCATGAACTCAGTTTTGATTGTCAGAGGTCACTGTGACCTCTCAAAACATGTTTTTGGCCATAACTCAAGAATTAATATGCTAATTATCACAATTTCACATGAATGTAAAATAGGATAAAATGATGAAGTGATGACATTTTGGACGGACATGGATGTAAACTGCTGGTTGGCAGAGGCATATAACCATGAGGCGGTAATTCTAGTGTCTTGGGAACCAAATTTGAACAACACAAATAACTAACTAACTAACTTTTGCATTGTCTTTGAATGCACAGAGTGTGGTGATTGATGATGTGTCTGCGGCGAAAGTACAGAAGCTGCTGCTGATTGTCACTCTAGTGTCCAATTTCCCGCTCTTTATTGTGGGACTGGGCGCCATAATGCTCGCAGTCTTCATGATCCTTCTGGTCCAGGCCCGCAAACAGAAGGTATGTCAGTTATTCTTGCCTGATTTTACTCTAACAGCTTACAGTTTGTTTGCTTTGTCCCAATAAGTAATTCTGTTAATTTTCAAGTAATTCATTGTTGCTTAACCATATGCTAATTGCACTGTGTGTGTGTGTTTATCAATGTGTGTCTCTGTGCAGAATGAAGTTAAACGCACTGTGTTTACCAAGCCTCTCTATGCTGTAAGTCTTTATGGTTATTTTGCTGCTTTGTTTGAGGTTCTGTGTTGTGTTTGCAAGCTTTCTATATTCAGTACTTTTTGTCTATATGCATCTTTAATCTCATTTTTCAGTATGCAGTTAAATAATTCTGGTGTTGTCCAGTAAATGTATTGTGTGTTCTTAATACACTGTTTTCAAAGCTAACACAAAAATAATACGTACACCTAAGGAATCCATTGGTACCAACTATATCATACCAGCTTGTTGCAAAGGTTAATGAAGGAGGCTAATTAACACTCCAAACTTATACTAAATGGAAAAACTGGCCTAGCCATTTCCAAAGGGGTCCCTTGACCTCTGACCTCAAGATATGTGAATGAAAATGGGATCTGTGGGTACTCACGAGTCTCCCCTTTACAGACATACCCACTTTATGATAATCAGATGTAGTTTGGGGCAAGTCATAGTCAAATCAGCACACTGACACACTGACTGTCTCCCTTTAAGACACATTTTGAACAGATAAAAAATGTATGACTAATTTGCAATCAGTCACAAATAACTACGGACGATTATGTGATTAATCACAATTTAATATTTTATTTGAATGACAACCCTAATATTAACATAATTTAGTAATGCTAAATGTCTATTTAAGTAATGGAAAAATGTTGCTGGCAATGTTAGATGACACATTCAAGGACACCAATTCTTTTTGTTTACAGTATAACTGTACAAATTAAGATGAGATGTTTTTTTGTTTGTTTTCACTTTTTATTTATTGACTCTATTAAACATACATGTACTTTGTTCTCTAAGATACAAAGTCTTTTCATCATACAATATCAATAAATAAGACAAAGAACATGCTATAACATAATCTTAAAGTCCAAAGCAATATTTTTATGTGAGGAAAGAAAAGCCAGACACTTAAAATATTTAGTTTTGTGTTATAATAATTATTATTATTACAAATTATTATTATTATCATTGTATGTGAGTGGAAAACACATTGAAATTTGTTAAAATAATAATTATCATGAAGAACGTTCATAATATATTTTTTTATCCTCAATCTGCCACTGCAGACCTCCACTGAAGAGGACACTTCTTACTCTCCAGTCAGTGCCATGGAAAAGGAAGACCCTCAAAATGGAACCTATATTGGTTTGACACCTAAAGGGGACCCACAAGCTTGAGGAGGGAGGGAGTGGTCAGGCGGGGGCTTTCTACATCAACAACCCTCAGAATTAAATAATAAATAAATAGGGATTCGGGTTTTCAGGAGAGAGAGAAAATTGTCAATTTCTCCTTTATGATTGGAAATCTTTGGGGGTTGAGGGGTCGAGGAGGGGAACGTGTTTTTAGTCTCAAACATACCGTTCTGTATGTCCAAACAAAACACACTCTTTATGAACCTTTTAGTACTGTGGTCTCACCTCATTCTCTGCTTGCCTAGATTATGCCTTTGGATTTTAGTGACGGACAGGGCACAGAGGGTGATTTGGGACCATTAAGTCCATAAAATGTGAGTTTTTTAGATATACGTCACTCTCAGGGTCCTCTGCTTAGATACTATCAAACACCATCAAAGGGGAGAGAGGCAAAACATACGGCCTTCTCTTTGTGAAGACATTTTAATCAATTCATTATTACTATGTTTAATTATTTCAAACAAAATGTTTTATAGCATTTTCATGGCTCATTATAGTTTTCTGTTCATGCACTGTATTCAGAGGGATATCAGTGAACATCATCAGCACCAGAGAAACCGTCAGAGTATATTTTTGTATATATACAGTGTAAGGTGTGTTGAACTGTTTACATTCCTCTCAGTGTATGATTGGAATGAATATCAGACAAAATGCCATATTTTGGATATTTTAATTTTTGTAAATTAAGAAGTCTTCTCAGTTTTTTTGTAAATGTTAATGTAGAAATGCTTGAATGAGGAACATGCTAAGTTAGAGCTTCACAGTTGTCTTCAATAATGAGCCAACTAAAGCCCTGAATATGAAAGGATTTCATGGTTGAACAGTGATTCATACAGTACTGAATTTGTATGTTGACAGTATTTTTGCCCTGTAGAACTGCTTACATTAACTAACCACAATATCAAAATGCAGTTCGGCTTATTATCATTTCAGAATGTGCTTTTTGATGATTTTGTTGAAGGCCTTATTAGCATCGCTGGTGCTGAATATGAGAGTTTGTGAAAGACTTCAAGTCAGGTGCCCAGCTGTTGCAACTCAAAACTCATGAAGGTTCAATATAAAGAAACGCTGTAGTTGTGCCTTGAAAAGAATAAATGTTACTGAAGTTGTTCTGCCTTTTATAGTTTTCACATATTTTGTGACACCAACAAATCTACTCTTAAGTGCATGTTGTTTTCTTCCAGATACCAAACAAAACTGATCATGAAACTGCTGGAAGTTTTTGTCTTGCTGGCAGTGTCAAACTGCACTTTCTCACTCAAGGCTGGTGAAAATATTTGATTTCAGGTGCCATTTAAAGTCATATAGAAAATGCTGCAGCATTACTACATTGAACTGTGTTGAGCCCAGCTTTTATTACTGCTCCTATTCTTAGTTGTAACATTTTAAGGATGAATGAGTTACTTCATGCCACGCCATCATTACATTCATTGTGATAATCAGCAATAAATATATCAGACAATAGCAATGAAGCTGTAACAAGTTTAGAGATTTCTGCTTCCTCCTTTATTTTACTATTTGTGTTGGATTTATACCCTAACCAGTCGTGTATAATAAGAAAAGCTAATGAAAATAGAAGAAATGCGTCATGTAGTTTCATCATAAATTCACGAGAGGGTGAATGAATGGATAATGCAACAGATACAGTATTACGCAATACTAGCGTTGTGGTTAAAAAGGATGAATTATTTTGTTGCACAGAAAGTATCACATGGACTATACACTGGGCTACTTTGATAAAATCTGATATGATTGTTACTGCTATAACCACTTCTAATTGTCAGTTTGTTTTGAAATGGTGACTGTTTTTACTGTGTACCCAAAAATAAAGGTAGTTTCAATAAACTTGTCTTTTCATCATTTAAGCCTGTTGGCAGTATTTATTTCGAAATTTCGCTCATCTATGCTATGTAGAAGTAGACTCAGGATCTGCTAATACCTAAATTTATGCACTTTATTCAGGTGAAACAGATAAATTAAACTTGACCTTGTTGCTAAGAAAATGTACATTTCCCAGAAGTGTAAGTATGTTAACATGGCTGCATTGATGCAAACTTGACAAATATAATATTACAGTTCTTTACGGGTTCACAGCAGTGATTTATTGTCAATCCTGTAAATCTTTTTGTCAATATAATAAGGAGAATACAAAACGTTATTAAGATGTTGTTCTTTCCCTATGTACAAAATAATCCCTAAAAATTACTCAACATAACAAATAACTGATAAATATTGTGTATATATCATGTTATTATTGCTTATTGCCAATCACTGTTATGACTATACAATGCCCTCTCGTGGTGCCAATGATTAAGTACCGCTCTGTGTATGTTGAACATTTTATTTTGAAATGATTAACCGGACGTATGAGTATGCTAAAATGTCTAATTTGACGTTACTTGACTAATTTAATGTAATGTTCCTGCTGTCACCACTAGAGGGCAGCAAGAACTCGTGATTTTAATAAAAGTTAATATGAAAGTATAGTAATAAAAGTTTATTTACACAAAAATAAATATATTTCACAGTCTAAAAGTAATGTAAAATAAAATGAATTATATAAATATCATTATATATTATATATCATATATTATTATATATATTATATTATTTAAATGTAAGGAAAGGATCATTCTCTAATATTTTGCTAAGATATTAAAGAAAATAATTATGTACATTTCATATACTGAAAAACTGAGATTGTTGAAAGTGAGCAATATCTCAGTGTTTGTTAGTATATCTTTTTCAAAATGTTGATATGCAGCTCATTCTTTATTTTGTACAACCGGCGGGCATTTGTTTTACCTTTAACCATGGATTTAACAGCAGTGACTTGTTGCTAATCCCTTGCATCTTCTGTGCAACATTATGCATAACATAATGACACGCATAACATCATGTTATTATTGCTTATGGCCAGTCATTGCCATGACTCTGCACTGTCCCCCCACAGTGACCACGAGTAAAGCTCTGCCTATTGTGTATCGTATGTTGAAATTTTTATTTTGAAATGTTTTACCAGAAATATAAGTATGCGTATTGTGGGGGCAGTATTCTCAGTCTGTAGGGAGTTGGCTTGGGAACCGGAGGTTAAACCCCCCCATCGACCAAAAACTGATTTTTTTTTTTTTTTTGGGGGGGTGCCGTTTTTCCTCTTGGCCCCCCCCGAGGTGCCCCCGTGCAAGGCCCCACACCCCCAACCCCTCGGGGCGCTTGTCTGGAGCAGCCCCCTCACTCTGACATCTCTCCATTACTGCATGTGTGTGTGTGTTTGTGTGCATGTACCATGTATAATAAAAAGAGTGTAAATGTGAATTTCCCCACTGTGGGACTAATAAAGGTAGAACTTCTTCTATTAATGCTAATTTGACTACTTTAGCAGTTCCTTGCTATCACCACTAGAGGACAGCAATAACCACCATCATCAAGCTAGCACTATTGAGGACTTTAGTAGGACTAATACACTTATCAATACTGATTATTCTTTGTATCAATAAGACATTTTTATATTCATAGTAGTGTTTGTATTACCAATGTATACTTTGTTATAAAATATAATAAAGTCCTGCATCATGTAACGTGTTAAGAAAATGTACATTTTTGAGAAGCGCAAGTATTTTAACATAATTTTAATTTAATATTGCAGTTTCTCAAAGTGACCACTAGTCAGCAGTGAACACTGGTGATTTTAAATAAACAGGTGGTGTATTTGCTTTGTACAACCAGCAAGCATTTTGTTTTGCCTTTTACCTTAGATTTAATTGCAGAGCAATTACATTAAATTACTATTACACTAAATATTGTGTTTTTGTTATGTTTTTATTGCTTCTGGCCACCCATTGCCATGACTATACGTCATCCTCCTGTGGTGACCATAAGAAACTCTTTGAAATAATTTATCATAAGTATGAGTATGCTATAATGTCTTCATGGTCGCTACTTGATTAATTTAGCAGACACCACTAGAAGGCAACAAGCAACCCTGATAAATATAAAAATGCCATATCCTCACTTGCAAGTTACCAACAATGAATTTCTTAGATAAGATTTTGTAAAGTTAATGTACCCTTCGTTTCTTAGAAGGATACCACAAACCAAATCCATAAATATAGGTTTTTCTACTTTCAAAATTATAGCAGGCATAATTTCAAACAATAAGAAGGTTGAATTTCTTGTGAACAACATAATCATCATCACCAAATATTATATACATAAATGCCGTGTCGCAAAATCAAATTACCTTGAAACCCAGTTAACGTAACAGCATGTGTATTTAAAATCACAATTTTTAATGCCTTCCAGTGGTCACAGGTCGGAACTGCACATTTCAAGCTACTACCATAAAACACTTTAATAAGAATAGTACAGTTATCGATACTGATTATATTCTTTAAAGGTATGAATAAGACATCCATATATTCATAGTAGTTATAGTTTTATTTTTTAAATATTTACCGGAAGTTCAAGTATGCTAGAATGGCTGCATTGACGGTAATTGACTAATTTAATATTGCAGTTCCGCACTGCCACCACTAGAGGGCAGTAAGTATTCATGATTTTAAATTCAGAGATCGTCGTCGCTTAGACTTGGTGAAATCCTGCTTCATCAATGATATATTATCAATAATACTCTGCACTGCTATCTTCCTTCCACACATAACACGATCCATTATTGTAGCTGCTAATTATAACTGTGATGAAGTTATTTTTGCATGACTTTTCCAAGTTCCTGCATGAATGACCGTCCCTTATGCGGACTCCAGGTGGCGGTGATGAACCCTTATGTTGGATCATAACTAGAAAGAAGAAGAAGAAGAAGAACTTCCTGCGTCGGCTGACAGTCAACATGGCGTTCAGTTTTGGCGGCGGCACGAGTAACCCAGCAGCAAGTAATAACATTTAATTTACTTTAGGAGTATTTTAGTGAGGCTGGAAACATGCCACTTATTATACTGGAGCAATGACGTTACTTTTGAGTGTGTACTTGAGTAATAACTGGTCTACTGACTGGAATCCAAGCTAACGTCATATTAGCAGTCATGACGGTTGGATTAACGTGGCGTTACGATGAACTTTCTGCTTTCTAACGTTATATATAACGTTATGTGATATAACCCATTTTAATGTGAAAGGGGGCTTTAGTGAAACAGCACTGGCTTGCTAGTTAATGTGCGTTACTGTGTGTGTGTGTGTGTGTGTGTGTGAACAGTTATCCTGTGGCTAGCCTTTTGCTAACGTTAGCTGTTTTGGGCTAATGAGTAATGTTAGCTACTCATCTCAAGTTAAGTAAGTAAGTAACGCTCCTTTTGGACAAAAAAATGAGCTTTCAGCTTGTGAAATCCATTGTAGCTGTATGTTAACGTTACTGTCACGACACTCATAGCGCTCTCTATGTTCATGTGAAGGCACGTCCGGTTTTTCTTTCGGTTCATTTGGTGCCAAAACCACAGCATCAACAGCAACATTTGGCTTTGGCTCTGCAGCCGCCACCACCACCACCGCCTCATCCGGATTCGGCAGTAAGTCCAGAGATCTGAACCTCACTAAAGGGGGCACCCTTCCTCACCTTATGATCCTCAGTAATTACAGCTGTGATGTTGATCAGTGTTATTGGAGGGATGCAACGGCTCTTGTGAGCCCCGGTTGGGACTATCATACGCTTCATCCTGCTCGGGAGCAGTTTTTGGTTTCATATGAGAAAAGGCATCAAGGGGGAGGTTGTTCAGGCAAATGTCTTCATCTTCATCTTCATCTTCAACCTCTTATCCGGGGTCGGGTCGCGGGGGCAACAGCTCCAGCAGGGGACCCCAACCTTCCCTTTCCCGGGTCACATTAACCAGCTCTGACTGAGGGATCCCGAGGCATTCCCAGGCCAGTGTGGAGATATAATCTCTCCATCTAGTCCTGGGTCGTCCCCGGGGTCTCCTCCCAGCTGGTCGTGCCTGGAACACCTCCCTAGGGAGGCGCCCAGGAGGCATCCTTACCAGATGCCCGAACCACCTCAACTGGCTCCTTTCAACGCAAAGGAGCAGCGGCTCTACTCCGAGTCCCTCACGGATGACTGAGCTTCTCACCTTATCTCTAAGGGAGATGCCAGCCACCCTCCTGAGGAAACCCATTTCGGCCGCTTGTACTCACGATCTAGTTCTTTCGGTCATGACCCAGCCCTCATGACCATAGGTGAGAGTAAGCACGAAGGCAAATGCACGTCCGATAAAGACTGGTTACTGGTTACTGGTCTGATATTCAGATATGTCCTAGGCCATTATTGGTAGTCACAGAGAATCAGAAAGACAAGAAGAATGAGGCTAGGAATTCATTATTAGAGAAAAATGACCCTTTTTAAAATAAGTATGTGAACTGTATGAAGAGGAACTGCTTTCTGTATTTGCAGTCATTGTTTTTTTTTTGCTCTCAAAAAGGTATAGTATAGTATACTTTTCTTGTAATTTATGTTGACTGTTTTCTAGGTATCCTCTTTATCTGAACCTAATTTTGTTCCAGTTTAACTGACTGCCTTTTTTGTGTCTCTTTTTCGTCGTAGCTCTTACAGCCCCTGGGTTTGGGGCGGCCACAACCACTGCTGCTGCACCAGCCACTGGATTTAGTTTTGGCTCCACCAACACTGGTAAGATGCACATTGTGGTCAAAGCAAAGTTGTTTAGTCTTGTCTCTTTTAAGGTACATATTATTTTATTTTTACAGTGAATAAGCCTGTACAAGCCTGACCTTTTGTCACTGAACTCCTCCATGTCATTCTCTCTTTCTCGCTGCCTGCCTCCGCTGGCTGCAGGATTTGGGGGGCTGGGAGCTGGAAACACCACGGCTGGTGGGTTTAGTTTTGGGGGGTTTGGTTTAAATGCCAACCCAGCAGCAGTCAGCTTTAATGTGGGGTGCTTTGGTACAGCAACTACCACTGGCACTGTTTTCAATTTTGGTAATAGCCTGGCTAGCACAGGTAGATGACCTTTGTGATTGATTGATTAATCAGTAAAGTCTGTCTGTAAACACACATTTTCATCCATTTTCACATTGATGTGGTGCAGTGATTGTTGTTTCCATTTGCACGAGGAGACAAAATGTTGAATCATGCACTCATCTCATTTGATTGCTGTATAAAGCTAGTACATTTTCACCTTCTTTGTTCGACAGAGGAGCAATGCTAGATGGAAATGAAATATGTATTAATCTTAAAAGCTCAGTCATGATTTTTATGTCGATTAGTCAGGGATTTCATTCTTTTTTC
The DNA here is from genome assembly GCA_947000775.1 of Pterois miles. NCBI lineage: Eukaryota > Metazoa > Chordata > Actinopteri > Perciformes > Scorpaenidae > Pterois > Pterois miles. Next base: position 11,311,626 of record CAMQGK010000229.1, on the reverse strand, counting down.
TTTCCTTCACTTAGCTATCTCGCACCCCTTTTCTGTCCCCTTCTTCTTCTCATTTGGCATGCTTTGCTTTGTTTCTCAGGCGCCTTTGGTGGCTTTGGGACAACTACAACAACTGCCGCTGCACCAGGGTCCACATTTAGCTTTGCTGCTCCCTCCAACACTGCAGGTCAGCAGTGTAGCGCTTAACAAAATACACAAACTTTCTCTTCTTTTTTATGTTTATGTGCAGGACATAGACTATGCATGCACACAGCATTTGTGTTTTAAAAAGAGGACATTCAGCAGTTTTGCCCAATTCAACCGCAATCATCAAAGCAGGTTTTATCAGCTACACTAGCATTATGATAAAAATAACCAATTTGAATAATTGGTTAAAGAAACCATTTCATCAGTTTGCCAAATTACAAAACAAATATTTTGACTCTTGTTTGATGCAAGTGCTTTTTTTATGAACATGTAAATACATCACTGTTCTGATTGTTGATAAGTATAGAGGTAAACTTAGATTGAGTCTAAAAAAAAAAAAAAAAGACAATGTATAGACTCATACAAATGTATTCCCTCTCAATCGTCATGACCCATTAGACGCATGTGTCTGCAGAGATCCTGCAGCTCTGCCTGCATTTTCTCTTTTCTTCTTATCTTGCTGTGTTTGGGGTGTTTCTCGTAGGTTTGGGTGTTATCTTTTTTTTTTTTTTTTTTTTTTTTTTTTTTCTCCATACTTTCCTGACCATAGATCTACAGCATATACATACAGTAGATGCTGCATTGGCCTTTGGATTGTACGTCAACGTCTCCGCCATAGTGGGGAGGTCGGGATTGGCCTGTAAACACATACAAGTTAACAGGGGAGCTTCTGTTTTTCTTGATAAATAGCACCATAATATGTACATTTCTTAACTGATTTCAGTGAGTCGTTTTTATATTAACTATATTATATAAACTAACTAGCAGGTGTAAGTGTCAAGTGAAGTAAAAGTATGATAGTTACATCTGAGATGTAGTGAAGTAGAAAGTAGTATAAAATGGAAATACTCAAGTAAAGTACAAGTATGTCAAAATCGTACATAAGTACAGTCCTTGAGTAAATGTAATTACTACATTCTGTCACTGCTATGCTGCATGTGTGGAGTGCGTCCTCAGAGCAGACAGTATAACACAACTACTATGTGTATGTGGTATTACTAGCTGTCCGTGTACACGTCCGTTCACAAGTATAATGGAGGTTTAGGGCTGTGCAGGTGCAGGTCTTGCGTTGAAATGCCAACAAACAACTGCTTTAGACGTCAGAGTCACTCTACACTGTGAATAGGTCGTTCCTGTCACTCCTGCAGTGATCCCTCTTTAAAGCTGCAGCATATATTTAGACTTTAGACTTAACTGGCATTCAGTAGCATTAATGTTGATATTTTCTCGCTGTGTTGGTACATTCTTCTGTTTTAGGAGGGCTGTTTGGTAACACGCAGAACAAAGGGTTTGGGTTCTCCTCTGGGCTCGGTGCTGGGACCGCTGCTGGGACAACAGGATTTGGAGCTGGATTAGGGACGACTGGCCTCGGTGGGTTTGGAGGCTTTAATATCCAGCCAACTCAGCAGCAGCCAGGTGAGATCCCATATTTCCACATAACAGTTTTAGTATTTCTGTGAGATAATTATGACCCAGATAAGGCAGCTATTGCAGAATTTGTTTTTAAATTAGTAACTGACTAAGTTGGCCATCTGTTTTTTGGAGGTTTATCATAAAATGCGCAAGTCAGGTAGGTCAGCCTGTCCTGGATGATAGTCCCTGTAAAGTATGTTTGAAACAGTCAACATACTGGAAACGGTACAATTCACACCATATTTGTACTTTCTCTTATTTCAATATCAAGCATTAGTCCAGCAGCAGCATAGTTAGGATGGCAGGCTAACACGCAACCATCCACAACAACTGTACCAACAGTGCTGTACACCTCTTATAACTGCAGAGGGCGACAATAAGTTGTAGATTTCAGCTTTAATATCATCAGACCAGTACTGTGCAGCTGAAGCAGAAATATGAGACTGTACACTTAGTGTATAAAAAGTGTCAGTGGCTTTCCTCATATTATAAAACAACATAATCATTTAAATCAGTTGTCATAATTCTTCATGGACATAAAGATGTTTCAGAAAATGTAAAGACGACAATCTGGCCTGTCATTTTCCATCTCTTTCCCTTTAACAGGAAGCTTGTTTGGCCAGCAGGCCCAGCAACAGGGTCAGGCTCAGCCCACCCAGCTTTACCAGCAGGTCACTGCTCTGTCAGCTCCCACCTTGTTGGGAGATGAGCGTGACTCCATCTTAGCCAAGTGGAACCAGTTGCAGGCTTACTGGGGCACTGGGAAGGGCTACTACAGCAACAACAACCAACCTGTAGACTTCACCCAGGAGAACCCATTCTGCAGGTTCAAGGTAATAACGGATAGTTTGTCAGAGTGCAGGACTGTGCCACTTACCAGCTGTTAATAGCTAATGTTAACTAGCTCTCATCCTGCCAATTTCAACGCAGATTTATTGTTCACAGCGTGAGTTTACTGCTTTCCAAATACATATTGTCTCGGGACGATGGGACACTGTAGGTCTTGAGTCCCGACGGTACCTATGGTGCTGTAAAAAAAAAAAAAAAACAAGTACGGTCACTTTCAGAAGTTTGGCATTGGCTTGGTACCGAAGTATCAGTTCTTGTCACATCCCTTTGAATTTGAGTATGACCGGTAGTCCTGTGTTTGTTTCCTAGGCGGTGGGCTACAGCTGCGTCCCAGTGAGTAAAGATGAGGATGGTTTAGTGGTCTTGCTTCTCAATAAAAAGGAAGCTGATGTGCGAGCTCAGCAGCAGCATCTGGTGGAGTCCCTCCACAAAGTCCTGGGAAGCAACCAGACACTTACAGTCAATGTAGACGGCGTCAAAGCCCTACCCAATGACCAGTAAGTTTAGTGCTGCTGCACACATGGTTTCTTAATTACTTTCAAAAGAGATTTTCAGCTGTTAGAAATTGTCATAGATAATAAATGAATTTTAAACAGATGTGGGGACTTATTCATGTTTTCTGTCTCTCAGGACAGAGGTGATCATTTATGTGGTGGAGCGTTCTCCTAATGGCACCTCCAAGCGGATCCCAGCCACCACGCTCTTCAGTTATCTGGAGCAGGCCAACATCAAGGTCCAGCTCACACAGATTGGAGTAGCCATGTCTGTCACACGTACAGAGCTGTCTCCAGCACAGCTCAAACAGCTGCTGCAAAATGCACCTGCAGGTAAATGTGTGCATACATGTTTGTGTCGTCCTCTCGCTGAATTCAGTAGTGGTTGTTGGTTTGTTATATACTTCTGAGGATGTTGTCTCTTCTCACTAGGGGTGGACCCCATCATTTGGGAGCAGGCTAAGGAGGACAACCCAGACCCAGAAAAGTAAGAACCTTTGCTCCAAACTTTCCATAAAGAGTGGTATATGAATAACGTGTGGAGGGGAGGACTAGTTTAAGATCCTTGAGATTCTCCTGTTGCTGCATTTTGATTATTCCCCAACTCTGTAGCATTTCATGTTCTGGGTGAAACTACTTACTGTGCCAGTGATTGAAAGGTGGCTTAACCAGAGTTAAGACCATATCTAGTGCCATTAAGCTATATTCCACAAGTGGAACATGATGTAGATGGTATTTAAGTGTGACACCCGTTTAGTGGACACTTGTCTGTCCTTGCTCAGAATGCTGTTTTGTCACTTTTTGACCCGCCTGCCAGAACCCATTAAAATTTTAGATGTAGAAGTTTTACCTCATGACACATAAAGGTGGCTCTTGCAGTTTCCTGACCAACGCCCATTATGCCACAGTGTTTACTGGCCTTTTGTTGTTTACAACAACAAAAAAATACACGTCAACTTTATGTGGTTAGGCACATAAGTGAATAAAGTTGTTTTTAATGGGTTTTTTTTCTTCAGATTAATACCAGTGCCCATGGTGGGTTTTAAGGAACTGCTTCGCAGGCTGCAGATCCAGGAGCAGATGACCAAGCAGCACCAGACCAGAGTGGATGTAAGTGAAAACGCTGCTGTTTTGTTACCACCAGTCTTAGTTTCTAAATATAAAAAGAGGCTCACTGAACATGGGCACAGTGCCTTCTGATTATCAACAATTGGATTTTGAAACACATTTTGTGCTGTCAAGGACAGAGTACACAGATGTTCATTCTAGCTGCCAACAAGTTGTTTACAACTGAAATTACTATTATAAATACAGCTGCGAGTGTTTGTCAGAATTTAAGGATGTTTTAAAACAATATTGGTGAATATGTACAGTGACAGTCCATATAAGCATTTTTTCTCTGGTAAGCTTGGTTTGGATTTGAGGATATTTACACCAGGTATATCATATGAGATAGAGGCTGATAAAGCCTTGATTATACTCCTGAACGGATGCATACATGGACAGCTGCTGACACCAGGGACGCGTAGCAGTTCTGTTTGTACTGTCCGCCCAGAGGTTGCGTTCCGCACATGCACAGTAGATTGCTATGCCACCAATAGTGTAGTGGCTGCACGGATACATCCACGCGGTCACAAATTGCTGGTATTCGGACGTTCCCATAGACCCTACGTGTACACTCTCTGATGAAAAAATTTATGTCACATGGACCCCAGCTGACCCTTGAGTACGCAGAAGCAGACTGAATAGCTTTGAGTTAAGGTAACTCACCAGTCTTGATGCACAGGCAGGAAAATGTCAGACTTGATTGCAGAACTTCTAAGTTGGGTCAATGTTTAGTGCAGTTGGCTAATATTACCATAAAATGCGGGAAAAAAAGCCAAAAACATAAAGGATTTCTAAAGTATGGCAACAGGGCAAGGATTTTTTTTCAGCTTGATAGGTCTAAAAAAATAATTTGAAATCAGTGGAGAAATGCTAAACATGTTAACAATTTTCCTCCCTCCTGTTTTCACTCTCTCTCTCACACACACACACACACACACACACACACACACACACACACACACACACACACACACACACATACATTTGGATTTGCAGATAATTTCCAGTGACATCAGTGAACTGCAGAAGAACCAGGCGACCACAGTGGCAAAGATTGCCCAGTACAAGAGGAAGCTGATGGATCTCTCTCACAGGGTGCTGCAGGTAGCTGCCTGTGCTATTATGGCGTAGGTTGAAAATGACCCGTCATGAATACTGTCTCCACATTTCATAGAGTTTGAATGAATGCCATGGCGCTCTCGGTCTGTCCTTGCTTTATTGTTTCTGCGCCAGTATTTCCCATTTATCATTGCTCCTTCTCCTCCTACATCTCTGTCTTCCTGGCAGGTGCTGATCAAACAGGAGATTCAGAGAAAAAGTGGCTATGCTATCCAAGTAGATGAGGAGCACCTCAGGGTGCAGCTAGACACCATTCAGTCTGAACTCAATGCTCCCACACAGTTCAAGGTAAGTGTCTGAACTGTAGTAGTTAGAAATACACTAGATGCTGACAATGTTAATTTTTTTTTATTATTATTATTCATTAAGCCTAATAGGCTTGAAATCAGCATAAAATGGCTTCAATGCATGTTACCATATTTGTAGGTTTTAAGTACAAGGACTTCAGTGTAATGTTTCTATAAAACTGTTTACTAATACATAATTCAGGAAAGAAAAACTGTTCTACAGTATGATATTTTAGTTATGTCTTTTCTTTTGTCTTTTCTTCCAGGGTCGGTTGAATGAATTAATGTCCCAAATCCGGATGCAGAATCACTTCGGAGCTGTGAGATCAGAAGAGCGCTACAGTGTTGATGCAGACCTTCTCAGGGAAATCAAACAAGTGAGTCAGCACATTTACACAATGCATCTTATTTTAATGCCTGTGTGCTGTAATTCTAGGTCCAGACCTCTGAATACACAGTTCTCTCTAGACCATGACTGTCTTTAAAGGGCAGGTTTGTCTATGTTTTGTTCTGTTTATTTCAAATGGAAACAGCCACTCAGCCGTGAGAACTAATGTGGCATCCACGCAGCAGTATGTTGCTTAGCTTATGTGTTGATACTGTGTGAAGCATGCAGAGGAATACCACTGTGAAGTTGCAGAATGATATAAAACTTAAATAAAAACCTAAAAAAAAAAATAATGGCCATAAATTGAAACACTTTTTCTTTCTCTGTCACTATCAGCACTTGAAACAGCAGCAGGACGGTTTAAGTCATTTGATCAGCGTTATCAAAGATGACTTGGAAGACATCAAACTCATAGAGCACGGGCTGAGTGACAGCGGACACATGAGAGGAGGCATCCTGAGCTGAGTCTACCAACACAAACTCACATACATACAGTATGCTCTGACTCACAATATCAGTCCTCTGAAAAGCGGCCTGCCTGTCACACAGACGAGTCAACTTGTCCTTTATGTCATGATATTGGATTAATCTTAATTTGATCAAAGGAGGGCATCTGAATTTGGAGTAATTACTCTCTTGATCACCATTTTATTAGGACTTTTCCCCACTGCTAACAAAACAACGACTGGTTAATCTGTGCTTTCTGGACTGATATAGACAGCTTAATGGAAAGACTCAACATCTTCTAAGAATAGCTGGCTTCCCTCATGTTAAATCAGATTATGGATATGAGACTATGAGTGTGACTAGCATGTAAACAATTCATGGGACTGAGTGTGTGTTGTGATTGAATACATTGTAAATACATCTTTGTATTTCTTTTTTATGCTATTGTTAGAATGTTAATAAATTTCATTTAAACCAAAAACAAGTTATTCACAACACTACTTTTCTTTTGGTGCGCACTGTAAAGGTTGTTTCATTTGTTTCTGTTTCTCCATGTATTTCTGTCTGAACTGTGCTACTTTCTATCTGCATCCTCTTTTTGATCTGAAGACATTATATACAGTTGTGGAACTAATATGGTATATAGCATGTCACCTGTGTTTACCTTCAGACAAACCCTTTCCAACATCTCATCAAAGTAGGGCTTGAGTTGATAGGATTCATGTCCTGGATTCAGACTGATTGGCAGTTGAACAGATTAAGCAGCTTTCCAAAAGATTATATCCCCTCGTGCAGCAGAGTCACCGAAATCCTAAGGGTCTGAATTACACTGTGGAAGTAGTGACTGATGACTGCAGTCACTAGTTTTACAGTATGATGTTATAAGATGTTACGTGGCAGATAAAAGGATCCATGATTGTTGTACATTAAACATGCAAATACTTGATGTAGACCACAAAACTAAAAATAGCTACAGTAATGGATTAATACTTCATAATACTGTACATCTGTACCTCTTTTTCTATTGTTATGAATTTAGGGCTGGGTCTTAGTCAACTAAGATTTCTTCAGTCAGTTAGTTTTTTTATGCCTTTTTTACGCTGTGACTTATTTACAAGAAACTTAAAAGCACATCTGGTAAACAGAAGATTTATTTTGTTTGATTCTGTGTAGAGAATCACAAAATAAATCACACGTCTGCCGATTAAATCAGTCGATTGGTCAACAAAATTGTTCGAGAGTTTGTAGACTCCGCTTCTTTGGTTGAGGGCAGCCTTAAAATTAAATAAACATTTTAAAGGGAGCCTTCTACAGTGAGAAGTAGAAATCACAGTAATTGATTATTACACTCTGAGAAGCAGCATTCATCAGAATGAGTAGTTTTTGATACTGCTTTTTATTGCTAATGTTTTTAATATTCTTACATACATTTTTATGCAGGATTTTTAGCTTGTACAGACTGGTGAATGCACTTCCATCACTAATATTTTTAATTTTATGCCTTAGGTAATACTGCATTCTCAATCAAATTAGATCAATATCCATGATTCCTGGAATCAAATTCAAACAGAAACCCTGTGTTCATGAGTTAGCAAATCCAGGTCCACAGGCCTGCTTTTACTTGTACTCAGTTTAGTACTAACTCTATAGAGCTTTTCGTTGTCTCAGTATAGCACTCCGCCACCGATTTAGCATTGCACCCCTATAACATGGTGATCTTCCTCCCCTCGGTCATGGTGGACAGAGGGGAGGGAGATCAAAATCGATGCGGAAGAACATATTTTATTCCACTTCTTCCTGGACTACTGACAGTTACATCAGAGATCTGGGTGTGTTATGCTAGTAGTGGCTAATATAGCCTTGAGCTGCTAAAGATGAAGAGCAGGCAACAGAGGTCTGGTAAGCTCTCTTTCTAACTCCACACCTCCTGATTTTTTTTATTTTCAAACTTGTAGTCTTCTGCTCCAACCAATGCTGCCTCAAGTGACATCACTTGAGGACATTTATTGCTCTCAACATGAAAGGCAAAGACAACACGTATTGTGTGTTTGATGCTTTTTATGCATAATTAAGCAAGTTGATATTCACATAAATCCTCAAGATATGCCAACTTCTTAAATTAAAAAAAAGGTGAAAAAAAAAAAATCAAAGAGGTAGAAAAGATCTAGGTTGGTTCCCAAAGGTCAAATGGATGTGATACTGCTAATCATTTTTTCCACAGAAGTGTATCCAGGTGAACAAGTCTATCCAAAACTGTTCTGGGTGTTCTCTATGCAGCAGATCAGCATGTACAGGGGGACAGCTCCTGGTCCAAGCTCTCAGGTATGTGCAGAGATGTCTACCAGCCGGAAAGCCTCCATGAACTCATTGATATCGATGCTCCCATCCTTGTTGAAGTCAATGCTCTGGGCCAGGTCCGCGATGGCCTTGTCACTGATCTCTGTCTTCAGATGAGAGCTCAGGAGTTTCCAGGTCTGACGAAACTCCTCGAAAGAGATCAAACCTAGAAGGAAACAGGCTGGATGTAGTTGTACACGTAACAAAATTTGTAGAATAGATATTGTGTCTAGGACTTCCCCAGTTTAGTCTCCATCATAATTTCTTTAGTTTTTTGTTTGATTAGTCTTTTTTTTTATGCATTTTACATGCTCAGTGACTTATTTCAGGGAAATGCAACTCTGGCTTTCCAATGAAAGTGACAAGACTAAGTCTGTCAGTGATTTGAGCTTTATGCTAATGTCAGTGTGCTATATATAATATATTTACCATGTTCACCATCTTAGACTAACATGTTCATGGCAGTCAATAGTGGAGATATTAGACTGGATGAACTATAGCCCGCTGGTGGCACTAGATCAAAAGTCAGTAGCGTTTGATCCTCTGGGCAACATGAATGTTTCATTGCAACCTATTATTGTTGAAATATAGACCAAAGTGGTTGACCAGCCGACCGACATCCATTTCATCATGCCATCAGTGTGGCTAAAATGGAGAAAGAGACATGGATCTAGTGTTTAGGATTCAGACGAAGCTGCTTTCTGACCTGAGTGATCTGTGTCTATGATTTGGAAGATGGTTTCCAGGTTGGAGTGATTTTTGTACATAGTCTCCAGGATGCTGTTGTCTGAGATCTGAAATGGCGAGACAAATTGATCAACATTTTGCGACTTTGTGTTTGTTTGAGATAAAGAAACAGGGTGAGGAAATGGACAGTAGACACTAGTGGTACAAGGCTGACCTCTAGTTTGGGCTCATTGATGGAGAGCTCTCTTAGCCACTGCTGGTAGTCCATCATGCCATCCTGGGTGCTGCTGACAAGCTGAGGGCGTAGCACCCTCCAGGGCAGACCCAGATTGAGTACTCTCTCTGTGGCACTGGCCCAGTCTCTTAGAGAGATGATCCCTGAGACACAGACAGAAATATACAATCTGATACACTGAGCTTTCTTCTGTTGTGTGTAATTGTTATAATTCATCATTGCTGCGAGTACCTTTGTTGTTAGGATCAAACTCCTGGAAGGCACTGATGAGATCGGACTTATGTATAAACACTTGCTTCCTCAGAGCTCGCAGAGCCGATTTCTCTGTCCATCCGACACTGACAATGAACAGGTAGAGAAAAACATTTTTACTTCAGCTCTATAAATCTTGTAATCAAAAATCTCACTGTGCAAACAAAGCTTTTTTTTTAGCCCATTTTGCAATGTAAATCTGCAAGTGTTTAAATGTTTTAATGTTAAATGTCATTATTTTTTAATTGTTTGTACAGCCTTGTATTTGTACCTCTGTCTCAGGCTTAGATCTATGCATGTCCTGCTGGCCTGATACTGAATGAAGTGGGGGACCAGATCAGGTCCCATTCTGATGTAGGCTCCTCTGTTGCTGCCCACCTCATAGTAGTTAGACGCTGAAAATATAGTCAGCACCTGAATGCAACAGAAGACAGTTAGTAAGTTTGATAAGACCCACTGTATGTGACTCAATGCAAATTTTTAGTTCGCTTTTCATCTCCTGTCATGCGGGACAATTCCACTGAAAAGCTAAAAGTACTTGTTTCCACAATCAGTATTCCATCTTAAATGGATATTTTTGGTGTTTTGAAGTGGGGTTGTAGGTACTTATACAAAGTGTATTTCCAACTGTTGATGATGGACAGCATGTCCCCAGCTTGGAGAAACATACCAGCATTACGGAAGCAAAGCAATGTACTGCTGTGGAAAGGGTCAGCAGCAAAACATGTTTTAGCCACCTAAAAGAAAGGCCCACCTAAAAAAAAAAAAATCAATAGCAGTTGTAATAATGTAATAATGATAATACGCTGTATTTAGAATAAATTTGCTGCTCTACCTTGGCATCAGACAGCCCTTTCACACGGAGAACTGAAGCTGTTATCCATGCTCTCGTCAAAGAAACCAGATTTCATTGGAAAAAAAAAAAACAGTAATTTTACCTCACAGAGCACAGGGGTTGCTGGTTTACCACTGCCGCAATAGATTAGTTTGTTTGTGGTTAGTGTGGATTCACCAAAGTCACACCAAAGCACAAACAAACTACCCGATCAAGGCAGCAGGAGACCAGCAGCCCCTGTGCTCTGTGAGGTGAAATTATGTTTGCTTTTTTTCAATGAGTTTGGTGACTTTGGCAAGAGTATAGATAATGGCTTCAGTTCCTTGCCAGAAACAGAGACTGTATATAGCGTACACTTAAACTAATACTGAGGTTTTTTTTTTCTTTTAGGTGGCTATAATGTGTTTTGCTGCTGGCCCTGTTCATAGCAGTACATTAATTTGGTTCCATGTGGTAACTCCTGTCTGCTTCAGCAAGCTGGGGGGCATGCTGACCATCATTTACTCTAGATAATACACTTACTATGGAAAAGTACCTCATACAACCCCACTTCAAAACATCCGAACTATCCCTTTAAACGCTGCTTCATTTGTATCTTCGTGCTCACCTTGCGGTTGTGGCAGAACTCATAGCCGTCCTGTTTGCACTCATGGGAGCGGATGAGGAGCTGGAGGTTGTGTCTTCCCAGCACTGCCTCAGTGACATCTGGCCCCCAATAGCAGCCTCCGCCTCGCACTTCATTAGGAATGCAGCCATTTTGTGGCATTGGGTCACTCCACAACATGTCCACTATCTGGGTGGCCAAATCATTCATAGTAAAATATTAAAATGTGTGCATTATGGGGCATTGCTGCATATATTGTACATATTCAGTATTGAAGATCCAGTATTAAGATCCAGCATCCTTGCTGTCACTTACTTGTTTCCACTCATCCACATCTGTCTCTGTTGTTTCTTCAGAATCTGGGTCTGAATCAGAGTCGGACTTCTTCAATTCTCCATAGGACTGGTCAAACCCAGCCAGTCTGCGCCTCCTTTTCAGCTCCTCTTCCACCGACCAGTTACTGTTCATGGGTTCGTTGTGGAGCGATCGCCGTGGGAGGTTGTGCCTGTGAGACGGGGCTGAGCTAGGGTAAGTCAGAGAACACACTCGACGCCGGCCGTCCGCTGGTCCACCGGCCACCCTGTTCCTGTTCATGCCATTGACTGCGTGGTTGGTGGGCTTAGGAGGCCTGAGAACCGACACATACTGTACACATTCAAAAATACACAGATTAAATACATTTGACATGATGATCATAATAATATTTATGGATTTTCTGCCTGTAAAACACCCTAAATATGCTATTTTATTAACACTGAACGGTTCACTTACTCTGTGTCTGTCCACTCTGGCTATCGTGTTGAGGTCTGTTGCGTCAGAGATCCCACCATGCACAATCAGCACCTTGTTATCAATCATGGTGGCTAGAGGCAGCCAGCTGAAAATCTTTTGGAGAAGCTTTAGGATCTTCTTGCCATGCATCTGCAGACAAAGTCAAGCTTACAGTGACTTACATACAGTTTGAGGAATTATTACTATTATCTCCTTAAAGCAAAACAGGCAAGACCTACCCTATATTTTCCCAAAACTTCTTTAGTGAAACCATATCTGTGGAAAACACACAACAAACAAGTAGATTAGTGTACATATCAGCTGTAAGTTGAATATAATCAGAACACTAATTGTATAAAGCCATATACAGTATGAACATATTGTGATTAACTAAAAACATAAACACTAAGAAAAAGGGCAGGACCAGCCACTAAATTGGAGTTTAAGAGGAAGAGTTTAGTGCTAGTGTTTAGTGCAGACTAGCTTACCTCAGGTTAACAATGTGGTCCTCATGGTTTCCTCTGTTCAGATGGACATCATTGGGATAGACCAGAAGGAACCCAAACAGGATGAGCAGGATCTCTAAGGAGTTTTTACCACGATCCACAAAGTCTCCGTTGAACACAAACGGTTTCTCGGAGGACGGTAAACCATTCTGGACAGATTACAATAAAGGTGTTAATTGAACATCCCTGTCTGAGAATATGATGATTATCATGTTGTGAATACCTTATAGAATATCAACAGCAGGTCTTCAAGGTGACCATGTAAATCTCCTGGCAAGGGATGAATAATTTATTAATATTTGTGACATGTGAGTGCATGCTGAATGTTTCAGGGGTGATAAAAAGAATTTGAGGCAAAATATCAGAGCAAAATGTATCCAGGAGAGGCGTGTTATTACATACCGCATATGGTAATCTGCTTGGTGTGACATGCAGAGACTTGACTGATGTTTGGAAGAATTCTTAGAAGTCTCCAAGTCTCACCAAGAAGTTGCAGAACATATCGAGCATGAAGCTGCTACTGGGAAAAAAACAAGTATGAATAAACAGCACTGAGGAAAAAGGCAACCATTAGGGTACTGCTGTCTGCCTTGAATGTACTTCATACGCCTGTGTACTTACTTGTTTGTGTTTGAAGGCCTCCACCAGCTTCGACACCCCACAGAAGGTCATTGGGAAGGTCAGATGGGGGCCGGTGTAGCTATCGCTTACCTCAATGCTCTTGTAGCAAAAATATCTCTCCCATTCTGTGTCGCGACAGATTTCATTCTCACGAAAGATGTGAGATATTAGGTTTCCTATGTTAAAGGCAGAGACGGGAAGTGGATCAGTGTGGTCAGGGAAAGCTACGTTGCCCATCTCAGCAGAGAGTGGACCGGTTGAGCTCAGATTAGCTCACCATTGTAATCTAATGAAACTTAGAAGTTAGTGAATTAAACAGGCATTGAGAGGCGATCTTACTTTCACTGCTGGCTGGGGTGAAGTGGTCCATCAGGAAGCCGAAAAAATTGTAGAGCTGCAAAGAAAAAGTGAATGACTAAGAATATACTAGCAGCTGTCAGCTCTGGGCTAAGCATCAACATGGTATACAGTATGCTCACAGTGTGATAATATTAATGTTTAGCAGATATAATCTTGTTTTCAAAGTCTTATTGATAATGTTTTCATGTAGACAAATAAAAAAAAGTATATATCCACAGTGCTTTTAGAAAGATGCTGGCTTTTCCTAAAAAAGTTATTATGATTGTGAATTTATCATTTTATAAATTTTGGTGGGTCCAAAAATGTTTTGTTTATCTCTGTGGAAAATATCTGATGTTTGGTTCCCACATCTAACAAGGCATGTGAATCAATATTATAACAACATTGGTATCACATGGTATCTCTGGGCCGTCAGTGTGGAAAAAACGGATAAATGGATGAAATTGACAGTAAGCGCCTGGCAGCAACTTGTGAATTAGATACAATGGAACGGGGAAGAAGAATTTTCTATTTTTATTAAACAGTAGTGTAATTAGGTTTGCAGATATTTGGTAAAACCAAAGTATTGGACGAACTGAAATTTTTACCCAATGATGGTGCCAGATGAAATGCTAAGGGACCACCAAACTCCAAAAAAAATTATGGCAATCTATCCTATAGTTGAATCCTATAGTTGTTCTGAACCACAAATGTCAGCCTCATGTTGGCGCTAGGGGAAACGTCAGGGGACCACCAGAGTCAATAGGATTCATCCTCTAAGGACCATGACCATCTGTTCAAAACTTCATAGCAATACACAAACGAGATATTTCTTACTGACTGACAGCATGGTGGAAAAAAACTAGTGTCACTGTTCCAAACGAACTCACCTTGATCTGGTCTTGCTCTCCTGCATATTCAATAGACTGGAAGATGTTCCAAGTGCACCTGCGCCTCATCTCCAGCCGGGCAACATACTGACGGTACCAGCGCTGGATCAACAGAGCTGCTCTGATTGCTGAAGGTTGGGAGAGAAGAAGGAAGCACTTGGCCATAACCATGGTGAAGTAACCTTCCTCTTCCACTATGAATACAGTCATTCACTATGTCAGATCTAGACTGGAAGACTTACCAGTGGCAGCTTCACAGAGTGCATAAAAATTTAGTAGAGAAAGTTAGTAAATGCTCCTAGTTAAAACAAAAAATGTAATGTATACTGTAAAGTGTAAAGATGTGTTGGAATAAAACACATTTACCTGGAACTGAGATGGTCACTGAAAAGTAAAAACAGCAATGACACGGACATTAGATTATTGAAATAAAATGGACTTTGACTAGATGATTGGTAGGACTTAGATAAAGGTAGCACCTCTGTCACGTTTCTTGAGCTGTAGTTCAGATTTTCCCATGCCACATCCCATGACCCTTTGCTGTTTTCACTGTCAAAGACAAAGATACTTTTCATGCATGAGTCTGAGATATCTAACCTTGTGTTTTGCAACCTGGGAATAATACAATAATAGATTCATATATACAATATAACACACTTTTCTATTATTTTACATTTGTATAAATTCTAAATATACATTTTTGGTTATAAGCATAAACATGTAAACCATTTGGAGAAATAATTAATTTACTTATAATTACTGGACATTTTATGACATAATTGCAAACGCATGATTGGAATATGCTCTGTAGCATTTTATTTAATGTCTAAAGGGACTATTAAAAGTAAATATTACTAAACCTATTGTGAAACATTAATCAATAGCCAAATAAAAATAAATCACTGGCTAGGCCCAAAGGAACCTTACCTCACGTTACCTTTCTTTCATTACCTCCCCTCGCTTCCTCTGCACCTTCTGAAGAAATCTTGTATTTTTTTTTCTACAAACTGACCAGCCACACTGTTACAAATAAAAAGCAGACATGTCACATGCGTTATCACTTAGACTTTTCCACTCCCCAGGTATAGCAGCATCGGTCTCAGTGGCTGTAGTGTTGTAAATGGACGTCTCCTCTCTGCAACTACACACTCTCATCCATCACAAACACACACTGGCTAAAGGCTTGTGAATAGCAGAGCCAAGTGTCTTGGACAGGCCCCGTGATCACTTAAACAAAACAAGATGCAAGTGGATTAGGATTAAACCTTACTACGACTGGCATCTACACTGAATAAACGGATGAAGGCTCTGATAAAGGGCAGCATCTGTTTTGAAAGGAGTTTGTGTTGTGACTCATATGACAACAATAACACCACTATTATCTCCATTAACAGTTAATTGACCACTGGCTAGTCTGGACCCATCTAGTCTCTGTAAATACAAACATATTTCATAATCAATTTACAAGTTAAGTAATACAGAATATTATTACAGATACACAAATGGTTATGGAGACATCATAAACCGTCTACTGCATGAATACTTCTAATAATATATCAATCAAAAAGCATAGATCATCCCCATCACCACACCCAAATTTTTTTGTTTCAACAATTTGCCATATTAGTATAAAAACACCAAGAATAATCAGATATTTGTAGAACAAGTATTGCGTGAAGACAAGCAATATGTCCATTAGAAAGCAGTACATAGAACATAAATATTGTCTGTGTGTTAATGGAATAAGTCAGTGTTTTTATGGCCAGTGACAACAGTTTGAATTTCTCAAGCATTTTTATATTGTTCTGAATTTTGACACTCAAAAGAGATGCTCAGATCTGTGTCCAACATGTCGCCATACCTAAACAGCCTCAGTGAAACAGTTATTCCTCTTTAGGTATTTCTCTACCTGCTTGAGGGAGGTTTTCTCCTTTGTCCTTCTCTCTGTATTCATCCTTCAATCATAATCATTTCTATCTGAAACTAGAACACCAACAAATAAACTAATTAAAAGGTGGCAAACAAGCAGTGAATCTTCCCTCACTACTGTGAAAACAGTAGTGGAAAACAAATTAAACAATCGTGGTTACAATTTAAAAAATAGGTGTTTTATCTATCTGCAGTAATTATGTTCAAGCCATGTTGCAGACCTGCGTTTTGAAATATTTCCCACCAGTGAATTTTTGTTATTGTAGCTTCTCTATCTTGCTACATTGGGTCCTGCTACATTTTTAATAATTTCTTTTATGTGTTGAAATACATTTCAAGAATGTTCTCTGTGTTGTCTGCTTGTAGAACATCTGCATCTTTCATCCTCCACAGTGATTCATGTGTTTATAAAGGCTCTTTGTGATCCCGGCCAGGAGCAGCTGTCAGTGGTGTGACTCCCAGTGGTACTACAACAAAGAAGTGGTGGGAGATGGCTGATACTCAAGGACTCCGCTCATTCATGCATGGTTATGTGATGTTAAGAGCTGCAGTATCCCCCAGTGACCTCAGGTGTGTGTGTGTGTGTGTGTGTGTGTGTGTGTGTGTGTGTGTGTGTGTGTGTGTGTGTGTGTGTGTGTGTGTGTGTGTGTGTGTGTGTGTGTGTGTGTGTGTGTGTGTGTTGAAAGGATGTGGCTGACAATAAGCAAAATGACCAAAATGCATGCAACTTAACCTGTTAACCTGCGCCCCCACCCCTCTCCATCACTGAGAAGCAGAGAGAATGCAGGGGCAGAGGGGTTGTTTCAGGGTAGTCATTATCTGAGGTTTGAGCATGTTAGAATATATGGCCCCAACCATGGAACTGAAATATGGGGGCGGCAGTGGCTCAGTCTGTAGTACAAAAAACCCTCTGAAAATGTGAATTGATACATGTATGTGTGTGTTTTTTTACTTATGTTTACAATTAATTTTTTTCCCCTTGATTATAAAGGTAGTTCTTCTTCTTCTTCTTCTTAAATTGTGTATTGATAAATCCATGGTGCTGTTTGTGCTTCTGAAGTAGCAGACAGATTAGTAATCTGTCTTGGATCTATGATATTATCTTAACTACAGAGCGGGGGGATATTAAAAAAATACAGAACCAAAACAGTAGTTCACTTGTCACGGATGAACGAAACGTCCCCCCCCCCCTGTTAAATATTAACTAGAAGAAGAAGAAGAAGATAGTCCTTTATTAGTCCCGCTAGGGGAAATTCAATTTTTTTCACTCTGTTAACTAATACACACACATGCACAAACAGGTCCATATACATGCAACAATTGGAGAGGTGTCAGAGTGAGGGGGCTGCTCCTGACAAGCGCCCCGAGCAGTTGGGGGTTTGGTGCCTTGCTCAGGGGCACCTCGGCAGTGCCCAAGAGGTAAACTGGCACCTCTCCAGCTACCAGTTCACACTCAGTTTTTGGTCCATGTCGGGACTTGAACCGGTGACCCTCCGGTTCCCAAGCCAACTCCCTACAGACTGAGCTACTGCCGCCCCCAACTACTGTATACGTATAAAAAAATATATGTATGTATGTACTGTATATGTACAGTATGTATGTATATAAATTTCATTATACACAAACACACCTACTTGTGTATGTACTGACATACATTCGTAGATATGTACACACCACCAATCAAAGAACGAAACACTACTTGTATTTAGTTATATTTATGTTATTTATATCTGTAATCAATGTCCTACTCCACTCAGAGTTTGACACTATTATGAGTTTTGGAGATCTGTGGTACAGAGGGATAAGGTATATCAGTTTACACCTATTAGCAGAGTTATATAATCCTTGTTTTTTTTGTTTACAGAATATGACAATTGTTACCGGTATATTACCACTGGAAGTTTGCTGGTTTATGGTTTAGCATTTTTGAAAGTGTTCCAGCATTGAGAAGTTGAGACCTGACAGTAATTTAAGACCTGAAATCCGTGTTGTTGAGACCTGTAGAACATATTTGTGTTATGATGCCCACGTAGATTATCACCAAGGACACAGTGAAGGAAAACATATTCAGATCCTTTAGTTATGTTGCACACTGTGAAAATGCTCTATTACAAGTGAAAGTTAGGCATTCAAACTTCAGTAAAAGTGCAAAAGTATCATCAAGAAACTGTACTCAAACAGAATACTGAGTGATATTATATAATATATTATTACATTGTTAATACCGATACATCATCAACATTTTACTGTTACAAGCTGGTTGAGGTGGAGCTAGTTTTACGACTTTATATTCACTTGTTGCTGGTATTTTTGGCTCCTCCAAAGGGTCTGAAACGTGACAGGGCCCCAACTATAAAATTGTATGTTTTTTATGTAAAATCTAAATCTGGGAAATAATTAGTAACTATTACTGTCAGATAAATGTGGTGGACTAAAAACCAATATGCACAATATGTCTCTCTGAAATTTAATCAAGTAGAAGAGTAAAGTATTAGAAAATGAAATACCAAGGTTAAATGTAGTATCTCAAAATTGCAATAAGAAAGCCAAGTTTCTGCAGATCTGCATCTTAGATATATATAGATGCAGACCAGTAGTTATAGTAACTGCAAAAGAAAGCATTGCCAAGATTTGTACCAGCTTACACCAAGTATTCCTGTGGGATTGTTGATGAATTATGATTTGATATACACTGTAGCAGATAAATGGTGTATTCTGGGCTACATGGGAAAGTTTGCTATGACCTTAGTGTAGGCCTCAGTGAGGAGTCAAACCATGAGGTGAGGACGCCTAAGGATTTGAAGTTCCCATTCCTTGCGTGCCGTTTGACCCTCGCAGGCTCACACAACTGTAAGCGCTGCCAAGCTTGCTCTGGGCTCCCAGATATCATTCAACATCACCTGCAGTACCCAGTATTGCTTTGTGTTACATTTCTTTCCCTCCAGATTCCGTCCTTGAATGACAAGTGCAGGGGAATAATATTATTATTATGCTTATCATATCAGATTTATTCCTTTGAAGTCAGGCCACAAAAATGGGAGTTGCAATAGAAACTGATAACTGCACATATGCAGAAATGAATGGACAGCTTGTATTTTATGGTTCTGTGGCCTGCTATTGAAAACCTTTAAAAATATGCACTCCCTGTATTCTTCCCATGCTTTTCTGGATGTGCTGATTAAAAAGCACAAAAAATCTATTAACTACTGTTTCAGGTGACTTGTACCCTCTCTGAATGTGTGTTTGGGTATTAACAAAAGCTTTTACAGAGAATTACAGATTCATACTGTGCAGCCAAATATCATCCAAAGTGTTTTCGGCCACTGCAGCAGGAGAACTTCTCACAGGAGAAGTTACGATCTGCAACCTCACCGCTAGATGCCACCAGAACCAACAGACTGTTCCTTTAGATTATGTTTTTAGCATTATATTCAGAGACGTTTCTAATATTCAGCCCCACCTCGTGTAAATAGGGAGGACAAAAAAATTAGAAACAACTCTCTATATAATGTAGTCCAGTAACACATCTGAAATCCAGATCAACTTTAGGCTGTAGCAGGCTCATATCGTATCATATGAAACTGCAATGTTTACAGTGTTAGCTTGTTGGAAAGTAGGCTAAATAATGTTCCAAAGTTGACCAAAAAATTAGGAAAAACTGGCATGGCCATTTTCAAAGGGGTCCCTTGACAACTGACCTCTAGATCTCTGAATGAATATGTGTTCTATGGGTACCCACAAGTCTCCCCTTTACTGACATACCTACTTTATAATAATCACATGCAGCAAACAACATGCAGCTTTGCGTATGCAGTACAAATGTGTTATTTGTGCCTGTTCTAAAAATGATGTATTTGATTATTTCTGCATACTAAGGCCCCTAAACAGTTTTGGAAATACACAAATTGGGTATCACTGTGAAGCTGAGACTCTTGTGAATCCAGTGAGCCCAATTGTATTCATGTGTGATGATGATAGTCCCCATAATAGCAATTTCATATAGTGAGACTATTTCAATAGATAATATAATAATAGAACATGTGAATGGCAATCATATACCTCTGTCATAATGTGATAAACCCTGATTTCACAATTCATTGTAATTAATTAATTCATGCTTAACATAGAACAAGATCACAAACAGTGGCAAGCAGGTTCACACCTTTCAGATGATGTACACCACTTCTATGTGACATGATATACTGTTGACCTGCTATCTCCTCTGAAAGACCCCTTGTCTCCCCACTAAAAAAAACAAAAACAGGACTAAGTGGGTCTCAGAGCTCACTAATAAACATAATTGAATGTACAGCAATAATTACAACAAAAATTGAACTTTGCGAGCTTTGTAATGATAGATGTTATGGCAGGGCTGTTGGATTTCACTGGTGTATAAGTGTACCTAATAAAGTGGCCACTGAGTGAAATGTTACTTATGATGTGGAATAAGATGATTTGAACAACCTTTAAGCTGCGTGAGGGGCGTCAGAAAGGGGAAAACTTAATAATAGGAGGAATGAAATTTGGTAAAAAAAAAAAAAAAATTGGATTAAGTTTGGTTGGCTGACAGTGGGCTCATACACTGTTACAGAGGCAGACGTTTTATGATTCACCTGGGGATTTCTTGTTAGGTACATCCTGGTTTTCACCAGTGTCAATATGCATGTTGTAATGTGGTATGTCTATATGCCATTCTCTTTTTTTTTCGCCTTCCTCCTCCCACTCATTTCTGTCTGTTTTTCTTGATTCTGTCTATCTTTCTGTCTTTCTTTCTCTCCTGGATCACCCTCCTTACACTCTTTCACACACAACAGTGGACAAGACAACAATGTTAAGTATCTCAAGGCCAAGCTGGGGTACAGGAAGATAAAAACCCAGGTTCCCAGGACCTGACAAAATATAGCTAGTGCAGCATCACTGTCTGGTCACTCCTATCTCCTCCTCCAACTACACCAACCACAGCCTTTGTCCACCGCAAGTCTAACGCTGAAGGCAGTTTGATCTATAGATTGACCGTCCAGCCCATGCATCATGTCCTTTGCGTTCATTGTCATGATGATGCTTCTGGGCTCTTCAGTGGTGACTGCATTTGTCTTGCAGCCATCCAAGGAAGAACCTGCAGCCTCTGCTAACTCTCCTGTTTCCCATCACAGGTCAGTATCAAACTTTATGTACCAATGTTCTGCTTTTGTTAGCAGTGAAATGTCAGGGACAATTTAAAACCATTTTCCTCAAATGTGTCCAAAGAATTATGAAACATCCTGTTGGGTCACAGAGGTAATGCTATTTTTAAACAGCCTCAGTGCTCTAAACAGATTACATATTATGTTATATGTGTACTCAGGCCTTTTTTTGTTTGTTTGTTTGTTTGAGTTAAAGGGAAATAGATTCTGGGTATGATTCAGGGTCACTTTGACCATTTGGTTTTCTAAGAATGTTGTGCAGAGATGTAACACACTATTCTGTTTAAGCTTCAGCAGGGTAATCAATCACTCCTCAACACAAGATTTCTCTCACTGGGCTTAGCCAAACATTGTTAAAGTGCTTCTGTAGTTCAATGAGGGCATTGAGAGAGCATGTGCAGCTACTAACTAATGCACTTTTTTGGTCTTGATTGAACACAATTGTTGTTTTTGTGAAATGTCCAGGATTTGTTTTATTTCTTTGTGCTTCTGTTTCATTTTTTTTTTTTTTTTTTTTTACTACTACTATGCCCCTGTTTTAATAATCTGAAATATATGTGATGTTCAGGTGCCAGGATGAGTCATTGCAGTCCATCAGGAAGGGTCTCCTCGGGGCTCTCAACTTGCAGATTGAGCCACGGCTGCCCGCTGGTGGGCTGGACCGTGTCAGAGAGCAATGGAGGACCACCTTCAGCACCATTGCTCACACAGCCAAGGACATTGCAGGTAAATAGAACCAAAAATTCAAAGATACTACTGTAGAGCCAACACTTTTCAAGCCTGTGATAAATCTTTAGTATCCTTTTCCTCGTCAAACCCAGCCAAAAATGTCTTTTTCCACATCCTCACTGTTCCAGTGGCCTCTGGCAACACTGTGTCACGTGATGTTGGAAACAGTACAAGCCTGAAGTGCTGTTCTATGGCCTCTGAGATCTTCATGAAAGGTATGCAACAATGTGTGTGTAGAGTATGTTTGTGTGTGCATGCTCACCAACATAAAGAAATGAAGTAATACATCTACTAAAATATCCATTCTTGTGTTTGCCAGATCTGGGATGGGACAGCTGGGTTATCCTTCCTGCCAGCGTTACCATCGTTCAGTGTGCACTCTGCAATGCTGAAGGGAACACTGTGCAGTGTCCATCATCCCTCACCAATGTCCAGGACGCAGACTCACAGGTATATGTTTAAGACATTTGAATACTAAAATGAGTGTGTGTAAACCCTAATTAGCTTATATTGTACTGATTTACATTTACATACACCGATACATGTACTTAACTCTAACTTAAGCACAGTGCTTGAGTCTACTTTCATTGTGCTGGAGCTCTGAACAGCACATAGTTTACCTTGTGTCTGTTCCAGAGGTGAAACAGCTGCCAATAGCCTGTTTTCTCCTTCTGCCAACACAAATGTACCAAATACAAGCTAAGACACTCCCCAAAGTTGGTCAGTCAGAAATGAATGTGGTATCAGATATGTCTGCAAGTTCTAGCCTGCATCTTTTAAAATAATCCTTTTGAAAGACC
This sequence comes from Pterois miles, assembly GCA_947000775.1. Taxonomy (NCBI): domain Eukaryota; kingdom Metazoa; phylum Chordata; class Actinopteri; order Perciformes; family Scorpaenidae; genus Pterois; species Pterois miles. The sequence continues at coordinate 11,288,618 of CAMQGK010000229.1, read as the reverse complement.
CCATTTGTAATTTTGTCATTGCTTTTTTTAATCTCATTGGCATTGATTGAAATGATTTCCGTTATCAATCTACAATTTTTCTGTCTGTGTACGCAACACTTTCGCTATAGCATGTCTCAAATGCTTTTTATTTTGCAGTCAAAATAAACGTGTTTGTTCCTTTCCAGGTGCCATGTTGTCAGCCCACCTCCCAGGAAATGGTGCATGTCCTCTATGTGGATGAATCCAGCACCGTCGTCCTTTCTTCCATGCAGCTGACCCGCAGCTGTGGTTGTGGGCATGACAACCTTCAGCAACCCAACAGAGAGTAAAATTTGTTTTATTGTCCTGAGAATGTGAGCCCCGGGCGTACACACAAACACCAAAATTACAGAAAAGGTAGAGTACATTACATGCAGACCTATCTTCTCTCACTATACTTATCTTAGTTTGTTACAGTGTGTATTCAACACTGAGTGTGGGAACCAAAGCAAAGTCTCTCTAAGAACTCAGTTTTGCATTCCTGTTTCTCCATTTTAACCAGAATGTGCCAGCACAGATCTGCAGAGCCAGCCGAACATAAAACTGTGTAACTAGATCTTAATCACGCTCTGTTGATCTCAGATTACAATCTACATTTGCATGCTATAGTGTTTAATTAACATTGAAACAACAATTAAACTTTTTTTGCAAATGCATTTCTCTAGGTAAATCCAAGTATTTCTCTTGCACCAAGAACTGGAAGTGAAGTGCAGCTGAAATGCTACGTTATCTTTAAATAAAAGTCATGAGTGCAGAGTGCTATTTAAAGCTACTAACTGTTACTGAGTGTTCCCTCCAAAAATGTGACACTGTGCGGAGCCAAATCCTTGCACAGGCCAGTTGACTGCTCTCATCTGTGAAACGACTATTCTTCTCATGGGCAAAAAGTCAATTTGATTCCAAAAGGCAAACTGAGGTTGAATCTTAAAAAATATGATTCTTTATGTGTAAATCAGGTATATGTTCGTCATGTTGAGGGTCAAACATTTTTCACTGGGAGAGTAATAGGATAAGATTGTGTTCACCAGCTAAACTGACCGCACCTACTCTAAAACGTAGTATCAATTTCTCCTGAATATTAACATCTGTGCTGTGCTTTTCCACAAACGACCAGTGGCCGTGCTCATAGAAAAGATAAAGATGACAATGCTGCCCTGCAAACCCCCCTAAAACTGTAATAATTACAAGGTGTAAAAAATAGATTAAAAAAAATCATAGTACTTTCTTTTGACATACTTTGTTATATCACATTTTAGTGCATTGCTGTGAGGTAGCCAGAAAAGTAATTTAATTAGAGATCAAAGTCTGGCAGACAATATAGTTGTCTAAATTGTGATTTCAAACAAAAAATGGTCAGTTGATTGTGAATGAATCCTGAATATTTTGTATGATTTACATAATGTGTGCTTTTATTTTCATTTTTTAATAGCGGTGTTCTTTTTTCCTCATATGTGTCTGAGTATTTCTCATGATTAATTACAGTTTGTCATTATGTTATATGATTTTACAAAATTACCTCACCATTCACTTTTTCAAGTATTTTTCACAAGTGGACTACTACTTATCAGAGTGACATGTCACCTCAACTCAATCAATACATTTAGATCAAATGCACAATGTTTTATTGTGCAACTGCTATTGCATCCTAATCATTTGTATCAATTAACTGATTTCTTGCTCACAATTATTTGAATAAAGATGATTTAAATCAACTGGTTTTTTTTTTTGCCCTCAGTTTTTTTCTGGCAACATTTACAACGGACTATAGTTCTTGAACATAGAAGCTGTTTCTTATGCCAGCTTTTCAGGATTTCATGCCTGCCGGACAGTGACATGTCAAGTCTAGAGGGAGGAAAATAGCAGAGGAAGAAATGTTGGCACTGTGCTCCAGGAAACCAGACGCTGGTCAGGGGAAGAGCAACATGTTGCGCAGTCTTCAACATTTTCAGCTGCTGTGCATGTGTTTGTACTCAGGGCTGTTATAAATCTTTTCCATGCTGCAGTGGAATATTAACTTATGATTGTCAAGTTGTGCAAGCAAGATATTGATCCTGGACTACAACTACGCAACTACTCTGCAAGAGGACTGCAAGATCTGGTCCAATAGTTCAGCATTGCCAGCAATTTGATGTTTTATTGATACAGAACAGAATGTCAAGATATTTCACTGTGTGGGTGTCTTTTGGCATACTGTCCCCCTTTCTGCTGGCTGTAGGGGCAGTTGAATGTTCAGAGAAGGAAACGTTGATGCAACCGAAGCCTGGGAAAGTGTCAGTGACACACCTGACGGACTGTTTGATGGAGTGCACAGGGATGACGTACATCAAGAAACTGCAACTTCAGGACAATCATAATATACGGCTTCAAGATTCTACAGAAGGTAAGAAGCTTCTCAGTCACTTTTTCAACACTGGGATGGTTTACTCTGTTCTAAAAATAATACCTGAACTAATATTGAGACATCATGAGTGACAGTATGTCACTCCAACACTATTTTATGGTGCACATAAGATATGCTATGTATACGGCTTCACAAAATAGTTTATCTTCCTAGGAGACCTCGGGGAATACTGTTGGTCTACAGAGCTCAAGTGCACCATTGGAGAGAGGTTTCAGCATGCCTATGTGGTGTTGCCTGTGGATCTATCGGCAGTTAGACATGAGCATTTGGAGGTCAAAGCCACTGGCCCCAGTGCCACCACACTGCTCCCTCACACCAGTCCCACCACAATCGCAGACAGTTGTGGCCTCCGATACGACGTCACGCCACACTTCAGCACAGGGATGGCGGGGATGTCATTCTGCGTGCAGGTTGCCACCCAGGAAGATGTCCTGGGGGACAGTGTCCTTAAATGTCCCCCCTTTCTGGTCACCTTCTGGCAGAGAAAACCAAATCAGTCCAACCAAGAAGGTGGGGGATAAAATCTCAGTGATGGAAGAAGTACTCAGATTTTTTACTTCAGTAAAAATACTAACGCCATACTGTACAAATACTCAGTTACAAGTAAAAGTCATGCATTGAAAATGTTACGAAAGTATGCAATTATAATCAGGAATATAATCATATCATTGCATTATTATTTCTCATGTGTTAATCTGTGAGCAGCATTTTACTGCTGTAGTTTGTTGATTTTTAGGGGTTTCATATAAGGCTGCAATCACTTTTTATTTTATTATGGATTAATCTGCTGATTATTTTCTTGATTAATTGATTGAGTTTTTGGTGTAAAACTTCAGGAAATAGTGCTGTCACAATTCCTCAGAGCCATTCACAAGTCCAAATCTCAAAATTATTAAACATTTTAAAAAGGAAAAGCAGCAAATGCTCACTTTTGTGAAGCTGGAACCAAGTTTCTACATTAAAAAAAAATAATAATTAAGTTATTATAAAAATGGTTGCCAATTAATCTGCTGTCAATCATTTCAGCTGTACTGTTGGATCTGTAACAAAGCAGCATGTTTTATAAGCTCTTCATATGTGTAATTTGTAAAGTCACTATAGCTGTCAAATAACTGTAGTGGAGTGATGAGTACAATATGCAAGTATAGTAAATGTATTTAGTAACATTCCACCACTGTATAATCTATAAAGATCACTGACCATCAGTATATTGGTTGTTTAACATGATAGGTTGTTACCATACTCAAAAACCTCATCTGAATGTGTAAGTCTTGCTTGTGTTATCACCATAATCCATAAAATAGTGTGTAAGTCATTCATAATTATTTACCACTGGTCTACAAATCTGTCTTCCATAGTTGAACTTTCCTCTTTAAGTTCTGCTTTATGCTTTTATTCATTGACATTATTTATGGTTGATATTGAGGCTCTACTGATACTTTCATTGGCAAACTAAATATGAGTCTCTGCACCATTAATACTAATTCCCAGTCATTAACATACCAATTTAAGTACTGGCAGGATATTGTGAGAATTATGCAGTATATATAAATATACTGTATATGTGTGTATATATATATATATATATATATATATATATATATATATATATATATATATATATATATATATATATATATATATATATATATATATATATATATATATGTATATATATATATATATATATGTATATATATATATATATGTATATATATACATATATATATATATATATACATATATGTATATATATATATATATATATATATAATATATGTATATATATATCTATACATATATATCTACATATATATATATGTATATATATACATATATACATATATGTATATATTTATATCTCCATTTATTGTGAACATTAGTTGTGCCATGATATGGTTTTATAAGGATGTTTTAGAATCAGAATAAATGATCTGTTTGATTTATGTGACTAAATGTTTTGTTTCTTGTTTTAGCTGTGAAGGTATTTGATGGCATTTGATCATAGAAGCAGGTGCAGATTACTGTGCTAGTATGAATCCAGCTTTGTTAAAAAAAACACTAAGGATGAAGGTGTATTGAAAATCTGCAAGGCATCATCAGTGCTCTTGGATTCAAAGGCAACTAGACTGATGCAAAAGCTTTCTGTTATATGAAGAATGTAAATATGAGATGTTAATGGTTGTGTTTACGGCAAGATTAAATCATTTTGTTTTCCTTTTTCAGTCACCTGTTTATTGTGCTTATGTGTTTGACTATTGAGAAATGTTCAGTGATATTATTGTAACCTTATGTAAAATGAGAACCTACCATTGCAAACCCAATTTCTATTACACATGACTGCAAAACAGAATAAGTATATTCATACACAAACTGTAAACAAATTGATTTGGACCAATTATGCTGGGTTTTTGGTGATATACTACTGTCTTTGGAATACTGCTTCTGTATATAGTACTATATGGGCAGTGTGCATCCTGAATCATGCTTTTATCGTTTCCTTAAGGAAAATGACTACAACAACCTAAACCATAGCAAATTAAGCAATGCGTACATATAATAACAGATAGTAGCTGTAAAGTGGAAAACAAAGTATTCAAAAACAAGGAGAAAAAAATGGTAAGAACAAAAATATAGAGATAAATAATTAAAGCTAAAAAAATAAGAATTATTCAAATCAAATAATAATAATAAATATTATTATTGTTGTTGTTGTTGATAATAGCTTATAATCTATAGATTATAATAAAGAAATATATGATTAAATAAATTCACACACCAGATTCACAACTCCTACACAGCACAGATACAGAATGCATACCGTGAGTAGGCACTGTGCATCCTGTATGTGTTTATCACTGTACACATGTGTACTATGTCAGTATGTGTTGCTGTGGTTATTATATAATGTGCAAACATTTACCACAAACAAATTTCACTTGCCCTTGGGCATGCATTGATTGTCTATTCTCCCCACAAGAAACAACGTAGTGCCACCTACTGGTTATCATTTAAACTAATAAAAGTATCAGATGGCAGGCTTGCACTTCATCCAGCCTCTGGATGGCAGGCTTGTTTTGTTACATGGCAGTATTGTGTGTTTGTGTGTGTTATGCAAAAAGTGAAGTAGTTGAAACATCTACTAAAATGTTTTTATATATACCCTAAATACACACATTGGAAATTATTTTCAAAAAAAGACACCAAATGTTTCTTTTGATTCTCTTTTAGTATTGAATAATTATATTTTATTATACTGTACACTGTGCATATCATGACTATTTGGCCCCAGCTGTTATGTCTTTATATTGACCACAATCTGAAAAGTCTCATGGTTCACTGAGCTGTCCCGAGCCTCCAGTTAGGTCTAAATGAAGTAAGATGATGTTGGTGTGCTTTGCTGGCAGACGGCCAGTAGCAGCATAACAAACCACCCAGGGTGAGTGTCCAATAACAAGCCTTTCTGTACAGCCTGTGCTTCAGGCCTGCACTAAATCATACACGTGCCTGTGTCCATGCTCCAAGAAAAGCAGGCACGGGCTGCTTGATTCTTTTGTGACGCACTTCATTGGCATGTTCATCATGTCTGGTTGAAATGTGTTTAATGGTTTGTATAATTTTTTTTTTTTTTTTTTCAGCTGCAGGCTCTGAAACCTAGAGGAGTTGTCGCAAGCACTGCCAGTTTGGGGCTCTGTGTCATCCAATCTGATCTCACTCACCAAAACTGGCACCAAGGTGGCATAGTGAGTCAGAAGATTTTATGATCTGCTTCAGTGTTTCTGGGCAGGATAGTCAATCCCTGCAAGCTCCAGAGGTCCTGCTTTTTAGCTGTAAATAAGGTAAGGTATTGACAACCAAACAGACAAGGGTGTGACAGATGTTTATTAATTTTTAAATTAAAACATGGACTTTATGAACTTGGTTTATTTTGTGTTAGGCCGTTTTTTAAGTAATAGTGTTTTTTGATGTATCCACAATCACTTTTTTTCACATCTCCCCAGTGTTCCTGCTCGAACGTAATTGTGGTGTTAAACAGCACATATTGTAAGAGCATTTTTTCCATATTAATACATATTATTTCAGTCAAATTTTGGTCAAAATGATAAAGTACCACTGTGATTTCCAAAGGAGGACATGCAGGACAGGAGATTGCCCCTATCTAATGTCATGCCTATCCAGACAGTTTATAAAATTAGCTTTAATAAACCCTGACATAAATTGGTTTTAAAAAGAAAGGTAATCCTGTCAGGTATCAAAATGGACTACCAGCAGTATAAATGTGCTTCAAATAAAGACAACCAAATATTGCTTTAATTAATAATAAACTTTTTTTTTTTTTAAAGTCAGTGGTCCATTGACAAAAACAATAATAATAATCCATATTATATACTGTATATTTCCGCTGCAGGGTTAAAAAGAAGTACCCTTTACTACCACTTTTAGGCTCACTTAGCTTTTACTGTACTGTCAATACCTTGATCTGTCTTTATACATTTCGGGAGTGAAATCTATTCATTTACTTCCAGTTTTAACAGTCACTCGAAATTAAAACAATTTGCAAACATGCATATATTTTAAAATCGTTTTTAAAAACTTTTAGATCACACCTCATAAGCAGCAGTCTGTAGTAAAAACAGATCTAAACAGAGATGACTGTACCATGTCTGCCACGCAGGGGTAAACTGGGCAAACAGTCGTGATGAGTAAAAAAAAGTGAATAATGTAGCTCTAAATAGACTCATTTGTTCTACTCACTTTGTATGTACTCGTATAATAGTAACACAACTGCTTTAGAGGTATTTCATGACAAGCTGGGTGTATAAAACTGCGCTTAGTCCCCGGATGGGTGAATAGAGTAGAACAATCCAGCAGGCAGAGAGGGAGAGAGACAGTGGACAACCCAAACACGGATGGTTAGCAGACAACTATCACACAACGGCGGCCTGACAGCCATTTAAATGAACTAACTCCTCAGCGGTATAAAGAAAAATGTGACCAAGTGAGGAGGACACCTTGGGGAGGACTGTCAGAAACACATGACAACCAACTTTGGTTGTTGTGAGAGGCGCACCATGGCATCCCAGCCGAGGTAGGCAGAAAACAGCCGCAGCTAGCTGCTAGCAGCTGGGCGCTAGCTTCACAGCCTGACCGGGTAACTGCCGCTAATTAGCTAGATACGGTTAGCCAGCTCACAAGTTAGTTTTAAACTCTGTGAAAGTATCAGAACGAAAAGTAGTCTGGTAGTTTTCTGGAGTTAATGTAAAACTGACAGGGTTTTAGCTTTGATAAGCAGTTCGAGGAAGAGGTGGAATCAGCTGGAAAGAGCAGGCTGGTGTGATTTTTACCAGCTGGTTAAAGGGGCTGCTGTGTTTACCCAATCGGTTTCATATAAATTAACATTCAGCTACAAGACAGTTCAGCGTTACGCATACTTACAGTGGGATTTCTGTGAAAACTCCTCTGTGATATTTTGACTAACTTGGATTTTGGGTAACAAGTTGGGAAACAGTAAACTGGTTTGACTCTTGTCTGTATTAATGTAATTTTACTGTAACCTAAAAATAAAGGGCAGACTGCGCTCTGTAACATAGGCTATCATAATCTGAGCAGAAGAGGTATATAAAGGTATGTCTTTAATTTCAAGCCACAGTTATGCTCAACACGATTCTCATCAATAATCTTATTAATATAATCATGTGGCTTCAACTCTCTTGCAGACTGTCAGGCTTCAGATTTATTTAGACTGTTGGACAGAAGATCCTGGTCATCCATTACAGATTAAAATAAGAGTGTGTGTTTAAGATTTAAATAAAAGTAGAATATAGCTTTAAATTGTTGCTTTGGGTTGCTTGTGAATTTTATTGTACTCAAAGTGTGTTCCCAATGCAGGAATATTCACCCTACCCTTTTGTTAGTTACATTTTAAAGTTAAAGCTTCAATCTGGTGCACTTCCAGAGCAAAATTAACAACCTTAAGAGCTAGATATACACTGATGCTCTCAATTTAATCGTAAGCACATTGCTTGTATAGACAATATTTATACCCAAAAGCTAAGCCAAAACATTGTGATCACCAGCTGGTGGCTGACTGTCAGTGTTGGAAACTCTTGATTTGATATGCAGCAGAGCTTTCTAGGAGCAGAACGCACATTTTAAATGTCAGTATTGCAGGTGATCATATTCATTTAATGCCAAAATTGTGATCTAGATTAACATTGGATTAATTGTTCAGCCCTAATTAATGTGTCCTCATTTGAGGGAAGTTGAGCATAATGATAGCATTGTTTTTGTCCTGACTGTACCGGTTCAATCACCGAATGAATATCATTACAGAGGAACATTTCAAATATATGATGGATATCTTTTGAGCAGTATGGAAGAAAGTGTCCACATTGGAAATGGACATTATGTGAAGTGAAGACAGGAGAGAACAGCTCAACATTATCACAGTGCTTATGATGCCAGCAGATATGTCACAACTATCAACATAACTGATGATTAAAGTGGACATTCAATAAACTGTCTGTCAGTTGTATGGTCACTTTAGCCTAGTACTTGCTAGTTTTGTATAAGGGCTGCAAGATAATTTCAATTATCTGTTAATTCATCCACTATTCCTTCAGTTAATCTTTTTGTATATAAAATGTCGTGAAATAGAAAAATAAAAAAAGATTCCATCACATGCTCCAATAGCCCAATCTTCAGATAGTTTGTTTTATCTGTCCAGCAGTCAGAAAAACAAAAATAAAGGAATCGCATCCTCACGTTTTAGAAGCTTCACGCAGAGAAAGTTTGAAAATGATTGGTAGTATAAAAAAAAAAAAATAAATCAAATTCTACTAATAAGAGTGCTGCAACTAACCCTTTCTTTTTTTTTTTTTTTTTTTTGTCGATTAATCGAAACTAAGTAAATTTCACAACTAAGAACCTGGAACTACATAATGTTTGGAAGTGATTGTTTGATGATTAGTAGTAGTAGTAATGATTGGTAGAATTAAATATAAATAATTATATATAAATAAATATAAAATATTAGTTTTCTGTTGATTCGATCAACAAATGTATTAATCAGTTACAATAAAGAATGAATGAAAATAGATAAAACTAGCAGAAGGTGTTAAAAAGTTAGAATCTGTGTACTTTACTATATGCTACTTTCTGCTGTTTAACTGAAATATCATCTCAAATATATTCATTCCAGTAATGTAATCCAACTTTACATGAAATTATGATGTCCAGTGGGTCATATAGTGCAGTAGTGTTGGCTGCATATGTGATAAGAAAATGCATGCTGCATCCAGAGGGTTGATCTGGATCTGAAATCTTCAAAATTAACACAATTCAGGTGTAAATCGTTTTAACATAGGAATTAGCATTCCAGTATATAGTCCATGTAGTATATAAACATAGAATTGAATTTAAATATATCCATGTATTTGAGTCAGTATCATCCCAATATCCAATCCAGTAATGGTATCAGTGCATCCCTACAATATGAGTGTGCTCTGCATAAGATTTAAAATTTGCTTAAATACTACCAGCAGCACCTTGAACTTGACTTTGGTGTCACCCCCTCAGAGGTGGCTCTGCATCAGCTGTAAGAGCTTCTTTAAATTTGACAATATTTCCAAATGTGTCAGCCATTTGACAGGATAGCTCGACTGACTGGAGTCCCATTGTGAATTGCAGGTGTCTTCCTGCCGTTGGATCGGGGGTGTGCCTGCTCTGATTTGAGATCCTCAGATTTTGTGGCTTCAGCCTCACATTGCTTTAAATTTTACTGTGTAGCGTCTGTGTTTCTCTAACTCTGAATAATGTGATTTACTGAGTAATCAAACTTATTTTTTCACTGATGGAATTGCACTGTGGAGGATTTTCTGTATAATCTACATTTCAAACAACAAACGTTGGCATACTTTGCCTGCCAGGGTTTGATGAAATTTCTACCTCTCTCTGTTTCAGTATCAGCACTGCTTTCTTTTGTGGGTTGTTCTGTGACGTGGACGAGTTGTCATATCACCTTTTTTATTCTATATTTAATCAGTTTCTGGCATTTGTCATCTGTGATTGGTTAAATCTGTACTCTCAGAGCTCTCCCATTCACCTTGGTGGAAGACTCTACACAGAGGACATGGAGTACAGGAAGTTATAATTTGTTTAAAGGCAGGATAACAGGGCCAGCCAGACTGCTCCAATAGTTGACAATTGTCCAAATAGGTTAACGTTGGGCTTGCCTGTTGTGTCCGTGAGTAATTATTAATTAGAGGCTGACTCAATATTAAGCTCAAGCCACTGTGTGAGTGCTGATTCTGGTCAATTTATGTTCCAACCTCATCAATAAGTCAACCCCTTATTTTGCTAGCAGGAGCTAATTATTTCTACAAGTTGTATGCTCGAGTCACATCACCAACAAAATGTATGTTTCATGTTTGTTTTGGATGACTGGTGTGTAATTTAATACATGCACGGTATGTTGCTTTATCCTTGGGTTGTACTGTGACTGTGCAGTGTCAGTTTGTGCTGTACTAGTAGTTTGGCCAGTCTCTGCTCCATTAATGAGTAAGTGCTCATCTGTTTGGCATTGTACCAAATCTGCGCTGCTCCACTTGTTGTCATGGAAGCATCCCATTGGGGTTGCTGTCAGTGAGCATGATCAACACTGTATTTTGGGCTGAAATGTGGATAAGTGTACAGTTCAGTATATTTAAAGTTTTAAAAAGGTCCTGATCCCATGGGGTCTGCTGTTTATCTGCAGTGTAATTTACTATAGTGAACAAAATATTTTGGCTGTTGGCGTCATATCTGGACTGGCAGCGTCCATGTGATGTGGGCATGGGCTGCATGTAGTCTTAAGGGACTAGAGAGAGCAGATGTCAATGTTGTGGTGAATCCTCATGGCGTCTGTGAGTCTAATTACACTTGTCTGCTGATATGATGGCCGTCTTCTCCCATTAGACTCTGCTGCTCTGCCCTGTGGGTTGATAAGTCTGTGATAAGATACCATAAATTTTGCAGTTTCTAAATTTGCTGGTGTCTTTAGCCAAAACTGATCTTATTATAAGGGTCTGTCACATTCATTGCTCCAGGGTTTATAAGTGTATGAAATAGTAGAAAATCTAAAACAAACAAGATACAGAGCTCTATACAAAAACCAGGCTGTATTGAGTAGTGTAGCAGGTCACCAATTTCACTTCTAATATTTAAGGCACCTACTGCATCTTTAAATTGGGTAACTAATTATATTTAGTGTTACAGATGACTTAAGACTTAAGATCTGTTTTTCTTTTATTGTTCCACAGTATATACAATGAAGAAAGGAATCGTCTTCGCCTCCAAGCATGGGAACAGAGGAACCAAGAAGCAAGCCAAGCCAAAGAACTCAACCCTGATAATGTGCCACTCTTTGGGGAACCATACAAGGTTAAGACCCACATATCCAGAGTTAAATGCTCTAATGATGACACAGGGCTTCTACTGTTTTTGTTATGGATAAAAAGATGCTAACTTTGGACTTCTTTTTTAAAAAAAGTTGAAAAGTGTCAGTACCGGTAAACATTTTTGGGAAACAGTGGAAAAGAAATTATATTTAAACAGAAAATAAATTGTTTGCCGACTGTTACGTTTCACAGGTCAGCCAGATGTTCTTCAACTACATGCTTTTATCAAACAACAAATTATGATTGAATTGTTTTTTGTGCTTTCCAATTAAAGAAATTATGTTTAGTTTCTTTAAAGGGGACATATCTTAAAAAACTCATTTTTCAGTGCTTGTGCACATCCCTTCTCATCTGGAGTGCCTACCAACACAAACTGTGAAATAAGACAACCCAGTCAGTTTTTTGTGGTCTGTCTAGATCAGAAAACGTGATTCAACAAGCCAGTAGGTTTCAGTAGAAACCCAAAATACAAGCATGAACCTGAAAATGAACGTGATATGTCCCCTTTAATGGAGTATATGATAATGTAATACTTGCATTTTTACTACAAAGATCGCTGCTCTTTCCGTCTTGTCTTTAACTGATGGCCACTCCCTGCATCTTTTTGGAGAATATTAACTGTAACAGAAAATATATTTGTACACAAAAACATGCAGAGGAGATTGCAGGATTTCAGAAAATTAAAATGTTTTCTAACTATATACTGTATGTCCTTCTTTTTGTAGACAAACAAAGGGGATGAGCTTTCCACTCGAATCCAGAGGATGCTAGGCAGTTATGAAGACGTGAATAATCCATATCCCTTTGCCATTGAGCCTTTGCCCATTCCTACTCATGTAACCTCATCACAGTCAGATCAGGGTCAGCCAAACACAGATAAACCAACCAAACCTCCATTCCATAACCAAGTCCATTACATGTCCACCCAAAGTCAGAAAGCCCCCTCTAGTAATGGTTACTCCTCTCAGCCCATGAGATCGTCCACTGCCTCTTCTTCTCCTAACCACCATGGACATTCATCCACTTTCTCAAATGCGTCTTTGAACCACAGTCAGCTCAGCCTCTCAGCACATCAACAAAAGAAGAGTGAAGCCCCGTCAGATCTCAGGGAGCGTGTCAGCCTTCCCCACCAGATGTCTTCTCGGTCTCCTGATGCTAAGCCACCACCCTTCCCACATTCCAGTGACCATAATGACAATGACACGGACACGAAGGACACCATTGATAAGCATCAACTTCAAGGGTCCACAGATCTGCCCTCTGAGTCTGCCAGCACCATGGATGTTTCCACACTTAACCTAAAACAGTCTCCCAAAGATGCATCTCTGCCTCAAGCCAACAAGAGTAACGCACTACCTTCCCAGACCTTCCCTTCACTCCTGTCATCTAAGCAGCCCAGCATAGTCATGACCCAGAAGCCTACAGCATATGTGCGGCCCATGGATGGCCAGGACCAGGTGGTCAGCGAGTCTCCTGAACTGAAACCTTCACCAGAGCCATATGTACCTCTACCGGAGTTAATCAACAAATCTGACCTGGGCAAAACAAAGATACTGCCGCAATTTTTGGAGGTGAGTACGTTGTCTTAGATCTCATAACTGTATGACAATATCATGTAATATGGCCACGTAGTTTAGCATACAGAATAGAAACTAGAGGAAAACCGCTGGCCTTGCAAGACATAGTTCTGTTTATACTGCCCTTAAACTTGCTGCTTGTTGTTTTTATGCATTGTTAGTGTTTGTTAGTTTGGCAGATTTTTTTTTTACATTTTAGTCTAGGGCTTGATTAAAATACATTATGCATGATTGTCCATAGTTAATTGTGATTAATTGCAAATTAATCACACATTTTTATCTGTTCAAAATGTAGCTTAAAAGGAGATTTTTAAAATAATTTATACTTTTATCAACATGGGAGTGAGCAATTATGCCTGATTTGTGCAAACATGTATATGTTAATTATTGGAAACCAATTCACAACACAAAACAATGACAAACATTGTTCGCAAACCATCAACGGGCCTCAGTCTCTCAGCCTGAAGATGTTTAACCCACCCAACGGTCACAGGCTTGTGGTAGACTGTGTTTTTTTAAAGCTGATGTTACGGAAATGCCAAGTAAACAACAATATTACAAAAAAATAAGATAATCACTAGATGGACCAATGGAGTTAACTATATGGCACACTGGTGAGCAAGGTTATGCTGCAGGGCTGAATACTTTGTAATATTCATTACTACAAATGTGAGTTTGATTTTGAATAAAATTTTGGTGAACTTGGAAGTTCCAGTTTTACTCTGGCTTCCTATGCAATAAATTTAACACTTTAACATGGTAGATAGTGTGGTGTGTATGTTATATGATTTGAATCTTGCTTTTTGAAAAAAAGATTTAGCTATTATAGCTGGTATATTTTCCTTTTCAGATATAATTGTCCTGCGTTATGATATACCACTGAATCTCTTGTTTGGTGCTTCTAGGGACTGTGGGGGAGGTGATAGTATAAGGGAAGTCCTAGTTATTATTTCATAGCACTGTTGTCTGGGCTATGAATATATTGTGGGATTAGAGGATTGTGTGCCTGCTGCTATCAAGATGTTCTCTGAAACCTCTCCATCGTTTTCTTTTATATTCTTGCTCGACTGTTCAGGCGTTTGAAAAGGTCTTAGACTTGCTTTGTTTGGAAGAATTAAGTTGAACTCCAGTTCAACTCTATTCATAAACACACACAACCCTTGCACCTGCAACACGCCACACCTCCCCCTTTCCCTCCTGCAGCAGTGCTAAATATGCTGCTGTTATCGCTGCTGGGACTAATCAACTGTGGGATATCTAGGCAGTTATTCAGTTCCCCTATTTCTCACTAATTCTTCACTCCTGAGTTGAGTTCCACATCTGCAATAAGCCATGTGTAAGACATTTTTAGATACAGTGTAATCAGAAATGTCCCTTTAGCTTCCTAAACCACTGAGAGGCAGAAGACATGAAGAAGTAATGTGATTAAAGTAATGTGTTATTCTTACACACAGGTCAGTACATAGGTGTGATGGGTCAGAAAGCAAACGTCCTTGTGCACACAGCATATGCAAATGTTAATCAGGCGTCTAGATTGCAGTTAAGCTGGTGTGAAATATGGATATGTTCAGTGACACAAAGTGGTGCCACTCCAGTCCCCTGCACTGTGATGGTCATGGACTGCTAAAACACAACATTTCATAAAACAGATCAGAAAATATAACAGTATTGTTTTGCACTTTAGAGACACTGTAGTGTACTCTTAGTACTATTTCCTCTTAATATCACACTGCTCTTTTGAGTATGTAGTGTCATGTCTTACTTAGGTGCAAAGCACGGTATATGTGGCAAGCAACTTGTGTGTGTGACCTCAGCTGCCTCTGATAACTTCACCCCTGGGCTCAGCAGCAGAACAATAAATGAGCTTTGTCACCAACTTACATAACTGCTTTGGGGGCCCATTCACTCTGACCTTATCTCAAACACTGTCCATTCAGAAGGAAAAACTGAAAGACAGGCCTGAAAACAAACTGAAATGCAGTCTGTTGACTTATTCATTCACACACAGTATTTATCTGATGTTGGCCTATGATGCTGCCTGATATGCATTATTGCATCACTCATCAGTTGATTGAGGCTGTAGTTAATGGTGATATCGTAAAGGAATGCATTATATTCATAGATGTGTATAATGTTTTGTACTCTGCCATTTTGTACACAGAGCAGACAGAATATAAGAATATATGTTAACTCATAGGGTGTAGCTTTTTTAATTTGGTCTTTTTAAGTTATTTTTTTTTTTCCAGTGCCTATAACATAAAGATCAGTGTGGCTTTTGGCTCAACATCTTCTGTCAATCTGGTCTTCTGTGGAAGATTTAAAATGCCTACATTAAAACAATTCAAAACATAGAGTGGAATATGATACGCATTGTTATATGTATTTCCTTTTTTTATGTATGCATTTGCTTTGTCATAATTCAATTGGAAAAAAATATTAAAGGGACAATTATTTGCTTTTTCTTTCCGTGTGTAATAGCTAAATACATTGTTGACATGAATTTTCAATGCAACCATAAAATCAAATCACTACCCTGTGACTACTGTGTAATTGTGGACACTTTACATTTTGGCATGGATTTTGGCAATGTGTCTGCATCTCAAAAAAGCTTAAAGCTCCCAAGCACGTCATCATAAAAACTGATGTCAGTGTTTGTCATTTGGTATTAGCAGGTCCATGCTGCTCTCTGCTGGGCAACACTGAAATGCAACACACCTCTTCACTTTGTTTTCTTTGTTGTGATTTGATTTTAATGTGGCATGGAAAATTCATGTCACAATGAAAAACAGTTCAGTTATTAAAGAAAGAATAAAGCTAAATAACAATTGTCCTTCTTGATTTATGTATCTGCAAGCAAGAAAAAGAAATGCATATAACAATGTGTATTTTGTTTCACTTTTTGTCTTTGATTTGTTTTCATTTCCAGTATTCTGCTACATGGTACATGCTTTCAGTTCCCCACAAGTTACAGTATACCTACAGATGATTTGCTGTATTAGTTTTAAGATAAATGACAGCTCTTGTATTACAACTGGAAATGCCCTGAGTAGGGGTAGAAAGGCCTTTATGTGGGTGAGATATAGTTGTATTCAGAGCATACAGCACATCGACAACAAGGAGTGAACAATCTGAGATGAAAATGGAGGTAGGATATAGGCAAATTCAATGTTTTTTAATTTATTTATTTGATTGAAGTTGTGAAATACCATTAGCCCCTCAACAAATATTTATATGTTCTTCAGGTTTTTCAATGTCTTTTGGAAACTCATAATTATCCCTTTCCTTTCTATAGACAAGGTCAAATGAAGTTCAATGTGTCGAGGATATCTTGAAGGTAAGTCCAAATGTTTAAATTCTCTTGTACAGTAGGTTATTGTTTTTTGCCATACCTGTTTACACAATATACACATTTACTGACTCACTATGTACATGTGAACACAAACAACAACATTTAAGTGTACTTAAACTTACTTCTATGTGTAAGATTTATTTTTCAAAGTATTTTCTATATCCTGGATACCCATATCACAGTGCATTTTTTATGTTTTTATATGCAATGCACATGCCAATTTTACTCGTGCATAAATGATTAACATAAAATATTCTGAATCTAATCATACTAAATTACTTCTGCAGGAAATGACCCACTCATGGCCCCCTCTCCTGACAGCTATACACACACCTAGTGCAGATGAACCCTCCAAATCCCCGTTCCCAGCCAAGGTATGAGCTTAAAGGTTGAGAATTAAATTTATCTTGATTTTATGCTCAACAGCGCTGCCCATGTGTACATAGGAGGAGGGTTCTTGGTTGCAGTAATACTGCATCCTCTCTTGTGTTACCTTCTCAGATGAAGCCCACGTGAAGGAATCCTTGTGATGCACAAAATTATTTCAGTGTTTAACTGAAGCTAGTCTATGTTAGCTTAGTGGGTATTTTCAAAAATAGTAGCCTCTTCATTGCAAAAATCCATCTCTGATTTTACCAAAATCCACATTCACATTCATTTTACCCAATAGATGAACCCTCTCCATTTTAGATCGTCTACAAGCTTTTCTCTGGTGTCACCCTGAGGTGAGGAAATCTGCACAGGAAATGGAATTTGCACACAGGATATCTCATAATGTTACAGTATTATCAGATCACCACGCAATTTGAAGACCCTAATGTTCAGAAGGGATACACCCTTTTGATTTTAACGACCCCATGGCCTTTTATCTCACCACTCTGAAGTCAAATGTTTCATGGCCTCACTACTGTTTAAGCTGTAAGATGACAAAAAAACATCAGGCTACAAGGCCTTTAGTCTTGTGCGTATACAGTACTGATTATAACACACCAATTTTTAATAAACACGTTTCCAGTTTAGTGTGAATGTAGATGCAAATCTATGTCAGACAATTGTGTGACCCAAGTAAAAACTTGTTTGTGTTTTTTTTTGTGTCTTCACAGGAAGCAGAGCATGTCTCTTCATGTCCAGGACAAAGTGAGTAATGAGAGAATGAAACACAGTACAATTCAGGGACAGAACAAGGACAAACATGATAATAAATATAATTGGTGTTACTGTATCATGGAAAATTAACATTGAGTGCAAACATTGAGTCTGCTGTGGCTGGAACTGATGTTGGTAACAGACAGTTCAATATGTCATCATGAGCATCTCTTGTCTCTTGGGGGCGGCAGTAGCTCAGTCTGTAGGGAGTTGGCTTGGGAACCGGAGAGTCACCGGTTCAAGTCCCGACAAGGACCAAAAAACTGAGTGTGAACTGGTAGCTGGAGAGGTGCCAGTTTACCTCTTGGGCACTGCCGAGGTGCCGAGGCACCAAACCCCCAACTGCTCGGGGCGCTTGTCTGGAGCAGCCCCCTCACTCTGACATCTCTCCATTAATGCATGTGTGTTTGTGTGCATGTACCATGTATAAGTTAAACATAGTGTAAATTGAATTTCCCCACTGTGGGACTAATAAAGGTAGATCTTCTTCTTCTTCTTCTTCTTGTACAGCCTGTAGATAGAAAATTGGAGTTGAAAATATTCTCCTCTCTTTAACTTTTAATATCCATGGTGTTAAAGCAGCACCTCACTGATGCTCTGCCCTGAGTTTTCTTCAAAGCAATGTTTCTGTTGGAACTTGTACAACCACTCTGCCCTATTATGTGAACTGGCCACAAAATGCCAGAGAACAGAAAGAACCCTACAATTTTATCTCAAATTAACCTCCGCCAAGAGTAAGAGGCATGTAGACAAGAGGAAGAGTGTTTCTTATTAGTGTTCTCAGGCTTTCTGTTGTACTGACTGTTTTTTTTGTTTCATCTATAGCTGGTTGTCATATCAAGTGATACTGTCTGCCTGACCAGTTATGTCACCATTGTTTAAATAGTATTTTTGTGGCTGCATTGGCTATTACATGCTCTGAGTTCTAGAGTTTGGGGAATGCAAGCAAAACATTTTAGGAGCAGGTTACTGTCTTACTACTACTACTACTACTACTACTACTACTACTGTCTTATGATGCTCAAAGACTTGACTTTATGTTGAAATAGATTGTCTGTATAACTTGTATTAAAGCTTCTATAATGTTGAATCTGTTAGGAAGCATACAGCCCTTAAGATGTTACAGCAACGCTTTTGACTGCAGATTAGTCTTGAATGTTTGTTCTTTCTCGTGTTTAATAAGTTATAATCTGTGAAGTTAGTCAGAACATTAGCTCAAAAACAGCTCAGCTGCAGTGCATGGGAGCCAAATCCACATCAGTATAAGTATTTTTTACAGTTACATGTACTTGTGTTATTTATCTTGTTGAACTAATGTTTGTTTTCTGTCATTTCTTTCTAGAAAACTATGAATCCTCTCCTGCAGATCCATCCCAGCTGATCCAGCAGAACTCCTCATCGTAAGTGACTTGGCTTTTGACAGTTTTTGTACCATAGTTTCAAAATATGAATTGTAAATTGCTAGCCTGAGGACCATTGTTTCCAGGCTGTTATCAACCAGCCATTCAGACAGATTATTATTTTCATTAGGGCTGCAACTAAAGATTATTTCATCATCAAAAAAATCTTTAGATTATTTCCTCTATTAATTGTTTTGTATATTGATAAAATAAATAATGAAAAGTGGTTATTATAATTTTCCACAGTTCAAGATGATGTATTCATGTTTTATTCAACCAACAGACAAAAAACAAATATATTCATATTGCTATTATAAATGACAAGGGAATCTACACATTTGAGAAACAGCTGAAAAAATACTTATCTATTTACTAATCTTCTGTCAATCAGCTAATTAATTAATTGACTAGTCATTTTAGTCATTTAATTTTCTGAAGAAAAACATTTGTAGAGTCAAAAAAAAAAAAGTCCAAATTGAAATATTACTCTCGTTGGTTTCTTCCTCACTCACAAAAGCAGTGTTTACTAGCACAGACTTGGCATGTGGGCCACAGTGTTTATTTCATTATATCTAACAGTATTATGTGACGTTATTGTGGTGTTTTATGTGTATGTGCTGTAGTTCATTTGAAGCAGCACATTCCAGAGGGGTGGAGTCCACCAGCTCCAGCGACTCAGAGAGTAGCGCAAGATCAGAGTCGGACAGTGAAAGCACCATTGAGGAGCCACCTCAGCTCCCTGTAAGCAACTCCGTTAAAACCGAGGTAATTTGCTGCTTGTCGTTGTATTCATATTAAATAAAAGACAAAGCAACATGCACTGTTTGCTCTGCCTCGTTTTTTTTTTTTTATGTTTGTGCTTTGTTTTGTTTTTTTTAGCCCGATGCTCCAGCAGTGGCCCATGGTGATTGGCAGTTGGGAAACTGGATCAGGTCCAGCCAGCAAAACTCCGGCACTGAAAGTCAAAGCGGTGCACATGCCTCTGAGAGCCCTGTTCACAAACAGCCACCGCCCACTCAAAGCTCCAAGCACTCACTCAGTGTGGAGGTGGTTGACCCCACCAGAGAGTCCAAACCTCAGCTTTCATCTCACCAGAAAGAGTGCACTGACAGGCTTGCAAAACCCCAGCAGCACAGTGAAAGCCCTCAGGACAACTATATCAATCAAAGTAGCCAAAAATCCCCCTCTGCTGATTTGAACAGCTGTAGCAGTTCTAGGAAACTTTCCTGCAACACGCACTCCTCAAAACCAGCGAAGGCAGGTTGCCCATATCGCACTGAAGCAGCTATCAGCGTGAAGTGTGAGGCAGTTGTCGCCACACGAGGCAAAGATCCGTGTTTCACAGATGGATCCAAGGTAAAGACGAAAACAGGACATAGCAAGAAAAGCAAGGACAACAGTGACACTAAAAGAGACAGTAAGAGGACTTCTAAACACACATCACTTGACAAGCGGAAGGCTGGATCACAGCCTGCAGTCAAAGTGGTCCTGTGTGGTCATTGTCCATCATGTGGTGTGCAATATCCTAACCCCTGTTCTTGCCCCACCCAAAGTCCTGCTCAGCCTGACCAGCTGTCTCCTGCTCCGCCACTCAGAATCAGTTGTAGCAAACCAAAGTCAGAGAAGATTGCTCACAAAACAACACACAAGAACTCAAAAAAGACTGGGCAGGTAGCCAAGAGTTCTCGGGACCCTCGCAGACCTCCTAGATCCCTGCTGGTAAAGATTGATCTAAGTCTGCTCGCAAGAGTTCCCCGGACCTCCAGAAACCACCAGGAGATACCCAGCAATGCAAAGAGATCAGCACTGGTCATAGAAAATAATGGAGGGGGCAGTGATGCCTCTACAACAAAAAAACTCACCAAAACCAGCAAAAAGAGTATATCTCAAAATGTGAGAAATATGAGGGACTCGGTCTGTTGTAGTGGACATACATTACAGATTATATTTTTATTTTAATGTGTGATTTGTTGTGTTCTAGGTTGAGGTAGACAATACAACTCTTCCCAGGAAGAAACAGAGGCTGGAAAACAAAAATACCTCATCAACTCATTCTTCTGTCAAACTGGAGTAGGTCCCCTAAATCACAGGCGTCCTATACTTACAAGGGAAAACGTTAACATTTTTAAAATGAAACATTCTTTCTGTCGTGGGAGTGTGTCATCACTGTGTGTGTATCACTTGCAGACGTTCCAGTAATCCAAAAGAGGACAGAGAGCGAAAGAAGGTGAAGAAAAACCCTGTTCCTTTGCAACAGCCTCTGACACCCAAAGATCCT
The DNA here is from genome assembly GCA_947000775.1 of Pterois miles. Taxonomy (NCBI): domain Eukaryota; kingdom Metazoa; phylum Chordata; class Actinopteri; order Perciformes; family Scorpaenidae; genus Pterois; species Pterois miles. Next base: position 11,267,009 of record CAMQGK010000229.1, on the reverse strand, counting down.
GCTAAAGCCTCAAAGGTGCACAAACGCAGTTCTGGGGAGACCCGGGAGACCAGTAAGGAGGCTGTGAAGAGCAAAGACTCACGCAAGCAAAACAAGAGCAGTGGAAAGTACACAGAACACCCACCTTTTGAAAAGGTAATGGGACGTAAGCACCCAGCTTATGTCTGTTACTGCATTGCTTTTTTTCCTGAGACAAGCTTCTGTTAGTTAGTTCTCATAGCTTAGTTATTGTAAGAAAAAGGCTTACTAATGAATTATTATAGGAAAAGGGAACCCATTCAAATTGTAATTAAACGTCTCCCCTGCAATCCTAGCAGAAGCCCCCAAAGAGCAGCCTTGCCATCCCGTCATCTTCACAGCCCTCCAGGGAAGCTTTGAGCAAGAGGCCCTTGTTCAGATTAGAGGACAGGTAAAAATACTTTTTCCTGAACTGTTATGTTGTTAAAACTGTCTGGACCTAGCTGGATTGCATCAGTTTTCCCATGGGGACTCACAGTATAGAGACCCAGACACTCACAGAGAGTGGTGGTTTTAGCAGTGTACCAAAACCAAGTAAGATTAATGTAATGTTGTAAAATTACTTTCAAAGTATATCAAATGTGTGGCACTAATCATTTAAGGCGAATTTTCCACACTGAGATGCTCAGTAAATGTGGTCCCATGTCTCTGTATTTCCTGTCCTCTCCTCTGCCTTCTCTTCCGATGAAAGTTTTGTGTGGAACTAAATTTGATAGCTTCTGCACACATTAATATACAGTTATTAGACAGTAATCGAGGAAGCACTAGTGTTGCACATGTCACTGCTGTTCCCTTGTTGCTAGACATTTAGACAACTGAAAGTTTGTTTTAGTTTTTGACTTAAATTAAATGTAAAACAGATAAGGCCAGCTGCCTTTTCAAATTGACTTATTTTGGTAGAAAATGTGGAATGTTGATGGGATTTTTATGGAGTGGGAAGATGACGAAGAGTGATTAGATGAATTGTAAGTGTGGGATGGGAGATTTAGATGGCAGAGAATTTTCATTCATCTAGACAGTTTTTCATAAAAGCTGAGATTATTAGGTACAGGTTAAAAGTTGTACCTACATTTGAAAGATAAGTTCTTTTGACCATTTTTAGTTTATGTAAATAGTTGCCACAGTTTAAATTTATAGCAGTGCACTTGTTTTGTATCAGTGAAGAGCTTTTATTGTGTTTATGAATCATTTTTGTTAGTCATCTAATAAAGCTTTTTTTCACCTTACATGTAGGCAGTATCCAGTGAAGCATTATATAAAGGAGGCCAAAAAACTGAAACACAAAGCAGATGCAGAGGTAGGTTCTTTTTGTTTGTTTTGATTTCATTTACTAAAACGACTGCAGTAATACAAGTAAAGTATAACCAAATTGTATTTATTTTTGCTCTCTCTCTGTAGTCAGATAAGCTCAGTAAAGCTTTCAACTACTTAGATGCGGCCATGTACTTCGTTGAAAGTGGCATTGCAATGGAAAAAGATCCACACATTTCAATGTCTTCCTACACAATGTTTGCAGAGACAGTGGAACTGCTCAAGTACGAACCCACTTTTATCATTATTTGCACTATTAGTATGTTTTTGTTGTTATTAGTTTGCATGTTTGCAAAGGTGCAGGATAGGTTGTTCCACCTTGTCATGATCAGACACTGAAATCTTTTTTTTTTTTTTTCCTATCAAAGTTAAATTTTAAGCTGTAATATGAGGGGATTGTCTCCATAACTAAATTTGATTCATGTATTATTTTTACCACCACCTTCTCCATTTTCACAGGTTTGTACTGAAACTTAAAAACTCAGGGGACGCCTCTGCTACACCCTCAGAAAAGGACTTTTTAGCGTTATGGTAAGGTGTAGATTATACTTTGTGTGCTGTTTCTCCTCACACCGGGATGTCCCTAACATTACTGGTTATATTTGTCTCCTCTTAAGCATTATTTTTATTTTTAAGATTTCCAACATCAATGTTTGGTTCTTGTCTAAAGAGACAGATTGGAGGATTTTGACTGAATTTGAATTCTAATTTGTTGTCATTTATTAAAGCTGCAGTTGGTAACTTTAAGAAAATATGATAAAAATGTATTTTTATACAATAACCACTATATCCTGACAGTAGTGCATTAGATAGAGATAACCTGTGGAAAAAAATCTGGTTCCTCTGTGTCCTTCTGTGCTCCTTATGACTTTTGCAAGATTTCACTGCATTCAAAGGAAAACAACCAATCAGAGCCAAGCAGTCTCTGGGCAGCTGTCAGTCACGCTAATGTGAATCTCATTAACTCCAATCAAACTAGGTTTTGTTTCTGTTATGCCTATTTCCTCAAATGCTTTCAGAAACATATTGTCGTGTACTGACAGTCAAACCAAAACCAAACACCACCCACTGGCCAGAGCAAACTTTCTCATAGATCATAAAAATGTCATAGTATAGCATGTCATAAAAAACTAGTCCATTTTTTTGTTTTCTTAAATGAAACGTATGAATTATGAATCATTTAATAACATTTAATTGTGTCTCGTAGTTTGAAGTGCCAGTCTCTCCTGCAGATGGCCATGTTTCACCACAAACACAAAACTGCACTCAAGTATTCAAAGACCCTCACTGAACACTTCAGTGTAAGTATTATTACCATAACTCTTGTTTTGCAATATTTAGAGCCTCTAATCATCTAATTAACACAAAATTAAATTTAATAGTTGTACTGCATTAAAAATGAGGCGCCTATTTTGTTTTGCTAATCAAATTTGGACCTCTTTCAGAGCTCAGCAACTCACGAACCCTCTATAGTAACATCAAAGTAAGTTTGAATGTTGCATTCCCTGTGTGGGCATATTGCACAAAGCAGTGATAGTTGTAGCACATTAAAAGTCTTCATCTTTTTACCTTTCCTTTTAGAGTCACAGACACCCCGTCCTACACGCCCAACATGCCGTCGCCAGCCAACGCGTCCACCAGTTCGGGTCCCGGTTCCAGCCACAGTGGCAGCGGGTTGGTTCTGGATTCTGTCAGCAGCACTGTAGCCGTTCCCCAGGCTATTGGACAAGTGGCATTCACCTACATCAACATCACTACATTATTCTTGAGCGCTCATGAAATCTGGGAGCAAGCAGAGGAGCTGGCGCAAAAAGGCAGTGGTAAGAATGGATGAAAAAAAGCTGTTACCAAAGTTTTCAGCTGAGTCAAATAAGGTAATGAGGTAAAATAAGGATAATTTTCAACAATGATGGTAATAACTTTTCAAAAACAAAGTTGCAAAGTACAGTGTACAGTAAAAGTAGGAAATAAAAAGAAAATCTTCAGATTAGAGAAAGCCATAACAGAGAGAAATGCGTTTTAAGAAGAGATTTCAAAAACAATACGGAGCGTTCTGATAATCAAGCAGCGATGAGGCTCACAGGGACTCGGCAGATCACGGCCTGACCATGCAAAGCTTTGAAAAATGAGCAGTAAAAATTTAAAACTCACAGGTAAACAGTGAAAGACAGCAAGGAGTGGTGTGACGTTGTTGCTCACTCTTGGAACATGCTAAAAACCTGGCAGCAGCATTTTGTGTAAGTTGCAGTCCTTATCTGTTTAATTAAGTGCGTTAGGATAAATATTCAAGTCTGGAGAAGAAAACCACATTAGGACCTTCTCTAGATCTACAAAATAAAAGGAATGACCTGATCTTCCTTAAATGTCTTGCCTGAAGAAAGAAAGACAGCACCACTTAAGTCCTGTGAGCACAGCAAAACACAGCTCGGACTCATTCTCTTTTTTTATCCTCTATCCTTACATTATTAGAAAAGGTTGCACCCAGACTAGATAACATGAGGACATGGGGGGTAGCTCTGATAGTGATGTTAATGTTTGGACATGCAGTTCTTAATTTCAGCTATTACATCATACAGGACACATTACATACATGCTGTACATACATACATTTGGTGCAGTGTTATGTCACTGTTGTAGTTCTGATTCTGATTGTTTTGATGTTTAATGCTTTATTATTTCTTTATGTTTCAGGTATGCTGACAGAGCTGGATACAGTTTTGGGCCCATTAAGCCTGACGTCAAGTATGAGCTCTATGGTCCGTTATACGAGACAAGGCGTTCACTGGCTGAGACTGGACAGCCAAAAGGTATAATGAAGACATCCTGGTCCTGTCGCTGAATACCTGCGAGCTGCCTCCCTCTACTTTTACTTCACATCAGTGTGTTTAACTCTGATACCGACTTAGACTGTCCCTCAGGCTTGTGCCAGTTTTCTTTACTTCACATGGACATAAAGTCATCCCAGAAAAAGTAGACAAAAATGTCATCTCACAGTATGTGTGTTCTTAAGGACGCCACACTGATCAGTACACATGTTTATTGTTTTCTCACATGTCCACTTGGGTGTCGCTCTCTTTCTCTCATCTGCTGTAATCCACATATTTCATGTCTTGCACCTACATTGTTCCTACCTGTTCCTCTTCATCAGTTAATGTGTTGGAATCATTTGTGAATCACAGCTCTTTAATCAGGAGCAACCTTAACTGAATTTGGATGGGAGCAAGATCAAATATAACCAAAAGGGCCATTTGGTGGCTCTATAATTTTCTGCAGCCTTATTGCATGGTTGTGGTGCAAGTCCTGACACAGATCTTATTTATTATCTCAACTTTTGTTAATAGTGTTACTATAAGGCACTTAAATCGTTGTTCAAATGTATCATGATTTTTATTTAAGTTGAGTGAAAGATGGGCTTTGATTTGGATTCAGGGATTTTGTATTTTTTAAATTCTGCATTTTATTACTCCTACGAATCAGTGAGGATTTCTGAAGTCATTTCTGATAACACTTGCATTGGTAACACAGTCAAATCTTGACAATGTAGGAAGAAGAGAGAAGTCAAATATAGGGAAATTGTTGCAAAGCACCAGATAATGATATTAAAGCATTTTCGGTTTTTCAAATGAATGTTACCAGGTTTACACAGCTCTGGTCAGATTGAAACATTATTTTTGTGCAATAATAATTGCCACACTACACAAAAGTGCCATACTGTTTATATAACTAGATACTGTCTTCCCAGGACTAAATACATGTAGACTGAATTATGTATAGATTGAGTGTTGCCTATAACAAAGATAAATCTGGACGTGAATAATGAGATATGGAGGCAAGGAGGGAAAGGTTTTATGATTTCAGGGGAGACTTTACCCCTGAAATAGGTTCAGGGGTAAACATTTAAGTTCAGTATGATGAATGAAGAAATCATTGTGTGTCAGGTGTAACTGTAGAATCGGTGAAATTTTAGGGCCTATCATGTCTTTGTTTATGTATGTCAGATGTTTCTGATGTCACATGGCTTTGTTGATGTGATGGTAGATGGCTGCAGCTCAGGAGCAGGGGAGGTCTGGCCGTCATCTTTCTCTGTAGTGACTAGACCAAAGCAGACTAGATTTTATTCTCGTCATCCTGTTCAGTTGAAAATTGCACTTGTGCCCACCTTTCAATGGAAGATATACAAGCATTGAAGTACAGTAAACATCTTAATTACTTGCAAGAACAAAAAGGGGGATAATTTTACATCCCCTGCTTTCCATAGGTATAGTGGTGGCTGTAGTGGTTTATCATGTTTGTCAGTTTGAGTTACCTTTGAAGTATAGTGGGACTGCCACAGTTGTTCAACAGATACAAAACTACAGTAGTGTTCCCTTTATTTGTTTTTGCACCAGGAAGTGGCTTTCCCTTATGTTTCCCACACTTTTGTTGAGTAGCAAGTGTTGAGTTACAATATGTTTACTAAATCTGTGGGAGTAGAAGAAAAGGCCAAACTATAGCTTACTAAAAAATGCACTTTGAGTATTTGTAGTTAATTTTAGAGCGTTATTGGACAAAAGAACATCACGTTCCCAAGACCAGCCGAACTGTGCTTGTCGTTACTCTTGTTTATTGTAACTTTGATTCGAAGCAATAAAGCATGAGTTTTGTTGGTTAAAATTTTTTAGTGAGGTGTTGACGTAGTTATCACAAGTTCACGGGGGATAAAAAAAAAAATAATCAGTATGAAACAGGGATGTGGGAAAAGAAACATTGCTTTAGATTAGCGTATTAAGTGTTTCTTGAAATGAGCACCATTGGGTTTTGAAATGTTTTGCTTGTTAATTCAGTTGGTGTGTCTGTGTGCAATTACACGATAAAAGGGCTAAACGAGGATCACAAAGTGTTCCTCCTGACTTTATTTTCTCACATAAATGATAAAGTGATATTTTTTTAAGTAAGGAGCAAGAACACTGGTGCCATGGCATTTGGGATTATTTTTATGTACAAATCATCAGCAGGCTGCAATAGAAATCATCTTTCAAGTTTTTTTTTTTTTTTTTTTTTTTTACCGCAGATGTCTATACTGCACACAAGGTCATTTTGGCATTTGACATTCATAAATAATGCAACTTCAACTGTTTTCTTGTCTTCATTTCCGTCATCCTGGATTGTTCTCTGCAACGAGTTTACACTTCTTGTCTACATAATTATTTACTGGAGAAATGTTCAGAAACATTTTTGAAGGATGCTTTTTTTCCTTTTGTGAAATATGTAAAGAATTTGTGTTGCAGTGTACAGATATGAATAAACACTGGAAATTAATTTATTGTTTACTCTTTATTGTTTAGTATTTTTTCCAAGGAAACATGAATTACACAGTTCCGAGATAAAGGTCAATAAATAACACATAAACAATGAAATACTTACATAACATTTCTGAAGTACTCTGAGCATGTAGCACAAATGGAACAGAGTTTTTAAGGGAAACAGTTTTGATGCATCTTATTGTTATTAGTGTATTACAATACAGTATATCCTGTATAATAGAGTTGAATCTTAGCACTCTGGAAATTAAAAAAAAAAGTACTGTACAAATCTTTAATTATAGTTAATATGTGATTATCTCGTGAAGGTGGGATTGCAACAGAATACTTACAATTACAGTATGACAGCACCAGCTGCATCTGTACAGATGTTTCAGCACCAATGTTAAAACATTTTAACAGTTTCTAAAGCTACTCAACATTCAAACTTCATTAGTTTTTTACTGTATGAGTTTTTATAAGCTAGGCCTACGATTTTTTATGACATACAATGCCTTTTTGACATTTTTATAACGTACTGTAGGAGCCATTTTCCTTGTTTTGTTAAAGAACTACAAGGCGTTGCAGAGGGATAAATGACGCAATCAAAGCGCGCCCGCCGTCATTTGGAAACAGGCACAGGTGTGCGACACGAGGACGCTGAGTAGCTTGTTTGTCAACTGCTTGCAAGCAAGTTACAGCCAAAGGAGATTACGTTTAATTCTCTCTAGCTTTTTTTTTTTATTTTGAACCAAGGCCTAAGTGTCAGAATACTTTGATGCATATGTCGAAATATAGTTTATTTTTGATACAAGCATAATGCACTGGACTAAAATCCTTCGCTCGTTCGCCTGCTGCAACCCAAACTACACCTAGACCTTCGATCAACCCAACAAAGCAAGTAAGTGGTGCATATTGTAAGTTACTGTGGATGTTACTGCATTGTTTAATCAAGTCCGTCCATATAGTTGTCCTTTCCGTTGAGCTTAATTAGGCTAATGTCTGATAGCATTTAAGTTACTATACTAGAACTTTTCTGACATTTACTGAAACTTTTTATGACTTGCATGCTATACTTGTATTGGTTGTAGTGGTATATGTATTGGTTTTTTGGCATACTATGCTGTGAACTTTTTATGACATTTCGACATGACTTTTTTTGTTGCTTTTTCTCCATAACATATACTGTATGACTTTATGGCTTTTGACATTTTTTGATGATGTTCAATGATAATTATTTGATGCATAACTTTTTTGTCTCTTTTGATGGCACACTATACTATAGATTTTTTTCGTGACACTATGCTATGATTTTTAAATTTGTTTTTTTTATGACACCATACTATAGGGTGACCAGATCCCAACAAATCAAATGTAAGACTAAGAGTGAGACACCCTGGGACAGAGTATGTTTGTTTGGGACAATGTGGGACATGTTACTAATGCAGAGAGGTAGTCATCAGTTTTGATATGTCTTGCTTAAGTAAGTGTGAAGTTGGAAAAAAAAAATAACTTTAAAATTTTCACCAACAGACTCACCTTCCACCAGCTTCACCCAGATCTAAGTAGTTTCTCAGTCTTTGTTGTAGCTGCTTTTCTTCGTGGTAGTTTCCATTATATTGGCCTAAACCTGCATAGCTTGTGACTTTGTGGGGACTTGCGGTTTTACCCGTTGGCCATAAAAGTAGAGGTTAACCTGCACTTAACCCATGCGATGACACCCTCCACTGCTTTCTTCACAGTCACTGGATAAAAGCTAGATTTTAGAAAATCGTCTGTCCTGCACTGGTTTGATTTTTGAAAACTAGAGTCATTCAGAATGTGGGACATGGTCTCAATATGTGGGACGCAGGGCAAGGGATCAAAATGCTGTGGGACACCTGGTCACCCTACCATACTGACCTTTAATACCATGACATTTCTGACTTTTTTCAACATATTACAGTATGGCTTTTTTATGTTTTTTGACATACTACAATATGACTTATTTTTTGACATTCTATATAATGAATTTTTGCTGAATTGTTTCGATGTACTATATTATGACTTTTTTTGGACATACTTTCATACTCATACATGCTATAACTTTCTAAACTGTTTTTCTGATACTTTGACTTTTTTGATGTACTGTGCTGTGATTTGTTTATTATATGACATTTTTAGACATACCATACTATGACTTTTTTAGGATTTTTGTTGACATACAATATTACATACTATGACTTTTTTCAACATATTGTACTATGAATTTTTTCACTTTTTTTCAGTTGAATATATGTTGTATACTTTTATATATACTTTTTAGACATACTATACTGTGACTTTTTTCGACATGCTAAATGATTTTTATGAATTTTTTGACATGCTATACTGTGACTTTATGACTTTTTTATGACCTTTGAATGAACTGCTTCGATAGTCTATACTATGACTTTGTTCGACATACTATAGTATGACTTTTTTAAAACTTTTTTTTGACATACTATGCAATGAATTTTTTCAATATGCTATGTTATGACTTTGTGACATAATATACTATGAATTATTTTTAACATACTACACTATGCCTTTTCAATAAATTGTTTCGACATACTATACTATCACTTTTTTCAACACACTATAAGACTTTTTTATGAATTGTTTCAACATACTGTACTATGATTTTTTTGTTTACTCTTTGCGATATTGATGATGATTTTTATTTTGACATGCTATACTATGACTTTTTTGACATAGTATATTATGATTTATTTATAACATACTATACTATGAATTATATCTTTATGCTTTTTTTTCGTGGTTTACTATGCCTTTTTTGACATACTATACTGTGATTCATTTTGACGTACTATGAGTTTTTTGACGTACTATTCTATGAATTATTTTGAACATACTATACTATGAATTATTTAAACATACTATATTATGCCTTTTCAATGAATTATGATTATATTATGAAATTTTCAACATATGTTTCAGAGTATTTTTACTCCTTGTTCGACATAGTATACTACAAGTTTTTTTTCAACATACTGTAGTATGACTGACTTCTTTTTATATTTATTATATTTATATTTACATAGTATACTATGACTTTTTTGACATACTACAATAAGACTTTTTTAGGAATTCTTTTGACATGCTGTACCATGTTTTTTTTTTTTTTTTTTTTTTTTTTTTTACTCTTTTGGCGATATATTATACTATTAGATTTATTTCAAAATAAAATGCTGATTTTTTTTGTCATACTAAATGAGGGCTTTTTTTCAACATTCTACAGCAGGGGTGTCAAACTCAAATACACAGTGGGCCAAAATTTAAAATTAAACAAAGCCACGGGCCAACGTTGAACAAGTGAACCTTTAATATGGAGTTTTGCTTTAACATTGAATATGGAACAAGCAGCGCTTATGTAACTTAATAGTGCAGACATCTAAAATCTAATTTCAAATTAAAAGAAAACATATCAATGGCATATTAAATAAAATTTAAATAAAAATTGTATGCCTCTTTTCTATTCTCAGCCTTCTGAGGTAAATATTAAAATAAGCTTTTTCCACAGGCTGATAAATTTGAAAATAAAATAACGATAATGAATGAATCAACCATTCAAGCCTTGGAGTAGCAAGAAAAAGTGCATAAAGAAAACATTAATTATTGTACAGTTTGCAACACACTGATCTAATCTGATGTGCCCAAGCCTGATTTTTCGATTTCTTTTGCCACAATATAACTAGCCTTTCCAGCAGCCTCACTTCGTTTCATAGTGTCGTCTAATGCTGTACTCCTTAGTTACAGACACGTTAGCTCCACAAACAAGACAAACGGTCAGTCTTTAAACAGTCTTTTACATATGTATCCAGATATCCTGCCTCCCACCTGTCCAGAAAAGATCTGTTTTCTGCCTGTCTTTTTGCCGTTTTTGGGAAGGGGTAACACAGTGACAGCTGTAGTACGAGGTCACGGCGTGGTCTGGGAGAGAGGCCCAGGGAGGCAGGGTGAGCAGGGCTTTCCTGCCGAAGCACAGATCGCTACTGACGCAGAGTAGAGGGCGTCTGGGTCCTGTCCTGATTGATGCGCCAAAACAACAGCAGAGCATTATGAGCTGTTCTGTACCGGCGGGCCAGCTCTAATAGTAATTTTATATTGCCTCACGGGCCAAATATAATTATACTGGCCGCCAAATTTGGCCCGCGGGCCAGAGTTTGACACCCATGTTCTACAGTATCACTTTTTCTGACTTTTTTCAACATACTATTACTATGACTTTTTTTTTTAAATACTATACTATGAATTATTTTTAACATACTATACTATACATAGTATAGCATATTTACCATGCTATACTATGCCTTTTCAATAAATTGTTTTGACATACTAGACAATTTTTTTTGACATACGATGGTATGACTACTTTTTTTAAAATACTCTACCATGACTTTTGGCATAGTGTACTATGGCTTCTTTGACATACTATGAATCATTTTTAACATACTATACCGCGACCTTTTTTTTGTCGACATAATACACTATGCCTTTTTTCAACAAACTATAATAAGACTGTTTTATGAATTGTTTCAACATACTGTGCTATTGATTTTTTTATTTTACCCTTTTTCCTTTACTATACTGACATTTATTTCAACACATTTTTTGATGTCATACTAAACTATGACTTTTTTCAACATAATATACTACACCTTTTTTCACAAACTGCAGAACGTTTAATTTTTTATATTTTTATTTTACACGCTGACTATATTTTTATTTTACATTTTTTTATACATACTCAATAATGTAGTAGACTTTTTTACATCTATACTATAATTATTTTAACAACTATAAAATTATTTTTATATATTATAATATGAATCATTTTTAACATACTATCTATCCTATTCCTAATTTTTTGATTATTCAACATTAGGAATTTTTTGACCTACTATACTTCAACTTTTTTTTCGACATACTGTAGTATGACTATTTGAAACATGCTATATTATGACTTTTTTGACATACTATACTATGAATTATTTTTAACATAATATACTATGAATTATATTCAGCATACTATACTATGCCTTTCAAATTTTTTACATACTATACTATGCCTTTTCAATAAATTGTTTGACATACTATACTATGACTCTTTTCGACACACTATAATGAGACTTTTGTATGAATTGTTTTAACATACTGTACTATGATTTCTTTTGTTTACTTTTTTTGTGATATACTGTACTGTGACATTTATTTCAACATCATGTGCTATTTTTTTGTCATACTCAACATAGTATAGCTTTTTTTTACTTTTTTCTGACATGCTATACTATGCCTTTTCAATAAATTGTTTTGACATTCTATACTATGCCTTTTTTGACATACTATGCTTTGACTGCTTCATTTTATTTTGACATACTATACCATGACTTTTGTCAGTGTACTATTGCTTCTTTGAAATACTATGAATAATTTTTAACATACTATACCATGACTTTTGTCAGTGTACTATTGCTTCTTTGAAATACTATGAATAATTTTTAACATACTATACTATGAATTCTTTTAACATACTGTACTATGACTTTCTACTATGAATTGTTTCGACATATTATACTATGAAGTTTTTATACTCCTTTTTCGACATACTATACTACAACATTTTTGGCATACTGTAGTTTGACTATTTTGACATACTATACTGTGAATTCTTTTTAACATACTATACTATGACCTTTTTTGACTGTTTTTGACATAGTATACTATGCCTTTTTTCAACATACTATAATAAGACTTTTTATGAACTGTTTTGACATACTGTACTATTGATTTTTTTTACCCTTTTTACGATATACTATACTGTGACATTTATTTCAACATCATATGCTAATTTTTTATGACATACTCAATATAGTGTAGTATGACTTTTTTTGACATGCTTTACTATGATTTATTTTTAACATAATATACTACGAATTATTTTTGACATGCTATACTATGAATTATTTTTAACATACTATAATATGAATTATTTTTAATGTAGTAAACTTTACCTATTCCATGAAATGTTTTGATTATTCGAAATTATGATTTTTTTTTAACTTCTTTTTCGACATCCTGTACTACAACTTTTTTTGACATACTGTAGTTTGACTATCTGAAATCTTTTTTCAACATACTATACTATGACTATTTTCAACATATTATCAAAAGAAATTTTTATGAACTGTTTTGACATACTGTACTATTGATTTTTTTCCCTTTTTGCAATATACTGTACTATGACATTTATTTCAACATAATCAGATTTTTTTATATCATATTATACTATGACTTTTTTTCAACATACTATAGTGACTTTTTAAAACTCATTTCCACATATAATCATTTTTTTCGACATGCTGTAATACTGTGAACTATACTACAACTACAACTACAACTACTGCAACATACTATACTATGACCTTTTTAAACTGTTTTCAACATAGTATACTATGCCTTTTTTTCAACATATAATAATTTTACTTTTTTTATGAATTATTTCAACATACTGTGCTATTGATTTTTTTTCACCCTTTTTGCGATATACTGTACTATGACATTTATTTCAACATAGTATGCAGATTTTTTTGATGTCATACTATACTATGATTTTTTTCACCACTACAATGAGACTTTTGTATGAATTGTTTCAACATACTGCACTGATTTTTTTTTTTACTCCTTTTGCGATATACTGTACTATGACATTTATTTCAACATTATACACTCATTTTTTTTTGTCATACTCAACATAGTATATTTATATATACTTTTTTTAAACTCTTGTTTTTGACATGCTATACTATGATCTTTATTTTGACATACTATACTGTGATTTATTTTTAACATACTATATTATGAATTCTTTTGAACATACTATAATATGAATTATTTTTGACATACTATAATATGAATCATTTTTAACATACTATACTATGAATTATTTTTAACAGACTATATTATGAATTATTTTAACATAATATGAATTATTTTTCACATACTATACTATGAATTATTTTTAACAGACTATATTATGAATTATTTTAACATAATATGAATTATTTTTAACATACTATATTCTGAATTATTTTTAACATACTATAATATGAATTATTTTTGACATACTATAATATGAATTATTTTTAACATACTATAACTAAGAATTTTTTTACTTCTTTTTCGACATACTGTAGTGTGACAACATACTGTTTGACATACTATACTATGACTTTTTCATTTTATGTGTTTTTTTTTTTTTTTCACATTCTTTTTTTTTTTTTTTTTTCTTTTTTGTATATTTTATTTTTTTTTTTTTTTCAATATTTTATTTTTTTTTTTTTTTCTTACACATTATATTATATTTTTTTTTTTTTTTTCTTTTTTACATTCTTTTTTTTTTTTTTTTTTTTTACATCTCACTATGATTTTTATTTTACATCTATCTATGAATTATTTTAACAATATTATTTTTATTTTTTTTTTTTTTTTTTTTTTTTCTTTTTTTTTAATTTTTTTTTTTTTTTTTATTTTTTTTTCATTTTTTTTTTTTTTTTTTTCTTTTTTTTTAAATTTTTTTTTTTTTTTTTTTTTTTTTTTTTTTTCAATATTCTCTTTTTTCTTTTCACACACTATAATGAGACTTTTGTATGAATTGTTTCAACATACTGTACTATGATTTTTTTTGTTTACTCTGTTTGTGATATACTATAGTATGACATTCATTTCAAAATAATATGCAGATTTTTTGATGTCATACTATACTGTGACTTTTTCGACACACTATAATGAGACTTTTGTATGAATTGTTTCAACATACTGTACAATGATTTCTTTTACTCTTTTTGCGATATAATGATATAATGTACTATGACATTAATTTCAACATCATATACTCATTTTTTTGTCATACTCTCATACTCAACATAGTATAGCCAGACTTTTTTAAACTCTTTTTTTGACATGCTATACTATGATCTTTATTTTGACATACTGAATTATTTTTAACATACTATAATATGAATTATTTTAACGTACTATACTATTAATTATTTTTAACATACTGTTTTGTTACTCTTTTGACATACTGTACTATTGATTTTTTTTCCCTTTTTGCAATATACTGTACTATGACATTTATTTCAACATAATCTGATTTTTTTATATCATATTCTACTATGACTTTTTTCAACATACTATAGTGACTTTTTTAAACTCATTTCCACATATTATACTCATTTTTTCGACATGCTGTACTGTGAATTCTTTTTAACATACTATACTATGACCCAGTTTTCAACATAGTATACTATACCTTTTTTTTTCAACATATAATAATTCAACTTTTTTATGAATTATTTCGACATACTGTGCTATTGATTTTTTCTTGCCCTTTTTGTGATATACTGTACTATGACATTTATTTCATCATTGTATGCTAATTTATGTTAATAATTTTTTGTCATTTTGTCAACAGTATAGTCAGACTTTTTTAAACTCTTTTACATGCTATACTATGATTTAATTTTAATATGCTATACTATGATTTTTATTTTAACATACTATACTATGACTTTTTTGACATATGATTTATTTTTAACATACTACAAATTGACTTATTTTTAACATCATATATTATGAATTATTCTTCACATACTATATTATGAATTATTTTTAACATCCTATATTATGAATTATTTTTAACATACTATATTATGAATTATTTTTAACATACTATATTATTAATTATTTTTGACATACTATATTATGAATTATTTTTAACATAACATGAATTATTTTTAAAATACTATACTATGATTTATTTTTAACATACTATAATATGAATTATTTTAACATACTATATTATGAGTTATTTTTAACATACCATAATATGAATCATTTTTAACATACTATAATATGAATTATTTTAACATAATATGAATTATTTTTAACATACTATATTCAGAATTATTTTTAACATACTATAATATGAATTATTTTTGACATACTATATTATGAATTATTTTTAACATACCATAATATGAATTATTTTTAACATACTATAATATGAATTATTTTAACATAATATTAATTATTTTTAACATACTATATTCTGAATTATTTTTAACATACTATATTA
This sequence comes from Pterois miles, assembly GCA_947000775.1. NCBI lineage: Eukaryota > Metazoa > Chordata > Actinopteri > Perciformes > Scorpaenidae > Pterois > Pterois miles. The sequence goes on along the minus strand of CAMQGK010000229.1, from coordinate 11,251,223 downwards.
TGAATTATTTTTAGCATAATAATTGTTTTTAACATACTATATTATTAATTATTTTTAACATAATTATTTTTAATATACTATAATATGAATTATTTTTAACATACTATATTATGAATTATTTTTAACACACTATATTATGATTTATTTTTAACATACTATAATATGAATATTTTTAACATAATATGAATTATTTTTAACATAATATGAATTATTTTTAACATACTATATTATGATTTATTTTTTAACATACTATAATATGAATTATTTTTAACATACTATGCTATGCTTATTCCGTGAATTGTTTTGATTATTCAACATTAGGATTTTTTTTCACTTCTTTTTTGACTATACTGTGAGTTCTTTTTAACATACTATACTATGACCCTTTTTGACTTAGTATGTAGTGCGCTGCCTTTTTCAATATACTATAATAAGACTTTATGAATTATTTCGACATACAGGTCTATCTATTCACCCTTTTTGTGATATACTATACTGTGAAATTTATTTGAAAATAATATGCAGATTTTTTTAAGTCATATTATACTGACTTTTTTGTACATGCTATAATGAGACTTTTGTATGAATTGTTTCAACATACTGTACTATGATTTTACTTTTTTGTGATATACTGTACTGTACATTTATTTCAACATCATATACTATTTTTTTGTCATACTCAACATAGTATAGTATGACTTTTTTAAACTCTTTTTTGACATGCTATACTATGATCTTTATTTTGACATACTATACTATGATTTATTTTTAACATACCATATTATGAATTATTTTTTAACATACTATAATATGAATTATTTTTATGTACTATGCTATGAATTATTTTAATGTACTATAATATGAATAATTTTCAACATACATACATACTGTACTATGATTTTTTAAAACTTTTTTGTGACATACTATATTATGACTTTTGGCATTGTGTACTATTTCTTTTTTTTTAATGAATTGTTTCGACATATTATACTATGAAGTTTTTGTACTCCTTTTTCGACAGACTATACTACAACGTTTTTGACATATTGTAGTTTGACTATTTTGGACATAGTGTACTATGACTTTTTTGACATACTATACTATGACTTTTTTTCGACACACTAGACTTTTGTATGAATTATTTCAACATACTGTACTATGATTTTTTTTAAGTCTTTTGCAATATACTGTACTATCACATTTATTTCAACATCATATGCTAATTTTTTATGTCATACTCAACATAGTATAGTATGACTTTTTTTTTTTTGACATGCTGTACTATTATTTTTATTTTACATACTATACCATGACTTTTTGACACACTTGACTGTGATTTATTTATAACATACTTTACTATGAATTCTTTTTAACATACTATATAATTTATTTTTACCATACTACGCCCATTCAGTGAATTGTTTTGATATACTATTTTTTAATCCTTTTTCAACATACTGTACTATGACTTTTTTCAACATACCATCAAAAGACTTTTTTATGAATTGTTTCGACATACTGTACTATGAATTTTTATATTCTTTTTGTGATGTACTATGACATTTATTTCAACATAATATTCTGATTTTTAATATCACATACTGAGTTTTTTCAACATACTATAGTATGACTTTTAAAACTTTTTTCAACATACTATACTATTTTTTTCGACATGCTATACTATGACATTTTTATCACTTTGACAGTATACTATGCCTTTTTTGACATACTATACGATGAATTCTTTTTAACATACTATACTATGACTTGTTTATCTCTTTTGACATACTATACTAATGAATTGTTTCGACAAACTGTACTAGTATCATTGCTATACTATGACATTTATTTCAACATAATGTGCAGATTGTTTTATATCATACTATGACTTAAAAAAAACACTAGAAACAATTTTTGTTGTTGTTTACTTTTAATTTATTGTTTACTTTTATTTTTCCTCACAGGAAACAAGAATTATACAGTTTGGATGTAAAGGTCAGTAAATAACACATGAACAGTGAATTACATATATAACACTGAATTACTCTGTAGCACAAATTGCCATAAACATTACAACTGTTGCACTTGATAAATGTAAATGCAACACAGGGAAACATGTTTTTACATTCATTAGTGTATTACAATATATACTGTACAATACAGTTGAATCTTATAGCAGTCTTGAGACGTAAAAACATTTTCATTGATTTTATTTTAGAAAAACAATTCAATTTACTGTACAAAACTTGAATTGTGGTTTATGTGTCTGATTCTCCTGCGAAGTTGGGGTTGGTGAAAGCAGGCTGCAAGAGAAGAATGACACAACTCAGCATTTACTTTCCCATAAAAACTTAACCAAGGGTTCATACCCAACCACGACAGGCTAGTCGATAACTTACCACATCCACAGGAGTGGTTGTTTTCGTTGGCAGGCTCAAGCCACTCAGTTTATACCCCCGGACACGGAAGACATAGAACAGCAGCCCAGCTATGAAGCTGAAAATCACAATGGCTGCAATGATGGCGCCGGCTATCACTGGTCCATCTGTACAAATAGAGAAACACCAGATGTCTAAAGCTATTCAAAATTCAAATGTGTAGTCGCACATCTACATTGGTTTGACAACCAGCTGCATACACTGGGAAAAGAAAAGCAGAAGGTTAAGAAAATTGCATGGAAATTGTTTATGGCACTTTGTGGCACTTACTGTTGACACCTGGATCATCAGTGGGGAAAACCGGACCATCATTATCTGTTGTATAGTCTGAAAATAGGGTTTGACACAGAGATATTGTTTATCTTAAACTGATAGTTGCAGAAATGATCCTGTATTCCATCCAAATGTAAAAAATACAAAAAAATCCTTACACTGGCGGTGACGGCATGCAAAGCCTCTCTTCTGCAGGCAGTTGTTGTCATTCCAGCGTCCATCCTGGTACATCTCCACGCAGTTCTCCTCGGCCACGTCCCCAGGGTGAAAGGCTGCATTGGGCTCACCGGGAGCCCAGTTGAGGAAGCCCAGAGATGTCTTATCTGTCCAGGCCCAGCCAACTAGAAAATTATACAGACAACGTTCAAGCATCAAAAAAGGTTAGTGCACCTATATCTGCATATTTCAGGTGTAATTCAAAGCTAAGGTCTGAGTAGTCTTATGAGAAAAAAAAAATATGGTGTCATTATTCCTTTGTCCATTTTTATACTCACAGTTACGGTCCCTGGTGAGGCCGATCCAGATGTTATGATATTTGGTGTAATTGAGGTTCCTGATGAACTCCACCTCTGCTCTGCTGTGGATGGACACTAGATCTGCCTTGGCCGACTGGCAGTAGTGTAGGGAGTCTGGCCAAGAGAAACCCTGCTGACCGTTGTACACGAAGTAACAGTAGCGGCCATAGGGTATAAAGAATGGTAGGCACTTTCCATCACCAGGGGCGGGAGTCACTGGTGGTTTTTCTGGAGACGACATAAGTTTGACATCAACGCTTCAAATTTTAGACTGTAAGTGAAGCTTTTTTGAGTAAAAGGCAGACTAGAGAAAAAGAAGAAAAAGCAAAAGTCATTTCACTTTGTTACATACCATGGGAGTACTTGCAGATGTAGGGTTTAGCTTGGTCACACTTGGTATCGTTCCAGGTCCCGTGGAACGCACGTGAAGCGTGCATACTCACGCAGCCCTCATTCTTGATGTTGCTGGGCTCTCCTGGTCCCCACTGAGTGAAAAAAACTGGCCAGCCATCTGTCCACATGTAGGAGCCGTCATCCTGCGTTACAAGAAAATATAGACTTTGGTTCAATGCTTAAATTGTCAGTTTACTCAAATTTACACATTTTTTTCAATCGCAGTTCCAAAGAAACATTTCCCCTCTAAACCTTTTACATGCTATAATTTCAAAAACGTCAGTGCCCAATGAGATTAAATTATTTGCCATGTCAAAAACACAGATTTGTGTAGCATAACTTTGTATTTACTTCTCTGCTACCATGTTACTCTTATTCTCCTCAGATTTATCTTGTGACCCTCTGGAAAGGCCCGACCTCTAGGTGGGAACCACTACCTCACTGTAAGTACTGTACTTAAAACTAGCTCCACCAGCAACAACAGTAAAGTCCACACACATTGATCAATCAGTATGAACAATCAGCAACAATAATGTAATATACAGCAATATATCAGTAACTGTTAGTCTTTTTCTGCAGAATGAGTGCTTTTTATTTTGCTACTTTGTGCATTTACTGATTATCTTTCTGTAGTTTTACTCATGTTTGATTTTGAATGCAGGACTATTTTCATGTTATTGTATTGATACTTTAACAGACAGTTAATGTCAGTGTAAAGGAAATTCTAAATGTTATAAATGGTGGAAAATAGTTACTGAAAATGTGAAAAGACTGAACATTGTAGTACTGGACTACTTTTCACCAGTTGTGTTCAGGATTTTTTAGGCGGGGCTGAAAGCATGGCTCATTGAGCATCCTTAACATATTCCCGCCCCTAGCACTATGTAATTCCTTTGCGTTAGCATCAGTGCATTTACTATAGCGTACAGTTGCTAGCTATTCTTTCATTGACATCAACCTGCAAATGCATCTTCCCTGGATGCCAGAATATGTACAGCTCGACCTCTCATTGCCCCATGTTGGGCGTTTGCATTTTCAGCACTTTCTGTATGACTGTTTTCGTATTGTATTTTATGGTTGTAATCCATCCCATGTGTTATGTATATTTATTCTGTTCTTGCAGCTTCACCCCGAGCCTTTCTAAGCCGACTTAGAGCCGGTCACGCCACACCTCCTTGGAGGAAATACAGCCATCAGGGGTTAGCCAGCACCAGGGAGAGGTCCCACTTTGAGCTGCATTGCCAAAAAGCCTGACTCTGAGAAGACCAGACTCCGGTGATATGGGGGCTGTTACTGGCCTCACACCGTCCACGTGCTAAGCCTTGATCAGAAGGACTCAGGCCCCCGAGCGACACCGGGCAAGAGGTCTTCCATATGCTACATTGCCCCAATCCTCCCATCTCATGGGGTTCGGTTCTGGGCTCTTCCCTCACTGGCTGGGTGGTTAGTACCATATTTTTACCCATAATGCATATTTATTTTTGCTTTACACAGATTTTAATGCGTTGTTTGGCCTTACTTGACACTACTTGATTGTTCAAGTGTAAAACTCAATAAGAAAATTTCAGGCTGTGTTTAACTTAGCTTGCTGTTTTCTTTTTATACATTAATAGTTATGATTGATTTGAAACCAAGTTTTCAAGGACTTTAATGTCTTTTTATTTGTAGACAGTTTAGGTTAACTATTATGTGTTCCCTCCCAGATAACACCTTGCGCCTGAGTCCTATCCAGGCGTCAGCTTTGCCCTGCAGGACCACTCCAGCGATGAAGGCCTGGTCGTAGCTCATGTCGACACTGGCCAGGTTGCCTTTCTCCTGCTCACATGCCGTCTGAGCTGCGTCCCAGGTCGCCGGCTCCTCCACCAGCTTGTAGCAGTTCAGGTACCAGGAGATGTAGCCAGCCGGGCAGGGGCTCTTGGTTGGGGGTGGAGGATTGATGCTGCTTGCTGTTGTGGAAGCACATGGAGAAATGTCTTTAATTAAGGCCTGGACAGGGATTTAGCTGTTATGTTTTAGATGTTTTCTGTAATTTCTGTTACTTAATGGGAAGTTATTTGAGCATAAAGAATAACAACTGTTTCCTTACATTTCTTCCTGTAGCAGACAAAGCTATGATCCTTATGACAGGCATCATCATTCCACTTGCCGCTCACCAGGTGGTTGTGAGCCATCGCCACACAGTGTTCCTGTTGAGAAAGACAAGAACGCTTCAAGTGATCTACTACAAACAAGCTTTTACAGCAGTGTAGGTTTTAGTCCTGCCTGTTTGGAGCAAATCAGGTGAGCAACATTGTGAATCTCTGTACACACAGTTGCATATAACTCTGTAGTGAAAGTAAAGTACCCTCACCGTTCCTCCTGCATTGTTGGGCTCCTTGTCGTTCCAGTTGGTGTACAGCACAGGGCTGACCCCGTCACTCCAGGCGTACTGATTCTCTAACAAGAGATCTGAGAGGCCGATCCATGTGGGAAGCTCCAGGTCCCTGAGGTAACTAGAAACAAAGTCTAGAGAGGAGAGGATCAAAATATAGAAAGCAGTCTCTTTGACCTGCAGCCACTAGACTGATCATTTCTCATGGATGTAGCTTACCATTCTCGTACTGGTCATCAATAACTGCCAGCTCTCCACCTTGTTCTTTGCACCAGCTCCGAGCATAAGACCAGTTGGCTTTAATGTCATTTTTCTTCCCTTTGAACATGAAGCACTTGTCCTTGAAACGCATCCAACCTGCATGGAAGGTAGGTTAATAGGTTACATCATATTTCATTTATGATTGGATGAGCGAGTTAGACATAGAGAAAGCGAGCAACAGAGCGAAACAGAGACAGAGAGTAGCGAGAGGAGCGGTGGTAGTGGTAGTTGTAGAGGTGGTCAGCGAGAGGAGCGGTGGCGGTAGTGGTAGTTGTAGAGGTGGTCAGCGAGAGGAGCGGCGGCGGTAGTGGTAGTTGTAGAGGTGGTCAGCGAGAGGAGCGGCGGCGGTAGTGGTAGTTGTAGAGTTGGTCAGCGAGAGGAGCGGCGGCGGTAGTGGTAGTTGTAGAGGTGGTCAGCGAGAGGAGCGGCGGCGGTAGTGGTAGTTGTAGAGTTGGTCAGCGAGAGGAGCGGCGGCGGTAGTGGTAGTTGTAGAGTTGGTCAGCGAGAGGAGCGGCGGCGGTAGTGGTAGTTGTAGAGGTGGTCAGCGAGAGGAGCGGCGGCGGTATTGGTAGTTGTAGAGGTGGTCAGCGAGAGGAGCGGCGGCGGTAGTGGTAGTTGTAGAGTTGGTCAGCGAGAGGAGCGGCGGCGGTAGTGGTAGTTGTAGAGGTGGTCAGCGAGAGGAGCGGCGGCGGTAGTGGTAGTTGTAGAGGTGGTCAGCGAGAGGAGCCGCGGCGGTAGTGGTACTTGTAGAGGTGGTCAGCGAGAGGAGTGGCAGTGGTAGTTGTAGAGGTGGTCAGCGAGAGGAGCGGCGGCGGTAGTACAGGTGGTCAGCGAGAGGAGCGGCGGCGGTAGTAGAGGTGGTCAGCGAGAGGAGCGGCGGCGGTAGTAGAGGTGGTCAGCGAGAGGAGCGGCGGTAGTAGTAGAGGTGGTCAGCGAAAGGAACGGCGGTTGTAGTAGAGGTGGTCAACGAAAGGAGCGGCGGTAGTAGTAGAGGTGGTAAGCGAAAGGAGCGGCGGTAGTAGTAGAGGTGGTCAGCGAAAGGAGCGGCGGTAGTAGTAGAGGTGGTCAGCGAAAGGAGCGGCGGTAGTAGTAGAGATGGTCAGCGAGAGGAGCAGTAGTAGCAGTAGTAGTAGAGGTAGGCAGCGAGAGGAGCAGTAGTAGTAGTAGAGGTGGGCAAAGAGAGGAGCAGTAGTAGTAGTAGAGGTGGTCAGCGAGAGGAGCAGTAGTAGTAGAGGTAGGCAGCGAGAGGAGCAGTAGTAGCAGTAGAGGTAGTCAGCGAGAGGAGCAGTAGTAGCAGTAGTACTAGAGGTAGTCAGTGACAGGAGCAGAAGTAGCAGTAGTACTAGAGGTGGTCAGCGAGAGGCGCAGTAGTAGTAGTAGAGGTGGTCAGCGAGAGGAGCAGTAGTACTAGAGGTAGGCAGCGAGAGGAGCAGTAGTAGTAGAGGTGGTCAGCGAGAGGAGCAGTAGTAGTAGAGGTGGTCAGCGAGAGGAGCAGTAGTAGTAGAGGTGGTCAGCGAGAGGAGCAGTAGTAGTAGAGGTGGTCAGCGAGAGGAGCAGTAGTAGTAGAGGTAGGCAGCGAGAGGAGCAGTAGTAGTAGAGGTGGTCAGGGAGAGGAGCAGTAGTAGTAGAGGTGGTCAGCGAGAGGAGCAGTAGTAGTAGAGGTGGTCAGCGAGAGGAGCAGTAGTAGTAGAGGTGGTCAGCGAGAGGAGCAGTAGTAGTAGAGGTGGTCAGCGAGAGGAGCAGTAGTAGTAGAGGTGGTCAGCGAGAGGAGCAGTAGTAGTAGAGGTGGTCAGCGAGAGGAGCAGTAGTAGCAGTAGTAGTAGAGGTAGGCAGCGAGAGGAGCAGCAGTAGTAGTAGAGGTGGTCAGCGAGAGGAGCACTAGTAGTAGTAGAGGTGGTCAGCGAGAGGAGCGGTAGTGGTAGTAGTAGAGGTGGTCAGCGAGAGGAGCGGTGGTGGTAGTGGTAGTAGTACAGGTGGTCAGCGAGAGGAGCGGTAGTGGTAGTAGTAGAGGTGGTCAGCGAGAGGAGCGGCGGCGGTAGTAGTAGAGGTGGTCAGCGAGAGGAGCGGCGGCGGTAGTAGAGGTGGTCAGCGAGAGGAGCGGCGGCGGTAGTAGAGGTGGTCAGCGAGAGGAGCGGAGGCGGTAGTAGAGGTGGTAAGCGAGAGGAGCGGCGGCGGTAGTAGAGGTGGTCAGCGAGAGGAGCGGCGGCGGTAGTAGAGGTGGTCAGCGAGAGGAGCGGCGGCGGTAGTAGAGGTAGGCAGCAAGAGGAGCAGTAGTAGTAGAGGTGGTCAGCGAGAGGAGCAGTGGTAGTAGAGGTAGGCAGCGAGAGGAGCAGTAGTAGTAGAGGTGGTCAGCGAGAGGAGCAGTAGTAGTAGAGGTGGTCAGCGAGAGGAACAGTAGTAGCAGTAGTAGTAGAGGTAGGCAGCGAGAGGAGCAGTAGTAGTAGAGGTGGTCAGCGAGAGGAGCAGTAGTAGTAGAGGTAGGCAGCGAGAGGAGCAGTAGCAGTAGAGGTAGTCAGCGAGAGGAGCAGTAGTAGTAGTAGCAGAGGTAGGCAGCGAGAGGAGTAGTAGTAGTAGTAATAGTAGTAGTAGTAGTAGTAGAGGTGGTCAGCGAGAGGAGCAGTAGTAGTAGAGGTAGGCAGCGAGAGGAGCAGTAGTAGTAGAGGTAGGCAGCGAGAGGAGCAGTAGTAGTAGAGGTAGGCAGCGAGAGGAACAGTAGTAGCAGTAGAGGTAGTCAGCGAGAGGAGCAGTAGTAGCAGTAGAGGTGGTCAGCGAGAGGAGCAGTGGTAGTAGTAGAGGTAGGCAGCGAGAGGAACAGTAGTAGTAGTAGTAGAGGTAGGCAGCGAGAGGAGCAGTAGTAGTAGAGGTGGTCAGGGAGAGGAGCAGTAGTAGTAGAGGTGGTCAGCGAGAGGAGCAGTAGTAGTAGAGGTGGTCAGCGAGAGGAGCAGTAGTAGTAGAGGTGGTCAGCGAGAGGAGCAGTAGTAGTAGAGGTGGTCAGCGAGAGGAGCAGTAGTAGTAGAGGTGGTCAGCGAGAGGAGCAGTAGTAGTAGAGGTGGTCAGCGAGAGGAGCAGTAGTAGCAGTAGTAGTAGAGGTAGGCAGCGAGAGGAGCAGCAGTAGTAGTAGAGGTGGTCAGCGAGAGGAGCACTAGTAGTAGTAGAGGTGGTCAGCGAGAGGAGCGGTAGTGGTAGTAGTAGAGGTGGTCAGCGAGAGGAGCGGTGGTGGTAGTGGTAGTAGTACAGGTGGTCAGCGAGAGGAGCGGTAGTGGTAGTAGTAGAGGTGGTCAGCGAGAGGAGCGGCGGCGGTAGTAGTAGAGGTGGTCAGCGAGAGGAGCGGCGGCGGTAGTAGAGGTGGTCAGCGAGAGGAGCGGCGGCGGTAGTAGAGGTAGGCAGCAAGAGGAGCAGTAGTAGTAGAGGTGGTCAGCGAGAGGAGCAGTGGTAGTAGAGGTAGGCAGCGAGAGGAGCAGTAGTAGTAGAGGTGGTCAGCGAGAGGAGCAGTAGTAGTAGAGGTGGTCAGCGAGAGGAACAGTAGTAGCAGTAGTAGTAGAGGTAGGCAGCGAAAGGAGCAGTAGTAGTAGAGGTGGTCAGCGAGAGGAGCAGTAGTAGTAGAGGTAGGCAGCGAGAGGAGCAGTAGCAGTAGAGGTAGTCAGCGAGAGGAGCAGTAGTAGTAGTAGCAGAGGTAGGCAGCGAGAGGAGTAGTAGTAGTAGTAGTAGAGGTGGTCAGCGAGAGGAGCAGTAGTAGTAGAGGTAGGCAGCGAGAGGAGCAGTAGTAGTAGTAGTAGAGGTAGGCAGCGAGAGGAGCAGTAGTAGTAGTAGAGGTGGTCAGCGAGAGGAGCAGTAGTAGTAGTAGAGGTGGTCAGCGAGAGGAGCAATGGTAGCAGAGGTAGGCAGCGAGAGGAACAGTAGTAGCAGTAGAGGTAGTCAGCGAGAGGAGCAGTAGTAGCAGTAGAGGTGGTCAGCGAGAGGAGCAGTGGTAGCAGTGGAGGTAGGCAGCGAGAGGAACAGTAGTAGCAGTAGAGGTAGTCAGTGAGAGGAGCAGTAGTAGCAGTAGTGGTAGAGGTAGTCAGTGAGAGGAGCAGTAGTAACAGTAGTAGTAGAGGTAGGCAGCGAGAGGAGCAGTAGTAGCAGTAGTAGTAGTAGAGGTGGTCAGCGAGGGGAGCAGTAGTAGCAGTAGTAGTAGAGGTAGGCAGCGAGAGGAGCAGTAGTAGTAGAGGTGGTCAGCGAGAGGAGCAGTGGTAGTAGAGGTGGTCAGCGAGAGGAGCAGTGGTAGTAGAGGTGGTCAGCGAGAGGAGCAGTGGTAGTGGAGGTGGTCAGCGAGAGGAGCAGTGGTAGTAGAGGTGGTCAGCGAGAGGAGCAGTGGTAGTAGAGGTGGTCAGCGAGAGGAGCAGTAGTAGTAGAGGTGGTCAGCGAGAGGAGCAGTAGTAGTAGAGGTGGTCAGCGAGAGGAGCAGTAGTAGTAGAGGTGGTCAGCGAGAGGAGCAGTAGTAGCAGTAGTAGAGTTGGTCAGCGAGAGGAGCAGTTGTAGCAGTAGTAGTAGAGGTGGGCAGCGAGAGGAGCAGTAATAGTAGTAGAGGTGGTCAGCGAGAGGAGCAGTAGTAGCAGTAGTAGTAGTAGAGGTGGTCAGCGAGGGGAGCAGTAGTAGCAGTAGTAGTAGAGGTAGGCAGCGAGAGGAGCAGTAGTAGTAGAGGTGGTCAGCGAGAGGAGCAGTGGTAGTAGAGGTGGTCAGCGAGAGGAGCAGTGGTAGTAGAGGTGGTCAGCGAGAGGAGCAGTGGTAGTGGAGGTGGTCAGCGAGAGGAGCAGTGGTAGTAGAGGTGGTCAGCGAGAGGAGCAGTAGTAGTAGAGGTGGTCAGCGAGAGGAGCAGTAGTAGTAGAGGTGGTCAGCGAAAGGAGCGGTAGTAGTAGAGGTGGTCAGCGAGAGGAGCAGTAGTAGCAGTAGTAGAGTTGGTCAGCGAGAGGAGCAGTTGTAGCAGTAGTAGTAGAGGTGGGCAGCGAGAGGAGCAGTAATAGTAGTAGAGGTGGTCAGCGAGAGGAGCAGTAGTAGTAGAGGTAGGCAGCGAGAGGAGCAGTAGTAGCAGTAGAGGTAGTCAGCGAGAGGAGCAGTAGTACTAGAGGTAGTCAGTGAGAGGAGCAGTAGTAGCAGTACTACTAGAGGTGGTCAGCGAGAGGCGCAGTAGTAGTAGAGGTAGGCAACGAAAGGAGCCGTAGTAGTAGTGGTGGTCAGCGAGAGGAACAGTAGTAGCAGTAGTAGTAGAGGTAGGCAGCGAGAGGAGCAGTAGTAGTAGAGGTGGTCAGCGAGAGGAGCCGTAGTAGTAGAGGTAGGCAGCGAGAGGAGCAGTAGTAGTAGAGGTAGGCAGCGAGAGGAGCAGTAGTAGCAGTAGAGGTAGTCAGCGAGAGGAGCAGTAGTAGCAGTAGAGGTAGTCAGCGAGAGGAGCAGTAGTAGCAGTAGAGGTAGGCAGCAAGAGGAACAGTAGTAGCAGTAGGAGGTAGTCAGCGAGAGGAGCAGTAGTAGCAGTAGAGGTGGTCAGCGAGAGGAGCAGTGGTAGCAGAGGTAGGCAGCGAGAGGAACAGTAGTAGCAGTAGAGGTAGTCAGCGAGAGGAGCAGTAGTAGCAGTAGTAGTAGAGGTAGTCAGCGAGAGGAGCAGTAGTAGCAGCAGTAGTAGAGGTGGTCAGCGAGAGGCGCAGTAGTAACAGTAGTAGTAGAGGTAGGCAGCGAGAGGAGCAGTAGTAGTAGAGGTGGTCAGCGGGAGGAGCTGTGGTAGTAGAGGTGGTCAGCGAGAGGAGCAGTGGTAGTAGAGGTGGTCAGCGAGAGGAGCAGTGGTAGTAGAGGTGGTCAGCGAGAGGAGCAGTGGTAGTAGAGGTGGTCAGCGAGAGGAGCAGTAGTAGTAGAGGTGGTCAGCGAGAGGAGCAGTAGTAGTAGAGGTGGTCAGCGAGAGGAGCAGTGGTAGTAGAGGTGGTCAGCGAGAGGAGCAGGAGTAGTAGAGGTGGTCAGCGAGAGGAGCAGTAGTAGTAGAGGTGGTCAGCGAGAGCAGCAGTAGCAGTAGTAGTAGAGGTAGGCAGCGAGAGGAGCGGCGGTAGTAGTAGAGGTGGTCAGCGAGAGGAGCGGCGGTAGTAGTAGAGGTGGTCAGCGAGAGGAGCAGTAGTAGCAGTAGTAGTAGAGGTAGGCATCAAGAGGAGCAGTAGTAGTAGTAGTAGAGGTGGGCAGCGAGAGGAGCAGTAGTAGTAGTAGAGGTGGTCAGCGAGAGGAGGAGTAGTAGTAGTAGTAGTAGAGGTAGGCAGCGTGAGGACCAGTAGTAGTAGTAGAGGTGGTCAGCGAGAGGAGCAGTAGTAGTAGTAGTAGAGGTGGTCAGCGAGAGGAGCAGTAGTAGTAGTAGTAGAGGTGGTCAGCGAGAGGAGTAGTAGTAGTAGTAGAGGTGGTCAGCGAGAGGAGCAGTAGTAGTAGTAGTAGTAGAGGTGGTCAGTGAGAGGAGCAGTAGTAGTAGTAGTAGTAGAGGTGGTCAGCGAGAGGAGCAGTAGTAGTAGTAGTAGAGGTGGTCAGCGAGAGGAGTAGTAGTAGTAGTAGAGGTAGGCAGCGTGAGGAACAGTAGTAGTAGTAGAGGTGGTCAGCGAGAGGAGCAGTAGTAGTAGTAGTAGTAGAGGTGGTCAGTGAGAGGAGCAGTAGTAGTAGTAGTAGTAGAGGTAGGCAGCGAGAGGAGCAGTAGTAGTAGTAGTAGAGGTGGTCAGCGAGAGGAGTAGTAGTAGTAGTAGAGGTAGGCAGCGTGAGGACCAGTAGTAGTAGTAGAGGTGGTCAGCGAGAGGAGCAGTAGTAGTAGTAGTAGTAGAGGTGGTCAGTGAGAGGAGCAGTAGTAGTAGTAGTAGTAGAGGTAGGCAGCGAGAGGAGCAGTAGTACTAGTAGAGGTGGTCAGCGAGAGGAGCAGTAGTAGTAGTAGAGGTGGTCAGCGAGAGGAGTAGTAGTAGAGGTAGGCAGCGTTAGGACCAGTAGTAGAGGTGGTCAGCGAGAGGAGCAGTTGTAGTAGTAGTAGAGGTGGTCAGCGAGAGGAGCAGTAGTAGCAGTAGTAGTAGAGGTAGGCAGCGAGAGGAGCAGTAGTAGTAGTAGAGGTGGTCAGGGAGAGGAGCAGTAGTAGTAGAGGTGGTCAGCGAGAGGAGCGGCGGTAGTAGTAGAGGTGGTCAGCGAAAGGAGCGGCGGTAGTAGTAGAGGTGGTCAGCGAGAGGAGCAGTAGTAGCAGTAGTAGTAGAGGTAGGCAGCGAGAGGAGCAGTAGTAGTAGTAGTAGAGTTGGTCAGCGAGAGGAGCAGTAGTAGCAGTAGTAGTAGAGGTGGGCAGCGAGAGGAGCAGTACTAGTAGTAGAGGTGGTCAGCGAGAGGAGTAGTAGTAGAGGTAGGCAGCATGAGGACCAGTAGTAGTAGTAGAGGTGGTCAGCGAGAGGAGCAGTAGTAGTAGTAGTAGAGGTGGTCAGCGGGAGGAGCAGTAGTAGCAGTAGTACTAGAGGTGGTCAGCGAGAGGCGCAGTAGTAGCAGTAGTAGCAGTAGTAGTAGAGGTAGGCAGCGAGAGGAGCAGTAGTAGTAGTAGTAGTAGTAGAGTTGGTCAGCGAGAGGAGCAGTAGTAGCAGTAGTAGTAGAGGTGGGCAGCGAGAGGAGCAGTAGTAGTAGTAGAGGTGGTCAGCGAGAGGAGCAGTAGTAGTAGAGGTAGGCAGCGAGATGAGCAGTAGTAGCAGTAGAGGTAGTCAGCGAGAGGAGCAGTAATAGCAGTAGTACTAGAGGTAGTCAGTGAGAGGAGCAGTAGTAGCAGTAGTACTAGAGGTGGTCAGCGAGAGGCGCAGTAGTAGCAGTAGTAGCAGTAGTAGTAGAGGTAGGCAGCGAGAGGAGCAGTAGTAGTAGAGGTAGGCAGCGAGAGGAGCAGTAGTAGTAGTAGTAGTAGAGGTGGTCAGTGAGAGGAGCAGTAGTAGTAGTAGTAGTAGAGGTAGGCAGCGAGAGGAGCAGTAGTACTAGTAGAGGTGGTCAGCGAGAGGAGCAGTAGTAGTAGTAGAGGTGGTCAGCAAGAGGAGTAGTAGTAGAGGTAGGCAGCGTGAGGACCAGTAGTAGAGGTGGTCAGCGAGAGGAGCAGTTGTAGTAGTAGTAGAGGTGGTCAGCGAGAGGAGCAGTAGTAGCAGTAGTACTAGAGGTAGGCAGCGAGAGGAGCAGTAGTAGTAGTAGAGGTGGTCAGGGAGAGGAGCAGTAGTAGTAGAGGTGGTCAGCGAGAGGAGCAGTAGTAGCAGTAGTAGTAGAGGTAGGCAGCGAGAGGAGCGGCGGTAGTAGTAGAGGTGGTCAGCGAGAGGAGCGGCGGTAGTAGTAGAGGTGGTCAGCGAAAGGAGCGGCGGTAGTAGTAGAGGTGGTCAGCGAGAGGAGCAGTAGTAGCAGTAGTAGTAGAGGTAGGCAGCGAGAGGAGCAGTAGTAGTAGTAGTAGAGTTGGTCAGCGAGAGGAGCAGTAGTAGCAGTAGTAGTAGAGGTGGGAGGCGAGAGGAGCAGTACTAGTAGTAGAGGTGGTCAGCGAGAGGAGTAGTAGTAGAGGTAGGCAGCGTGAGGACCAGTAGTAGTAGTAGAGGTGGTCAGCGAGAGGAGCAGTAGTAGTAGTAGTAGAGGTGGTCAGCGGGAGGAGCAGTAGTAGCAGTAGTACTAGAGGTGGTCAGCGAGAGGCGCAGTAGTAGCAGTAGTAGTAGAGGTAGGCAGCGAGAGGAGCAGTAGTAGTAGTAGTAGGGGAGAGGGGTAGTAGTAGAGTAGTAGGGTCAGCGAGAGGAGCAGTAGTAGCAGTAGTAGTAGAGGTGGGCAGCGAGAGGAGCAGTAGTAGTAGAGGTAGGCAGCGAGATGAGCAGTAGTAGCAGTAGAGGTAGTCAGCGAGAGGAGCAGTAATAGCAGTAGTACTAGAGGTAGTCAGTGAGAGGGGGGGGGGGGGGGGGGGCGCAGTAGTAGCAGTAGTAGCAGTAGTAGTAGAGGTAGGCAGCGAGAGGAGCAGTAGTAGTAGAGGTAGGCAGCGAGAGGAGCAGTAGTAGTAGAGTTGGCAGCGAGAGGAGCAGTAGTAGTAAAGGTGGTCAGCGAGAGGAGCGGCGATAGTAGTAGAGGTGGTCAGCGAGAGGAGCGGCGGTAGTAGTAGAGGTGGTCAGCGAGAGGAGCAGTCGTAGTAGAGGTGGTCAGCGAGAGGAGCAGTAGTAGTAGAGGTGGTCAGCGAGAGGAGCAGTAGTAGTAGAGGTGGTCAGCGAGAGGAGCGGCGGTAGTAGTAGAGGTGGTCAGCGAGAGGAGCAGTCGTAGTAGAGGTGGTCAGCGAGAGGAGCAGTAGTAGTAGAGGTGGTCAGCGAAAGGAGCGGCGGTAGTAGTAGAGGTGGTCAGCGAGAGGAGCAGTCGTAGTAGAGGTGGTCAGCGAGAGGAGCAGTAGTAGTAGAGGTGGTCAGCGAGAGGAGCGGCGGTAGTAGTAGAGGTGGTCAGCGAGAGGAGCGGCGGTAGTAGTAGAGGTGGTCAGCGAAAGGAGCGGCGGTAGTAGTAGAGGTGGTCAGCGAAAGGAGCGGCGGTAGTAGTAGAGGTGGTCAGCGAAAGGAGCGGCGGTAGTAGTAGAGGTGGTCAGCGAGGGGAGCAGTAGTAGCAGTAGTAGTAGAGGTAGGCAGCGAGAGGAGCAGTAGTAGTAGTAGTAGAGGTGGGCAGCGAGAGGAGCAGTAGTAGCAGTAGTAATAGAGGTGGGCAGCGAGAGGAGCAGTAGTAGTAGTAGAGGTGGTCAGCGAGAGGAGTAGTAGTAGTAGTAGAGGTAGGCAGCGTGAGGACCAGTAGTAGTAGTAGAGGTGGTCAGCGAGAGGAGTAGTAGTAGTAGTAGAGGTAGGCAGCGTGAGGACCAGTAGTAGTAGTAGAGGTGGTCAGCGAGAGGAGCAGTAGTAGTAGTAGAGGTGGTGAGCGAGAGGAGTAGTAGTAGTAGTAGAGGTAGGCAGCGTGAGGACCAGTAGTAGTAGTAGAGGTAGTCAGCGAGAGGAGCAGTAGTAGCAGTAGTAGTAGAGGTAGTCAGCGAGAGGAGCAGTAGTAGCAGCAGTCGTAGAGGTGGTCAGCGAGAGGCGCAGTAGTAACAGTAGTAGTAGAGGTAGGCAGCGAGAGGAGCAGTAGTAGCAGTAGTAGTAGTAGAGGTGGTCAGCGAGGGGAGCAGTAGTAGCAGTAGTAGTAGAGGTAGGCAGCGAGAGGAGCAGTAGTAGTAGAGGTGGTCAGCGGGAGGAGCAGTGGTAGTAGAGGTGGTCAGCGAGAGGAGCAGTTGTAGTAGAGGTGGTCAGCGAGAGGAGCAGTGGTAGTAGAGGTGGTCAGCGAGAGGAGCAGTGGTAGTAGAGGTGGTCAGCGAGAGGAGCAGTGGTAGTAGAGGTGGTCAGCGAGAGGAGCAGTTGTAGTAGAGGTGGTCAGCGAGAGCAGCAGTAGTAGTAGAGGTGGTCAGCGAGAGCAGCAGTAGCAGTAGTAGTAGAGGTAGGCAGCGAGAGGAGCGGCGGTAGTAGTAGAGGTGGTCAGCGAGAGGAGCGGGAGGGGCGGTAGTAGTAGAGGTGGTCAGCGAGAGGAGGAGTAGTAGTAGTAGTAGTAGAGGTAGGCATGCGAGAGGAGTAGTAGTAGTAGTAGAGGTGGTCAGCGAGAGGAGCAGTAGTAGTAGTAGTAGTAGAGGTGGTCAGTGAGAGGAGCAGTAGTAGTAGTAGGAGGTGGTCAGCGAGAGGAGCAGTAGTAGTAGTAGTAGAGGTGGTCAGCGAGAGGAGTAATAGTAGTAGTAGAGGTAGGCAACGTGAGGACCAGTAGTAGTAGTAGAGGTGGTCAGCGAGAGGAGCAGTAGTAGTAGTAGTAGTAGAGGTGGTCAGTGAGAGGAGCAGTAGTAGTAGTAGTAGTAGAGGTAGGCAGCGAGAGGAGCAGTAGTACTAGTAGAGGTGGTCAGCGAGAGGAGCAGTAGTAGTAGTAGAGGTGGTCAGCGAGAGGAGTAGTAGTAGAGGTAGGCAGCGTGAGGACCAGTAGTAGAGGTGGTCAGCGAGAGGAGCAGTTGTAGTAGTAGTAGAGGTGGTCAGCGAGAGGAGCAGTAGTAGTAGAGGTGGTCAGCGAGAGGAGCAGTATTAGTAGAGGTAGTCAGCGAGAGGAGCAGTAGTAGCAGAGGTAGGCAGCGAGAGGAGCAGTAGTAGCAGTAGTAGTAGAGGTAGGCAGCGAGAGGAGCAGTAGTAGAGGTGGTCAGCGAGAGGAGCAGTAGTAGTAGAGGTGGTCAGCGAGAGGAGCAGTAGTAGCAGTAGTAGTAGAGGTAGGCAGCGAGAGGAGCGGCGGTAGTAGTAGAGGTGGTCAGCGAGTGGAGCGGCGGTAGTAGTAGAGGTGGTCAGCGAAAGGAGCGGCGGTAGTAGTAGAGGTGGTCAGCGAGATGAGCAGCAGTAGCAGTAGTAGTAGAGGTAGGCAGCGAGAGGAGCAGTAGTAGTAGTAGTAGAGTTGGTCAGCGAGAGGAGCAGTAGTAGTAGAGGTGGGCAGCGAGAGGAGCAGTAGTAGTAGTAGAGGTGGTCAGCGAGAGGTGCAGTAGTAGTAGTAGAGGTAGGCAGCGTGAGGACCAGTAGTAGTAGTAGAGGTGGTCAGCGAGAGGAGTAGTAGTAGTAGAGGTGGTCAGCGAGAGGAGTAGTAGTAGTAGTAGTAGTCAGCGAGAGGAGCAGTAGTAGCAGTAGTAGGTAGAGGTAGGCAGCGAGAGGAGCAGTAGTAGCAGTAGTAGTAGAGGTAGGCAGCGTGAGGACCAGTAGTAGTAGTAGAGGTGGTCAGCGAGAGGAGTAGTAGTAGTAGAGGTGGTCAGCGAGAGGAGTAGTAAGTAGTAGTAGAGGTACGCAGCGTGAGGACCAGTAGTAGTAGTAGAGGTGGTCAGCGAGAGGAGCAGTAGTAGTAGTAGTAGCAGAGGTGGTCAGCGAGAGGAGCAGTAGTAGTAGTAGTAGCAGAGGTGGTCAGCGAGAGGAGCGGCGGTAGTAGTAGAGGTGGTCAGCGAGAGGAGCGGCGGTAGTAGTAGAGGTGGTCAGCGAAAGGAGCGGCGGTAGTAGTAGAGGTGGTCAGCGAAAGGAGCGGCGGTAGTAGTAGAGGTGGTCAGCGAAAGGAGCGGCGGTAGTAGTAGAGGTGGTCAGCGAAAGGAGCGGCGGTAGTAGTAGAGGTGGTCAGCGAGAGGAGCAGTAGTAGCAGTAGTAGTAGAGGTAGGCAGCGAGAGGAGCAGTAGTAGTAGTAGTAGTAGAGGTAGGCAGCGAGAGGAGCAGTAGTAGTAGTAGTAGTAGAGGTGGTCAGCGAGAGGAGCAGTAGTAGTAGTAGAGGTAGGCAGCGAGAGGAGTAGTAGTAGTAGTAGAGGTACGCAGCGTGAGGACCAGTAGTAGTAGGGGTAGAGGTGGTCAGCGAGAGGAGCAGTAGTAGTAGTAGTAGCAGAGGTGGTCAGCGAGAGGAGCAGTAGTAGTAGGGGGTAGTAGCAGAGGTGGTCAGCGAGAGGAGCGTCGGTAGTAGTAGAGGTGGTCAGCGAGAGGAGCGGCGGTAGTAGTAGAGGTGGTCAGCGAAAGGAGCGGCGGTAGTAGTAGAGGTGGTCAGCGAAAGGAGCGGCGGTAGTAGTAGAGGTGGTCAGCGAAAGGAGCGGCGGTAGTAGTAGAGGTGGTCAGCGAAAGGAGCGGCGGTAGTAGTAGAGGTGGTCAGCGAAAGGAGCGGCGGTAGTAGTAGAGGTGGGCAGCGAGAGGAGCAGTAGTAGTAGTAGAGGTGGTCAGCGAGAGGTGCAGTAGTAGTAGTAGAGGTAGGCAGCGTGAGGACCAGTAGTAGTAGTAGAGGTGGTCAGCGAGAGGAGTAGTAGTAGTAGAGGTGGTCAGCGAGAGGAGTAGTAGTAGTAGTAGAGGTACGCAGCGTGAGGACCAGTAGTAGTAGTAGAGGTGGTCAGCGAGAGGAGCAGTAGTAGTAGTAGTAGCAGAGGTGGTCAGCGAGAGGAGCAGTAGTAGTAGTAGTAGCAGAGGTGGTCAGCGAGAGGAGCGTCGGTAGTAGTAGAGGTGGTCAGCGAGAGGAGCGGCGGTAGTAGTAGAGGTGGTCAGCGAAAGGAGCGGCGGTAGTAGTAGAGGTGGTCAGCGAAAGGAGCGGCGGTAGTAGTAGAGGTGGTCAGCGAAAGGAGCGGCGGTAGTAGTAGAGGTGGTCAGCGAAAGGAGCGGCGGTAGTAGTAGAGGTGGTCAGCGAAAGGAGCGGCGGTAGTAGTAGAGGTGGTCAGCGAGAGGAGCAGTAGTAGCAGTAGTAGTAGAGGTAGGCAGCGAGAGGAGCAGTAGTAGTAGTAGTAGTAGAGGTGGTCAGCGAGAGGAGCAGTAGTAGTAGAGGTGGTCAGCGAGAGGAGCAGTATTAGTAGAGGTAGTCAGCGAGAGGAGCAGTAGTAGCAGAGGTAGGCAGCGAGAGGAGCAGTAGTAGCAGTAGTAGTAGAGGTAGGCAGCGAGAGGAGCAGTAGTAGTAGTAGAGGTGGTCAGCGAGAGGAGCAGAGGGAGAGGGGTCGCGGGGAGCGAGAGCGAGAGAGGGAGGCGCGGGGGGCGGAGTAGAGAGGTGGTCAGCGAGAGGGCAGAGAGTAGAGGGAGCAGCGAGGACAGAGAGTAGAGAGGGGCAGCGAAGGAGAGAGAGAGGGGGCAGCGAGAGGAGAGAGAGAGAGAGGAGGCAGCGGAGGACCAGAGAGAGTAGAGGGGCAGCGAGGGAGCAGAGAGAGAGAAGGGGGCAGCGAGGGCGAGAGAGAGAGAGAGGGAGAGAGAGAGCAGGAGGGGAGAGAGAGGGGCAGCGAGAGAGAGAGAGAGGGGGCAGCGAGGCAGAGAGAGGGGGTCAGCGAGGGGCAGGAGGGGAGAGGGGGCAGCGAAGGAGGGGGGCGAGAGAGGGGGCAGCGAGGGAGAGAGAGGGGGCAGCGAGGGAGCAGAGAGCAGAGAGAGGGAGGAGGAGAGGAGCAGAGAGGGGGGGGCAGCGGGGGGAAGAGGGGGCAGCGAGAGGAGCAGAGGGGAGGCAGAGACAGAGGAGGCAGCGAGGGAGCAGAAGCAGAGAGAGGGAGGCAGCGGGGAGCGAGAGGGGGGCACGAGGGAGCAGAGAGAGGGGGCACGAGGGAGCAGAGAGCAGAGAGAGGGAGGCAGCGGGGAGCGGCGGAGAGAGGGGGCAGCGGGGAGCGGCGGAGAGAGAGGGGCAGCGAAAGGAGGGCGAAGAGAGGGGGCAACGAAGGGCGGCGGAGAGAGGGGGCAGCGAAAGGCGGCGGAGAGAGGGGGCAGCGAGGAGCGGCGGAGAGAGAAGGGCAGCGAAGGGCGGCGGAGAGAGGGGGCGCGAGGGGCAGCAGAGCAGAGAGAGGGAGGCAGCGGGGGCAGAGAGGGAGCACGGGGGCGGAGGGGGGGGGGGGGGCGCGGGGGGCGCGGGGGGGGGCGGGGCCGGGGGGGGCGGGGGCGGGGGGGGCGGGGGGGGGAGGCGGGCGGGGGGCGGGCGGGAGGGGGCGCGGGGGCGAGAGAGAGAGGGGGCGCGGGGGCGGAGCGGGGGGGGGCAGCGAGAGGGCGGGGGGGGGGCGCGGGGCCGGGGGGGGCGGGGGCGGGCGGGGAGCCGGGGCGGCGGCGGGGGCGAGAGGGGGCGGGGGGGCGGGGGGGCGGCGCGGGGGAGGGGGGGGGCGGGGGGAGGGGCAAAGGGAGGGGGCGGAGAGACAAAAAAAGAGAAGAGGGGCGGGGGCCGGGGCAGGGGGGCGGGGCGGGGGGGGCCGGGGGCGGCCGGGGGCGGGGGGGGGCGCGGGGCGCGGGGGGGGGCGCGAGCGGCAGGGAGGGGGCAGCGGGGCGGCGGGGGGGCAGCGGGGAGCGGAGAGAGAGGGGGGGGGGGGGGGGGGGTGGGGGGGGGGCACGGGAGCGGGGGGGAGAGGGGGCAGCGAGGGCGGGGGGAGGGAGGAGGGGGCAGCGGGGAGCGGTGGGAGAGAGGGGGCAGCGAGGGGGGGGGGGGGGCGGGGGCGGGGAGCGGGTGGGGGGGCGGGGGCGGGGGGAGGAAGAGAGAGGGGCAGCGAGGGGGGGGGGGGGAGAGCGGGCAGCGAGAGGAGCGGGGGGGGGGGGGGGGCGCGGGGGCGGGGGAGGGAGGAGGGGGCAGCGAGAGGAGCGGCGGCGGAGAGGGGGCAGGAGGGGGGGGGGGGGGGGAGGGGGGGGAGCAGAGAGAGGGGGCAGCGGGGGCGGGGGGGGCGCGGGGGCGGAGAGGGGGGGAAGAGAGAGAGGGGAGAGAGAGAGGAGAGGGGGCAGCGGGGGCAGAGGGGGGGAGCGGGGGCAGAGAGGGGGGCAGCGGGGGGGGAGCGAGGGAGGAGAGAGGGGGGCGCGGGGGCGGGGGGGGCAGCGGGGAGAGAGACAGGAGGGGGCAGCGGGGGCGGCGGGGGGGGGCGCGGGGGGCGGGCGGGGGGGGGCGGGGGCGGGGGGGGCGCGGGGGGCGGGGGGGGAGGGCAGGGGGGGGCGCGGGAGCAGGGGGGGGAGCGGGGGCGGAGCGGCGGGGGCGCGGGGGCGGGCGGGGGGGGGGGGCGGGGGCGGGGGGGGGGCCGGGGCGGGCGGGGGGGGCGGGGGGAGAGGGGGCAGCGGGGCCAGAGAGGGGGGGGGGGCGGGGAGCAGCGAGGGAGCAGAAGCGAGACGGGAGCGGAGGGGCGAGAGAGGGGGGCGGGAGGAGAGAGGGGGCGAGGGGGGGGGGGGGCGGGAGGGGGCAGGAGGAGAGGGGGGGGCAGGGAGGGAGGGGGGGGGCGGGGGGGGAGAGGGGGCGGGGGAGCAGAGAGAGGGGGCGCGGGGGCAGAGAGAGGGGGCAGGGGGGGGGGGGCGCGAGGGGCAGAGAGAGGAGGGGGCGGGGGGGAGAGAGGGGGCAGGGGAGAGAGAGGGGGCAGAGAGAGAGAGGGGCGCGGGGGCGGGGGGGGGAGGGAGAGAGGGGGGGGGGGGGGGGGGGGCGGGGGGCGGGGAGGGCGCGGGGGAGGGGGGGGCGCGGGGGCGGGAGGGGGCGGGGGACAGATAGGGGGCAGCGAGGGAGCAGAGAGCGGGGGCAGGAGGGAGCGGGGGGGGGGGCGCGGGGGCGAGAGAGGGGGGAGCAGAGAAGGGGGGGGGGAGAGAGGGGGGGGGCGCGGGGGGGGGGGGGGGCGGGGGGGGGGGGGGGGCGGGGGGGGGGGGCCGGGGGGGGGGGGGCGGGGGGGGGGGGCGGGGGGGAGGAGGGGGCAGCGGGGAGCGGGCGGGGGGGGGGGGGGGGGAGGGGGGGGGGGCAGGAAGGGGGGGGGGGAGAGAGTGGGGGCGCGGGGGCGGGGGGGGGGGGGGGGGGGAGGGGGGGGGCGCGGAGGGGGGGGGGGGGCGGGGGGGGGGGGGCGAGAGCAGAGTAGAGGGGGGGGGGGAGGGAGCGGGGGGGGGGGGGCGGGGGGGGGGGGGGGGGGGGGGGGGGAGGGGGGCGGGGGGCGAGAGCGAGGGGGGCGGGGGGCGGGGGGGGGGGCGCGGGGGGGAGAGGGAGGGGGGCGCGGGGCGGAGGGGGGGGGGGGGGGGGGGGGGGGGGGCGCGGGAGAAGAAGGGGGCGCGGGGCGAGAGAGAGGGGGGGGGGCGGAGGAGGGGGCGGGGGGCGGGGAGGGGGGGCGGGCGGGGAGCGGGGGGCGACAGAGAGGGAGCGGGGGGGGCGAGGGGGCGCGGGAGCGGAGGGGGGAGGGGGGGGGGGGGGGGGGGGGGCGGGGGGGGGGGGGGGGGCACAAAGGAGCAGGGGGGGGGCGGAGGAGCAGGGAGAGAGGGGCGCGGGGGCGGGAGAGGGCGCGAGAGGAGCAGAGAGGGGGGCGAGGGGCAGGGGGGGGGCGGGGGGGGGGGGGGGGGGGGGGGGGGGGGGGGGCGGGCGGGGGGGGGGGGGGCGCGGGGGCGGGGGGGCGCGGGGGCAGGGGGGGGGGGGGGCGGCGGGGGGGGGGGGGCGCCGGGGGCGCGGGGCGGGGGGGGGAGGCCGGGGGGGGCGCGGGGACGGGCGGGGGGGGCGCGGGGGCGGGGAGGGCGGGGGCCGAGGGGGGCGCGGGGAGCAGAGGAGGGGGGCGGGGGCGGGGGGCCGGGCCGCGGGCGGCGGGGGCGCGAGGGGCAGGGGGAGGGGGCGCGGGGGCGGGAGCAGGGGGCAGCGAGGGAACAGAGAGCGAGGGAGCAGCGGGGAGCAGAGAGCGGGAGGGAGCAGCGGGGAGCAGAGACGCGGAGGGGGCGCGAGGGCGCAGGCGGGGGGGGCGCGGGGGCGGAGCGGGGGGGGGAGAGCGGGCGGGGGGGGCGCGGGGAGCAGAGAGAGGGGGCAGCGGGGGAGCGGGAGGGGGGCAGCGGGGGCAGGGAGGGGGGCAGCGAGGGAGCAGAGGGGGGCGCGAGGGAGCAGGAGGGGGCAGCGAGGGGGGGGGGGGAGGGGGGGGGGGGGGGGGGGCCGGAGGGGGGGGGGGGGGGGGGGGCCGGAGGGGCGGGGGGGGGAGGGGGCCCGGAGGGGCGGGGGGGGGGCCAGCGAGAGCAGCAGTAGCAGGGGGGGGCAGCGGGGAGCGGGAGAGAGGGGGCAGCGGGGGCGGCGGAGAGAGAGGTGGTCAGCGAGGGAGCAGAGAGCAGAGAGAGGGGGCCAGGGGCGGAGGGGGGGCAGCGAGGGAGCGAGAGAGAGGGGCAGGAGGGAGGGGGGGGGGAGGAGCAGGCCGAGAGAGGGGGGCAGCGAGAGGAGGGAGAGGGGGGCGCGGGGAGCGGGGGAGGGGCAGGAGGGAGAGAGGGGGCAGCGAGGGAGCAGAGAGAGAGGAGGGGGCAGGAGGGAGCAGAGAGAGAGAGAGGGGGCAGCGAGGGAGCAGAGGAGAGAGGGGGCAGCGAGGGAGAGAGAGAGGGAGGCAGCGGAGCGGAGAGAGGGGGCAGCGGGGGCGAGAGAGAGAGAGAGGGGCAGGAGAACAGGAGAGAGAGAGAGGAGGCAGCGAGAGGGCAGAGAGAGAGAGGGGGCAGCGAGAGGAGAGAGAGAGGAGGCAGCGGAGGACCAGAGAGAGAGGGGGCAGCGAGAGGAGCAGAGAGAGAGAGGGGGGCAGGAGGGAGCAGAGAGAGAGAGAGGGAGGCAGCGAGGGGCAGAGACGAGGGGGCAGCGAGGGAGCAGAGAGAGAGGGGGCAGCGAGGGAGAGAGAGGGAGGCAGCGTAGACCAGGGGGGGCAGCGAGGGAGCAGGGAGAGAGGGGGCAGCGAGGGAGCAGAGAGCGAGAGAGGGGGCAGCGAGAGGAGCAGAGAGAGAGAGGGGCAGGGAGAGGAGCAGAGAGAGAGGGGCGGGGAGCGGCGGAGAGAGGGGGCAGCGGGAGCGGCGGAGAGAGAGGGGCAGCGAGGGAGCAGAGAGCAGAGAGAGGGAGGCAGCGAGGGAGCAGAGAGAGAGAGAGTGGCAGCGAGGGAGCAGAGAGCAGAGAGAGAGAGAGGAGCAGCGGGGTGGCAGCGGAGGAGGGGGGGGCGCGGGGCGGGAGAGGGGGCAGCGGGGGAGCAGAGAGCGAGACGGGGGCAGCGGGGCGCGGAGCAGAGAGCGAGAGAGAGGGGCAGCGGGGGCAGAGAGAGAGAGAGGGGGGCGGGAGGAGCAGAGTAGCAGAGAGAGAGGGGCAGCGGGGAGCGGAGAGAGAGAGAGAGAGGGCAGCGAGGGAGCAGAGAGCAGAGAGAGGGGGGCAGCGAGAGGAGCAGAGAGAGGGGGGCAGCGAGGGAGCAGAGAGAGGGAGGCAGCGAGAGAGCAGAGAGCAGAGGGAGCAGCGAGAGGAGCAGAAAGCAGAGACAGGGAGCAGGAGAGGAGCAGAGAGCAGAGACAGGGGGCAGCGAGAGGCGCAGAGAGCAGAGGGAGCAGAGAGAGAGGAGGCAGCGAGAGGAGCAGAGAGAGAGGAGGCAGCGAGAGGAGCAGAGAGAAAGGGGCAGCGAGAGGAGCGGCGAAGAGAGGGGGCAGCGAGAGGAGCGGCGGTAGTAGTAGAGGTGGTCAGCGAGAGGAGCAGTAGTAGTAGAGGTGGCAGCGAGAGGAGCAGAGTAGAGAGGGGCAGCGAGAGGAGCGGCGGTAGTAGAGAGGGGCAGCGAGAGGAGCAGTCGTAGTAGAGGTGGTCAGCGAGAGGAGCAGAGTAGAGAGGGGCAGCGAAAGGAGCGGCGGTAGTAGAGAGGGGCAGCGAGAGGAGCAGTCGAGGAGGGGCAGCGGGGAGCAGGAGGAGGGGCAGCGGGGAGCGGCGGAGAGAGAGGGGCAGCGAGGGAGCGGCGGAGAGAGAGGGGCAGCGAAGGGCGGCGGAGAGAGAGGGGCAGCGAAAGGAGCGGCGGAGAGAGAGGGGCAGCGAGGGCGGCGGAGAGAGGGGGCAGCGAGAGGAGCAGAGAGCAGAGAGAGGGAGGCAGCGGGGAGCAGAGAGAGAGAGGGGGGCAGCGAGAGGAGCAGAGAGCAGAGAAAGGGGGGCAGCGAGGGAGCAGAGAGAGAGGGGGCAGCGGGGAGAGAGAGAGAGGGAGGCAGCGGAGGACCAGAGAGAGAGGGGGCAGCGAGAGGGAGAGAGAGAGGGAGGCAGCGGAGGACCAGAGAGAGAGAGGGGCAGCGAGGGAGCAGAGAGAGAGGGGGGCGGGGGGGAGGGGGGCGCGGAGGAGGAGGGGGGAGGAAGGCAGAGAGAGGGAGCAGCGGGGGCAGAGAGCAGCAGCGGGGGGCAGCGGCGCGAGAACGGGGGGGGCGCGGGGAGCAGAGAGCAGAGAGAGAGGGGGCAGCGAGGGGCGAGAGCAGGGGGGGGCAGCGGGGGCAGAGAGGGGAGCGGGAGGAGCAGGGAGAGGGGGAGCGAGAGGAGCAGTGAGAGGGGGCAGCGAGGGAGCAGGGAGAGGGGGCAGCGGGGGCAGGGAGGGGGGCGCGGGGGCGGGGGGGGGCGCGGGGGCAGGAGGGGTGGCAGCGGGCAGCAGAGAGGGGTCGCGAGGCAGCAGAGCAGGGGCGCGGGGGCGGCGGGGGGGGGCACGAGGGCGGCGGGGGGGGGCAGCGGGGGGGGAGAGAGGGGGCGGGAGGGAGAGAGGGGTCAGCGAGGGAGCAGAGAGAGAGAGGGGGGCAGTGAGGGAGCAGAGAGAGAGAGGTGGCAGCGGAGGAGCAGAGAGAGAGGAGGGGCAGCGAGAGGGAAAGAGAGGGGAGGCAACGGAGGACAGAGTAGTAGGGGGGCAGCGGGGAGCAGAGAGAGAGAGGGGGGCAGGAGAGGAGCAGAGAGAGAGAGGGGGGCAGCGGGGAGCAGAGACAGAGAGGTCAGCGAGAGGAGCAGAGAGAGGGGGGCAGCGGGGAGAGAGGGGGGCAGCGGGGACCAGGAGAGGGGCACGAGAGGAGCAGGTAGAGGGGGGGCAGCGAGAGGAGCAGAGTAGAGAGGGGCAGCGGAGGAGCAGAAGGAGGGCAGCGGGAGCAGAGAGCAGGGGGCAGCGGAGAGCAGAGAGCAGGGAGAGGGGCAGCGAGAGAGCAGAGAAGGGGCAGCGAAGGAGCAGGAGAAGGGCGCGAGGGAGCAGAGGCAGAGAGGGGGGCAGCGGGGCGGCGGAGAGAGAGGGCACGAGGGAGCGGCGGAGAGGGGCCGGGCGGCGGGGGGGCACAGAGAGCAGCAGGCAGGGGGGGGCAGCGGGGAGCAGAGAGAGGGGGGCGCGGGGCAGGGGGCAGCGGGGAGCAGAGGGGGGGGCAGCGGGGGCAGAGAGAGGGGGGCAGCGGGGACCAGAGAGAGGGGCAGCGAGAGGAGAGAGAGGGGGGCAGCGGGAGAGAGAGGGGCAGCGGGAGCAGAGGCAGGAGGGCAGCGGGGAGCAGAGAGAGAGGGGGGCCGGAGGACCAGAGATAGGGGGCAGCGGGGAAGAGAGGGGCAGCGAGAGGAGAGAGTAGAGGGGACGCAGCGGGGACCAGAGAGAGGAGGGCAGCGAGAGGAGCAGAGAGAGAGAGCAGGGGCAGCGAGAGGAGCAGAGAGAGAGAGCGGGGCACGAGGAGCGCGGAGAGGAGGGCACGGGAGCGCGAGAGGGGCCGGCCGGGGGGGCCGGCCAGGGGGGCACGGGAGCGCGGGGGGCCAGGGCCGGGGGCGCGGGGCGGCGGAGAGAGAGGGCACGAGAGGAGCAGAGAGCAGAGAGGGGGCAGCGAAGAGCAAAAAAGAGGGCACGAACAAGAGGGGAGGCACGAGAGAGAGAGAGAGAGAGGACGCAGCGAACCAAAAGAGGGCCGAGGAGCAAAGAGCAGGGCGCGGGACAAGGGGCGGGGCCGGGAGCCGGAAGGAGGGCACGGACGCGGAAAGGGCCGGAGCGCGAGAGAGAGGCAGCAGGACCGAAAGAGGCACAAGCCGCCACGGCGGGGGGCAGCGAGGCCAAAGAGGCACCGCGAGGGAGGGGCAGCGAAGAGCAAGAGAAGAGGGCCGGGGCAAAGAGGGCAGCCCAAAAAGGGCCGAGGAAGAGAGAGCACAGGAGTAAGAAGGACGCACACCAAGAGCCCAAGGCGGCGCCCGGCCGACCGGAGGGAGGGGCACGAGGAGCGCGGAATAAGCAAGACGCGTGAGGCCAAAGCGCGAGTAGTAGAGGTGGCCAAAGGACGGCGGGTGTAAGGGCGCAAAGGACGGGTAGTAGTAGAGGTGGTCAGCAGAGGAGCAGTAGTAGGTAGTAGTAAGGTAGGCAGCGAGAGGAGCGTGTAGTAGTAGTAGAGGGGCGCGAGAGAGCAGTAGTAGTAGAGGTGGTCAGCGAGAGGAGCAGTATTAGTAGAGGTAGTCAGCGAGAGGAGCAGTAGTAGCAAGGTAGGCAGCGAGAGGAGCAGTAGTAGCGTAGTAGTAGAGGTAGGCAGCGAGAGGAGCAGTAGTAGTAGTAGAGGTGGTCAGCGAGAGGAGCAGTAGTAGTAGAGGTGGTCAGCGAGAGGAGCAGTAGTAGCAGTAGTAGTAGAGGTAGGCAGCGAGAGGAGCGGCGGTAGTAGTAGAGGTGGTCAGCGAGAGGTGCAGTAGTAGTAGTAGAGGTAGGCAGCGTGAGGACCAGTAGTAGTAGTAGAGGTGGTCAGCGAGAGGAGTAGTAGTAGTAGAGGTGGTCAGCGAGAGGAGTAGTAGTAGTAGTAGAGGTACGCAGCGTGAGGACCAGTAGTAGTAGTAGAGGTGGTCAGCGAGAGGAGCAGTAGTAGTAGTAGTAGCAGAGGTGGTCAGCGAGAGGAGCAGTAGTAGTAGTAGTAGCAGAGGTGGTCAGCGAGAGGAGCGTCGGTAGTAGTAGAGGTGGTCAGCGAGAGGAGCGGCGGTAGTAGTAGAGGTGGTCAGCGAAAGGAGCGGCGGTAGTAGTAGAGGTGGTCAGCGAAAGGAGCGGCGGTAGTAGTAGAGGTGGTCAGCGAAAGGAGCGGCGGTAGTAGTAGAGGTGGTCAGCGAAAGGAGCGGCGGTAGTAGTAGAGGTGGTCAGCGAAAGGAGCGGCGGTAGTAGTAGAGGTGGTCAGCGAGAGGAGCAGTAGTAGCAGTAGTAGTAGAGGTAGGCAGCGAGAGGAGCAGTAGTAGTAGTAGTAGTAGAGGTGGTCAGCGAGAGGTGCAGTAGTAGTAGAGGTGGTCAGCGAGAGGAGCAGTATTAGTAGAGGTAGTCAGCGAGAGGAGCAGTAGTAGCAGAGGTAGGCAGCGAGAGGAGCAGTAGTAGCAGTAGTAGTAGAGGTAGGCAGCGAGAGGAGCAGTAGTAGTAGTAGAGGTGGTCAGCGAGAGGAGCAGTAGTAGTAGAGGTGGTCAGCGAGAGGAGCAGTAGTAGCAGTAGTAGTAGAGGTAGGCAGCGAGAGGAGCGGCGGTAGTAGTAGAGGTGGTCAGCGAGAGGAGCGGCGGTAGTAGTAGAGGTGGTCAGCGAAAGGAGCGGCGGTAGTAGTAGAGGTGGTCAACGAAAGGAGCGGCGGTAGTAGTAGAGGTGGTCAGCGAAAGGAACGGCGGTAGTAGTAGAGGTGGTCAGCGAAAGGAGCGGCGGTAGTAGTAGAGGTGGTCAGCGAAAGGAGCGGCGGTAGTAGTAGAGGTGGTCAGCGAGAGGAGCAGCAGTAGCAGTAGTAGTAGAGGTAGGCAGCGAGAGGAGCAGTAGTAGTAGTAGTAGAGTTGGTCAGCGAGAGGAGCAGTAGTAGCAGTAGTAGTAGAGGTGGGCAGCGAGAGGAGCAGTACTAGTAGTAGAGGTGGTCAGCGAGAGGAGTAGTAGTAGAGGTAGGCAGCGTGAGGACCAGTAGTAGTAGTAGAGGTGGTCAGCGAGAGGAGCAGTAGTAGTAGTAGTAGAGGTGGTCAGCGGGAGGAGCAGTAGTAGCAGTAGTACTAGAGGTGGTCAGCGAGAGGCGCAGTAGTAGCAGTAGTAGTAGAGGTAGGCAGCGAGAGGAGCAGTAGTAGTAGTAGTAGTAGAGTTGGTCAGCGAGAGGAGCAGTAGTAGCAGTAGTAGTAGAGGTGGGCAGCGAGAGGAGCAGTAGTAGTAGTAGTAGAGGTGGTCAGCGAGAGGACCAGTAGTAGTAGAGGTAGGCAGCGAGATGAGCAGTAGTAGCAGTAGAGGTAGTCAGCGAGAGGAGCAGTAATAGCAGTAGTACTAGAGGTAGTCAGTGAGAGGAGCAGTAGTAGCAGTAGTACTAGAGGTGGTCAGCGAGAGAAGCAGTAGTAGTAGAGGTAGGCAGCAGAGAGCAGTAGTAGTAGAGGTAGGCAGCGAGAGGAGAAGTAGTAGTAGTAGAGGTGGTCAGGGAGAGGAGCAGTAGTAGTAGAGGTGGTCAGGGAGAGGAGCAGTAGTAGTAGAGGTGGTCAGGGAGAGGAGCAGTAGTAGTAGAGGTGGTCAGCGAGAGGAGCAGTAGTAGTAGAGGTGGTCAGCGAGAGGAGCAGTAGTAGTAGAGGTGGTCAGCGAGAGGAGCAGTAGTAGTAGAGGTGGTCAGCGAGAGGAGCAGTAGTAGTAGAGGTGGTCAGCGAGAGGAGCAGTAGTAGTAGAGGTGGTCAGCGAGAGGAGCAGTAGTAGTAGAGGTGGGCAGCGAGAGGAGCAGTAGTAGCAGTAGTAGTAGTAGAGGTGGTCAGCGAGAGGAGCAGTAGTAGCAGTAGTAGTAGAGGTAGGCAGCGAGAGGAGCAGTAGTAGTAGTAGTAGAGGTGGTCAGCGAGAGGAGCAGTAGTAGTAGAGGTGGTCAGCGAGAGGAGCAGTATTAGTAGAGGTAGTCAGCGAGAGGAGCAGTAGTAGCAGAGGTAGGCAGCGAGAGGAGCAGTAGTAGCAGTAGTAGTAGAGGTAGGCAGCGAGAGGAGCAGTAGTAGTAGTAGAGGTGGTCAGCGAGAGGAGCAGTAGTAGTAGAGGTGGTCAGCGAGAGGAGCAGTAGTAGCAGTAGTAGTAGAGGTAGGCAGCGAGAGGAGCGGCGGTAGTAGTAGAGGTGGTCAGCGAGAGGAGCGGCGGTAGTAGTAGAGGTGGTCAGCGAAAGGAGCGGCGATAGTAGTAGAGGTGGTCAACGAAAGGAGCGGCGGTAGTAGTAGAGGTGGTCAGCGAAAGGAACGGCGGTAGTAGTAGAGGTGGTCAGCGAAAGGAGCGGCGGTAGTAGTAGAGGTGGTCAGCGAAAGGAGCGGCGGTAGTAGTAGAGGTGGTCAGCGAGAGGAGCAGCAGTAGCAGTAGTAGTAGAGGTAGGCAGCGAGAGGAGCAGTAGTAGTAGTAGTAGAGTTGGTCAGCGAGAGGAGCAGTAGTAGCAGTAGTAGTAGAGGTGGGCAGCGAGAGGAGCAGTACTAGTAGTAGAGGTGGTCAGCGAGAGGAGTAGTAGTAGAGGTAGGCAGCGTGAGGACCAGTAGTAGTAGTAGAGGTGGTCAGCGAGAGGAGCAGTAGTAGTAGTAGTAGAGGTGGTCAGCGGGAGGAGCAGTAGTAGCAGTAGTACTAGAGGTGGTCAGCGAGAGGCGCAGTAGTAGCAGTAGTAGTAGAGGTAGGCAGCGAGAGGAGCAGTAGTAGTAGTAGTAGTAGAGTTGGTCAGCGAGAGGAGCAGTAGTAGCAGTAGTAGTAGAGGTGGGCAGCGAGAGGAGCAGTAGTAGTAGTAGTAGAGGTGGTCAGCGAGAGGACCAGTAGTAGTAGAGGTAGGCAGCGAGATGAGCAGTAGTAGCAGTAGAGGTAGTCAGCGAGAGGAGCAGTAATAGCAGTAGTACTAGAGGTAGTCAGTGAGAGGAGCAGTAGTAGCAGTAGTACTAGAGGTGGTCAGCGAGAGAAGCAGTAGTAGTAGAGGTAGGCAGCGAGAGGAGCAGTAGTAGTAGAGGTAGGCAGCGAGAGGAGAAGTAGTAGTAGTAGAGGTGGTCAGGGAGAGGAGCAGTAGTAGTAGAGGTGGTCAGGGAGAGGAGCAGTAGTAGTAGAGGTGGTCAGGAGAGAGGAGGAGGAGCAGTAGTAGTAGAGGTGGTCAGCGAGAGGAGCAGTAGTAGTAGAGGTGGTCAGCGAGAGGAGCAGTAGTAGTAGAGGTGGTCAGCGAGAGGAGCAGTAGTAGTAGAGGTGGTCAGCGAGAGGAGCAGTAGTAGTAGAGGTGGTCAGCGAGAGGAGCAGTAGTAGTAGAGGTGGTCAGCGAGAGGAGCAGTAGTAGTAGAGGTGGTCAGCGAGAGGAGCAGTAGTAGTGGAGGTGGTCAGCGAGAGGAGCAGTAGTAGTAGAGGTGGTCAGCGAGAGGAGCAGTAGTAGCAGTAGTAGTAGAGGTAGGCAGCGAGAGGAGCGGTGGGAGTAGTAGTAGAGGTGGTCAGCGAGAGGAGCGGTGGTAGTAGTAGTAGAGGTGGTCAGCGAGAGGAGCGGTGGTAGTAGTAGTAGAGGTGGTCAGCGAGAGGAGCGGTGGTGGTAGTAGTAGAGGTGGTCAGCGAGAGGAGCGGTGGTGGTAGTGGTAGTAGTAGAGGTGGTCAGCGAGAGGAGCGGTGGTGGTAGTGGTAGTAGTAGAGGTGGTCAGCGAGAAGAGCGGTGGTGGTAGTGGTAGTAGTACAGGTGGTCAGCGAGAGGAGCGGTGGTGGTAGTTGTAGTAGTAGAGGTGGTCAGCGAGAGGAGCGGTGGTGGTAGTGATAGTAGTAGAGGTGGTCAGCGAGAGGAGCGGTGGTGGTAGTGGTAGTAGTACAGGTGGTCAGCGAGAGGAGCGGTGGTGGTAGTGGTAGTAGTAGAGGTGGTCAGCGAGAGGAGCGGCGGCGGTAGTGGTAGTAGTAGAGGTGGTCAGCGAGAGGAGCGGCGGCGGTAGTAGAGGTGGTCAGCGAGAGGAGCGGCGGCGGTAGTAGAGGTAGGCAGCGAGAGGAGCAGTAGTAGTAGAGGTGGTCAGCGAGAGGAGCAGTAGTAGTAGAGGTGGTCAGCGAGAGGAGCAGTAGTAGTAGAGGTGGTCAGCGAGAGGAGCAGTAGTAGTAGAGGTGGTCAGCGAGAGGAGCAGTAGTAGTAGAGGTAGGCAGCGAGAGGAGCAGTAGTAGTAGAGGTAGGCAGCGAGAGGAGTGGTAGTAGCAGTAGAGGTAGTCAGCGAGAGGAGCAGTAGTAGTAGTAGTAGCAGAGGTGAGGCAGCGAGAGGAGCAGTAGTAGTAGAGGTGGTCAGCGAGAGGAGCAGTAGTAGCAGCAGTAGTAGAGGTGGTCAGCGAGAGGCGCAGTAGTAACAGTAGTAGTAGTAGAGGTGGTCAGCGAGGGGAGCAGTAGTAGCAGTAGTAGTAGAGGTAGGCAGCGAGAGGAGCAGTAGTAGTAGAGGTGGTCAGCGGGAGGAGCAGTGGTAGTAGAGGTGGTCAGCAAGAGGAGCAGTGGTAGTAGAGGTGGTCAGCGAGAGGAGCAGTGGTAGTAGAGGTGGTCAGCGAGAGGAGCAGTAGTAGCAGTAGTACTAGAGGTGGTCAGCGAGAGGCGCAGTAGTAGCAGTAGTAGCAGTAGTAGTAGAGGTAGGCAGCGAGAGGAGCAGTAGTAGTAGTAGTAGTAGAGTTGGTCAGCGAGAGGAGCAGTAGTAGCAGTAGTAGTAGAGGTGGGCAGCGAGAGGAGCAGTAGTAGTAGTAGAGGTGGTCAGCGAGAGGACCAGTAGTAGTAGAGGTAGGCAGCGAGATGAGCAGTAGTAGCAGTAGAGGTAGTCAGCGAGAGGAGCAGTAATAGCAGTAGTACTAGAGGTAGTCAGTGAGAGGAGCAGTAGTAGCAGTAGTACTAGAGGTGGTCAGCGAGAGAAGCAGTAGTAGTAGAGGTAGGCAGCCAGAGGAGCAGTAGTAGTAGAGGTAGGCAGCGAGAGGAGCAGTAGTAGTAGAGGTAGGCAGCGAGAGGAGCAGTAGTAGTAGAGGTAGGCAGCGAGAGGAGAAGCAGTAGTAGTAGAGGTGGTCAGGGAGAGGAGCAGTAGTAGTAGAGGTGGTCAGGGAGAGGAGCAGTAGTAGTAGAGGTCGTCAGCGAGAGGAGCAGTAGTAGTAGAGGTGGTCAGCGAGAGGAGCAGTAGTAGTAGAGGTGGTCAGCGAGAGGAGCAATAGTAGTAGAGGTGGTCAGCGAGAGGAGTAGTAGAGGTGGTCAGCGAGAGGAGCAGTAGTAGTAGTAGTAGAGGTGGTCAGCGAGAGGAGTAGTAGTAGTAGTAGAGGTGGTCAGCGAGAGGAGCAGTAGTAGTAGTAGTAGTAGAGGTGGTCAGTGAGAGGAGCAGTAGTAGTAGTAGTAGTAGAGGTGGTCAGCGAGAGGAGCAGTAGTAGTAGAGGAGGAGAGGAGAAGTAGTAGTAGAGGTGGTCAGCGAGAGGAGTAGTAGTAGTAGTAGAGGTAGGCAGCGTGAGGACCAGTAGTAGTAGTAGAGGTGGTCAGCGAGAGGAGCAGTAGTAGTAGTAGTAGTAGAGGTGGTCAGTGAGAGGAGCAGTAGTAGTAGTAGTAGTAGAGGTAGGCAGCGAGAGGAGCAGTAGTACTAGTAGAGGTGGTCAGCGAGAGGAGCAGTAGTAGTAGTAGAGGTGGTCAGCGAGAGGAGTAGTAGTAGAGGTAGGCAGCGTGAGGACCAGTAGTAGAGGTGGTCAGCGAGAGGAGCAGTTGTAGTAGTAGTAGAGGTGGTCAGCGAGAGGAGCAGTAGTAGTAGAGGTGGTCAGCGAGAGGAGCAGTATTAGTAGAGGTAGTCAGCGAGAGGAGCAGTAGTAGCAGAGGTAGGCAGCGAGAGGAGCAGTAGTAGCAGCAGTAGTAGAGGTAGGCAGCGAGAGGAGCAGTAGTAGTAGTAGAGGTGGTCAGCGAGAGGAGCAGTAGTAGTAGAGGTGGTCAGCGAGAGGAGCAGTAGTAGCAGTAGTAGTAGAGGTAGGCAGCGAGAGGAGCGGCGGTAGTAGTAGAGGTGGTCAGCGAGAGGAGCGGCGGTAGTAGTAGAGGTGGTCAGCGAAAGGAGCGGCGGTAGTAGTAGAGGTGGTCAACGAAAGGAGCGGCGGTAGTAGTAGAGGTGGTCAGCGAAAGGAGCGGCGGTAGTAGTAGAGGTGGTCAGCGAAAGGAGCGAGGCGGTGAGTAGAGGTGGTCAGCAGAGGAGCGCGGTAGTAGTAGAGGTGGTCAGCGAGAGGAGCAGCAGTAGCAGTAGTAGTAGAGGTAGGCAGCGAGAGGAGCAGTAGTAGTAGTAGTAGAGTTGGTCAGCGAGAGGAGCAGTAGTAGCAGTAGTAGTAGAGGTGGGCAGCGAGAGGAGCAGTACTAGTAGTAGAGGTGGTCAGCGAGAGGAGTAGTAGTAGAGGTAGGCAGCGTGAGGACCAGTAGTAGTAGTAGAGGTGGTCAGCGAGAGGAGCAGTAGTAGTAGTAGTAGAGGTGGTCAGCGGGAGGAGCAGTAGTAGCAGTAGTACTAGAGGTGGTCAGCGAGAGGCGCAGTAGTAGCAGTAGTAGTAGAGGTAGGCAGCGAGAGGAGCAGTAGTAGTAGTAGTAGTAGAGTTGGTCAGCGAGAGGAGCAGTAGTAGCAGTAGTAGTAGAGGTGGGCAGCGAGAGGAGCAGTAGTAGTAGTAGAGGTGGTCAGCGAGAGGACCAGTAGTAGTAGAGGTAGGCAGCGAGATGAGCAGTAGTAGCAGTAGAGGTAGTCAGCGAGAGGAGCAGTAATAGCAGTAGTACTAGAGGTAGTCAGTGAGAGGAGCAGTAGTAGCAGTAGTACTAGAGGTGGTCAGCGAGAGAAGCAGTAGTAGTAGAGGTAGGCAGCGAGATGAGCAGTAGTAGCAGTAGAGGTAGTCAGCGAGAGGAGCAGTAATAGCAGTAGTACTAGAGGTAGTCAGTGAGAGGAGCAGTAGTAGCAGTAGTACTAGAGGTGGTCAGCGAGAGAAGCAATAGTAGTAGAGGTAGGCAGCGAGAGGAGCAGTAGTAGTAGAGGTAGGCAGCCAGAGGAGCAGTAGTAGTAGAGGTAGGCAGCGAGAGGAGCAGTAGTAGTAGAGGTAGGCAGCGAGAGGAGAAGTAGTAGTAGTAGAGGTGGTCAGGGAGAGGAGCAGTAGTAGTAGAGGTGGTCAGCGAGAGGAGCAGTAGTAGTAGAGGTGGTCAGCGAGAGGAGCAGTAGTAGTAGAGGTGGTCAGCGAGAGGAGCAGTAGAGGAGATAGTAGAGGTGGTCAGCGAGAGGAGCAGTAGTAGTAGAGGTGGTCAGCGAGAGGAGCAGTAGTAGTAGAGGTGGTCAGCGAGAGGAGCAGTAGTAGTGGAGGTGGTCAGCGAGAGGAGCAGTAGTAGTAGAGGTGGTCAGCGAGAGGAGCAGTAGTAGTAGAGGTGGTCAGCGAGAGGAGCAGTAGTAGTAGAGGTAGGCAGCGAGAGGAGCAGTAGTAGTAGAGGTAGGCAGCGAGAGGAGCAGTAGTAGTAGAGGTAGGCAGCGAGAGGAACAGTAGTAGCAGTAGAGGTAGTCAGCGAGAGGAGCAGTAGTAGCAGTAGAGGTGGTCAGCGAGAGGAGCAGTGGTAGTAGTAGAGGTAGGCAGCGAGAGGAACAGTAGTAGTAGTAGTAGAGGTAGGCAGCGAGAGGAGCAGTAGTAGTAGTAGAGGTGGTCAGCGAGAGGAGCAGTAGTAGTAGTAGAGGTGGTCAGCGAGAGGAGCAATGGTAGCAGAGGTAGGCAGCGAGAGGAACAGTAGTAGCAGTAGAGGTAGTCAGCGAGAGGAGCAGTAGTAGCAGTAGAGGTGGTCAGCGAGAGGAGCAGTGGTAGCAGTAGAGGTAGGCAGCGAGAGGAACAGTAGTAGCAGTAGAGGTAGTCAGTGAGAGGAGCAGTAGTAGCAGTAGTAGTAGAGGTAGTCAGTGAGAGGAGCAGTAGTAGCAGTAGTAGTAGAGGTAGGCAGCGAGAGGAGCAGTAGTAGCAGTAGTAGTAGTAGAGGTGGTCAGCGAGGGGAGCAGTAGTAGCAGTAGTAGTAGAGGTAGGCAGCGAGAGGAGCAGTAGTAGTAGAGGTGGTCAGCGAGAGGAGCAGTGGTAGTAGAGGTGGTCAGCGAGAGGAGCAGTGGTAGTAGAGGTGGTCAGCGAGAGGAGCAGTGGTAGTGGAGGTGGTCAGCGAGAGGAGCAGTGGTAGTAGAGGTGGTCAGCGAGAGGAGCAGTGGTAGTAGAGGTGGTCAGCGAGAGGAGCAGTAGTAGTAGAGGTGGTCAGCGAGAGGAGCAGTAGTAGTAGAGGTGGTCAGCGAGAGGAGCAGTAGTAGTAGAGGTGGTCAGCGAGAGGAGCAGTAGTAGCAGTAGTAGAGTTGGTCAGCGAGAGGAGCAGTTGTAGCAGTAGTAGTAGAGGTGGGCAGCGAGAGGAGCAGTAATAGTAGTAGAGGTGGTCAGCGAGAGGAGCAGTAGTAGTAGAGGTAGGCAGCGAGAGGAGCAGTAGTAGCAGTAGAGGTAGTCAGCGAGAGGAGCAGTAGTAGTAGAGGTAGTCAGTGAGAGGAGCAGTAGTAGCAGTACTACTAGAGGTGGTCAGCAAGAGGCGCAGTAGTAGTAGAGGTAGGCAGCGAAAGGAGCCGTAGTAGTAGTGGTGGTCAGCGAGAGGAACAGTAGTAGCAGTAGTAGTAGAGGTAGGCAGCGAGAGGAGCAGTAGTAGTAGAGGTGGTCAGCGAGAGGAGCCGTAGTAGTAGAGGTAGGCAGCGAGAGGAGCAGTAGTAGTAGAGGTAGGCAGCGAGAGGAGCAGTAGTAGCAGTAGAGGTAGTCAGCGAGAGGAGCAGTAGTAGCAGTAGAGGTAGTCAGCGAGAGGAGCAGTAGTAGCAGTAGAGGTAGGCAGCGAGAGGAACAGTAGTAGCAGTAGAGGTAGGCAGCGAGAGGAACAGTAGTAGCAGTAGAGGTAGTCAGCGAGAGGAGCAGTAGTAGGAGTAGAGGTGGTCAGCGAGAGGAGCAGTGGTAGCAGAGGTAGGCAGCGAGAGGAACAGTAGTAGCAGTAGAGGTAGTCAGCGAGAGGAGCAGTAGTGCAGTAGTAGTAGAGGTAGTCAGCGAGAGGAGCAGTAGTAGCAGCAGTAGTAGAGGTGGTCAGCGAGAGGAGCAGTAGTAACAGTAGTAGTAGAGGTAGGCAGCGAGAGGAGCAGTAGTAGCAGTAGTAGTAGTAGAGGTGGTTAGCGAGGGGAGCAGTAGTAGCAGTAGTAGTAGAGGTAGGCAGCGAGAGGAGCAGTAGTAGTAGAGGTGGTCAGCGGGAGGAGCTGTGGTAGTAGAGGTGGTCAGCGAGAGGAGCAGTGGTAGTAGAGGTGGTCAGCGAGAGGAGCAGTGGTAGTAGAGGTGGTCAGCGAGAGGAGCAGTGGTAGTAGAGGTGGTCAGCGAGAGGAGCAGTAGTAGTAGAGGTGGTCAGCGAGAGGAGCAGTAGTAGTAGAGGTGGTCAGCGAGAGGAGCAGTGGTAGTAGAGGTGGTCAGCGAGAGGAGCAGGAGTAGTAGAGGTGGTCAGCGAGAGGAGTAGTAGTAGTAGAGGTGGTCAGCGAGAGCAGCAGTAGCAGTAGTAGTAGAGGTAGGCAGCGAGAGGAGCGGCGGTAGTAGTAGAGGTGGTCAGCGAGAGGAGCGGCGGTAGTAGTAGAGGTGGTCAGCGAGAGGAGCAGTAGTAGCAGTAGTAGTAGAGGTAGGCATCAAGAGGAGCAGTAGTAGTAGTAGTAGAGGTGGGCAGCGAGAGGAGCAGTAGTAGTAGTAGAGGTGGTCAGCGAGAGGAGTAGTAGTAGTAGTAGTAGTAGAGGTAGGCAGCGTGAGGACCAGTAGTAGTAGTAGAGGTGGTCAGCGAGAGGAGTAGTAGTAGTAGAGGTGGTCAGCGAGAGGAGCAGTAGTAGTAGTAGTAGAGGTGGTCAGCGAGAGGAGTAGTAGTAGAGGTGGTCAGCAGAGGAAGAGTAGTAGTAGTAGTAGTAGAGGTGGTCAGTGAGAGGAGCAGTAGTAGTAGTAGTAGTAGAGGTGGTCAGCGAGAGGAGCAGTAGTAGTAGTAGTAGAGGTAGGCAGCGAAGAGGAACAGTAGTAGGTAGAGGTAGTCAGCGAGAGGAGCAGTAGTAGGAGTAGAGGTGGTCAGCGAGAGGAGCAGTGGTAGCAGAGGTAGGCAGCGAGAGGAACAGTAGTAGCAGTAGAGGTAGTCAGCGAGAGGAGCAGTAGTAGCAGTAGTAGTAGAGGTAGTCAGCGAGAGGAGCAGTAGTAGCAGTAGTAGTAGAGGTGGTCAGCGAGAGGAGCAGTAGTAGCAGTAGTAGTAGAGGTAGGCAGCGAGAGGAGCAGTAGTAGCAGTAGTAGTAGTAGAGGTGGTTAGCGAGAGGAGCAGTAGTAGCAGTAGTAGTAGAGGTAGGCAGCGAGAGGAGCAGTAGTAGTAGAGGTGGTCAGCGAGGAGGAGCGGTGGTAGTAGAGGTGGTCAGCGAGAGGAGCAGTGGTAGTAGAGGTGGTCAGCGAGAGGAGCAGTGGTAGTAGAGGGCAGCGAGAGGAGCAGTGGTAGTAGAGGGGTCAGCGAGAGGAGCAGTAGTAGTAGAGGTGGGCAGCGAGAGGAGCAGTAGTAGTAGTAGAGGTGGTCAGCGAGAGGAGTAGTAGTAGTAGTAGAGGTAGGCAGCGTGAGGACCAGTAGTAGTAGTAGAGGTGGTCAGCGAGAGGAGTAGTAGTAGTAGTAGAGGTAGGCAGCGTGAGGACCAGTCGTAGTAGTAGAGGTGGTCAGCGAGGAGGAGCAGTAGTAGTAGTACTAGTAGAGGTGGTCAGTGAGAGGAGCAGTAGTAGTAGTAGTAGTAGAGGTAGGCAGAGAGAGGAGCAGTAGTACTAGTAGAGGTGGTCAGCGAGAGGAGCAGTAGTAGTAGTAGAGGTGGTCAGCGAGAGGAGTAGTAGTAGTAGTAGAGGTAGGCAGCGTGAGGACCAGTAGTAGTAGTAGAGGTGGTCAGCGAGAGGAGCAGTAGTAGTAGAGGTGGTCAGCGAGAGGAGCAGTAGTAGCAGTAGTAGTAGAGGTGGGCAGCGAGAGGAGCAGTAGTAGTAGTAGTAGAGGTGGTCAGCGAGAGGAGCAGTAGTAGTAGAGGTAGGCAGCGAGAGGAGCAGTAGTAGTAGTAGTAGAGGTGGTCAGCGAGAGGAGCAGTAGTAGTAGAGGTAGGCAGCGAGACGAGCAGTAGTAGTAGAGGTGGTCAGCGAGAAGAGCAGTAGTAGTACAGGTAGGCAGCGAGAGGAGCAGTAGTAGTAGAGGTGGTGAGCGAGAGGAGCAGTGGTAGTAGAGGTAGGCAGCGAGAGGAGCAGTGGTAGTAGAGGTGGTCAGCGAGAGGAGCAGTAGTAGTAGAGGTTGTCAGCGAGAGGAGCAGTAGTAGTAGAGGTAGGCAGCGAGAGGAGCAGTAGTAGTAGAGGTGGTCAGCGAGAGAAGCAGTAGTAGTAGAGGTGGTCAGCGAGAGGAGCAGTAGTAGTAGAGGTAGGCAGCGAGAGGAGCAGTAGTAGTAGAGGTGGTCAGCGAGAGGAGCAGTAGTAGCAGTAGTAGTAGAGGTAGGCAGCGAGAGGAGCAGTAGTAGTAGTAGAGGTAGGGAGCGAGAGGAGCAGTAGTAGTGGTAGTAGAGGTGGTCAGCGAGAGGAGCAGTAGTAGTAGAGGTAGGCAGCGAGAGAAGCAGTAGTAGTATAGGTAGGCAGCGAGAGGAGCAGTAGTAGTAGTCGAGGTGGTCAGCGAGAGGAGCAGCAGTAGCAGTAGTAGTAGAGGTCGGCAGCGAGAGGAGCAGTAGTAGAGGTGGTCAGCGAGAGGAGCAGTAGTAGTAGTAGTAGTAGTAGAGGTAGGCAGCTAGAGGAGCAGTAGTAGTAGTAGTAGAGGTGGTCAGCGAGAGGAGCAGTAGTAGTAGAGGTAGGCAGCTAGAGGAGCAGTAGTAGTAGTAGTAGAGGTGGTCAGCGAGAGGAGCAGTAGTAGTAGAGGTAGGCAGCTAGAGGAGCAGTAGTACTAGTAGAGGTGGTCAGCGTGAGGACCAGTAGTAGTAGTAGAGGTGGTCAGCGAGAGGAGTAGTAGTAGTAGTAGAGGTAGTCAGCGAGAGGAGTAGCAGTAGTAGTAGAGGTGGTCAGTGAGAGGAGCAGTAGTAGTAGTAGAGGTAGGCAGCTAGAGGAACAGTAGTAGAGGTGGTCAGCGAGAGGAGCAGTAGTAGTAGTAGTAGTAGAGTTAGGCAGCGAGAGCAGCAGTAGTACTAGTAGAGGTGGTCAGCGTGAGGACCAGTAGTAGTAGTAGAGGTGGTCAGCGAGAGGAGCAGTAGTAGTAGTAGAGGTGGTCAGCGAGAGGAGCAGTAGTAGTAGTAGTAGTAGTAGAGGTAGGCAGCTAGAGGAGCAGTAGTAGTAGTAGTAGAGGTGGTCAGCGAGAGGAGCAGTAGTAGTAGAGGTAGGCAGCTAGAGGAGCAGTAGTAGTAGTAGTAGAGGTGGTCAGCGAGAGGAGCAGTAGTAGTAGAGGTAGGCAGCTAGAGGAGCAGTAGTACTAGTAGAGGTGGTCAGCGTGAGGACCAGTAGTAGTAGTAGAGGTGGTCAGCGAGAGGAGTAGTAGTAGTAGTAGAGGTAGTCAGCGAGAGGAGTAGCAGTAGTAGTAGAGGTGGTCAGTGAGAGGAGCAGTAGTAGTAGTAGAGGTAGGCAGCTAGAGGAACAGTAGTAGAGGTGGTCAGCGAGAGGAGCAGTAGTAGTAGTAGTAGTAGAGTTAGGCAGCGAGAGCAGCAGTAGTACTAGTAGAGGTGGTCAGCGTGAGGACCAGTAGTAGTAGTAGAGGTGGTCAGCGAGAGGAGCAGTAGTAGTAGTAGAGGTGGGCAGCGAGAGGAGCAGTAGTAGTAGTAGTAGTAGTAGAGGTAGGCAGCTAGAGGAGCAGTAGTAGTAGTAGTAGTAGAGGTGGTCAGCGAGAGGAGCAGTAGTAGGAGTAGTCGTAGAGGTAGGCAGCGAGAGGAGCAGTAATACTAGCAGAGGTGGTCAGCGAGAGGAGCAGCAGTAGTAGTAGAGGTGGTCAGCTAGAGGAGTAGTAGTAGTAGTAGTAGCAGTAGTAGTAGTAGGGGTGGTCAGCGATAGGAGCAATAGTAGCAGTAGTAGTAGAGGTAGGCAGCGAGAGGAGCAGTAGTCGCAGTAGAGGTAGTCAGCGAGAGGAGCAGTAGTAGTAGTAGAGGTAGTCAGTGAGAGGAGCAGTAGTAGCAGTAGTCGTAGAGGTGGTAAGCGAGAGGAGCAGTAGTAGTACAGGTGGTCAGCGAGAGGAGCAGTAATAGTAGTAGTAGTAGAGGTAGGCAGCGAGAGCAGCAGTAGTACTAGTAGAGGTAGGCAGCTAGAGGAGCAGTAGTAGTAGTAGTAGTAGTAGAGGTGGTCAGCGAGAGGAGCAGTAGTAGGAGTAGTAGTAGAGGTAGGCAGCGAGAGGAGCAGTCATACTAGCAGAGGTGGTCAGCGAGAGGAGCAGCAGTAGTAGTAGAGGTGGTCAGCTAGAGGAGTAGTAGTAGTAGTAGTAGCAGTAGTAGTAGTAGGGGTGGTCAGCGATAGGAGCAATAGTAGCAGTAGTAGTAGAGGTAGGCAGCGAGAGGAGCAGTAGTCGCAGTAGAGGTAGTCAGC
The DNA here is from genome assembly GCA_947000775.1 of Pterois miles. NCBI lineage: Eukaryota > Metazoa > Chordata > Actinopteri > Perciformes > Scorpaenidae > Pterois > Pterois miles. The sequence continues at coordinate 11,209,337 of CAMQGK010000229.1, read as the reverse complement.
GAGAGGAGCAGTAGTAGTAGTAGAGGTAGTCAGTGAGAGGAGCAGTAGTAGCAGTAGTCGTAGAGGTGGTAAGCGAGAGGAGCAGTAGTAGTACAGGTGGTCAGCGAGAGGAGCAGTAGTAGTAGTAGAGGTGGTCAGCTAGAGGAGTAGTAGTAGTAGTAATAGCAGTAGTAGTAGGGGTGGTCAGCGAGAGGAGCAGTAGTAGTAGAGGTGGTCAGCGAGAGGAGCAGTTGTAGTAGAGGTGGTCAGCGAGAGGAGCAGTAGTAGTAGAGGTGGTCAGCGAGAGGAGCAGTAGTAGTAGAGGTAGGCAGCGAGAGGAGCAGTAGTAGTAGTAGAGGTGGGCAGCGAGAGGAGCAGGGAGGGGGAAGACAGCAGCAGTAGTAGTAGTAGTAGAGGTGGTCAGCGATAGGAGCAATAGTAGCAGTAGTAGTAGAGGTAGGCAGCGAGAGGAGCAGTAGTAGTAGTAGTAGTAGTAGAGATAGGCAGCTAGAGGAGCAGTAGTAGTAGTAGTAGTAGAGGTGGTCAGCGAGAGGAGCAGTAGTAGGAGTAGTAGTAGAGGTAGGCAGCGAGAGGAGCAGTAATACTAGCAGAGGTGGTCAGCGAGAGGAGCAGCAGTAGTAGTAGAGGTGGTCAGCTAGAGGAGTAGTAGTAGTAGTAGTAGCAGTAGTAGTAGTAGGGGTGGTCAGCGATAGGAGCAATAGTAGCAGTAGTAGTAGAGGTAGGCAGCGAGAGGAGCAGTAGTCGCAGTAGAGGTAGTCAGCGAGAGGAGCAGTAGTAGTAGTAGAGGTAGTCAGTGAGAGGAGCAGTAGTAGCAGTAGTCGTAGAGGTGGTAAGCGAGAGGAGCAGTAGTAGTAGTAGAGGTAGGCAGGGAGAGGAGCAGTAGTAGTAGTAGAGGTGGGCAGCGAGAGGAGCAGTAGTAGTAGTAGTAGTAGAGGTGGTAAGCGAGAGGAGCAGTAGTAGTAGTAGAGGTGGGCAGCGAGAGGAGCAGTAGTAGTAGTAGTAGTAGAGGTAGGCAGCTAGAGGAGCAGTAGTAGTAGTAGAGGTGGTCAGCGAGAGGAGCAGTGGTAGTAGAGGTAGGCAGCGAGAGGAGCAGTGGTAGTAGAGGTGGTCAGCGAGAGGAGCAGTAGTAGTAGAGGTTGTTAGCGAGAGGAGCAGTAGTGGTCGAGGTAGGCAGCGAGAGGAGCAGTAGTAGTAGAGGTAGGAGAGGCAGCGAGAGGAGCAGTAGTAGTAGAGGTGGTCAGCGAGAGAAGCAGTAGTAGTAGAGGTGGTCAGCGAGAGGAGCAGTAGTAGTAGAGGGTAGGCAGCGAGAGGAGCAGTAGTAGTAGAGGTGGTCAGCGAGAGGAGCAGTAGTAGCAGTAGTAGTAGAGGTAGGCAGCGAGAGGAGCAGTCGTAGTCGTAGTAGAGGTGGTCAGCGAGAGGAGCAGTAGTAGTAGAGGTAGGCAGTGAGAGAAGCAGTAGTAGTATAGGTAGGCAGCGAGAGGAGCAGTAGTAGTAGTCGAGGTGGTCAGCGAGAGGAGCAGCAGTAGAGGTGGTCAGCGAGAGGAGCAGTAGTAGTAGTAGTAGTAATAGTAGTAGTAGTAGAGGTAGGCAGCTAGAGGAGCAGTAGTAGTAGTAGTAGAGGTGGTCAGCGAGAGGAGCAGTCGTAGTAGTAGAGGTAGGCAGCGAGAGGAGCAGTAGTACTAGTAGAGGTGGCCAGCGAGAGGAGCAGTAGTAGTAGAGGTAGGCAGCTAGAGGAGCAGTAGTAGTAGTAGTAGAGGTGGTCAGCGAGAGGAGCAGTAGTAGTAGAGGTAAGCAGCGAGAGGAGCAGTAATACTAGCAGAGGTGGTCAGCGAAAGGAACAGTAGTAGTAGTAGAGGTGGTCAGCGAGAGGAGCAGTAGTAGTAGGGGGGGGGGGGGAGAGAGTAGAGGTAGTCAGCGAGAGGAGTAGCAGTAGTAGTAGAGGTGGTCAGTGAGAGGAGCAGTAGTAGTAGTAGAGGTAGGCAGCTAGAGGAACAGTAGTAGAGGTGGTCAGCGAGAGGAGCAGTAGTAGTAGTAGAGGTAGGCAGCGAGAGCAGCAGTAGTACTAGTAGAGGTGGTCAGCGTGAGGACCAGTAGTAGTAGTAGAGGTGGTCAGCGAGAGAAGCAGTAGTAGTAGTAGAGGTGGGCAGCGAGAGGAGCAGTAGTAGTAGTAGAAGTAGAGGTAGGCAGCTAGAGGAGCAGTAGTAGTAGTAGAGGTGGTCAGCGAGAGGAGCAGTAGTAGGAGTAGTAGTAGAGGTAGGCAGCGAGAGGAGCAGTAATACTAGCAGAGGTGGTCAGCGAGAGGAGCAGCAGTAGTAGTAGAGGTGGTCAGCTAGAGGAGTAGTAGTAGTAGTAGCAGTAGTAGTAGTAGGGGTGGTCAGCGATAGGAGCAATAGTAGCAGTAGTAGTACAGGTAGGCAGCGAGAGGAGCAGTAGTCGCAGTAGAGGTAGTCAGCGAGAGGAGCAGTAGTAGTAGTAGAGGTAGTCAGTGAGAGGAGCAGTAGTAGCAGTAGTCGTAGATGTGGTAAGCGAGAGCAGCAGTAGTACTAGTAGAGGTGGTCAGCGTGAGGACCAGTAGTAGTAGTAGAGGTGGTCAGCGAGAGAAGCAGTAGTAGTAGTAGAGGTGGGCAGCGAGAGGAGCAGTAGTAGTAGTAGAAGTAGAGGTAGGCAGCTAGAGGAGCAGTAGTAGTAGTAGAGGTGGTCAGCGAGAGGAGCAGTAGTAGGAGTAGTAGTAGAGGTAGGCAGCGAGAGGAGCAGTAATACTAGCAGAGGTGGTCAGCGAGAGGAGCAGCAGTAGTAGTAGAGGTGGTCAGCTAGAGGAGTAGTAGTAGTAGCAGTAGTAGTACAGGTAGGCAGCGAGAGGAGCAGTAGTCGCAGTAGAGGTAGTCAGCGAGAGGAGCAGTAGTAGTAGTAGAGGTAGTCAGTGAGAGGAGCAGTAGTAGCAGTAGTCGTAGATGTGGTAAGCGAGAGGAGCAGTAGTAGTACAGGTGGTCAGCGAGAGGAGCAGTAATAGTAGTAGTAGTAGAGGTAGGCAGCGAGAGCAGCAGTAGTACTAGTAGAGGTGGTAAGCGAGAGGAGCAGTAGTACTAGTAGAGGTGGTCAGCGAGAGGAGCAGTAGTAGTAGTAGAGGTGGTCAGCGAGAGGAGCAGTAGTAGCAGTAGTAGTAGAGGTGGAAAGTGAGAGGAGCAGTAGTAGTAGTAGAGGTAGGCAGCTAGGGGAGCAGTTGTAGAGGTGGTCAGCGAGAGGAGCAGTAGTAGTAGTAGTAGTAGAGGTAGGCAGCGAGAGGAGCAGTAATACTAGCAGAGGTGGTCAGCGAGAGGAGCAGTAGTAGTAGTAGAGGTGGTCAGCTAGAGGAGTAGTAGTAGTAGTAGCAGTAGTAGTAGGGGTGGTCAGCGAGAGGAGCAATAGTAGCAGTAGTAGTAGAGGTAGGCAGCGAGACGAGCAGTAGTCGCAGTAGAGGTAGTCAGCGAGAGGAGCAGTAGTAGTAGTAGAGGTAGTCAGTGAGAGGAGCAGTAGTAGCAGTAGTCGTAGAGGTGGTAAGCGAGAGGAGCAGTAGTAGTAGAGGTGGTCAGCGAGAGGAGCAGTAGTAGTAGAGGTAGGCAGCGAGAGGAGCAGTAGTAGTAGAGGTGGTCAGCGAGAAGAGCAGTAGTAGTAGTAGTAGAGGTGGTCAGCGAGAGGAGCAGTAGTAGTAGGAGAGGTGGTCAGCGAGAGGAGCAGTAGTAGTAGTAGTAGGGGAAGGAGAGGAGAGAGTAGAGTAGAGGTGGTAAGCGAGAGGAGCAGTAGTAGTGAGGGAGGAGGAGAGGAGAGTAGTAGTAGTAGAGGTGGTCAGCGAGAGGAGCAGTAGTAGTTGTAGAGGTAGGCAGCGAGAGGAGCAGTAGTAGTAGAGGTGGTCAGCGAGAGGAGCAGTAGTAGGTAGTAGAAGTGGTCAGCGAGAGGAGCAGCAGTAGTAGTAGAGGTGGTCAGCGAGAGGAGAGTAGTAGTAGAGGTAGGCAGCAAGAGGAGCAGTAGTAGTAGAGGTGGTCAGCGAGAGGAGCAGTAGTAGTAGAGGTAGTCAGCGAGAGGAGCAGTAGTAGTAGAGGTGGTCAGCGAGAGGAGTAGTAGTAGTAGAGGTGGTCAGCGAGAGGAGCAGTAGTAGTAGAGGTGGTCAGCGAGAGGAGCAGTGGTAGTAGAGGTGGTCAGCGAGAGGAGTAGTAGTAGTAGAGGTAGGCAGCGAGAGGAGCAGTAGTAGTAGAGGTGGTCAGCTAGGGGAGCAGTAGTAGTAGAGGTAGGCAGCGAGAGGAGCAGTAGTAGTAGAGGTAGGCAGCGAGAGGAGCAGTGGTAGTAGAGGTAGGCAGCGAGAGAAGCAGTAGTAGCAGTAGTAGAAGTGGTCAGCGAGAGGAGCAGCAGTAGCAGTAGTAGTAGAGGTAGGCAGCGAGAGGAGCAGTAGTAGTAGTAGAGGTGGTCAGCGAGAGGAGCAGTAGTAGTAGAGGTGGTCAGCGAGAGGAGCAGTAGTAGTAGAGGTAGGCAGCGAGAGGAGCAGTAGTAGTAGAGGTGGTAAGTGAGAGGAGCAGTAGTAGCAGTAGAGGTAGTCAGCGAGAGGAGCAGCAGTAGCAGTAGTAGTAGTAGTAGAGGTAGGCAGCGAGAGGAGCAGTAGTAGTAGTAGAGGTGGTCAGCGAGAGGAGTAGTAGTAGTAGTAGTAGAGGTGGTCAGCAAGAGGAGCAGTAGTAGTAGTAGAGGTGGTCAGCGAGAGGAGCAGTAGTAGTAGCAGTAGAGGTGGTCAGCGAGAGGAGCCGTAGCAGCAATAGTAGTAGAGGTAGTCAGCGAGAGGAGCAGTAGTAGCAGTAGTGGTAGTAAGCGAGAGGAGCAGTGGTAGTAGAGGTAGGCAGCGAGAGAAGCAGTAGTAGTAGTAGAGGTAGGCAGCGAGAGGAGCAGTAATACTAGCAGAGGTGGTCAGCGAGAGGAGCAGTAGTAGTAGTAGAGGTGGTCAGCTAGAGGAGTAGTAGTAGTAGTAGCAGTAGTAGTAGGGGTGGTCAGCGAGAGGAGCAATAGTAGCAGTAGTAGTATAGGTAGGCAGCGAGAGGAGCAGTAGTAGTAGTAGAGGTGGTCAGGGAGAGGAGCAGCAGTAGCAGTAGTAGTAGAGGTAGGCAGCGAGAGGAGCTAGTAGTAGTAGAGGTGGGCAGCGAGAGGAGCAGCAGCAGTAGTAGTAGTAAAAGAGGTGGGCAGCGAGAGGAGCAGTAGTAGTAGTAGAGGTAGGCAGCGAGAGGAGCAGTAGTACTAGTAGAGGTGGTAAGCGAGAGGAGCAGTAGTAGTAGTAGTAGTAGTAGTAGTAGAGGTAGGCAGCTAGAGGAGCAGTAGTAGTAGTAGTAGAGGTGGTCAGCGAGAGGAGCAGTAGTAGTAGTAGAGGTAGGCAGCGAGAGGAGCAGTAGTACTAGTAGAGGTGGTCAGCGAGAGGAGCAGTAGTAGTAGTAGAGGTGGTCAGCGAGAGGAGCAGTAGTAGCAGTAGTACTAGAGGTAGGCAGTGAGAGTAGCAGTAGTAGTAGAGGTGGTCAGCGAGAGGAGCAGTGGTAGAGGTGGTCAGCGAGAGGAGCAGTAGTAGAGGTGGTCAGCGAGAGGAGCAGTAGTAGAGGTAGTACTAGAGGTAGGCAGCGAGAGGAGCAGTAGTAGTAGTAGTAGAGGTGGTCAGCGAGAGGAGCAGTAGTAGTAGTAGAGGTAGGCAGGGAGAGGAGCAGTAGTAGTACAGGTGGTCAGCGAGAGGAGCAGTAGTAGTAGTAGAGGTAGGCAGTGAGAGGAGCAGTAGTAGTAGAGGTAGGCATCGAGAGTAGTAGTAGTAGAGGTAGGCAGCGAGAGGAGCAGTAGTAGCAGTAGTACTAGAGGTAGGCAGTGAGAGTAGCAGTAGTAGTAGAGGTGGTCAGCGAGAGGAGCAGTGGTAGTAGAGGTAGGCAGCGAGAGAAGCAGTAGTAGCAGTAGTAGAAGTGGTCAGCGAGAGGAGCAGCAGTAGTAGAGGTGGTCAGCGAGAGGAGCAGTAGTAGTAGAGGTGGTCAGCGAGAGGAGCAGCAGCAGCAGTAGTAGTAGTAGAGGTAGGCACCGAGAGGAGCAGTAGTAGTAGTAGAGGTGGTCAGCGAGAGGAGCAGTAGTAGTAGTAGTAGAGGTGGTCAGCAAGAGGAGCAGTAGTAGTAATAGAGGTGGTCAGCGAGAGGAGCAGTAGTAGCAGTAGTAGTAGAGGTAGTCAGCGAGAGGAGCAGTAGTAGCAGTAGAGGTGGTCAGCGAGAGGAGCAGTAGCAGCAGTAGTAGTAGAGGTAGTCAGCGAGAGGAGCAGTAGTAGCAGTAGTGGTAGTCAGCGAGAGGAGCAGTGGTAGTAGAGGTAGGCAGCGAGAGAAGCAGTAGTAGCAGTAGTAGAAGTGGTCAGCGAGAGGAGCAGTAGTAGCAGTAGTTGTAGAGGTAGGCAGCGAGAGGAGCAGTAGTAGTAGAGGTGGTCAGCGAGAGGAGCAGTAGTAGTAGAGGTAGTCAGCGAGAGGAGCAGTAGCAGTAGTAGAGGTAGGCAACGAGAGGAGCAGTGGTAGTAGTAGAGGTAGGCAGCGAGAGGAGCAGTAGTAGTAGTAGAGGTAGGCAGTGAGAGGAGCAGTAGTAGCAGTAGTAGTAGAGGTAGGCATCGAGAGTAGTAGTAGTAGAGGTAGGCAGCGAGAGGAGCAGTAGTAGCAGTAGAGGTGGTCAGCGAGAGGAGCAGTAGTAGTAGAGGTGGTCAGCGAGAGGAGCAGTAGTAGTCGAGGTGGTCAGCGAGAGGAGCAGTAGCAGCAGTAGTAGTAGAGGTAGTCAGCGAGAGGAGCAGTAGCAGTAGTAGAGGTAGGCAACGAGAGGAGCAGTGGTAGTAGTAGAGGTAGGCAGCGAGAGGAGCAGTAGTAGTAGTAGAGGTAGGCAGTGAGAGGAGCAGTAGTAGCAGTAGTAGTAGAGGTAGGCATCGAGAGTAGTAGTAGTAGAGGTAGGCAGCGAGAGGAGCAGTAGTAGCAGTAGAGGTGGTCAGCGAGAGGAGCAGTAGTAGCAGTAGTAGTAGAGGTAAGCAGCGAGAGGAGCAGTAGTAGTAGTAGTAGTAGAGGTGGTCAGAGGTGGTCAGAGAGGAGGGAGCTAGAGAGAAGAGGGAGCTAGAGAGAGAGTAGCGAGAGAGAAGAGGGAGCTAGAGAGAAGAGGGAACTAGGGAGTAGCGAGAGAGACAAGGGAGTTAGCGAGAGAGAAGAGGTAGCTAGAGAGAGAGAAGAGGGAACTAGAAAGAGAGTAGCAAGAGAGAAGAAAGAGGTAGAGAGAGAAGAAAGAGGTAGAGAGAGAAGAGGGAGGTAGAGAGAGTAGCGAGAGAGAAGAGGGAGCTAGAGAGAGAAGAGTCAGAGAAGAGGGAGCTAGAGAGAGAAGAGCCAGAGAAGAGGGAGCTAGAGAGAGAAGAGCCAGAGAAGAGGGAGCTAGAGAGAGAAGAGCCAGAGAAGAGGGAGCTAGAGAGAGAAGAGCCAGAGAAGAGGGATCTAGAGAGAGAGGAGCGATTGAAGAGGGAAGCTAGAGAGAGAAGAGGGATCTAGAGAGAGGAGCGAGAGAAGATGGAACTAGAGAGAGGGGAACTAGAGGGAAAGAGGAGAGAGAAAAGGGAGCTAGAGAGGAGCGAGAGAGAGAGAGAGAGCGAGTGAAAGAGAGAAAGCGAGCGAGTGAGAGAGAGCGAAGAGATTTTTTTGCCATAAAAGTCATTAATAAAAGCCGTAATATAGTTTGATTACTGAGTGCCAATTTAGGGAGCCAGCATATGACTGAGGGCCACATGGGGGTGTACATAAAACAAAATATCTTTTTCCACCGAAATTGCTAACATTAGCCATGCAACCGGTAGCTTTCTACAAGTTGTCATTCTTAACCTGACAGCTTGCTAGGGGTGCGCAGTTTAGCATGGTAGCAGAGTAGTGTATTAAATGTAAGCTACTGAAAGTGAAAATATTTTAATGTACAGTGGATTATTAAAATATCATGCATGCATTTCATGTCACATCATGTCTACATTTAAAAAGTGTGTGTTACCTGCAGGGCAGTTGCCCTCCCAGGGCTGTGTGGGAGGAGGAGGGGTGTGGTTGTCTCCAGGGAACTTCTTACAGACGTAACCTGCTCCAGCCCGACCACAGTTGGCATCGTTCCATCCACCTTAACAAGCCAGAATTCATTGTAAATATCACCAACAGGAGTCCGTTCAGTAAACTGTTCAGTTCAATAAATAAACAGATTATGATTGTCCAGTGAGTTGAATTTCAATACCTTGATGTCTGTTCATCTGAACACACTGTTCCTCCCCGTTGGCGTTGTTGGGTTCACCTGGACCCCAGTGAGTGTATGTCACAGGGGAGAAGTCCACCCACCTATGCAGATAAAACAGAGAAACCTCGGCATTGACCTTTTATATGCACATCAAAGTCATCCCTGGAGCAGAATTTACATTTTGCTGTTACAGTGATTTAAAATAAAAAAACATACTCTACAGACATCCTTTCTCAGCTGCAAATCAGAGCACCAAGGCTCAAACTGATGATACCATTAGGTTCATTTATTGGGAGTTTTACTATTGATATTGAATTAGTGGCTCATATCAAATCCAAGTTATGTAAATGTTGATCCTATGGTTTTGAATCAGAAAATGCTTTCATATCCCACTTAATTCATAATTAGTGCTATGATGTTGTCCCAGCACTCCTTGTCTCAAATGACATCCTCACCAGCAGTACTAGATGGATAGATAGATAGATAAATGGATGGATGAACATAACATGAAATCTAATTTTGGGAAGATTTTCCCCTTAAATTCACCTCAACAGCAATTATTTAGAAATACATACATGTATTGTCCACTTGCAATGCCGAACATCATCATGCCAATCCAAGCTGCAGCAACCTGGCCCGTCCCCACCTGGAAGAGCAGCACAGCATGACACAAACATATTTCACTGTAACATTACAACATATTCTGCTAAAGAAAAAAGAGGCGCACCATGGTATTAATGTATGCCTGTTCGTCTCTGTTGAGGATAGAGACGAGTGAGGCCTTCTCTTGATAGCAGCGCTTCATAGCCGTGTGGAAGTCCACTATGTCAGTGTCGTTGTAGTAGTAGCAGATGCCGTTGTTCTTCCTCCAGCCAGGGTTAGAACCACAGTCAGGAGCTGAGGGATGAGACAAGAAAACAAACACAGAGATGATCAGCTTGTTACTTTACTCCATTACACTTATATTAAAAAGCCTATCACGTGAGTATATGAGGTATAGGGCTGTTAATGTTAATGTAATAATGTGTTAATGCTGATTATTTTTAACACTGCTAATTTTTTAACGCAATAACGCAACTTGCGATTTTTAGATTGTAGTGGCCCAGTTTTAAAACTAGAGTGAAAATACTGGTATAAGAAAACGAGAATCCATCAATGCCAACCATGTTATATTAGCTTGTCACAAAGGCAAATAATGCTCCAAATTTAGGTTAAATTTGACAGCTGCTGTATGATTTGAGCACACGTTTTATGCTTGATGTACCTATGAGGGTTTCTGAACAATATTTGTCATTGTTTTGTGTTATCGATTTCCAATAATAAATATATCCATACATTTGCATGAAGCAACACATTTGCCCACTCCAATGTTAATAAGAGTATTAAATACTCTACAAATCTCCCTCAATTTTGAACAGATTAAAAAATGTGCAATTAATTGCGATTAACTACGGACAATCATTCAATTAATCACAATTATATATAGATATATTAATCGATTGACAGCCCTAATGAGGTACACCGGGTACATTCACTACTCTAAATAACAGACAGTAGTTTACTCTTTAGTGAGCAAGAAATTGAGATTTTGGACTCTGAATCATGGTCATTTTGCGTCATCACTGAGGTGTAGTGTCACTCAACTAATTTTAATGTCTCTAAAATGGAAAGCATTGTATTGTATTGTATTGCTAGTTAGTGTTCCATAGTGGGTAATTTAACAGCACACAATAGTACAGGACATACATTTGACACTCAGACGGTAAATATATTGCACTATATAGTAAGTAGGGAGTGATTTTGGACACTGTACATATCAAAAAAGGGTAAGAGTAGCTATTTACATTTATTTATGCTACAGTAATGTAGTTTTTTATATAGCTTTGGGTTTAATTGCACATTTTTAAGTAAGAGTTAGCACAACATGTTTTCAAAACTTCATAAGCATCAAACTGATTTTTGACATATTGTCAAATTGCATGATGGCTTTATTTTATTCACTGAATACTGTATATTGTAATTATTTTAGCTTAAGGCAATTCGTTTTGAGCTCTTTCTGCTGAGCCTGTGGAAAATTCTATCCAATTATTATTCTGCCCAAGTAAGAAAAACATCATAATAAAGTAATTTTTGAGTAGGAAACTATTCTTCTCTTTCCACCTCTGCTGCCCTTTTACCTGTGATGTAGTTTTCGCAAGAATAATTTATTTCTTTTTCCCCACACATTAATTAACCACCCTTCACTTAACCTGGCAGACTCCACTCCTCAGTTCTAAAACAAAAATTTGTTCTTGCATGTAGGACAGGTGCATTGTGGGAATGATTTACCTGGAAGTGGAGGTGGGGGCACTGGGGGCAGGATAGGGTTCTCTCCTTTAGTAATCATGCATATCCAGTCCTGGTGAGCATCGCAGTTGAGGTCGTTCCACCAGGAGTGGGTCCCATTGGTGCTGCTCACCATTTCTACACACTCCTCACGGCCTTCGTGGTTGTTGGGCTCCCCGCGACCCCAGTTGGTGTGCGAGAGAGGTGTGCCATCACTCCAAGAATAGCCTACATGATGGGAATAATCATGAGGTTTTTTTGTGTATTCTTTATTTGTATCACAATTATCTTCCACCAGGGTCCACTCTATAAAACACACATTATACTCACCTCCTTCTGTAGGGTTGTGCTTGAGGCCGATCCACTTGCTGCTGCCTTTGCTGTACAGAGACAGGAACTCTTCCTCCTCTTGATTGTGGATGCTGACCAGATTAGCTCCTCTGGCGACACAGTCCTCAAGTGCTGCTCCCCAGCTCTTCTTCATGGACCATTCCACATTGTGGAAGAGCTGTAATAAATCAGACAATACTGTAAATCAGTACTTGAAAATTGACCACCGACCTAATGCCTTCTGCAAATAATCCACTGCTTTATATACCCGGTAACAGTTTCTGAAGTGAGGCAGAGCCGTCCACCCATCAGCACAACCCTGTGCAGGAGGAGGAGTTGGGGGCTTGGTCGGTGGAGTGATGTCGGGCCTGGGTTTCTCACAGACAAAGGCGTGTTTCTCGGTGCACGGTTTGTCATCCCAGAAACCACCAATCTGACCCGTTGTCATAGCCACACAAGTACCATCCCCATTATCTAGAAACAAAAGGACATGTTTTCCAAATGTATATACTGGATTATTCTGTCCAGCTTATATAGGTTTGGTGTTAAGTCTGTACCTGGCTGTTCTCTGTCCCAGTGAGTGAAGGTAAGAGGTGAGCCGTTGTCCCAGAAGTAGTCGACCCCTCCACCCATACCTCCTCGAGCACGCAGGCCAATCCACCACAAACCAGTCTTTCCCGACAGTGCCACTGTAAAATGAGCCTGCTCATAACTGCAGTAAAACACAGAAAATTGAATCAAAAACTCCAGCCAGCCAGGTTGTTACAGTATGATGACAGAATGTTTAAGATGCTAAATCTACCACCATTAATTAATTCTGCTTTTTTCAAGTTGCAGTTCAGATATGTAGCAAAGAATATTACCCCGAGAGAAACTGAAGGGCAACGTCACAATAACATTCAATTTCTACATGTTCCACTTAAAAACATATCCATAAAGGGTGAGGGCAAATAATGTGTCACGCTATTGCTGTCCAGAAAAGTACAATATAAAGAAATCTTAAGAATATAACAACTTTGCCTGTATGATTTTAAAAATAAGAGCTGTTTCTATAGGAAATAATATAGGAAAGAGGATGGGTTGTCACTCACATGTCTCCAATGTGTAACAAGAAGCCATCCTGCTCTTTACAGAAAGCCTTAGCATCCGACCAGCTCCTGGGGGTCTCCTCCATCCAGTAGCAGCCATAGCCATATGCATCCCAGCCCTGACACATATTAGAGAGTTGAGGCTACTGCAGTAACTATCTCATTACACAACATGCCTGTAGCTCTTTTTCAACAGGCATCATAACTTAGGCCTTAGCTTGAAAATACGGAAAATAAAATGTATGGTTAGAGTTTGTCCTACCTGAGGACATCCATACACAGTGGGTTTTACAGAGGGCACTGGGTAATGGGCTTTGGGCATTTTGCATATGTAGGTATTGAGTTCTGTACAGGACACATCGTTCCATCGTCCAGTCTGGAAGGGAGATGAAATTTACATCAAAATGACCACAATTCACTGCAAAGAATGATGCACTTTGGTCGAATTTCAACTTTGTATCTGTAGTATAAAATTACTGGTGTGTGAGACTATTTTCCACCCTTCTCACCTGGTGTAACATCTCAACACAGTCTTCAGTGAAACCATCATGGTTGTTGGGTTCCCCTGGAGCCCAGTAAGTGAAGGTCACCATGTGTTCGTCAGACCAGGTGAACATACCAGTCACAACCAGGTCATTTAGGCCAGTCCAAACATCACTGGTGGCTGGAAATGACAATCCCAAACAAAATCAAATTTATTTAAGATGTGCTTTTTTCTTCTCTCCATCTTGGTGGCTTACCAAAGACTACAACCTGACAGAGTCAAAATAGAATCAGTAGCCCTAAATGTTATGTGGAAGCGAACAAGAGTTCATTTTCAAGTTCATTCAAGTGTTATCTAAACTGTTTTCTTCAACCTCCTTTCTATTTTTTAAGCATTAATCTAGCTTTCACCTCCTATTCTCTAGATCCATACAATAGACTATATAAAGATGGATGACCAAAAGTGATGCCAAAACACCTTGAAGACACCCTGGTGGCAGGCTGCAGTACATGTCATAAAGCCCATAACATGGAGGAGCCATGTTAGCAGATAGGACATGGGCCAAACTAAAAAGTACACGTTAAATACATTTTTTGTCAAAGAAGGTTTCTGTCATTTAAGGTAGTTCTTATTAAGCAGATGTATGTTCAAGTATTAATTTATTTGGTTTTAATTAGTTACTGGAGGCTATAAAAAGGGGGTGAAACATGATTGGCCGCAAAGACTCTGGCTTCAAATGATGTCAAAAGATGACAGCTCACATCTGGGATATTTTGGCTTCACTTTTATACAGTAGGAGGAAGTGGAGATGTGTCATCCATCTTTATATACACTCTATGATTCATACCCATATACAGGTAGCTTTCCAGCCAGCTCTGCTCGTTCATCGAGAGGATGGATACGAGTTCAGCACCCAGAGCCCTGCAGGTGTCCTGGGCATCATTCCATGTCTTTTTGTCTCCAAAAGGTTTGTAGCAGAACTCTCCAAACTCATACCAGTCAAGCCCTGAACACCTCAGCTCTGTAGGACAGAATTCAGAATCAGTGCAATCATCATGAACTGAAAAATACACAAAAACATGCAAATACAGTATTCACTGTTTATTTAAAAAAAAAAAGTGTCTGCTCAGAGGAAAGACATTCATTTAAGGGGTTAAAAATGCATCTCTACTCACCCCCATCTGCAAAAGTGTAAGACACAGCATAGTTTCCATCAAATCTGTAGAAAAATAAACAGGTTATTGAATTAGCCTCTGGGGACTGTTGCACTACACAAAGAAAAAGGGTTTAGTCTGAAACTCAACTACTTACTCTCTTGAGGTGATGCCATTCCTGGTGGAACCGGCATAGAAGTTCTGTCCTGGAGCTTTCAACAAAGTACAGTCTCCTCCAATGTCATTTAATATCACCCCAGCATGGATAGCTGCAGCACAGATGTTTGAGTCCTGTTAGGAGACAGAGAAAATAAATAAATAAATATATATATGCATAAATAAATATATATAAATAAATATATATATACACATAAATATATACATACATAAATATATATATATACATAAATAAATATATATAAATAGACTCAACACTGTACAGAAGTTATAATACAGGTAAGACCATGCTCACATACCCCACGATATACTGAAGTGCCGTACACTCTGTGATAAGCATTGGCACAGCGTGCTGGACAATGGACACTGAAAGAAAAATCAGTAGCTTCAGATGTGTATGATGAATGGAAATATCATAAAATGTTAGCACTCAAAATACAAATGCTACATAAAATATGCAGTACATAATTATATCTAAAAACATTTCACTCACGTCATTTTATCGTTGGCAAAGTTGAAGTTGGGCCAATTGGCGCATGCGATTGCATCTGTTTAACCACAGTTTTTCATTATTGACCATCAGTGTTTATTTGAGACAGTATCACAGCAGATTTTGACTGATAAAATACATTTTGTTGGCATTTTGATGTAAACTTGTAACTCTAGTAAAGTGGTTTTCTTACAGTCCGGTGTGCATCCTAAGACGTCGAAGCGAAGGCCTGTCTGACCGCTAAACTCCAGTGGCAGGATGCGGACATACTGAGCTGACACAGGTGTACCCAACAGCTGAGTTTCTGGACTGTCTCTGTCTACTGAGCCTGGGAAAAACTGGAAATCAAGGAAATCCAAAATGACAACCTGTTCTCCGTCTTCAGTTTGCTTTTGAACCCGAAAGGTCTTGACCTGTCCACAATATTCAAGTATGGCAGATGGCTGTGTCTCCTTACTCACCTGCCCATCAGCAGTGTAGTCAGTCCAGCTTGTTCCGTCCGTACTGTGCTGGATCTTAAATTTGGTGACCCAGTGGTCATTTTGAGGACAACCCTGGATTACTATTCCTGTTACTTTTCTGGTCTGGCCCAAGTTTACCTGGATCCAGCTTGAGGTTGCTAGAGAAGGGGACATTAGATATAGTATGAGCATAATGTGAGGATATCAATTCAACATAAAATAAAGATGGAACCCTGTATTCACCTTTAACCATCTATTAAAACATTATTTTGTATGTACTGGTTTGGTACGTACGACTTCCTGAGGGCATCCAGCAAGAATTTCCATCCAGACGGGCTTTGTTGGGAGTAAATTGACCAATGGAGGAAGAAGCGGAGAGCTGGGAGTCTGTGATGTTCCCGTCCTTAACACCCAGGCCATGCAGACACACTGTGAGCAGCCAAATCACAAAACAAAACTTTAGCCCTAAGCTGTGACTGCAACAAAGTCAGGAGCATTTTTTGATACTCCAGGATGGAGGTTGGATTTTAATCTAGTAAAATTAATCCAAGAATGAGAAGAAGAGCACCACCTTTTTGTTCACAGCTGTAGACAATCTCAAGGTATTTAGAAATTTCTGGACAGGGGTCCACCTCCACGTGGGCATACGCAAAGCAGAAGGGGTGGTTGTCACACATCTTTCTATAGTAAGGAAGAATACCTTCCACTGTGCAGCTTTCTAGAGAACAGTGATATATTTTGGTTAAGGATAGATCAATATTTACTTTTTAATTTGATTTGAAAAATTGCCAGTCAAAAGGCAACAATGCAAATTGACAGAGTGACTACTGTACCACCTGTAGCTCCGCCCATGTGTGGACATATGTCATCACTCTTTCGTCCGTAGAAAGCCGACTGGATGTTAATTACACTTTCGGCTGGACAGTGAAGGACAGCAGAGGAGTCCTGGCACACTAGAGCTGTCATGAAACCTGCAGCAGGAAGGATTCGCACATCAAATTTTACTTGGCGACACCTGATCTGATCATAACATATTTATTTCTTTATTTATTTGTTGTCACTGTGTGGAAAGTTGTTACCATCATGAGGTGGAGGAGGTTCAGGTGTGTTTCCTAAAAGACAATAAAATATTGAAAACTCAATATTGTCTTCTGTTTGCAAGTATCCGCAACAACAATTAAAGCAATATATCTCACCTTTCCGTTTGCAGATGTATCCTCTATTGTACTCACAGTTGTCGTCATTCCAGTAGCCGTTATTAATTAATATAGACAGGCAGTCTTCACCGTAATAGTTGTCTGGGTTACCTGTGAAGAAGCAAGACGAAAGGGAATTCAGTTGTCATTTTGTTGCAACAAAATAATCCTATACATTTCTCACATAAATCCTGCAGAACATATTCTTCAAACTAACCTGCATTCCAGCGGATGTATCTGAAAGGGGAACCATCTGTCCACTCCCAGCCGCCTTCAGTGACAGAGTCATGGCCGCCCATCCATAGGGAGGTACCTGTGGGACTCAGCTGGATCACACCTGAGGGGGGGGGGGGGGGGGGGGGAACACAAAATACAAATTAGGATCAAACAGAGATGGTTCTTTCTACCATAGAAAGTTTGGTGTGTGTGCAAGAAATGTGCTTTCTTGCCTCTGTAATAAACAACAGTGAACAACACTTTTTTTTACCAGAATTGTCTCACTTTTCTACAAACAAAAGCTACCAGAATAATCGTAAATATGCTACAGTCTCTACAACTCAACAAAGCAAACACAAAATAAAAGGCAATCACAGTTTAAATATGATATATATATATATGAAATTAATAAGTAATAAACAACAACAGAAACAGAAAAATCCCATGTCAGAACATTGGTGTAAAGATGTAAAGGTCTTACCTTGTATGAAGGCCTGTTCAAAGGGATCCGTGATACTGACGAGGTCTCCTCCCTGGTTGACACAGTCGGCTCGAGCCTCTGCCCACTTCCTCATCGACAGGTAGTTAAACAGGTAACAGTAGTCGTTAAAAGGGTCGGACATCCAAGAGCCGCATTTCTCATTCCATCCTGTAACAAACACCACCATCCATATATACACATATCCAGATAAAGACATCAGTTTCAGATCACACTTGTATTGATCAGTGTAGTATGAAATTAACCTGGTCCAGATGTTGGGGGCTGGGGAGGGGGTCCTTGTCCCTTGGCTATGGAGAGACAAGGCAAACAATAACTACAAAATACAATCTGAATCCAAGACAAGAGGCATGGAAATAAAAATATAGTGTATCAGACCTTTTTTGCAGATATATTCCTTTGTGGTGGTACAGAAATCATCATTGAGTTTCCCAGGATCCTGGTGAGTCATCCCTCTGAGGTGTACACAGTCCTCGTTGTCCTGCCAGTTGTCTGGCTGGTTAGGTGCCCATGGGAGGACGTCCTGAGATCCAAAGAAAAAAGTATTGCCTTGTCAACTGAACCTAACTTTTCAGACTCCGCTTCAGCTCCACTCCAATACCCCTTTAACATGAGGACTCAACTAGGGCTGCACCAGGGTTGATTGTGTAACTAGCTTTGTTTGAGTGTGTGCCAAACTAACTAGGCAGGTATTATGCAAATATGTTACTTGGTGACATCACAAATTACAGTAAACAAGGCAGGGCTTGAAGCAAAGCATTTCAGGCAGTTCAGGAGCTGTGTTTCTGTGGGGCAGAGTAACTCCCTTTGGCCTGGACTTTGGGCTTTATAACTTTGCTGATCTTAAACATGTACAAAAAAAACTATAAAACACACTACAGGGAAAATGCACAAAAGCATAATAGGTTCACTTTAATTTCTTGGTGTAAAAATTATATTATTTTACAGTTATGTGCATTACGCCATATGTTCAGGGTTTTATCACTTACTGCAGGAGTTCCATCGGTGTATACAAACTGGTTTTCAACATTGATATCATTCAAACCCACCCAGGCTTCACTTGGCATGTGAGCTACAGATAAAAGACAAGAACATTAAGCTCATTTTAATTTCAAACAATATATTTACATTTACAACATTCATATAATGTATTTCATGATAATTGGATGAACCAGACTGCTTTCGTAGCCGCTCACCAGTTAGAAAACTCAATTCCTCCTGTGAGTGGAAGCTGGCCAGGTGACCCTGCTCTCTGACGCAGTGAGCCTCAGCATCCTGCCAGTTTTTCACCAACTCAGTCTCAAAATGATAGCAGAACATCCCAAACAATAAATATCCAGGGTCACAGTGGGAATCTGGAGCAAAAAACATGAAGCAGTTATCAACAGTTTAAGCTAGACAGTATGTGAAGAGGAAACATGAAGGCTGACTGACCAGGAGCTGAAGTTGGTTTGGGGTTCTGTCCACCTGTCATCTCACAAATGTAACCCAGGCTCTTGAAGCAGTTGGTTGTTTCCCATTTGCCCTCATAATTTCCTGAAAGGGAACATAAACTGATGTTGGTCTTGCAACGCCAGCCTCAACTGAAACTAAGGCTAGAATGTTAGAGTAACATAAAGTAAATTCTACCTGTGAAGATTTGTCCACAGTCCCAGCCTACAGTGTTTCTGGGCCAACCAGGACCATAGTTGGAAAAAGTTATCTCGGTTTTATCCACCCATTTGAAATCCCCTTCCTGGTCCTTATCTGGTGACATCAGAAACCGGAAAATGAATGGAAAGGGCATTTTCACAAATCATTTTTTGCTACCGTTTCACAGTGAGTACTTCATCTTCATCTTCATCTTCAACCGCTTATCCGGGGTCGGGTCGCGGGGGCAACAGATCCAGCAGGGGACCCCAAACTTCCCTTTCCCGGGCCACATTAACCAGCTCTGACTGGGGGATCCCGAGGCGTTCCCAGGCCAGTGTGGAGATATAATCTCTCCATCTAGTCCTGGGTCGTCCCCGGGGTCTCCTCCCAGCTGGTCGTGCCTGGAACACCTCCCTAGGGAGGCGCCCAGGAGGCATCCTTACCAGATGCCCGAACCACCTCAACTGGCTCCTTTCAACGCAAAGAAGCAGCGGCTCTACTCCGAGTCCCTCACGGATGACCGAGCTTCTCACCTTATCTCTAAGGGAGAGGCCAGCCAGCCTCCTGAGAAAACCCATTTCGGCCGCTTGTACTCGCGATCTAGTTCTTTCGGTCATGACCCAGCCCTCATGACCATAGGTGAGAGTAGGCACGAAGATTGACCGGTAGATAGAGAGCTTTGCCTTCCGGCTCAACTCTCTCTTCGTCACAACGGTGCGGTACAGCGACTGCAATACCGCCCCAGCTGCTCCGATTCTCCGGCCAATCTCACGTTCCATTGTTCCCTCACTCGTGAACAAGGCCCCGAGGTACTTGAACTCCTTCACTTGGGGTAAAGACTCATTCCCTACCTGGAGTAGACAATCCATCGGTTTCCTGCTGAGAACCATGGCCTCCGATTTAGAGGTGCTGATCCTCATCCCAACTGCTTCACACTCGGCTGCGAACCGATCCAGTGAGCGCTGGAGGTCACAGACTGATGATGCCAGCAGAACCACATCATCTGCAAAAAGCAGCGATGAGATCCTCAGCACACCAATCTGCAAACCCTCCTCCCCCCGACTACGCCTCGATATCCTGTCCATGAATATCACGAACAGGATTGGAGACAAGGCGCAACCCTGGCGAAGGCCAACGCCCACCGGAAACGAGTCCGACTTACTGCCGAGAACCCGGACGCAGCTCTCGCTTTGGGAGTACAGGGATTGGATGGCCCTGAGAAGTGACCCCCTCACCCCATACTCCCGCAGCACCTCCCACAGTATACCCCGGGGGACCCGATCGTACGCCTTCTCCAAGTCTACAAAACACATGTAGACTGGATGGGCATACTCCCAGGCCCCCTCAAGGATCCTTGTGAGAGTGAAGAGCTGGTCCGTTGTGCCACGGCCAGGACGAAATCCGCATTGTTCCTCTTCAATCTGAGGTTCGACTATCGGCCGGACCCTCCTATCCAGCACCCTAGAGTAGACTTTACCAGGGAGGCTGAGTAGTGTGATACCCCTGTAATTGGCACACACTCTCTGGTCCCCCTTTTTGAACAGTGGAACCACCACCCCGGTCTGCCACTCTTTAGGCACTGTCCCCGACTTCCACGCAATGTTGAAGAGGCGTGTCATCCACGACAGCCCCTCCACACCCAGAGCCTTCAGCATTTCTGGGCGAATCTCGTCAATCCCCGGGGCCTTGCCACTGCGGAGCTGTTTAACTACCTCAGTGACTTCCCCTAGGGAAATTGACGACGATCCCCCATCAGCTTCCAGCTCTGCCTCTACAAGAGAGGGCGTATCAGTCGGGTTCAGGAGTTCCTCAAAGTGCTCCTTCCACCGCCCGGTTACCTCCTCAGTTGAGGTCAACAGTGTCCCATCCTTACTGTACACAGCTTGGATGGTTCCCCGTTTCCCCCTCCTGAGGTGCCGGACAGTTTTCCAGAAGCACCTTGGTGCCGACCGAAAGTCCTTCTCCATCGCTGCTCCGAACTCCTCCCACACCCACTGCTTTGCCTCCTTTACGGCAGCGGCTGCCGCCCCACGGGCCCGTCGGTACCTTGCAACTGCCTCCGGAGTCCTCCGAGATAACATATCCCGGAAGGACTCCTTCTTCAGTCGGACAGCTTCCCTGACCACCGGTGTCCACCACGGTGTTCGAGGGTTACCGCCCCTTGAGGCACCTAAGACCTGCAGGCCACAGCTCACCGCCGCAGCTTCAGCAATGGAAGCTTTGAACATCGCCCACTCAGGTTCAATGCCCCCAGCCTCCACAGGAATGCTAGAAAAGCTCCGCCGGAGGTGTGAGTTGAAGATCTCTCGGATAGGGGCCTCCTCCAGACTTTCCCAGTTCACCCGCACTACACGTTTGGGTTTACCAGGTCTATCCAGAGTCTTCCCCCACCCTCTGATCCAACTCACCACCAGATGGTGATCAGTTGACAGCTCTGCCCCTCTCTTCACCCGAGTGTCCAAAACATGCAGCCTCAGATCAGATGATACGATCACAAAATCGATCATCGATCTTCGGCCTAGGGTGCTCTGGTACCAAGTACACTTATGAGCATCCTTATGTTCGAACATGGTATTTGTTATGGATAATCCATGACTAGCACAGAAATACAATAACAAATGACCGCTCCGGTTCAGATCAGGTAGGCCATTCCTCCCAATCACGCCTCTCCAGGTACCTCCATCGTTGCCCACGTGTGCGTTGAAGTCCCCCAGCAGAACAATGGAGTCCCCTACTGGGGCCCCATACAGGACTCCATTCAGGGTCTCCAAGAAGGTCGAATACTCTGAACTGCTGTTCGGTGCCTATGCACAGACAACAGTCAGAGTTTTCCCCCCACAACCCGAAGGCGCAGGGAGGCGACCCTCTCGTTCACCGGGGTAAACCCCAACGTAGCAGCACTCAACCGGGGATTTGTGAGTATCCCCACACCCGCTTGGCGCCTCACACCCTGGGCAACTCCAGAGAAGAATAGAGTCCAACCCCTATCCAGGAGAACGGTTCCAGAGCCGAGGCTGTGCGTAGAGGTAAGCCCCACCAGATCTAACTGATAGCGCTCCACCTCCCGCACAAGCTCCGGCTCTTTCCCCCACAGAGAGGTGACGTTCCACGTCCCCAGAGCCAGCCTCTGCCGCCCAGGTCTGGTCCGTCGCAGTCCCTGGCTTTCACTGCCACCCATATGGCAGTGCACCCGACCCCAGCGGTTCCTCCTGCGGGTGGTGGGCCCACAGGATGGAGAGGAGGGGGTATCCACATCGCTTTTTCGGGCTGAGCCCGGCCGGGCTCCATGGCAAGCCCGGCCACCAGGCGCTCGCTCACGGGCCCTCCATCTGGGCCTGGCTCCAGATGGGGGCCCCGGGCTTCCTCCGGGCCGGGTCACTCCTCCTCTTCAGTCACAGTGAGTACTAAAAGATTTATTGTGTAGAGTACCTGATAAACCAATCCAGATGTCAGGAATGTCCACATGGTGAAAGTCTGGAAGGTTCCCATTTATGAAGAACTGTTCTTCTTGACTGCACATGAGGAACAGGACAGAAATGAAATACAGGGTGGGTGGGTCGCGCCTCAGTCTTTGGAAATAACTGGGCTAAAACATTCACCAGAGATACTTCATAAGGGTATTGCCTACGTCAATGTTGCGTTTTCAGCTTGTTCTGCTGTCCTAAGTGGCCAAAAATCAATTAACTTTTGTAATAAAACCATTGAAATAGTTATATGTGATTGGCCAAAACATAATCTAGACATAAAGTCAGCAAGCCAACTCAATAACGTCTTTAAATTGGCTTAGGTGACATAAGCCACCTTAAGGGTGGTGGTCATAAAACACCAATTAAGCCTGTTGCAACAGAAAATCCCAGGGTATGGAATTGAGAAAGTATTTCTCAGTTACATAGTGAGTGACTTTAAAAGCAAATACTTCTTTCCTACCTGTTTATAATCAGCAGGTGGGCCCCCACGTCAGAGCATTTGGTGAGGGCGTCGTGCCAGGTGGTCAACAGATTGATATTACTGACCATCCAGTAACAACTTCCCGCAAAGCTCAGCCAGCCAGGGGGGCAGATCGCTGGAGGTGAGGTTTAGAGGACAAGCAGGAAAATGTTGGGATGGAAAAGCAAAGAATCTTTATTTAATAATCTTACTTTTATGATGAAAAGAACAAATATAAGCTTTACATATTTCCAAAACAATCCAGCTTACTGTTCAGTGGTCGTTTACACATGTAAGGACGCTCATATCTGCACACATGAGCTCTCCATTTCCCAAATTCATCTGATGAATCTTTGATGATTGCAGAACATAAGCCAGCCTGTGCATCACTGTTGGAAGACATGTTTAAACCCTAATTGCATAAAGTAATATTTAAATGACACAAAATCAGTATGATATCTTACCCTGTAGGTTCACCTTCAGCCCAGTTTGTGTAAACCACATTGAGAGCATCAGACCAGGTGTACTGAGTGGCTCCTCCTACAACTTGACATGAAATCTTGTTGCATTTCTGGAGGAACAAAGCTCAACTTCACATTGATGTACTCAATATTTATATTTATATATAATAAATAACACAAGTGGGCTTCTCAATACCACACTAAGTTTCTCCTCACCAGTGTGGACAGCCCAATCCAGAGGTCAATCCATGATGGGTCCAGTGTTCCTATGATGTACTGCTCTTCTCCCGGTGAGGTAATGGACACCAGGTCTCCTCCGTCCTGCACACAATCATGTCTTGCTGCCACCCAACTCTTTCTGGTGTCAGCCTTCAGCTTGTAGCAGTTGGAGCCGTACTGTCTCCAGCCATTGGCTAAGTCACACTGTGGGCCAGGATTCGCTAAAGAGCAGGAAAGAAAATATGTTCAGCCTGGCATCAGGTTCGATTTGGATCTGCACGAATACTGGTGATTCAGACCAACTTTGCTGTCTTTCGTAGGCTGTAGCAGGTACAGTTTTATATTTAGAGTGACGGTACTGGTATCATATGAATCTAGGAAGCCTAAGGAATCCATTGGTCATTAGCCGTTCTCATGTTATCTTCTTGGGAAGGAGGCTAAATAACACTGGCATGGCCATTTCCAAAGGGGTCCCTTCACCTCTGACCTTCAGATGTGTGAATGAAAATGGGTTCTATAGGTATCCACATGTCTTCCCCTTACAGACATGCCCACTTTATACTAATCCCATGTGGTTTGGGGAAAACGTTTTTTTTTTTTTTTTTTTTTTACTTTTAGTGTTATTATTGCCTATTACCAACTATGTTCAGCAGGTGGATTTTAAGGGGTTAACTATGTAAATGCTAAAATAATATTCAGTTAGGGGGACTTAGGATCCTAGTACCCTTGTGCATCTTAACAATACAATAGGTGTTTACTTGTGGCCCTCCAATTGAAAAAGTTTTGGCATCCATGGTCTACAGGGACCATACAGTCTCTGATCTGAGCTATTTTTTGTTGAGATTTGCTAAAGTTTACATGAAAAAAATATTGTAGGTTTTGAATAAATTCAAAACATCAGAAAAATCACAACTGAAAACAAGTATTATTCCACTTAAGAGTTAAATGTACAGTAATTTTTGTTAACCATGTAGCCACGGAGCCCTAGAGCTTAAATAGATGAAGAGAAGAAGAAGAAACTTTGCATAGGAGTTTCAGCGCTACAGCTTTACAAAATGAGATTCACATCTAAAACCGTTCAGATGCCAATTGGTGGACTTACTGTTGATGTGCTTGCAGATATACTTCCTCTTAACACTGCAGGTCTCGTCATTCCACTGTCCATAGCTAGATCCTACCACCTGACCACAGTCCTCATCCTCGTTCCAGTTATCAGGCTGGCCTGGCATCCAGTATCTGAAACAGGAGAGATTACTTTGGTAAAAAGACTTTACACATCTTTAAGTGTTTTTTACCTGCATAAGAATGAACTGAATGCTTTTTCTGATGTTGGAACGGGACATACGCTAAGCTTGGTATAAAAGGGCTCCCATCAGTCCACTCCCAGACTCCTTCTGAGCCTTGGTCATTCAGGCCCATCCAGTAGATCTCTGTGCCGATTTGTGTCCTCACCCACAACTAGAAATGAGACACAAAAATACATTAACCCAGTGTGAGAAATATTTTATCAAGTCTTGTTTTTGGAGGATTGTGCTTGTCGTCTCACCCTCTCATGAATGTCTTGAATGCTCATGAGGTTGGCGTTCTGCGCCAAACAAAACGCGTTGGCCTCAGTCCATGACTTTGTATCAATTGAAAAGAAGTAACATTTACTCTCAAACTCCCTCCAGCCTTGCTGACACTGGCAATGGGCTGAAAACACAACAATTCAACACACTGTTAATGGGCACATATGACAAAAACATAAGTTGAATAGAAAAAAAATACATGACAAAAGAACACAATTATGTGAGACAGCACATCAAAAACACTACCCACCTCCTACTACCACCATGTTTCTCAGTGAAACACAACAATCTGAGTTTACTGGGCAATTATATACATATTAAACACAGGGGTCTGTTAATCACATTTTTTTTTAAAAATACAGATGTACTGTATGTAGAATTGATGCACTGCAGATTACAAGATAACGTTATTACAATAACATATTTCAGGCAGCAACAATAGTTACTTTTCATGGCAGATAAGTACAAAGTTGCCCAGTTGATGGGGAATGTCACAAGTCATGGTGAATCATTTGAATGCCCATCAATCATAAAAGTCCCATGACAGACCTACAGTCCAGCCATGTCAGTCAACGCGCACACAAATCTTTGGGTAATGTTTGACTTTAACAACTTCAACAACAAGACACTATAGAATCATCACATGATTTGCACGCATTTGTAATGGGTTGAAAGACCTCAAGAAAACACTGATGCAAAGTTGAACCACCTCACAAGTGACTCTCCATCTGAAATAATACGCCACCCTGCAGTGTAATTGTACTAAAAACCTGCCATCAGTGCCTAAAAGTAAACCATTAAAGCCTGAGCCAGACCAGCTGCGTGAGGAGCGTGTGGCGGCTGCTCTTCAGCTGAGATGATCACCGATATAAAATGTTTCAAAATACAAAATATATTCAAATCCACTACAATGTAAACCATAATTTATTTCTAAAAATAACTGGTAGCATTGACAAAATTTGGCAGAAAAGTAACCCAGTGTCTAGCGGTTGATTGATTGATAACAACAAAGTAGTAGCTGCATGACTGGTTGAAAATGAGTTGAACAGTTAAGTATTAAGTATGTAGTAAAGTCCAGAAGTCTCTTGTACAATTTTTTTTTTTTTTTTTGAGTGTTTTTCTACCGAGCTTTTTATTACTTTTATGCCAAAACAACTTTCATAAGACGAGATTCTGGTTCAGACACATCTTGTAACTGCACATCATGTGCTCCATGTACTTTCAATAATTTCTTACATATACAGCACAAATCATTTTATCAATGTCCCCAACAGCTGCCTCACATCAAACACATATTGAAAGGACAACTTTTAGTTCATTTTTCATATGTCTTTATTCACTTTATATTTTGAGGATTACGAAACTAAAAGCGGGGTCAGTGCTCTTATTTATGTTTTGACCTTCGCAAAAATATAATGAAAGAGACTCACCGCAAGCAAGGAGAGCAGCAAAGCTGAGCAGCTGCAGAAGCATTCTTTGTCTTCTGTCCATTTTTATTTTTCTGAAGTCACCTCTCAAGATGTGTTTCTACACATTCTAACAGCTTTAACTTTTTCTCCAAACTCCCCTGTACCTCCCTCGCAATGTATGTGTGTGATGTGCTCTAGCTCCCAGTTATCAGACCTCTGAGCATCTTCTCGTTGGTTCACCTCTTTTCAGCATCCACCCAGGGTCCAAAGACTGAAAGCAGTAAAACACAGATGGCACTTGAACACTTGACCTCTTGACTAATTTTCTACATTACAACCTACGGTAGCTCGCCACCAAATAAAACTTAGATGATTAAAAACAAAGTTAGCTATTTTCATTCCACAATGTGCAATATTAATGATAAAACATTAGAATGTCATAATAACATTTACCAAAAATTAACAGGTATTTGACAATAAAAAATGTACATATATTCTAAGGTAAAAACAAATAATTATTTTTTTCTACATATTACTTGCTGAATTCATTTTAATGTAAAAAAAAAGAAAAAAAAAAGAAAAAAAAAAAACCTTGAGTCAATTGACTGAATGTGATATATAAATACAATTTACTTACCTAATCAAGAAATTAAAATGCTGGGGGGTCCAGTTCAATCTTGCAAATTTCTGATTCATTAGAAACCAATAACTACTACTACTATTACTACTACTATTAAACTACTATTACCAAGGTGGTCAGAGGCCAACCATAGTACACTGAAACTACTTAAACCACTATACAAACAAAAAGCACTTCCATCACTGCCCATTTACAAAAAAAAAAAAAAAAAAAAAAAAGTATCAGATTTTAAAATGAGATGACCTAACGATATGCAGACTTGTGCTTGGTATACTAAGTCATCAATGGCTTAGCAGCCTCTATCAACAGAAGAATCAATACTAATCGTGTCACTTGGGGGTCTATAAGAGGCGATTGCATGATTCTGTCATGGAAAAAGTGCCTTTAGCCAGTCTGCCTGGTCTGTTAGAGATTCAAGTGAGTGGAATATATTCCCATTTCACATCAGACAACTAAACACTTATAGATCTTTCAATTAAAACAATGCACCATTAATACAAAACAATGAATGATGAATACTAACACACATCAGCACAAAACATTTGCTGCTACTACATCTATACTGCATGTGCTGCAATGTTTTATATGTACAGCATGTCACCACTGCTCATACTGCTTTTAGAAACCGTCTTTATCCAACTTTTAAACCACATGCCCTGTTTTTATTCGGTTTGTTTAGGAAGATGTTGGCTAGGGACTACAAATGAAAAATAGCCTTTTGTCAAATTCTGGCTTTTTTTCTGTATCACATGCTTGTTAATTTGCACTGTCCCTTCTCTCAAATAAATTAAACTAAACAATTGTTGAAAATGGTAGAAAATCTGTGAGCTAAGAAGTCATACCACGCAGTACATAATAATACAAACAAGTGGTGACACACTTTGAACATCACAAACTATCAGTGTATGTAACACAATTCGTGTAATATGAGTTTCCGGCGTCTTTAAAAACCACAATGAGTTGATTATAGCATTGTGCACATCATATTTGACACAGTGAAACCACAAAGTCAGGATACCGTTTATAACAACCACATGTCTGCCGTCAATAAACTTTACACAACCAAACCTCTGCCTCGGACTGTTACTGTTTAACTTGGTTTAATACGAAGTTACAAAACGATAAAAGCAAATTTGATATCAAATTCTCATTTACAGGTTATATTGCTCAGCAGACTCATCAGAATCAGAAAAACTCCTGATGCCTACTTTTAAGAAAAGGTATAATTTTATAAATAAAATGTGTACACCCAACAGTGTCAAGTGTGTAGGAAAATGAACTCTAGTTTAGAGCAGTCTGATGAGCATGTTGATGGTGAATTTTCCAAACAAAAGTGACAGTTCATTTTACAAAAAGGGACATTACAACAAACTTGATTGCTGACAGACTTTTTGGACCCAGTTTATAGCCCGTCCTGACAAAGAGAAAATGCCTTGTGTGACAGAAAAAAAACAAAAAAAAAAAAACATAGAAATACCACCAATAAATGTTACACATAAATTTATTATACCAATTTATATCAATCCCATGTAAATAAAAAGCACAAAATGGAAGCAGTCAGGAGGAGAAAGAACAACAAAAGAACAGTAAAGTTTAGAAAAGACTTACAAAAGAAGTTTCTGACTCATATGCTAAGAAAGTTTTTCTTCAGTTTTGGTGTAGAAATGATGTACCGGGTTGATAACATGCACTAAAATTAATACCGGCAGGACACAAACTATGCAATAATGTGTATATTTCTATTATAACTGTATATAGCTGTTTCAAAGTCATCACTCTGTAAACCTATTATGAGAAAAAAGTTGCCAGAAATCATTAAATTTTCCATAGATAAGGGTGTCAAATAAACATCTTCAAACATAGGACATGAAATTCTCCATTTAGGACAAAAATATACTCAGACTTCACATCTATTCTAGGAAAATAGTGCACAGCAATGGATTAGATGGTGTAGTAAAGAATAATACCAAAGATACACCTATTTTATTATACAAAATGTCCATATATTAATAAAATATAACGCAACCATCTGCAGAGACAAACCTCAGCTGCATCTCATACACATCTGAAAGCACTCCGATTAGGATTTCTGACAGTCCAGCTATCGTCAAACACAAATCTTGAATTTGAATCTGTCCCTTTTCATTTGAACAGATCTCTATACAGTAAAATTGAAAAAGAACTGGAGAGGTGCACCGTATTGCTGTAATCAGTCCTTTACTCTCAGGTATATCATCAAATCCTTCTCTATCCTGAGGTCGAGGTAAAGGTGGCGACTCAGGATTCAGCAGGCATCGAACCAGATTTCCATCTACAGCCTCCTTGAGTGGCTGACGCTCTTTTTTTGTGTTTGGCACTTGCAGCAGTCAAATTCCTCAGACCCATCCTCTCCTGCCCAGTGACTGATGTGTCTCAATCAGCCTTAAATGATTGTTCAAACACAATTACAGGTCCCAGCTACAGCTGTTATATATGTATAATATGTTAATATGATCCAGCTTACTGCAGTTGGAACGGCGGATAGACTTTTAAAAAAAAGCTACAGTCAGAATTATTCTAACTGCTCAAACAGATGCTTTCACCTGACCTGGCATAGGATCACACAAATCTATTTGACATCTTAACATATTTCAGACTGATGCAAAATGATAACGTTTTGATTGCACGCTGCACTGCAAAGGTGTTGAATCCAGTATTTTTTTTTCCTAATTACTGATTTGTCACATCTCTGTGGATCATGAAAACCTGCAGGGTGAGCAAGCAAACCAGAGTCTTAAAGAAGAGACTTTTGAAATGTGTTCATACTGGCTTAGTATACAGTCCACAATCATAATGTGCAGTTAACCTATTAGCTCTGAATTCAAACTCACCTCTCATTCTTGAGATGTTAGTATTAAATTCTAATTGGCTCAGCCACTATGTTCCCTTAAAAAAGTCAAAACTCTGTCAAGGCAGTGAAACAGAGGAAAATACAGTACAAAATACTACATCACTGATATCAAATACCACCAGCAGGAGTCAAGAAAAATGTCTCGAATGTGTGATTTTGTCAGAGAAGATTTCAGATTTGTCAGATGTGCACTTCAAGTCAGGAGAACCTTCCTAATATTCCTCGATAGCTGTGTGCAAACTGAACATCAGCCTAAAACTGATTAAGGCTGATGTTCAGACAGTGTCGACAGTAATGGAGTTGCTGGGCAAAATCGCTCCGTCACTGTCTGTGTGCTTTGTGTTGTGTGCTTGTGCAGTGATCAGATCTGATGGTGACCTGACAGTCAGTCACCTGGTAATGAGTTGAGCGGCGGTCACATGCAGTTGGCCACGTTGCTGGAGCCTTGGCCGACGTCCCTGATCTGGCTAATGTGAGACGAGCAGACAGCCACTCCGGCTCCGGCACGGCAGTGAGACACTGAACCCACCAGCTCCCATCTGACAGCAAACAAAATGATAAGAAGAAGACATACCAACAGTCCTAAACTATACAGCAGTATTTTTGAGCTACATCTGTAACTGCAAAATTAAAACCGTTTCAGTTGGAGCTGCATATTTATTCAAGTACGTCACAGGCTGAACCCTGCTTCAGTAACACGAAAGGCTCATCACCCAAGCTTCAAATGTGGACTGTTGTCTAGGATAATCATTTAAGCTAGGTTTGTAATAGTCTTCAAAAACATTTTGTTATTTGTTGAAATTCTCATTACATCCCGACAGCGATTAACAAATCAAATGCTCTGACAAAAAGAAGAAGAAAGAAATCTGGTATCCGTGTCAGTAATGAACCTACCAGGCTACCTGCTCGCATTAATGCCACCAGACTTTTCCATAAGCTGCTAGCTCAACAGCTGAGTACTAACAATAGCCATGATCATTAATTACGTTTACGCTCATAATGATAATTTTGGGGGAGTGCCTGAAGCAACTAGCTGTCAGTGTCACCAACTTGGCAACTTTTGCTAGATTTAGAGACTTTTGGATCTACTGCTACTAGCTACTTTCATTGAAAAAGAGTGAGCAACACTGGGCTCACTTTTCTGGTTGGGTAATTTTTTAAATTCTATCTTATTCTTGCTAGTTTCTCAAGATTATCAAACCTAGCTTTAAGTTTGATCAAGATTTATCGCTCAGTTAACATAATACAGGTTTTAAATGAGACATACATACTATACATCAGTCTTTAACCTGAAATATCTGATGTGTGCCTTTAACAATTGTATGTTCCAATGTGCAGTGTCCACATCATTGTAGAGTTCATGTTATTTATATTTTCGGTTTCTCACTGTATTGTCAACGTGTAAATGTTAATTCAAGTTGCTTGTGTTTTCTTATATTTCATGCACTGGTCACCCTCACCTACTGTAATATCTAATAAAAAAAAGAATGCAAGGTGATTTTAACCTTGACTCTTAAATTATTGGACACACTGACCTGATGCATGGAACCACCCACAGTTTATCCTGATGGGTTTTTAGGGATAATAGATCATCCCAAATCCCATCTTGATGCCTTAGATCAATGAAACTTTATTTATACAGCACCTATCATACAGGTTAGTGCAGTTCAAAATGCTCCTCAGATGACTGACAAACCAGAAATAAGAGAACAAGTGTGGGCTGTTAAAACAACAAAAAAGACAAACACACCACATCATACAGTCTTCATTTATCACCTACTTACCTGTTCATTCGAGGCTCAAAAGCCTCCACTGTGTTCAGGTAGATGTTCCCATTGTGACCCCCAACTGCGAACACTCTTCCCATTACAGTGGCTACCCCGACTCCCCCACGTGGGGTCGTCAGCTCAGACACGTACTCCCAGCGGTGCATTCGTGGGTCAAAGCGCTCTACAGAGCTCAGGGGTGAATTGTCATCAAAACCACCTTTGGGAAAGACCAGAGAATGAGAGAAATTCATCTTAAGTGGCTTTGTAAAATAAAAAAGCATTAAAAGGTCATGTATTACATTACATGATAAGGACATGTGTAGCCAGGTAAATGACACTCGCTCAGGTATAGCAACCGCTAACAGTAGGATTATGTAGTTGCTAATGGAGCAGGCACAAGATAAGATTTAATGTATCCATACCAAGCCACAGCTACTGACCAGGCAAAATGCCTCATTTTAATGATCCTTGAATGACTCTTCAAATTCAAGTGGTACAATAAAAATCTCATCCTCACACTCTGTTAATCAGTCACCAGATAGCTTAACAAAACATGAACTTTTGTCTTCTCTGATTCACGCATTTGTGTATAAAATTGTTAGGGTGTGTATCCAGCAGGCATGTAACCTTGGTGCATTAAAGACAGTAA